>CM065683.1:20118364-20159373 GCA_017654935.2 Phymorhynchus buccinoides | reverse complement strand
GGGCGTCCTGAACTTTTTATTCAACTGTTCTATTTGGGGGCATCCTGAATTCTGTCGGCATCATACATTGTGGGGCAGGAGAGAGGTCAGATATTTTAAACAGGCGGCCTGGAGACAGAATGAATGGAGAAAGTTAAATGATTGTTTCAATGAATATTGATTGATCTTGTAAGATCTACCTTGTGAGATAGGTGTACAGAAAAAATGGTGGCATTCAGTGGTCTTTGAATAGTGGGTTTTTTCCCAAAAGGTTTCAGATTTTTGTAGATAGCATAGATGGTTTTGATTGGGAAATAGTCCTGTTTAGATGTAAAAGGCATTGGCTAGGCAGATAAAAGTACGTACAGGCGTAAAGAGTATTGGTGCATTCACTAAGATGGAACATTGTAAAAAATATTTAGACAGATACCGTGTCTGTAGGACACCAGCAAAATAGTTTGAATTGCTGTAAAAGCGTTTGCTACATTAGTGAATAACACTAATACAGTGGATTCCTGCTAACTCTAAAACGGGTAACTCAAAAATACTGGGTAACTCGCAATGATTTTCTGGTCCCAGTTGTGTAACCTTTATGCTGAAAGGTCTTTTTAACTCAAAATATTGGCTATCTCAAAGTAAAATTTCAGTCCCTCCAATTTTGATTTGGGAGATTTTCCCTGTAAGTGAAAGATGAAATTAAGTTTTCATTGTTTTTGCACCATTTATGTGTTAGTTTTCGGGACTAAGAACTAAGTTTGTTTTTAAAGTGTTCACCAATTCACTTACACCTGCTTGGTATCTAGCCATTGATTTTTTTTTTGGGAGCATATTGAAAAGTCCAATTTTGACTAACCATTCATATTTGTACATGTTGAAAATTTTCTTGCACATTTTTTGGTTCATCATGCCTTTTGTAAAGAGTAATGAACAGGTAGATTGGTGCTATTGATCTGTTAAGATGTAAAAAGCGGTGAACTCAAAGCATGTATATGATTAAAATGGCTAGTCCTACGACGTTAAAGGGACACCCTGACTGATGATTTTTTGCAAGAAACACGTCTAGATCACCAGGAAAACACTTTACAGAGACCGCAATGCTCCCTTTGCTCTGGTTTCCTTTCCTATAAATCAAACCATCAAATCGGCGAATCTTCCTTGGCGGAGGTGCTGGAAGTCAGATTATTTCAGTGAAAGAATTCTTTCTAATGGTCGCCTGAGTCGGACCAAATGTTCCACAATACAAGCCTTTTTTAATAGCTATTTTATACAGTTTACCAAAAGGAGTTTCACTCACAACAAAGGAAGTAGCTCACATTTTTACTGCACTACAAAGAAGAAAAAAAAGCTTCAACCACTGTGAGTGGCCTCCACCCACCCCGTCCAAACTGGCTTCTATCTCGGGCAACTGCCAAGGAGGAATCAGTTTTACACTTCTAGGAAACCAGAGCAAAGTGTGTTCTGATCCTTGAAAAGGTTGTCTTTCTGCAGGCATGAAAGAGTTCCCGCTTTTCGCGGAAAATCCGCGTACATTTTTGAAAACTCCCCCCCCCTTCAACAAAACGTCGGACGATATGTGAAAATCCGGGTGGAAGGATTTGTGCTCGGCTGAAAAGAATTTCATTGTTTGAAGCTTGAAAGTTTTTTGCGTTGAAATTTTGTTTTGGGGGGAATGTTTGTACCCCCCCCCCCCCCCCCCCCGCTCAAAGCAAAACTACCGGACGTGAGGTGAAAATCCGGGTGGAAGGATTTCTCGGACGAAATTTTTTCCATCTTTTTTGATCTCCATCCACTTTCATGCCTGTTTACTGGTGATCTCGACGTGTTTTCTTGCAAAAACTCATCCGTCAGGGTGTCCCTTTAAATACCAGTGCACTAGTCGATCCATCATGGTAAACTACAAAGGGGAAAACGAATGTGTCTTGTCAAATTTATGTGCCATAAAATTGTGAACAGCCTGAATTTCTCCTTTTTTGTCTGTGTTTGTAAGTTAGGCTTTATTTTGTAAACTATAAAAGTGAACAGGATATGTTGATTGTCTGTTTTTAGTCATTACTTTTTGTTGATATTTTAAGTTTGAGATCTTGGTGGCGTTGCTTCTACACAATATAAACCAAATCCATTTTATTAGCCGTTCTTCGGGCCATTTTTTGCAGATTCATCTTGAAAGCCTGTATGTGTATTTTCTAAAGTTAACATAAGATTTCCATTTTCTGTTAGCAGAAGTTTTACTATATGTGATGGTGCGTGGGAAAAACCTACATAAGTCGCTCAGAATGTTTTTAAGCAAAAGCCAAAAATAGTCAACAACCTCCAAAATATCAATTTTCTATTTAGGGCATATTTATGTCTATTTTTATGTGTTCTACCAGTATCCACAACATAAAAGACAATTTTGAATGATTTCTTTGTTTATTTGATTGTTTTCTAAATCAAGTCAGTAGAAACAAAGAGGCAAAGTTGTATCTTTTATACCTGATTTCTGCAAATGATCTATTTCGAACGCCAAACTTCAAATAATTATAAAATAAAAACTAAACAAGATAACTCAGTTTGGTTTCCTGTGTATTAACAAGGAATCTTTGCTCCACCATGAAAAACAATTTATGCCAAAATTCCATTATGTCTGTTTTTCCCATGCACTGTCACATTATCTTAAAATGTCCCCCAAAGTGTAAAGCATAGGAGGAAAGTTGAAAAGTAACTTGCTTCATGTTGCAGTACGTTTTACAATCACTTGATATTGTTTGAATGCTTTTGGTTCTGTGCATAAATCTGGTTGTTTGGGGCCTTGGAATTGGCTTGGTCATGTGGCAGATTGAAAGCAAGATGTGAAGTATTATCCGTGCTACTTCATTTTTTGGTGTGCCTTTTATTTTTATTTTTATACTTTGGTTGATGAGAAACACGAGCGAATTGAGACTGGTTCATGTTGAAAGATTTCATTGATTAAATCTTTATCTTAGGAAAGGAAAGCCTCATTTTCGGGCTTGTGAGGATTACATTTTGTTTTTTCTTTATTGCTTGCATCATGTGGTTGTGTCAAATTGATAGCAAACTGAATTTTAGTTGCTGTTGTCGCATCTTTCCGATTCCAGAGTTGTCAAACACGTGTACGATACTATATCTGTAAGGAATTGCATCTTTTTACTTTATGGGGAAAAATTCATTCCAAGACATATCCTTGATATTTCTTCTGTTTTGTTGACTGTGTTATGAAAATAAAGTTTCTTGTTGAAGAGGTTTTCCGCATCAAGTTATTAATTTGCTGTGGCTGTGTTGTTACTTAGCTAAAGGATTTCATATTTTAGATTTGTGAAAGAGAGCCAAGATTTGTGCCTAAGCAGACCTGCCGTTCACCCCGATTTCGGCGGGTAAACTTCGATTTTTTTGGCTTCAACCCGCTCTCCGATCGCGATAGCTGAAACTCCGATATTTTGAGAGCCGTCAAGCAACGTTGTTTAGTCATATTGCTAAGGAAGTGAGAGCTCTCTAATGCAGAAGGGAAGCTTTAACGACAGCTGGAAAGCATTTCGACTTCCTGTTTCTATGTCTGCCATTGTGCACGGAGCTTGATTGAAGCCTAATTTTGATTGATTTTCTTCGAATTTTTGGGGGAATATTTTTTTCTCATCAAAATGGCGGCGTTCCAAGCGATAGACGACGATGTTATCGATGTTTTTACCCATAAATTGTGTGCCAATCGTGCTTTTGGACTTAGTTATAGGGGCCAGAGTGAAGTGACTGTTGAGACTCATGCTAGTGCAGTGCCTACTATGGTTAACTTCGACTATCGATCGACCGGTCATCTGCCGAGGATTCAGACACTATTTTAGACAGTGAATTGGATAGTTTCATTGATTTTTATCGGACTTAGAGTGGTTTAACACTTTATACAAAGCATAGAGATACTTTTCACACGAAAACGTCGATCGCGAATGATCGGCAATGAGACCGACAGGTGTGCGTATCCGAACATAATTTTTACCTGTTGATTGCATTACTAAAATAACCCTTACAGAAAGGCAAGTACTAAGTTTATTTTGAGCTTTTAATGTTTCTCTGATCATGTAAGTGACTTGTGTCTGCAATGTTTTAATAATAAACACACCACACATTGTTTTTTAACATCTTTGTTGAACACACCTTTTTTTTGTATATTTCGATTTTCGTAATAATCAATAAAAAATAAACAAGCACAAAATGTCAATTGGCAAAAATAACATTGTCAACAGTTGAACACAGAAAACAATATCATAGCAAGATTACTACAAAGTTTCATTAACTTTTATTCACAAATAATTTCAATATAAATGTTTTGAATAAGCATACCCATTTCTAGTTCATTCTGCCAAATCCTTACAGGATTGTGGGCTTGGCTCAGCCTTTCTTCTTTATAGGATGCTATATGCTTTTCCGTGCTTTCTGGGGTACTTTTCTGCTCACTAATCATTAAAGTCTTCAGCTTCAGGGGGCAACGCCCCCTGACCCCCAACTGGGGGCCTGATGCCGGCCCCCAGCCAGCCTCTTTTATTTCTAAAATGTGGCAGGTCTGCCTAAGTTGTGCAGTTGTAATTGTGTGTATGTGTGGTAAGTGCGTAATGAGAGACTTAGTGCGATTTTTGCTCTCACACCAGAGGGCATGACGCTCGTGTGGGGCTAATCCTCTCTATATTATTAGTTGGGGATAAAGAAGAGAGAGAGAGAGAGTGAGTGGTCCTACCATCTCTCTCTCTCTTACTACGCCCAACTAAGAAAATCGCGTGATAAGCCCCTAGTGCATTGACTGCCCTCTGGTGTGAAAAATATCGCCATAGGTTGACCCTTGAGCTAGGAATTTATATTGGCAATAAATTGGCAAATGCACAGAACAAGAATCGGCAATATTAAACTTGGATGATGGCAAAATGTAGAAATGAGCACTTGCAGGCCTTTGCTTAAGGGCATGTGTTTTGTAGTTAGAATACCATATTTTTTGGACCATTAAGACGCACCTGATTAGATGCACCCCCAAAATTCAGATTTTGTTACTGTATTATTAGTCATAAGGTGCAGCAGGGGTGTCAGTCTGGGGAAAATGTATCGCCTTCTAGTCCCAAAACATGGTACTGGCAAATTCATGTTAACCCCTTGACTGCCAGAGAAAATTAAAGAAAAAAACATTGGGCAAATCATACTATGAAAAAGACGACTGATAGAGCCAATCTGACAAAATAGTCTGGGGATATAACTCTCTTGACTGTTAGAGCAAAAGCCAACATATCAGGGTTATTCCTCCTCATTTGATGACGTCATCAGTGATGTCGTTAGGTCAGTATGTAGTACGTTGGTGGCAGTCAAGGGGTTCAGCTGATACATCAACAACAAACTTATTTTTCACAAGCTCCGAATACTTTACAGGTTCATCCATTTTTCCAGTGTCTCTACGGCTACATTTGTTTTTGTCCTTATCAACACAGACGCCTACCCTATTTTCAGGAACAAAAGCCTTTAAGATCCAAAATTTACGTTTCCCGGAACATGGCAAGAAAATGTAGTTTACTTGGTACAATGGCCCACGTCGTTCCTCTTGCAGTGCCGATTCACAAGAGCAAAGTTCACAAAACGTTATAAAGTCGAAGTTTTGTTTCCTTCTCTAGCATGATGAATGGTCTTTTTGCATATCTGTGATCGTTTGTCAATTATTATTTTTGGGGCCCAAAAAAATCTGCAATATCCAGTCCAAATTAGCTTTCGGTTCACTGTTTGCCGCCATCTTTATAGACAGGAAGTGACATAAAGCTGATAATTCTACTATTTTGAAAATTCTTTACTTTGCGATTTTGTTTTGTTCTTCTGGAATAAGCAGCGGAAAATCATATTTTCGGAACACAGTTCTTCTTCTACGATCGCTGTTTCCTGTCACATGAGTGTAGATGTGCCATGCTGCCGTTATGTGCCAAAGAAAGTTAGGCCCAGGCATGTCCGTCTTTGGTCGGAGAAAAGGTGTTTCTTGAAGAAAAGGGAGAATGGACAACCAACAAGGCTGAACGATAGTAAATGACAGTAAGCAAAGGGAAAAGGCAAAGTGAAAGAGAGTGACAGATTAGAGGAAGCTACAAGCACAGAACTTCCAGATGGGGGAACTATTTGTACAAAAGACCCCTGGTATCCCCACGGGGGGTCCGGACCAGTGACTGATTTAAAAACTTTTCCACAATACGAACTAGCCACGACAGAAGGTATCTGTACTGAGCATCAGTCACAAACAGTTCACGCAATTTTACAGTTCAGTTGGCTTATCATTCAAATACATGAACCAATAATAATGTATTTATTGTAAGTATTTCAGTACTGTGTGTGAGTATGTGTGTGTGAATGTTTATAGTTTTATTTCTTTGTAAAGCGCCATGAATAGAATTTTCTAGATATGTGCGCTATGTAAGTGCCAATTATTATTATTATTACTGTTGTTGAAAGCATGCACAAAGTAATGGAGTAGCCTAAATTTTCTTTTGCAAGCCTGCACTATTACAGTGCTTTCTTTGACCTCAGCCAAGGTTCAGTGGTACCTCCCTTATAAGACTTTCTATTATGACTCCCTCCCACATAAGACCTACTTATTTGAGACATTTGTAAGTATTAAAATTACCTCCCTTATAAACCCCATTTTGGATGATTTTTTAAGGGTCTTATTGGCCTCTGCAACTAGGGTTATTAACGCCCTTGACAGTGAGAGTGAATCCCTTGTTGGTCAGTGCTGACAAGGGCATTTACTCTTGCGAAAGGCAGCCATTCAGTGGCCTCAAATAGGGTTATTGGCGAGAGTTATGCCCTTGTTTGGTCAGTACTCAACCATCTTCCCCCACCCACCAAGGGCATTCACTCTTGCAAAAGGTGTTCTTTGCAGTAGCCAATAAGGGAGGTTCTACTGTAATGATTTCGTCAGAACAATAATTGTTCAGAGCATTGTGAAAAAGTTTCAATATAAGTTTGGTGGGAGGGTTCTGGTATCGGCCAAAGAATATTCCTTAACCTTTTCACCTTCAATGTCGCGTTTTTTGCACCACAGTGGTTTTAGCACCCATGTCACTAAAAGGCATCAAACCAGGGCCGGTTATCTGAAGACACTATTTTCTTAATTTTGGGAGGTAAGGATAGGCCTAATGTTACACATGTCACTGAGGAATTTCCAACAGATGCACATAATTGTTTTTTTCTACCCAGTTAAGATTAATGGACTTTTTTGGCTGAAAAATGGCTGGTGGTGAAAGGGTTAAAGTTTGGGGCAAATTTGGACTGTCATTCAGCTACAGGAATTTTTGCCGCTAGCCATTTTTCAGCCAAACATACTGACATCTCCAATAGCTGCGAATCCCACTATGACATGCAACAATTACTCTAATAAGCTCCTCCAAAATCGGAATGTCTGGTGAATGTGTCGCGAGGAATGCAGCGAGGAACACCAGTGAAAAACTGGAAAACAGACACATATATACCCATTGCGGCCTTAGGCCTTACGGCCCAGGAACGCAGAATAAGAACTCAAATAAGGCCTCCCCCTGTGAGGATACCGGGGGGTCTTTAGTATAAATAGTTCACCCACCTTCGGGAAGTTCTGTGCTTGTAACTTCCTCTCATCTGTCACTCTTTGACTCTGTCTGCCTTTTCCCTCATTGCTTACTGTCATCTATCTTTCTGCCTAACCGGTCCATTCTCCTGCCTTTTTTTCACGAAACAATTTCAAAAAGATTTCCTCCAGACGAAGTTGGACTTGCTGGGCCTAACTATTTCTTAGTTTAGGCGCATAACGGCAGCATGACCCATCTGCGCTCATAATGACAGGAAACTGTCTGAGCGATAGAAGAAGAAGAAGAAATAAGGCCTTTCTTTACCTCCCAAAGTTAATATATGGTCATTGAATAACAGAATCTAATTTCATGCCTGTTCATGGTATGTTCATGGTATGGTGCAGAAATGCATCGTCGGCGGCAAAAGGGTTAAATTGATATTCATCTAGAGCCTGCACATTTGAGTGTTGAAATTTGAAGTGCCTCTCACAATGATGTGCGGCTCAGCCATTCATGCACATCACTGTAAACATACTCCTCCGAAGTCGGAGTGTGGCTGCCCACGTGGTGGGGTAATCCAAAACGGTCACACTCATAATGTTCTCATCCCTAGCTGATGCATTTGTGCCATAGTGTTCAAGTGCTTCAGCTGTTGGGATGGTCCATGGAGTCTTTAAGCCAGGGTAAGACAACAACAAAACTAAACATACAAAATAAAATGGCCACTTTTTTTTTAATTCTCCCTTTGCATTTATGTAACAGAAGTCTATACATACAAAATTGCACATCACAAATGAAATTATATTTTACAAGCACCATAATAATTAAAAAACCCACTTTAAAACAGCAGTACAACCTGCAACTTGAAACCATTAACCCTTTTACTGCCAGGAAAAAACAGAAATTATCGATTTTCTTATTATAAAATTCAAAAGAGACCTGTTACACTTAATCTGAGAAAATGGTTTAAAGACCGGGCAAGGGGTTAAAACATGTCATTTCCATAACAAAGACAAGGACATTCTGCCTACTCTCATAAATGAATTGATAAAAAAACCAACCATTTTCACCTGGCTGCTAATTAACTGCAGTTGACTCTTAAACCAAGGTAGAAAGAGTGTTCAACTTTCATATCTGGCGAAATGTTTGATGCTCTGATAAAGCTGTGATGCACACAACCACCTTTGAATAGCCAACTCTATTCCAGTTGAATGATAGTGCACATTGTCTGCGGATCATTTTCCACTAGTTAGAAAAACCTGCACAACAACAGGGAAGAGGATTGAGTAGATTAACCCTTTCACCGCCAATGTCACATTTTAGCACCACAATGGTTAACACCCATTTCACTAAAAGGCATCAAAACAGGGCCTGTTATCCAAAGACCCTATTTTCTTAATTTTGGGAGGTAAGGATAGGCCTTATGTTATATATGTCACAGAGGAATTCCCAATATTGCAGATATTTTATTTTCTCTGGCTGGCGGCGAAAGGGTTAATATTGTTACGTAGATTTGTAAAAAAAAAGTCCCGGTTTCTAGTCCTTATAAGAAGTGTTGACAAAACGCTACCAACACAAAATCAGAACAGCGCTTCAAAGAGACATTCTATTTATCTTAACGTTATACAAGTCACAGGCTTGCTTGTAAACCATACAAGAAATTGATTCAAGGAGTTTGTTCAGTCTGCTTTCCCCCCCCTTCCCCAACTTTTTTTGGTTCTGAAACTAGTGAATTCTCAGAAAATTGGGAAATCAGTCCAATGCATGTGTCAGACCTGTTTGCCCCCTACACAAGTCTTGAGTAGTCTGGACAGCCAAAATGAGTAGTCCTACTCATTAAACCATCAAACACTGTTCACTGAAAATGAGCAGCAATCAAGAATTAAAGAGCATTATTATCAATTTTGAAGAGTAGTAGAGGTCCAAATTGATTAGAATATTACTCGTAAAGAGTAGAGTAAACAGGTCTGGTAAACCATACAAGAAATTGATTCAAGGAGTTTGTTCAGCCTGCTCCCCCCCCCCCCCCCCCCCCCCCCCCCCCCCCCTCCTACTTTTTTTCTCTGAAACTAGTGAAATTACCAGAAAATTGGGAAATCGATCACAATGCATGTGTGGGTTCGATGGTTTTACAATTTATTCAGCAATACATTGGAACGTAAAATGAACCACAAGGGGCCGGTTAAAAGTTTTGATGTTGAGGCAGATTTTCCCAGCATCTTTCTATAGTTTACACAGTGGAATCTCCCTATTAAAACCTTCCCTATAAAGACTCCCTCTAAGCAGTCTCAGACCGATACGGAACTCCATAGCATCATCATCATCGGCCTCATTTTCCATCAATCATAAAATTAAAAAATGTCTCAAATTCTGTGGCTTTGCATGCCCTGCTCTCATGGTGACCTCAGTTTCGGTTTCCAATCCAGTCTATGCCTTGGTGCGTTCAGGTCAAAGTCATGGGGATCAGTGTGTTCTGGGGAGCTGTCGGTGGACGGTCGTGGTGGCGCCCTCGGAGGAGGACCTCACTCACGCTGGCTCCGCGACTAAGAATAATAGTGTCGTCAGTAGGGGGCTTAGTAGGTGGTGTCCTGAACAGGCTCCACTGAACTCCACCGAAGTGACTCAGCAGAAGTGCAGTGTCTCCTCGGTTGGTTGCCTCCTGACGGCCTAACATAGATTCGCTCCCCTTGGACTGCTGGTTTCAGATTCTGCGACTTGAACAAACCGGGGTGTAGCTGCGAATTGGGAATCGGAACGAGCGGCGTGGGAGCAACGCCACTGTACGGCCCAGAAGATGGGACAGCAAAAAAAAAAAAAATGTAACCCCAAAAACTTTCACCAATCTTTTCCCCTTCATATCTGGACTACTGAGTGTTCCCCTCCCTATCAAGACCCTTTTGGGGCCGATTTTTCGAGGTCTTATTAGGGAGGTTCGACTGTACTTTAAACAACATTCTCTTTGGAGGATTCCGTCTACTTCTTGGTCTGCAACTTTCCCAGTCGACGTCGTTTTGGGGCAGGCTCTGGTGGTGGATCTTTGCCGACTTGTTCCTGCTCCGGGTCGTTTGACGTGCCGGGGGTTCGGTTCTCTGCGTCACTGCCAGCGTCAGACAGCTGCAACCAACCACATTCACTCACTTGTAGAATATCAGAATTATTTTTAATCAATTCGTCACTGCCAGCGTCAGACAGCTGCAACCAACCACATTCACTCACTTGTAGAATATTAGACATTTTTTATATATCATACAATAATAATAATAATCATTCAGCGCGCTTAATCTTAACCCTTTCACCGCCAACCATTTTTCAGCAACAAAACACACCATTAAACTTAACTGGGTAGAGAACAAAAAATTCTGCAATATTGGGAATTCCTCTTTGACATGTATGGCATTAGGCCTAGCCTTACCTCCAAAATTAAGAAAATAGGGTCTTTGGATAACAGGGCCTGATTTGATGCCTTTTAGGGGCATGGGTGTTAAACCATTGTGCATAAATGCAACATTGGCGGTGAAAAGGTTAACACAAAGCCCTAAGCGCCTATATATTAATGTTCGTTTCAAAGACATAGGGACAAAAACATTTTAAACAATTTCCCTATTATTGCATTTCAAATGCTCTAACTTTTGAGTCCTGTAGGCTGGAGGAACGGTGCCAGCAGTAAACTGAAATTTGTTCATACCTATAAAACATGTATATATATATATAAAACAATAAAATCAAGCAACATAATTCAAATAAATCACAAGAAAAATAATGATTGCGCACACATACACAGATACAGACACACACACGCTCTCTCTTTCCCTTCTCGCTCACCTCCCTCTCTCCCACATGCCCCAAATGGTGTACACAGACACACAAAATTCTGATACTGTAAAAACAGTGCACACTGCTGACTTACAGAAAAATAAATCACAATAATACGGCCAAAAACTGTACACACACAGACATACAAAATTCTGATACTGTAAAAACACAGGAAATCTGTTTCTCGAATTTGAGATATGCCAGACCATAGGAAAGACAGGCTGGTTTCATGAGAATCTAAAACACACCACTGAATCTTGATGAATAATGTAAGGAAATCCATTTACCATATACACTCCTTTAACTCATTCAAGTCGTTCCGGCCATATATGTCTGGAATTAATAGATAGCTGTCAATTTGATGCACTTGCTTCAAGGTAAGTAAATCTTCTAATCTCGCCTCGATCCCTTAGACCACAATGTTGCCTCTGACTTTGCTTTTGTAGTGGTTTGTTGTGGGAGAACCAATCGGTGTGGAGAGTTTTTCTATATAAAGTCTATATATAAAAAAGTCTGATCTACCACTTCCCTCTGTCTAAACCGGAAGTAAAAACCCGTAATCTTCTTTCATTTCTCCTTTTGTTTATGTATGTTTTGTTTGTGTGTATGGCTGGAGTGATTTGCCAGTTTTTTTTAATAATTCAAAATCGTTGTGATGCGAATGAGTTAACTCTTGACTGAACTTGTTTGTAATAACGACAAGACTGAAAAATGGCCAGTCCAGGCAAATACTTTAACCATTGTAAAACAAAGGTTCATTTTCATTATCTCTCACACTCTCTTCTTATGTGGATAGTTTATAACTATTGTGTAAGAGAGTATGTTCATGTGTGTGTGCATGCATGTGTACATAAGAACTGCGTCAATAAAAAACCCAATCAGACCTGTTTACCCTGAAATCGGGCTTCATGTATTCAAAATCCAAAACAAGTGTATTTTTCACAAAATAGGAGTACTCCAACAGGAAAGTTTTTAAAAAACAACCTGAGTGCAAACATGCATACATTTCTATAACAACTTATAGAAATACTGTGTCAAAAGTGTCATCCATTATTTACAACAACAACACACACACACAGATCACACCAGTTTCCTTAAAGGGCTCGGCACACGCTGCAACATATTAGTTGCTACAACTAGTGTTATACCACAAGTTGCAGTAAAAATTGCAGAGCTCGCGGCACACGCTGCAACTTTGGTACGACGTCCTTGCAATCATATGCTGAACCGACCACAGGTAGACTCAGAAATACTGTTCTAAAATGTATGCAGACTACTCAAAGGTAAACTAAAATGCGAAAGCTGACAGAAAATAGTGTACAGATCAAAACGATGGTCAGTACCAGAGTCCGATTTCGAGTAGGCCTACTTCTAAAACCTCGAACTGACAAAGAATATTAGGCCTACAGCTCTACACATTGCTTTGATCTACATCGATTGAAAAAGAAAACATGCTGAGCAAGTACTCGTCATTCACGATGACGATGGTCAGTACCCGCCAGAGTCCTGTTTCGAGTAGGTGTTCTAAAAACTCGAACTGACAAATAGGCCTAGGGCCTACTAGTAGTAGGCCTAGCCTATTTCTATTTTTGCACACTGTTTCGATCTACATCGATTGAAAAAGAAAACATGCCGTGCAAGTACTCATCATTCATGATGCCGCCCATTTCACGGCTTATTTGAATTTTGGCCTCTTGTACCTGTCCCGATTTTTTAAAAATTGGGACACCCGGTTCCCAAATGCAGGGGAAATTACGAATTAACTCGATCAGTTTGCATGTTACAGTCCAACGGCTTTCACTCCGCCATTGAGACATAAAAATCACGTGATACGAAATGACGCTCTGATTGGCTGCAACCTACAACTTGTTGCAAGTGGGGGCTCAGAGATAGGATCGTTTTCTATCGCCCTACAACCCACAGCTGCAACCCTACAACCTTGTTGTATGTTGCATACAACTGTTGCAACCACAAAGTTGCAGGTACAACTAGCAAAAGTTGCAGCGTGTGCCGAGCCCTTAATCAGGCAATATACAGAAATAATAGATTTGTTTCACCATTTCACCATATATTCCCCCATGTACCATATTTATCATATTTAGGTCAGATATGTGTACAAAATATGGTGACATCTTAATAATAATAATAATAATAACAGTACATTTATATGGCGCTTTACCTCAAATGAGCCCAAAGCGCTTTACAATCAATTATTCATCAAGTAGATAAAAAAAAAATCTTATGAGTAAACATGTCTGAACAATGCATAAACTAAAGATCTCTTCCTACTTAAAAATAATAAAAGACTCCCTATTTTGTCCATCTGTAATTTTTATTTTATTATTTTTGATAACAAGAAGTCTACCAACATACTCGTACCTCTTGCGGAGAAGCTGCCCCTCCTCTCTCTTCGTCGTCCTCCTCCTCCTCCGGCTGATCATCATCGACGTCGTCGTCATCATCATCGGACATGTGCAGCGTCTCCTGCACGATGTTGACGTTGATGCGGAAGTCCCGCGACGTGCTGGTCTTGATGTTCTCCATCAGGTTCACCTGACAATGCATAGGTCACAGTAAAAACCGGAATCCAGTTGGATTCGGAATCCTACTAGTACAAATCGGATCGGAATTTCGATTTGTATTAGTAGAAATCGGAATTCTAATTTCTACTGGACTTTTTCTAGTAATTAACAAAACCGATTTGTACTGACAGCCAGTAGAAAATGGAATCCAGTACAAATGGGAATCAACATATTGCTTCAGTTGCAAGAGAAGAAAGACAAAATGAGGGTGGAGTTGATAGTTTAAGAGCAGTAATCATTGAATTCTAATCCCTTGGACTGCAGCACTAGAAAAGACAACCTAATCCCTTTGGCTGCAGCACTAGAAAAGACAACCTAATCCCTTTGGCTGCAGCACTAGAAAAGACAGTACCTAATCCCTTTGGCTGCAGCACTAGAAAAGACAACCTAATCTCTTTGGCTGCAGCACTAGAAAAGACAGTGCAACCTAATCCCTTTGGCTGCAGCACTAGAATAGACAACCTAATCCCTTTGGCTGCAGCACTAGAAAAGACAAAGCAACCTAGTCCCTTTGGCTGCAGCACTAGAAAAGGCAACCTGATTCCTTTGGCTGCAGCACTAGAAGACAACCTAATCCCTTTGGCTGCAGCACTAGAAAAGACAGTACAATCTAGTCCCTTGCACTGTCTTTTCTAGTGCTGCAGCCAAAGGGATTAGGTTATACTGTTACACTGTTTTCTAGTGCTGCAGCCACAAAGTCTGTTTGGACGAACGAAATGCTTCTTTATTATTACTTAAGTTTGTTTTTCATACAGACTTTTCCCCTGGTTACAACAAGAAATGCGGTTAACCCACAAACAAAAATGTGGCCTGGGCCTGTATTCACGTTCAGATAGCATGAGACTTAGCATGATGCTAACTTAGAAGCTCTTCCAAAAGTCCTATTAAATCCTATAGGACATTGGAAGAGCTTCTAAGTTAGCATCATGCTAAGTCTCATGCTATCTCAACATGAATACAGGTCCTGATTGCTATGTATTTATCATACTAATATTCGTACAGTAATATTACATTGTGTGTTGTAGGGGTGTGTGCGTTACCTTGGCCTTTTTGCTGAGCTTCACCAGGTGGCGCTCTACCTCTTCGATGACGAAGATGAGCTGCGGGATCAGCTTGTCGTGCTTGCCTCCCTTCATCTGTCGCGGCAAAAACACCGTAGCACGACCAATTCATTCCACATAATCGTTTCAGGTGAAACGCGGTTATAAGAACTTTTTATTCAATGGCTATAGTATAGATTGAATTTAAAAAAACCTGTCTATTCCTTTAACCCTTTAGCTGCTAGCCATTTTTCAGCAAAAAATTCCATTAAGTTTACCTGGGTAGAGAAAAAAAAATCTGTCACACTATTGGGGATTCCTCTGTGACATATTTAAAGTAAGGCCTATCCTTACCTCCCAAAATTAAGAGAATAGGGTCTTTGGATAACAGACCCTGATTTGATGCCTTTTAATGACATGGGTGTTAAATCATAAATCATTGTGGTGCAAAAATGCGATGTTGGCGGTGAAAGGGTTAATGAACAGTACAGAAGTTACTATAACTTTTCAGTCTGTCGCAGCAAAAACACAGCAACACGACCAATTCATTCCACATAACCAGCACAAGTGAAACGCGGTTATAAGAACTTTTTTATTCAATGGCTATAGATTGAATAAAGAAAACCCTGTATATTCCTTTAATGAACAGTACAGAAGTTAACTAGAACTTTTCAGTTTGATATTATAGTTAATTCAAGTCCAGTACTCGGCAACATACGTATGAAGTTTCTGTCTTTCACACACGCTCAAAACCATATCAAACCACAAGAAATCCTCCACAGCAGAAATGCCTTGAACTGGTGAATTTATGTGAAACTTTAAGGCATGATTCCGTAAATTAGAAAAAAACCAAAAACAAATGCAATCCTCATAAGAACCCCCCCCCCCCCCCAACCCCCCAAACGTAAAAAAATTTTCATATGTGATTACATTCATGCAGAAATGGAAACATGTTTCTGCACGCACACAAACAAACACATGCATTTGCAGATGATGTTTCCACACATACTGTCTGTCCTTCCGTGTCTGTCTGTCTCTCTCTTTCTCTCTCTCTGGCTCCCTCTTTCTTTCTCTCTCTCTCTCTCCCTGTTTACTTGTGACCTGTGTATTCGTGTTCTAATTATTCTTGATTATAGATTCAAATATATTGTCTATGGATATTTTGACGAGTATAGAGGGTGGGGTGGTGGTGGAGGTAGAGGGGAGGGAGGGAGGGAGGTGGGGGAGAGTATGTGTGTGTCCAGTTAACTTTTGTTTCCCTGTGGTACAAGTATTGTTGATTTCTGATGTATTCTTTACTGTTGATTGCATGCCATGTATATATATCGCAATGTTTATCTGTTGATTGTAATGTGTTGTAAGGTGCTTTGAGCTGTATTTATCAGGATATTGCGCCATATAAATATTATTCATTATTATACAAACTGATGCCCCTAGTGCTTTTTTTATGCATCTAAAAAGCATTACAAAACAAATGATAATGATTCCATACCATGGGTGCTTTAACGTTGGCGGATTTCTGCGAAGCCTTCGTGTTCTTCTTCTTCTTCAGCTCCTTCAGTTTCTTGTGCTCCAGCTGCTCACTCTCCACCGTCTGAAAAATAAAAGATCAGAAAATCATCTTTACTTCTTCTTCTTCGATCGCTCAGACAGTTTCAGACCTGTTTACTCTGCTCTTTTCGAGTAGTATTCTACTCAATTTGGATCTCTGCTACTCTTCAAAATTGAAAATAATGCTAGATTCTACTCATTTTCAGTGGACATTGTTTGATGGTTTAATGAATAAAACTACACATTTTGCACCAAAACTACTCATTTCAGCTATCCAGATTACTCAAGAGTTGTGTAAGGGGTAAACAGGTCTGCAGCTTCCTGTCGATTATGAGCGCAGATGCGTCATGCTGCCGCTATAATGCGCCTAACTAACAAATAGTTAGGCCCAGCAAGTCCGACTTCGGCTGGAGGAAATGTTTTTGAAAGTGTTTCGTGAAAAAAGGCAGGAGAATGGACCGGTAAGGCAGAAAGATAGTAGATGACAGTAAGCAAAGGGAAAAGGCAGATTCAAAGAGAGTGACAGATTAGAGGAAGTTACTGGAGGATCATCTTTACTAAAGCATACACTGTGATTCCACAAATACTTTCGGGCTATGCTGAAAATTGGGGCAGTGGGTGGATGCCTCGTGCCTCCATACGGGGGAGCTGGACAACCCCGCCCCCTTCACAAGTCTCCCTCCGTGGGGATACTGGGGGGAGTCTTTCATAAAAATAGTTCCCCCACCTTCTGGAAGTTCTGTGCTTGTAACCTCCTCTAATCTGCCACTCTCTTTGACACTGCCTTTTCCCTTTGCTTTCTGTCATCTACAATCTTTCTGCCTTACCGGTCCATTCTCTTGTCTTTTTTGAAAAAAATCCTCCAAATAATTTTTCTCCTTTTTATTTGAGCTCCTCCGAAATCGGAATGTGTCGGCTGTACACAGCAGGGAGACCAGTGAAAATTGAAAAACGGACACATACTTACCTTACCCATTATGGCCATATGGCCTGGAAATGCAAAGAAATGCAGAAAATTATTGAGCCATTTGTTACATTACAATGTGGCTTTATACTACTTCTTGACGATGAGCAAGGGCGATAATTTCATGACTGCATCGACCACGCCACCTAGCGATGAGTCAGGGGCAGAGAACTTTTGGTGGCTATACTAGTACAGAACTACATTTTGTTTTCCTTTTCGTAATAACAGAGTGGGAGGGTTTGAAAGGTGTATGAAAGCAATCAGCAGTAATTTGAGAAATTTTGAATCCATGGATGCAACTCCCCCAAATAAAACAAGTGCGGAATCGCAATAGTTTGTGGCACGCGGTCTATTTTTACCACTCCAATCATGAGTCACCTCCCCTGGCTTTTCAATAATTTTAATCTGTAAACCAGAATGTCATCTCTGCACCATTTCGTAACTTTTTATATCTTTTGGAAAACATTTAAAACTATTTATCCTACTTATACTCATCGAAAGAAGCACCGCATACTCGTCGTGTCTGTTGCAGTGTCTGTATTACGTATGTTTATTATTTTATACGCTTTAAAATACATCATTTTAAAGAGCGGCATCAATTTGAAGTGCAGCCTCGATTTGAAGTGCGACAATTTTGTAGCCTCGATTTGAAGTGCGACAATTTTGGACCGACCGACAGACAAAGTGAGTTATAGGTTTGTGGCTTGAGCCACAAACAAAAACACCTGAAAGGCAGGGGTCCATGGATCGCCCAGGGCCCTAGCAGGGTACAGGGGCAGAGCCCCGTTAGAGAATTCAGGGAGGCAACGCAAGAGAGAGAGAGATAACGAAACAGAGACAGTTACAATGATGGACAGAGACAGGTTGAGTCCGATACGCCTTGTAAAAGTATTACATTGCCTTTGAAAGCAATAATATGGCATCACCATGCTGTTATAAA
The DNA here is from genome assembly GCA_017654935.2 of Phymorhynchus buccinoides. Classification (NCBI taxonomy): domain Eukaryota; kingdom Metazoa; phylum Mollusca; class Gastropoda; order Neogastropoda; family Raphitomidae; genus Phymorhynchus; species Phymorhynchus buccinoides. The sequence goes on along the minus strand of CM065683.1, from coordinate 20,140,957 downwards.
AATTATCAGAGAGAGACTTCAGGATAGAATAACCAAGTTCAAAACACCCAAAATCGTTTGTGGTCGAATTTTTGTTGATGAATTCTAAAAAACCCAGTTCAGTTTCTGGTAAAATGAAAAAACCTGAAATCAGTGTAAAACTGAAAGAGTTGCACCCATGTAAATCATGTTGGCAAAACCCCCTGACATTTTGTTTCCGTACGTGATGAAGTTGTAGATGTGTTAAGGCATACCTGCATGTAGGTGATGAAGTTGTAGATGAAGGGAGTGAGCTTGCTGTTGTTTATGAACAGAACAGTTTTGCTGTGCAACACACACGAATGTGTTAAGGTGTACCTGCATGTAGGTGATGAAGTTGTAGATGAAGGGAGTGAGCTTGCTGTTGTTTATGAACAGAACAGTTTTGCTGTGCAACACACACGAATGTGTTAAGGTGTACCTGCATGTAGGTGATGAAGTTGTAGATGAAGGGAGTGAGCTTGCTGTTGTTTATGAACAGAACAGTTTTGCTGTGCAACACACATGTGTTAAGGCGTACCTGCATGTAGGTGATGAAGTTGTAGATGAAGGGAGTGAGCTTGCTGTTGTTTATGAACAGAACAGTTTTGCTGTGCAACATACACGAATGTGTTTAAGGCGTACCTGCATGTAGGTGATGAAGTTGTAGATGAAGGGAGTGAGCTTGCTGTTGTTTATGAACAGAACAGTTTTGCTGTGCAACACACAAACACATGTTAAGATGTACCTGCACGTAGGTGATGAAGTTGTAGATGTGTTAAGATGTACCTGCACGTAGGTGATGAAGTTGTAGATGTGTTAAGATGTACCTGCACGTAGGTGATGAAGTTGTAGATGTGTTAAGATGTACCTGCACGTAGGTGATGAAGTTGTAGATGTGTTAAGATGTACCTGCACGTAGGTGATGAAGTTGTAGATGTGTTAAGATGTACCTGCACGTAGGTGATGAAGTTGTAGATGAAGGGGGTCAGCTGGCTGCCCATCAGCTTCACCAGCTTCTCAAAGCGGGAACTCATGTGGCCTGTGCGCGTAGCATACAGCTGTAGGTACTGAAAACAAATTGACACCATCATATAGTTGGTATATTTTAGTCAATTCGGGCTGCTCTCACCCACGCACCCATCACCATACACACACACACCACGCCACCCACACTCACATACAGACACAAACTCACATATGTAACAATGCTGAGCACAGTTGTGTAGAATTTGGTGAGGGTTCTGAACACGGCAGACACACACACACTCACATATTTGACCAGGCTGAGCACAGTTGTGTAGAACTTGGTGAGGGTTCTGAACACGGCAGACACACACACACAGACAGACAGACAGACATGCACACACACACACTCACATATTTAACCACGCACACACTCACAGACACACACACACTCACTCACATATTTGACCAGGCTGAGCACAGTTGTATAGAACTTGGTGAGGGTCTTGAACACGGCGGCCACACAGGGGCCGGGGGACACGGCCGACTGGGCCAGCTCATGCAGGCCGGCCACCAGCATGGCCAGACGACTGCAGGCCAACTTCTCAAAGCCCTCCTGCTGCGTGGGACCCACCTCTGTACAAAACAACAGAGCATGTAAATGAAATGAACCAACTTCTCAAATCCCTCCTGCAGAGTGGGACCCACCTTTGTACAAAACAACAGAGCATGTAAATGAAATGAACCAACGTCTCAAAGCCCTCCTGCAGAGTGGGACCCACCTCTGTACAAAACAACAGAGCATGTAAATGAAATGAACCAACGTCTCAAAGCCCTCCTGCAGAGTGGGACCCACCTCTGTACAAAACAACAGCATGCAAATGAAATGCACCAACTACATAACTGAAAGCCTTTTTGACTCAGAAATTGGCAGCCTTTCTAACTCGAAATTGGCAGCCTTTCTACCTCGAAATTGGCAGCCTTTCTGACTCGGAAATTGGCAGCCTTTCTAACTCGAAATTGGCAGCCTTGATGACTCAGAAATTAGCAGCCTTTCTAACTCGAAATTGGCAGCCTTTCTGACTCAGAAATTGGCAGCCTTTCTAACTCTAAATTGGCAGCCTTTCTGACTCAGCCTTTCTAACTCTAAATTGGCAGCCTTTCTGACTCAGCCTTTCTAACTCTAAATTGGCAGCCTTTCTAACTCTAAATTGGCAGCCTTTCTGACTCAGCCTTTCTAAAATTGGCAGCCTTTCTAAATTGGCAGCTTTTCTGACTCTGCCTTTCTAACTCTAAATTGGCAGCCTTTCTGACTCAGCCTTTCTAACTCTAAATTGGCAGCCTTTCTGACTCAGCCTTTCTAACTCTAAATTGGCAGCCTTTCTGACTCAGCCTTTCTGACTCTAAATTGGCAGCCTTTCTGACTCAGCCTTTCTGACTCAAAATCGGCACCTCTCTGACTCAAAATTAGGGGCCTCTCTGACTCGAAAATTAGCAGCCTTTCTGAATCAAAATTGACAGCCTTTCTGAATCAAAATTGACAGCCTTTCTGAATCGAAATTGACAGCTTTTCTGAATCGAAATTGAGAGCCTTTCTGAATCAAAATTGACAGCTTTTCTGACTCAAAAATTAGCAGTTTTTCCGAAATTGAGGAATTTTTATTAATTCTACTATCTATTTTATCTATATACTTACCATTCCACTACAAAGTGCATATTTGTACAAGATTAGCTTGGAAGACAGAAATAAAACCAAGAGTGTCTTACTACCACAACTCCCAATCCAGGTAACTTCCGGCCAAGCAGACTACTCACTTTCTTGAAAGCAAGCATCTAATAAAAAGGGAAGGTACACGTTCAAAAACCATTAGGAGGGAGGTGGGTGGGTCAATTAAATGTAGTGGAATGGTAAGTATATAGATAAAATAGATAGTAGAATTAATAAAAATTCCTCAATCTATTCTATCATCCTTACCATTCCACTACAAAGTGCATGATTACCAACAAGGAGGTGGGTAATGGTTAAGCACTACTCTGAGAACCATGGAACAAACCATGACAGAGATACCACATAAACACACACATACCATCTAAAATAAGAAGGTAAAACAGCAAATCATGTTTACATATCCCCCAAAAGACATAAGTCTATAAAACAAACAGACAATAAGTCAAACCTCAAAAGGACACCGTCTTGGAGGACAACACAGCACGTCGAATGCCAAACGTGTTGTCCTGCCGGAGAGTAGAAAACTCGCGCAGGCAGAAAGAGGTAAATGTAGTCTCCGACTTCCAGAAGGCGGAGGACATAAGGAAGGGACTGGAACACCCCTGACCAAGACTAGTGAGGTGCTAATAGCCCTAACTTCGTGAGCCCGTATACCTGGGGGCGCAGAACGATCGGCGTGGGAGTAGGCTAGTCGAATCAACTCGACTAACCAGCGAGCCAAAGTGGCCTTACGGATATCATTTGAATAGTTGGAATTCAAAGAAATGAAAAGGCGGCGTTTCTGGCTACGGAACGAGACTGAACGAAGGAGATATGCCCGCAAACAGCGAACCGGACACAAGACATTTTCCTCATCGTCCGGAGCGAGGATGTTAGAGAGACTTTCGATAACAACCAACGGAGAAGCTTGCTGAGCCGATTGATTTTTCGCACGGAATTCCGGTAGAAAAGCCAGGGAGATCGAGGAACCATCCTCCGCGAATTCATAATCATTAACTAAACCGCTAAAAGCGTGGATACCACTCACACGTCTCGCTAAGGCAAGACTAACGAGGAAAAGCGTTATAACAGAAAGAAGCTTAAAAGATAACGAAGAAAGCGGTTCACATTCTGACCTGAGAAAGTGAAGCACAAGAAAAAACGTCCCATAGCGGAAGTCTGATGGTTGGGCGAATCGACTTATTACGCAAACCAACCAAAAAATGGGAAACCAAGACAGAAGAAGCAAAGGAAGGTTGACGACCAGTAGCAATCGAAATAGTGCTAACTGCCGACTTATAACCTGACAAGTTTGGTCCAAGAGGCCCTTCTCATTATGCAAATGAGACGAAAAGAAAACAAACTGAGCACCAGTCGGGTGCAAAGGAGAAAAAGACTCATTGAACAGAAATTGAACCAAGAGGTCCAACGCAAGGAAAACAAGGTATTCATGCTTTGACGACGGGATTGAAGAATCACTTCAAAGGTTTCACCTTTCAGACCCTGTGACCGCAATCCTGACCGCAAAGTAGCCAAGCGGTCAGGTGAAGGACGGCAGGATTTCGATGTGGAACGCCTGTCCGCGGTTGAACAAGTGACTTGGTGACAACTGGAGGGGAACACCCGGAACGTGGGTGAGAGCTAACAGCTCGGGGAACAACGGACAGTTTCCCATCCTGACGCTATGAGGATCAGAGCAGGACGCTCCCGAGCACACCTTTCCAACACCTTTGGAAGAAGAGCTGTGGATGGGTAGGCGTAGGCCCACAGACCCGTCCACTGGAGACTGAAGGCATTTCTTGCCCATGCCAAGGGATCTGCCAACGGGGAGACGAAAAGCGGAAGACGCCGGCTGAAGCGAGTTGCAAACAAGTCGATGTGTGGGTTTCCCCACATTGACCAAATGGGTTGAAGGACCTGATGGACGAGAGTCCACTCCGTTGCAATCACCTGGTTGGAACGGCCCAGCTGGTCGGCGAGAACATTCAACTTCCCGGGAAAGAACTCCACGGTTAGAAGAATGGAATTCTGTGCAGTCCAAAGCAGGATCTCCTCTGCCTTCCTGGAGAGTGAAGACGATTTCGTGCCCCCCTGACGCCGAAGGTACGAGAGGCAAGTGGAGTTGTCGCCACAAACTGTGACCCACTTGCCTCGTAGCAGGGGAAGTAGCGCTTTGAGCGCGAGCGAAACCGCCTCCATCTCCAGAAAATTGATGTGGAGAGACGAATCTGCTTGGACCACAACCCCGAAACCTCTCACCGGTCCAGATGAGCCCCCCAACCTTCCTTTGATGCATCCGTGAAAAGGAATTCTTGATGGTGGAGAGGCCGACTGGGAACAGAGGACCCCAGCCAAACCGGATCCAACCACTGGAGAACTGAGCCGCGAAACCACGAGCCCAAAACAATCTGAGATTCCAGAGGAAGATGAGAAACCCTGAGTTCCGCACACTTTCGTTGTAACGGACGCCTGTGCAGACGTCCCAGAGGCAAGAGGTCTGCCAAAGACTCCATGATGCCCAGCAACTTGAGAAGTTGACGAACCGTTGCTGAACCTGCCAACAGAACACTTTCCCGAAAGGACTGAATGGACTGGATCTGATCCGGAGACGGACAGACCGTGAACGTCTGGGTATTGAAGACCATCCCCAGAAATTTGAATTCCTGGGCCGGAGTCTAATCCGACTTTTTGACGTTCATGTTGAAAACCAACCTGGACGGACAGGTCCTGGAGCTCCGAAGTGTGTTCCTGGCACCGGTCCCTGGACTGAGCCGAGGTGAGCCAGCCGTCCAGGTACACCTTGAGCCGGATCCCTCTGGACCCGGCCACGCCGACGAACTCCCTGACCACCATGGTGAAAATCCAAGGGGCCAGAGAGAGCCCGGAGGGAAGGGCTACGAACTGATAAGTCGTGTTCCCCCATACGAACCTCAAGAGATGCCTTCGATCTGGGTGGATCGAAATATGGAAAAAGGCATCCTTGAGGTCTATGGAAGTCGCCCAATCCCCCGGCTGGATGAAGTTGTGAACCGAAGCAGCCGTCTCCATTCTGAACGCCATGGGGCGTAGAAAAGCATTGAGAGGAGACAAGTCCAGCACTGGACGGAACTCACAGTTCTTCTTTGGTACAGTGAACATGCGCGAGTAGAAACCCGGGCCTGGGTTGGGTACTGGAATCACAGCACCCTTGTCCAGAAGGGACTTGACCTCTGCGTCCAAGATCTGAAAGCGAAGAGGATCTGCAGGCGGAGAAAAGAATCGGCACCCACGAGACAGAAGGGTACCGAAAGCATCATCCTGGGGCAGAACCTGAGTGGACTCCACCGAGACAACATCCTGGAAAAGCAGCCAGGAGATGACAAACTCCGCATGGAGTCACCTAGAGCAGCCAAGGCCGATACAAAACGGACTATGAGTGGCCGGACCGGGCCACCACACGCTGCTACGCCCTTTCGAACCAGAAAAATATCGAAGTGGCGAGTCTGAGTCAAAAACAAAATGGCCCACATTTGGACAAGACTTGTTCAGAATGGGCAAGCAAAGGATCGATGACGGGAAGAGACAGCTAGTACTAAATGATTAAGATGAGAATCCGCAAAACAGCAGATTCAACCTCTGAACTAGCAAACTGAGAAGTCGTAACCAACTCTACATGCTAAGACCGTTGGAAGGTAAAAATAAAAAACTACCTCTGACGTAGGGACAGACCGAAAGAGCAACATAGTTGCTATCGCATGACGTCAAATCTAACCAGATGACGCGGAAATGTCCCCACCGAAAAGGAAAACATGTAGACAAAAAAGCGAAACAGTGTGCAAACGTGACGTAGACTTAACCCATTTCAACGCCACCCAGTCAAACAACTGAGCTGACGGCTGGGCATGGAAGATCATGTTAGCCGGACAGTATAGTTCGATCGGGACGGAACCAGACCAAAAAGGATTACTGGAACGGGTGAACGAGACAACTGGTTGAACAACTCATGGTTGTAATCAGAAGAAACCATGCCTGCCAGAACAGACATCATTCGAAAGAACGGCGAAGCCGGGGCCGTTGCCCCCGCAAAAATTCGTTCAGAAGGAAGACAACAAGGGTACGGTTGAACAACTCTCGGTTGCAACCGTGAAAGAAGGAGCGCAGTAAGGCTGCAAGGCCGCCAGATACCCTTGAATGACAGAAACAGAAGGATCTGAAAAAACCTCTTCCATAGAATCCACCGTGTGACCCGAAGTCGTAACTGACGCCGCTGGTTGAGCTGACTGACTGAAGGAAGAACAACCCGACAAAAGGTCCATAACCTCCTGGTGAGAGTAGGTCCGCTGAAGAACCATACCAGCGGTAACGGGCGTGACCGGTACGGGCTGAGGCAAACGTCCCATGGACTGACTGCCCGCCGTCGTACGGCCCTGGGTCTGGGGACTACCCACGGGAGAGGCCGTAGCCGCCGTGACCGTGGTGGACCCGCGAGACCATGTCGCCGTGGCCGGTCCGCTCCGGAGAACCCCGGGTGCGGATGCCGGCCCGGTGCCTAAGGCACCGAGGCTGCCGTCGCCAGGGACCACCCACGGGAGAGGCCGTAGCCGCCGTGCCCGTGGTGGACCCGCGAGACCATGTTGCCGTGGCCGGTCCGCTCCGGAGAACCCCGGGTGCGGATGCCGGCCCGGTGCCCAAGGCACCGAGGCTGCCGTCGCCAGGGACCACCCACGGGAGAGGCCGTAGCCGCCGTGCCCGTGGTGGACCCGCGAGACCATGTCGCCGTGGCCGGTCCGCTCCGGAGAACCCCGGGTGCGGATGCCGGCCCGGTGCCTAAGGCACCGAGGCTGCCGTCGCCAGGGAAGCTACCCCCATTAGCGGCATCGTCCGTTTTTCGGCCGGCATCACCAGGCGTAATGGTGGCATCGGTGGGTACCGCCCGGTTGTCTATAGCTCTGTAAGACAAGTCGGACAGCACCACCGGTTTCTTCGCAGCTTCTTCTTCCAGAACCGGAAGTGCCCGTGCGGTATCATGAACGCCAGGAACCAATGGGGTACGGGAGCTAGCTTGGCTAGAAGAGCCGTACTGACCTTGTTCGGGAAAAACCCGGATGCCGGTTGCAGCTCCATCCGTGAGAGATCTTCAACGGACAACGAATCCTGGAGTGGAAGACCAACCGTTGAAAAGGCCGGGTCAACGTCCAAAACACCCAACAACATGAGAAACATCCACCGAAATGTGCTGGACCAAACCAGCCGAATCCACTTGGGAGAAGGAGAACGGCATGGCCGAAGACTATTCGCCCGTAGAACGCAAATGAGCCAGCAATTCCGACACCACTTGCTTTGTAACTTGAACCGAACGCGAAGAATGAGACTTACCCGAACTTCTTGACCGAGATATGACTTGGACAAAGACTTTTCTGAAGGACTAGATTTTAGAAAACGGTCTTTGTCATCCCTGGGAGGAGAAGGCTGAGGTTCCTTAGTTGAACTACTTGAAGGTTTGCTAACTAACGCCGAAGAATCTACAACCTTCTAAAGAAGGAGTAGATTCCAAAACGCGAAACCCGAAGCCAGAAGCCACGCCCACCTTTTGACCAACAGGCCCGAAATCTTCACAAAGATTACAACCAAAAAAGGGGGGAGGCCGAACGAACTTACCCAAGTAGCAAAGCAACACAAAGAAACCAAAGGAAAACAAAAGACACTCATTAAGCTGAAAGCAGGAGACAAAATTCCTGGAGAAACAGAAAAACAAACCTGCCTTCCATGCTAGCTTGAAAGAAAGTGAGTAGTCTGCTTGGCCGGAAGTTACCTGGATTGGGAGTTGTGGTAGTAAGACACTCTTGGTTTTATTTCTGTCTTCCAAGCTAATCTTGTACAAATATGCACTTTGTAGTGGAATGGTAAGGATGATAGAATAGATATCAAAATTGGCAGTACTTCTAACAGGAAGCGCCGATAAAATGCAGCCTTCATTAACATCGAAGAGAAGCAAGCTCTTAATTTTTTAGTGATGAAAGAAGGGCATAGCACCAAATGAAACAAAACAAGATTTTATCAAAATGTAAACATGGGCAAAAACAAACACATGCACACACACACAGCAGGCATGAAAAGTAATGCTCGAAAAAAGAAAAGAAAAGGAGATTTGCCAGCAAAGAAATCCTTCCACCAGGATTTTCCGCTACCATCAGAACTTTTGTTCAGTGGGGGAGGGTGGGAGGGTAGTGAGCACACACGCTACAACTTACCATCCAAACAAATCAACATCTGCCGAAATTTTTGTTACATTATGATGTGGACCGCGCTGTTTACATTATGATGTGGACCGCGCTGTTTGAGAATAACATCGCAATTGCATTTTCGGCCGAGATTCCTTCAATTAGGACAAATTTTCGGCGGAGACGTTTTCATGCCTGACACAGACACAAAGACACACCTTCACTCAGCACACGTGGCGTGGCATCAGCCTTGATCCTAGCGATGACCCATTCAGTGTCGTCCAACACACACACAGACACCTTCACTCAGCACATGTGGCGTGGCATCAGCCTTGATCCTAGCGATGACCCATTCAGTGTCGTCCAACACACACACACACACCTTCACTCAGCACATGTGGCGTGGCATCAGCCTTGATCCTAGCGATGACCCATTCAGTGTCATCCAACACACACACACACACCTTCACTCAGCACATGTGGCGTGGCATCAGCCTTGATCCTAGCGATGACCCATTCAGTGTCGTCCAACACACACACACACACCTTCACTCAGCACATGTGGCGTGGCATCAGCCTTGATCCTAGCGATGACCCATTCAGTGTCGTCCAACACACACACACACACCTTCACTCAGCACATGTGGCGTGGCATCAGCCTTGATCCTAGCGATGACCCATTCAGTGTCATCCAACACACACACACACACCTTCACTCAGCACATGTGGCGTGGCATCAGCCTTGATCCTAGCGATGACCCATTCAGTGTCTTCCAACACACACACACACACACCTTCACTCAGCACATGTGGCGTGGCATCAGCCTTGATCCTAGCGATGACCCATTCAGTGTCGTCCAACACACACACACACCTTCACTCAGCACATGTGGCGTGGCATCAGCCTTGATCCTAGCGATGACCCATTCAGTGTCATCCAACACACACACACACACCTTCACTCAGCACATGTGGCGTGGCATCAGCCTTGATCCTAGCGATGACCCATTCAGTGTCGTCCAACACACACACACACACCTTCACTCAGCACATGTGGCGTGGCATCAGCCTTGATCCTAGCGATGACCCATTCAGTGTCATCCAACACACACACACACACCTTCACTCAGCACATGTGGCGTGGCATCAGCCTTGATCCTAGCGATGACCCATTCAGTGTCGTCCAACACACACACACACACCTTCACTCAGCACATGTGGCGTGGCATCAGCCTTGATCCTAGCGATGACCCATTCAGTGTCGTCTAGATCCTGGTCCACCCAGGGCAGCATTAACATCACCACGTGGGGCGAAGCGGTCCGCACCGTCACCAGTGAGAAGTGGGTTCGATCCTCCACCTCCACACCCTGTGAGGAGCACATGGGGAAAACTACAGTGGAATACATTTTAAACTCAGACGGGTAGCTAACATTTTTGGAGAACTTACGATAAGTTTTCGGTCCCAGTTTCATCACCTTTATGCAAAAAAAGTCTTTCAGTTTGTCGCCAAGAATGAAATAATAAAATGCGAAAGGCATAACGATGAACAATTTTCAACACAATTGTTCTAAGACGGATAGCTAAAATTTGTTGAGAACTCACAATACGTTTTCGGTCCCAGTTTCATCACCTTTATGCAAAAAAAGTCTTTCAGTTTGTTGCCAAGAATGAAATGATAAAATTGTTCAAGAGTATACAAAATTTAATTAAAATAGTTTTTAGCAATCTTGCAATCCTCTAAACGGGAGGGTGGTGGTGGTGGTGGTGGCAAGACAATGTCAGTTAATCGCAAAATTCAATGACATTTTCATTGCATAATGAAATACAAAATTCAATGCAGCAAGTTTCAGGGCTCCCAATCGTCCTGCAAAACAAGGGGTCCCAGGGACTCCTTCACTTACAGCATAGAGGGTCCTAGAGGCATGATAGAGGGTCCCAGTGGCATTGTGAATGCAAAAAATAATTTTTCTAATGCATCACTGGGACCCCCTGCACATTCTTTTACAGACCTGTTTACCCCAAATCTTCACTGTCAGTAATCCCAAGCTCTGAAATCAGTAATTTCAGGCATCTGTCTGCAATTTTGCTGACCGAGAAATCCTTCCACCAGAATATTTTGCTGCCGTTGAGGGGGGGGGCCCAACTTCGACAACTGCCGAAATTTTGGTTACGTTGAGGGTGGGTTGGGGACCTCGCTTTCTTCTTTGGCGTCTGATCAGAATCCGAGTCAGAATCATCCGCTTGCGAGTGTTGCTTTTTCGGCATGTCTTCAGATTGCACTTTGTACCTACAAAAATGGCGGCATGGAGAAATAAACCGGAACTATTCATTCAAGGGACATCACTCGAAGTGATACCTTTGATAGCAGACGACACAGTAGCGAGTACGGCTCAAACGTCATGCCTTCTTTTGATTTCTTCTTCTTGGTTTTTTTCGTACTCGTTCAGCGGAAATGCATTTTTTTGTTGCTGACCGTAATAGCGTAATCGGAGGTCTCAAAACGTAATAATTACGGACAAATCCGTAGGAAAACCAGGTCTGCTTTTAGAGGGTCCTTTTTTAGTGTTTCATAGACCCCCTGGGAGCCCTGAAGTTTACAAAGAATGGACAGACAGACAGACAGACAGACAAGAGAAATAGAGACGGACAGAGACAGACAGAGATTGCAGTCTACCTGTTCCACGTCTCCTAGCTGACTGTGCAGATCCAGCATCAAGTCTCTCAGCAGCTGAGGAAACTGCTTCGTCTGAACAGACAGCTTCAGCAGACAGCTCAACAGCAGCTTGCTGGTTGGTATGTCATCTGTCAACAACACGCATGCATGAGCACACACACACACACACACAGATGGGTTGTGGCCATCCGCCCCCAGCCTTTTGCCACCTAGGCCTTTTGCCCCTTCCCTCTCCCCGTCTCGATGTGTCCCCGTCTCACGAATGTTCGCATCCACCACCCGAGCATCTGGAATTACAGGGAAACCCATTTAGTACGAGTACGGTTTAAACGAGAGCCCGTGTTTAACGAGTGGTTTCAAAATTCCCAACCACAAGCCTTCTTTTTCCTTGTTAAATAATTCTGCATACAACGAGCTCGCTACAATGAGCAACTTGCATATAACGTACAATTTATTGACTCCCAAAGTCAAGCTTTTATGCAAAAACTACACGGTTAGAACGAGAACGCACTTACAACCACACCGCCATCCCAAAGTCAAGCTTTCTTGCACAACTACCTGGCTAGAACGAGAACACACTGACAACAGCATCGCCATCTTGACTGACCCCTCGATATGTAAGCGGCATTCTGATTGGCCGATATAACAATTTGGGTGTCTGCAGCGCAAGCAGACGACACTGGATTCACTCTTTGCGCACTGATCTTGTGACTTCCGGGAAATATTAACTTTCTCTTAAAGCGCGTGTGTGGATTTTATGTTTTTGATGTTATCGTGTGTTAATAAACTGTTTTAAAGTGTATGTAATCGGCATTAAAAACCCTATGGATACAGGATACTGGGCTTACAACCATGCTTTGTTGGGTAAGTGTGTTGTTTCCGTTTTTCTGTCTTTTTCACACTTTACCAGCACGCACATCACAGTAGATGTGAGGAGCGATTGATAGGTTCGTCAGGGTTGCCAAAATCGATAAAATGGTTTGAACGAGCAATGCTTACAACGAGTAAATTGGCCCTCTCCCCTGGAATTCGTACTAAACGGGTTTCACTGTATTTTGCTGTTGATGTTCTGCGACGCGAACAGAGCCTGAAGGAAGTCTTCATCAACCAGATTCTTCTTCTTCTTCTTCGGCGTTCCCAGGCCATATGGCCATAATGGGTAAGGTACATACGTGTCCGATTTTCAGTTTTCACTGGTCTCCTCACTGCGTACAGCCGACACATTCCGATTTCGGAGGAGCTCAAAGGAGAAAAATTATTTGGAAGATCTTTTTTTTTAAAAGGCAGGAGAATGGGCCTAAGAGTCAGAAAGATAGTAGATGATAGAAAGCAAAGGGGAAAGGCAGAGTCAAAGAGTGGCAGATTAGAGGAAGTTACAAGCACAGAACTTCCAGAAGATGGGAGAACTATTTTTACAAAACACCCCCGGTATCCCCACGGGGCGCATCAACCAGATAACTGGTGGACAGGTCCCTCCTCCACCAGCAAGGAAGAAGTTCTGATGCTCATCTGCGGCAGCGAAGACGATCGTGGACCACTATGCCGAAAGGAATGGGCGGGGCTACCTCTGTGGCATCATTGCCCGTAACATTCCATTGTAAACTCCACGCGGCAGTGAAGACGATCGTGGACCACTATGCCGAAAGGAATGGGCTGGGCTACCTCTGTGGCATCACTGCCCGTAACATTCCATTGTAAACTCCACGCGGCAGTGAAGACGATCGTGGACCACTATGCCGAAAGGAATGGGCTGGGCTACCTCTGTGGCATCACTGCCCGTAACATTCCATTGTAAACTCCACGCGGCAGTGAAGACGATCGTGGACCACTATGCCGAAAGGAATGGGCTGGGCTACCTCTGTGGCATCACTGCCCGTAACATTCCATTGTAAACTCCACGCGGCAGTGAAGACGATCGTGGACCACTATGCCGAAAGGAATGGGCTGGGCTACCTCTGTGGCATCACTGCCCGTAACATTCCATTGTAAACTCCACGCGGCAGTGAAGACGATCGTGGACCACTATGCCGAAAGGAATGGGCTGGGCTACCTCTGTGGCATCACTGCCCGTAACATTCCATTGTAAACTCCACGCGGCAGTGAAGACGATCGTGGACCACTATGCCGAAAGGAATGGGTTGGGCTACCTCTGTGGCATCACTGCCCGTAACATTCCATTGTAAACTCCACGCGGCAGTGAAGACGATCGTGGACCACTATGCCGAAAGGAATGGGCTGGGCTACCTCTGTGGCATCACTGCCCGTAGCATTCCATTGTAAACTCCACGCGGCAGTGAAGACGATCGTGGACCACTATGCCGAAAGGAATGGGCTGGGCTACCTCTGTGGCATCACTGCCCGTAACATTCCATTGTAAACTCCACGCGGCAGTGAAGACGATCGTGGACCACTATGCCGAAAGGAATGGGTTGGGCTACCTCTGTGGCATCACTGCCCGTAGCATTCCATTGTAAACTCCACGCGGCAGTGAAGACGATCGTGGACCACTATGCCGAAAGGAATGGGCTGGGCTACCTCTGTGGCATCACTGCCCGTAACATTCCATTGTAAACTCCACGCGGCAGTGAAGACGATCGTGGACCACTATGCCGAAAGGAATGGGCTGGGCTACCTCTGTGGCATCACTGCCCGTAACATTCCATTGTAAACTCCACGCGGCAGTGAAGACGATCGTGGACCACTATGCCGAAAGGAATGGGTTGGGCTACCTCTGTGGCATCACTGCCCGTAACATTCCATTGTAAACTCCACGCGGCAGTGAAGACGATCGTGGACCACTATGCCGAAAGGAATGGGCTGGGCTACCTCTGTGGCATCACTGCCCGTAGCATTCCATTGTAAACTCCACGCGGCAGTGAAGACGATCGTGGACCACTATGCCGAAAGGAATGGGCTGGGCTACCTCTGTGGCATCACTGCCCGTAACATTCCATTGTAAACTCCACGCGGCAGTGAAGACGATCGTGGACCACTATGCCGAAAGGAATGGGTTGGGCTACCTCTGTGGCATCACTGCCCGTAGCATTCCATTGTAAACTCCACGCGGCAGTGAAGACGATCGTGGACCACTATGCCGAAAGGAATGGGCTGGGCTACCTCTGTGGCATCACTGCCCGTAACATTCCATTGTAAACTCCACGCGGCAGTGAAGACGATCGTGGACCACTATGCCGAAAGGAATGGGTTGGGCTACCTCTGTGGCATCACTGCCCGTAACATTCCATTGTAAACTCCACGCGGCAGTGAAGACGATCGTGGACCACTATGCCGAAAGGAATGGGCTGGGCTACCTCTGTGGCATCACTGCCCGTAACATTCCATTGTAAACTCCACGCGGCAGTGAAGACGATCGTGGACCACTATGCCGAAAGGAATGGGCTGGGCTACCTCTGTGGCATCACTGCCCGTAACATTCCATTGTAAACTCCACGCGGCAGTGAAGACGATCGTGGACCACTATGCCGAAAGGAATGGGCTGGGCTACCTCTGTGGCATCACTGCCCGTAGCATTCCATTGTAAACTCCACGCGGCAGTGAAGACGATCGTGGACCACTATGCCGAAAGGAATGGGCTGGGCTACCTCTGTGGCATCATTGCCCGTAACATTCCATTGTAAACTCCAAGAGATCAGAGAGGCATTTTAGTCTGCAGAGATTTTAACTAATTCAAGTCGCTCCGGCCATATATGTCCAGAATTAATAGACAGCTGTCAATTTTATGCATTTGCTTCAAGGGAAGTAAATCTGTGTGCACACCATACCTTGGTCACTTCTAAACTCGCTTCACTCCCTTATACCACAATTTTGCCCCTGACTTTGCTTTTGTAGTGGTTCGTTGTGGGGGAACCAATCGGTGTAGAGTTTTTCTAAATAAAGTCTATTTACAAAAAAAAGTCTGATCTACCACTTTCCTATGTCTAAACCTGAAGTAAAAACCCGTAATCTTCCTCCATTTCTCCTTTTTTGTTTGTGTATGTTGTGTTTGTGTGCATGGCTGGAGTGATTTGTGATTTTTAAAAAATAATTCAAAATCAATGCAATGCGAATGAGTTAACTCTCTCTGTGACAGGGATATTTTATTATGTTGGTATTAAATGTGGCCAATGTGAATAAATGATTTAAAATATGATTACTTGTATTTTGGGTCTTAAAATGGGGCATACATGCATGCGCGTGTCTTGTGCAAAGCAGAATGAAAGATAATGCTTAATGTCCTCCCGGTCACAAGGACACATATGGGACATTTGTGCAAAGCAGAAGTATGTCTGTATATTTATCCATCATCTGTCCGCCTGACCCGTCTGGCTGGGGGGGGGGGGGGGGGGGGCGAATGGCCGGGGGGCTAAATACCCGGGGGGGGGGGGGGGGCGCAGAAGACCAGGGGGTGGATGGCCCGGGGGGGCAAAAGGCACAGACAGAGGAAACTGCTTCATCTGAACAGACAGCAGCTCTCTGGTCGCAATGTCATCCGTTTACATGATAAAACACACACACCGAAACGAACAGCTTTACTAACCCCTTCAGTGTTGCCTATTAGCCAAGACAAGTTTGGCTGCATAAACAAATAATCAATGAGCGCTGGCATCCATGGGTGCTACTCCCCCAAATGAAAAAAACCCTGAAAGGCAGGGGTCCAGGGACCCATGGCCCTGGCAGGGTATAGGGGCACAGCCCTGTCGGACGATTCAGGGGGGCAAGTTAAGAGAGAGATAATGAGATAGACAGTTAAAATAACAAACAGAGACAGTAGTTTGATAAGCCTTGTGAAATGATTACATTGCCTTTGTAAACTTCCAAGATAGAACTACCAAGTTCAAAACGCCCCAAATTTGCTTGTGGTCAATTTTTTTTTTGGGATAAATTAAAACAAAATTGAAGTTCAGTTTCTGGCAAAATTAAAAATACTGAAATCAGTGTAAACATGAAAGAGTAGCACCCATGTGGCATATATGTACGTCAACAATTAACATTTACGTTTACTTTCATATTACAAAACGAGCCAAAATCGAAGCTAAAACTAACCGACGTTTCCCTCTTCGCAGAGCGTTCTGACCCAGGTGTGCACCTGTTCGTACTGAGGCTCACTGGGAGGCAGGTAGGTGGTGAGCAGACTGACCACGCCCATCAGACACCCCACGTCCTTCAACTGACGCTGGTCCTCGTCCGCCGTCAGCACATTCTTCACCAGACGCTGAAACGGCCAATAAGTCATTCAGTTGATCAGTCAATCTTCTTCTTCTTCTGCGTTCCCAGGCCATAATGGTTAAGGTACATAATGTGTCCGGTTTTCAGTTTTCACTGCAGCCGACACATTCAGATTTCGGAGGAGCTCAAAGGAGAAAAAAAATCATTTGGAAGATTTTTTTTTTTTTTGAAAAAAGGCAGGAGAATCTGAATGGGGCCAATAAGTCAGAAAGATGGTAGATGACAGAAAGCAAAGGGAAAAGTCAGAGTCAAAGAGAGTGGCAGATTAGAGGAATTTACAAGCACAGAACTTCCAGAAGGTGGGGGAACTATTTTTATGAAAGACCCCCCCCCCCCCCCCCCGGTATCCCCACGGGGATCAGTCAATCAATCATCAATCAATTGATCAATCAAATCAATCCACACTGACACTAGTTCTCATCTCCAGTTGGACATGTTTTAACCCTTTCATCGCCACTGTCGCCTCTTGGCACCACAATGATTCAACACCCATGTCACTAAAAGGCATCAAATGAGGGTCTGGTATCCAGTGACCTTATGTTCTTCATTTTGGGAGGTAAGGATAGGCCCTATTTTATGCATGTCACAGAGGAATCTCCAATATTGCAGATGAAATCTTTTCTCTACCGGGTAAGTTTAATGGTACATTTTGGCTCAGGAATGGCTAGCGTTGAAAGGGTTAACCGCTGAAACAACCAATGATTGCAGGGCTGCCTACCCCCTTGTTGCAGTTTCCAGGGACAAACTGCTTAAAAACCAGGGACAAAGACTTAATATTTCCAGGGACTCGCCAGGGCTCCCAATCATCCCACAAAACAAGGGGTCCCAGGGACTCCACTTACAGTATAGAGGGTCCTAGAGTCGGGATAGAGAGTCCCAGTGGCATTACGAATGCTAAAAAGAATTGTTCTAGTGCATCTGTGTGACCCCCTGCACATTCTTTTAGAGGGTCCTTTAGAATTTGAGTGCCTCATAGACCCCCAAATGGGGGGTCCCTGGGAGCCCTGCTCGCCTGTGTCAGACCAGTTGAAATAAGCTAGAACGCCAAGGCTACATAAAAAAATGTTATGCTCTGCATGGTTGTGCGGGGATTGTCCTAAGCCATGACAAGCTCCTAGCATAACATCATTAGTCTTAAATCCTCCGAAGTCGGAGTGTGGCTGCCCACGTGGCGGGGTAGTCAAAAACGGTCACACACGTAATGTTCTCTTCCCTAGCTGTTGCATTTGTACCATAGTGTTCAAGTGCTTCGGCTGTTGGGATGATCCCTGGAGTCTTTAAGCCAGGGTAATACAACAACAACATTTCCAGGGACAAACATTGCAACGTCATGAAATAAATTTCGTGATTTAGCAAAATTTCTGCAACTGGATATTTTGGATAGCATTATTGTTGCTTTTCAGTGCCCACTTACTTCTATAAAATTCAAGATCCTTTGGTGTTCGGCAACCTATGTGCAGCACGTCTGTTAAGAAAACATTCAAATTGTTTGTTGTTTTGGGTGTTTCTGTGTTCAAAAACAAGACAAGTGATTCATCTACCAAAATTTAGTTTCCAGGGACGCTAAAAAGAAAAGTGGATTCCAGGGGCAGGGTGCACTGAGCTCGTCTGAAAATTGGAATGCGTCGGCTGTACGCAGCGGGGAAACCAGTGAAAACCGAAAACCGGACACATACGTACCTTACCCATTATGGCCATATGGCCTGGGAATGCAGAAGAAGAAGAAAAAGACGTACATCTGTGTGTACAAATTAACATATGTTGCTATTGTCTATCTTTAATAAATACAAAACAGAGTGGCACAGAGGTGACGCATTTGCCTTGTGTCAAGTAAACCCGAATTCGAACCTGGGTACAGGGGATTTTTCCTCTCACTCTGCACTAGGCCTTACGGTCTGAACGTGGAGTCTTTCCGATGAGACGATAAACCGAGGTCCTGTGTGCCCATGCACTTAGCACACGTTAATCCCAGTGGCAACGAAAAAGTTGTCATTTGGTCAAAATTTACCCCCCCCCCCCCCCCCCCTTTCCTTCCTCATCAGTCACACAAAAATTGCATGCCCCCCCAAAAAAAATTGTCTGGCGCTCCTCTGGCTGCGACACGCTCTCCAGGTGGGAGCAACCCGAATTTCACAGAGACGCCTCTGTGACTATTCTTCTTCTTTCTTCTTCGTCTGCGTTCCCAGGCCATAAGGCCACAATGGGTATGAGTGACTGACTATAAAGTACCTAATAATACAAAACAAATTATAACACACAAATTTGATTAAACACTATCCAAGCGAAGTTTTCGGCCTTTTAGTCTATGATTGCAAGCGAATGTTGGGCAGCACATTTTTTGACCATTCTCTACATGAAGGCTTACTTTCTACTTTACTTTACCTGAAACCGCTTTATGTGGTCGTGGACATCTGGCTTGTCTTCATCCGATTTAACTGAAACGCACAACCCGCAGATACATTTCACACGCGCGCGCACACCCACAAAACACACGCATTCATTTTTCAGTAAAGGTAAAGATGTGCCACCCCCCCTGCATTTCTCGGTTAATTCTATTTTTCTGTTTTTGCCTTTCTTACCATACATAAAGGTGTATTTTAGGAACATTTTCACCTAATAACCTTTTTTGAATACTAACCCTATCCCTAACCCTAGCCCTAAACCTAACCCTACCCCCCACTATGTACTGCAGTACACCGCGATTTGTCACAGTTGTGGTTCGTTGCGGTTTTCCGTCTTATAGGGTGGGGGGTAGGGTTAGGCTTAGGGCTAGGGTTAGGGATAGGGTTAGTATTCCAAAAAGATTATTAGCTAAAAAAGTTCCTAAAATACAGCTTTATGTATGGTAAGAAAGGCAATAACGGAAAAATAGAATTAACCGAGATAGGTAGGGGGGGTGGCACATCTTGACCATTACCCATTTTTCAATCACAGCATGGATAGAAAAGGAGTAAGAAGAGAGTAAAGGGAGAGCCATGCAAAAGAACAAGAGTGAGACAGACCGAGACATGGAGATAATATGTAACCTACAGACCTGTTTACCCTTATAATGAACAACCTGGAATTTCCCACAGAAAACCCCAGAATTTGAGAAAAAACCAACTGAATTCACATCGGTACATGACTCGCGATAAAACATTGATTTAAAAGGTATCTTGTGATCTTTTATCTTGTCGCTTATGCCGCCAAGCGAAATTTTGAGGTCCACGTTGCAGTACTTGCAGTGTGCATGCTCGTCTCCCAAACGCGAACTTGTTATTCCTGGCACTTTTAAATACTTTTGAGAAAACTTCTGCTTCACTTTTGGCCGTTTCACCCTATCACTGCTGTCGTTTGTCGAAGATTTCTGGCGCTTGCCGCCTGCGGTTGACTTGCCTGACGACATGTTTGGCGCAAAACTACAATCTCTGCCAACAAGAAATACTATTATTGGTTGAGGGGGGTCCACGGACCAATGAAAAATCGCGTCTCAGAACTCCAAGGTTTCGGTCAACCCTTGCGTCTTTTCATACAGACGGAAACAAATAATAGACGTTTTTTCAGTGTTCACCCGGAATTTATTATTTTACCCAGAATTTTTGCAAATTCCCGGGATAATTCTGGCAAAACCGGGAGGGTAAACAGGTCTGGACCACGAAAGGGACATTATTATAAAGGTCAAACTGACCCATTCTGAGATAATTATACATTTGAAAACTTCAGACAATTCTCATCCTAATGATACAAGAACCATTCTGGTATCTTGTTCTGTTCAAGAGTTATGAGCATTTAAAGTTAGTAGGGTGAGTGTCAGCCATTTTGAGAAAATTCAATCTTAAAGTCTAGCTTAGCTGAAGAAAATGCATTGACCTACTCGTTTTAAAAACACTTATAAGACCATTTAGAGATCACATTCAAGATTATCCTTTATAAATATGAAAGATGAGATGTTAGAGAACACAAAAATACCCATAACTCAAAATTGACCCCCAAAAATAAGATTTTTGACTTTGCAAGCCTGTTGTGAGAAACTAACCCAGCGACTTAATGTTCCTTTCGTGGTGCCGGGTCACATATGTGCATTGACAAAGAAAAAGAAGCATCAGAGAGAGAGAGAGAGAGAGAGAGAGACAGGAGAGAGCAGAGCGAGAGAGAGAGAGGAGAGAGAGAGAGAGAGAGAGAGAGAGAGAGAGCGAGAGAGCGAGAGAGAGAGAGAGAGAGAGAGAGAGAGAGAGGAGAGAGACTGAGAGAGAGAGAGAGAGAGAGAGAGAGAGAGAGAGAGAGAGAGAGAGGTAAGAGAGAGAGAGAGAGAGAGAGAGAGAGAGAGGAGAAGAGAGAGAGAGAGAGAGAGAGAGCAGAGAGTAGAGAGATGAGAGATGAGAGAGAGATGAGTAGAGAGAGAGAGAGCTTTTTGCCACGAGAGAGTTAGAGTACGAGATGGCACACTGAGATATGAGAACAGAGAGAGAGAACGAATGAAATTTTGTTTATACAGTGTAATGAGACAATACTTTTTTTACACCCAGCCCTGTGGCAACAGATACTATCGAATAAACAAGAAGAACAACAAAATACGCAATGAAACCCCCCCCAAAAAAAAAAACACCCCAACCCCACAATGAAATATGAAAAAGCGAAAACATCAACTCAGATTCAGCAAATCATTATGCATAAAATATCATTAACTGAGAAAAAGAAGAGTGAGAGATATGAATTGAGGAAGAAAGACACGAACATAAGGACATTGACAGTGAGAGAGACACAGAGAGAGAGAGGGAGAGACACGAGAGATGAGAGAGAGAGAGAGAGACGAGAGAGAGAGAGAGAGAGAGGAGAGAGACAAACAAAAGAGAGAGAGAGAGACAGAGAGAGAGAGAGAGGGACAGAGAGAGAGAGAGAGAGAGAGAGAGAGAGAGAGAGGAGAGAGAGAAGACGAGAGAGAGAGAGAGAGAGAGAGAGAGAGAGAGAGAGAGAAAGAGAGAGAGAGACAGAGAGAGAGAGAGAGAGAGAGAGAGAGAGAGAAAGCAGACTGACAGAGAGAGACCCAGAGGAGTAAAGGGAATATTTCAGGCATCAGATGTTTGACAGTTCGCTAGATAGGACTACCTAATACTGTTGATTTTGATAAACGTTAGTCTAGCACTTGGACAGTCCATAGGATAGAAAGACACATACAGACTTACACAGGGCCAGCAGACAGGTATCAGTGCGAGTGAGTTCGCCACGGTGAATGCGTGACCCCCAGCCCCTCCAAAAACACATACAGACTGTCAAACACACTGGCAAACAGACATACTGACAAACACAAGGACACTCGTGGCAGACACAGAGACAGGCTCACAGAGGGCCAGCAGACAGGCGTCGACGCTGTCAGGTCCGCGATGCGAGGCCACAGTGAACCAGCCCCTCCAAAAACACATACAGACTGTCAAACACACTGGCAAAGAGACATACTGACAAACACAAGGACACACGTGGCGGACACAGAGACAGGCTCACAGAGGGCCAGCAGACAGGTGTCGACGCTGTCAGGTCCGCGATGCGAGGCCACAGTGAACCAGCCCCTCCAAAAACACATACAGACTGTCAAACACACTGGCAAACAGACATACTGACAAACACAAGGACACTCGTGGCGGACACAGAGACAGGCTCACAGAGGGCCAGCAGACAGGTGTCGACGCTGTCAGGTCCGCGATGCGAGGCCACGGTGAGCGCGTGACCCAGCCCCTCCAGACATCCCCCCACCACCACCCTCTTCCGCTCCCTCCCCTCCCCCGACAGATGGTTCTCCATGTAGTGATTCCAGGAACAGCCTGCAACAACATAGCGACAATGATGA
>CM065683.1:20095528-20117864 GCA_017654935.2 Phymorhynchus buccinoides | reverse complement strand
CTTTAATAGATCTTGCCCCCTCCCCCCTGCAATTTTGGCACAAATTATACAAGACATACATATATTGACAAGACAAAACAATAACATCACATGCTTAGAGTAAGGCCGGTTCCATTAGACGCGTTAAGTTCCGTACGGAAAACCCTAAATAAGTTGAAGAGAAGGATTAAAGTTTACGCATATAGGAAATTCGGAACCGTGCGAAATCTTTTCCCTTCTTCTCTGTTTCACTTATTTAATGGATTGTGCAACGAGTTTCCGCATGGCTATCCGCTTATGTGTGTAAAACTGCCTTAGGCTGTGCACAAATTTGACTTAGACGCGGAAACTTCACGCGCTTATCCGCAAATAAAGTAAAAGAAAGTCATACTGCAAAGCAAAAATACAGAATTCTAGGATAATTATTACATCAGCTACAGCAAAGTCAAAGATGCAACACTGGTTACTAGAGTTTCATCCCCGTTTGTATGGATGATACTTCACGGAGTTTTTTTCTTTGCTATTGTTATTTTTTCTCTCTATGCTTCGAATAGAATCTTAACTCAGCCATTTTTCTTATAGCGAGTTTGATTTTCTCTATTAAGCGATTTTTAAAATCAGGGCATTGAACTGAAAGGATGTCCAAAAAGTGCAGTCGTTCCAACAAAACAAACAAAAGAGACAATTTATGTCAGAGAGCTATGTCACCAGACAACTCTAACCGGCACAGGCACTTGATTGCAAGACTAACTGAGTTTTTTTTGTTCCTTAAATTTCATGCTTTTCTTCAGTATTCTGTACAAAATAAATGCTGAGAAGAAGAAAAAATATGAATGCCTGTACATTAAATTTGTGTTAGTTGTAGTGAGGTTAGAGTAGCCTACCTTAATTTAGAAAGATACTCTAAGTGAGCCTGCCTATCCTTTGCAATGGCAGAGAGGAAAAGACAGTCTACAGCCGAACCCGCTTATAAGAAACTCGCTTTATAATAAAACCCGCTTATAAGCAAGCAATTTATTTTCCGCGGCCGAATTCCTTCTTTCTTATGTATTATCAAAGCTCGGATATAAGAAAACCGCTTGTAAGAAAACTTGGTTATAAGCAAGCAATTTTTGTCTCCCATCCCCAATGGAAACTTGGATATAAGAAAATAATGTCATACAAGAGAGTTGGTTTGCAGTTCATTTCCTTATAAGCGAGTTTGATTTTCCTTATAAGCGATTGTTTTTAAAATTAGGGCATGAACTGAAAGGATAGTTAAAAAAAAAAAATGCCAGTGTATTCCAACAAAACAAATAAAAAAAGAGGAAAATGTACGTCAGAGCAGCTACGTCACAGACACTCTAATCTTAATATAGAAAAGATACAACCGAATCCGCTTTATAAGAAAACTCGATTATAAGAAAACTTGCTTATAATGAAGCAAAAAAAATTCCCTGCCGAACTTCTTCTTTCTTATCTATGACCAAAACTCGGATATAAGAAACTTGCTTATAAGAAAACTCGGTTATTTAGCAAGCAAATTCCCTCTCCCATCCGCAATGGAAACTTGGACAAAAAGAAAATTATGTCATACAAGAGAGTTGGTTTGCAGTTCATTTTCTTAAAGACCCACCAGATCACATGTCAAAATCACGGTTTTCACGTGTTGTTTTCCCTCTTATAGCTGGTAATGAATCTTGTTTTGACCAGGTTTGACTCTCATACAAATGCCCCCAAATTGAAACGAATGAATCCATTTTAAAGAGACAGCCTCAATTTGAAGTTTGGGGAAACTTGTATGTGGGTCACACCTACCCAGAAAAAAAACAACGGGACTTAATCGTGTTGGGTCAGTGTGCCTTTAAAAGTGAGTTGGACCTGAACTGAAAGGATGTTCCGATAAAATTGAAGTCGTTCCACCAGTTGCGTCACAGTCTAAACAGTACAGGCACTTGATTGCAAGACTTGTTTTTGCTCCTTTAACTCTTCTACTACCAAGTATTACTTAGACTGTTTACTGTTGCGCACCAAGTATTTTTAGCCGCTGCACTGATTTTCGCACACACTCACTTTAAAAGTTCATTAAAAAAAATACTTGCTCGAATTATCACTAAATTTACCTGTGTCGATCTTCTGCTGCAAAACCCAAGATCGTTTCAACACTTTCGATGCTCTTTTTTTATTCACCTAAGTTAAGATTCTGTCACTTTTTCCACAGTAAATGCTTTGTCAGCACTATCGCCATCTTGTAGAGGTTCACGCCAAAAGTTGTCAGTTTCCATCGTTGAAAACGCGATTGAAAATTACAAAATTTTAGCCTACAAATGAAGATGGCGGAAGTTTGTGCTTTCCCTGAGCGAACTGCGCATGTCACGGAAGTAATGGATGTGATGTCACTTGATATAAATAGCGCAAAGTGGGACACCGGGGTTTCCCTAGTATCTGGCGGTCAAACCCGCCCGTGGCTAGCAACGCTATACGGTAAACCGGCGGGTCAACCCGCCGACTGTAGTAGACGAGTTAATCTATACTTTCCTTCAGTATTCTGTGCAAAATAAAATTAATGTTGAGCAGAAGAAAAAAATATGAATGCCTGTACTTTTGTGTTGGTGGTAGAGAGACTGTCCATCCTTTTATTTTCAGCAGCAGTGGCAGAGAGGAAAAGGCAATTCATTTATTTAAGAAGATAAATATAAATAACTGAATATGTGGACGAAAATCCTCATAAACAAAAGCAAACGACTTGATAAAAAGCTGCATGGGTGGACAGTAAATGGTAATAGTTCAGTACAAGAAAGGTGGAGGGGTACGTATTTGATAACAGTGAAAAGGACAAAAAAAGCTTGTTAGTTTGAGTGGTTGTAGGCCAACCTTTAAGTCTTCTTCTTAGTTAGACGATTTTGATTTTAGATGTAAGAAATGCAATCAAATTAGGATAAAGGATGTTCTCTTCATTGTGTTTTAGGATATAAGAAAACTCGGATATAGTAAGAAGCAAAAAAATGATCTCCCTTTGATTTTCTTATATCCGAGTTTTGCTGTATTTTGATTTTAATGATGTAAAACATGAGTCATAGGTCGCACAGTTTCTTTATAGTCCATTGGAATTTTACAAAACGCAAATGGAAAATTGTCTTCCACTGTGTAAAAATGAGTTATACATCCAAATTAGAATATTGATTAAAAACAAGAAACAGAAATTTACATTTAAACAAATAAGATGTTACTCTCACACCACACCCAATTATTCATCTGCTCTCCGCTATCTTGCTTGTTCATCATGCAACTCACACCATGTCTGCCTTCATTTTTGTTTTTGATTTTCTGTTCTGTTCTTTCTTTTTTTTCCTCCTTTTGTTTTGCATTTTTTCCCTTTTTTTTCATGCACCAAATTAGGTGAAAAGCATTTTCTCTTCGTTTTATGCTTCTGTTTGTCTTTTATTTATTTTTGTCATTTATTTTTTCCCATTCAAATCGGTTCTAAGAAAACAAATTCAAAATGTTTTCTTATATCCGAGTATCGGATATAAGAAAACCCGGATATAAGAAAACAAACAATTATCTCCCTTCGATTTTCTTATAACCGGGTTTTACTGTAGCACTGTTTCCCTAGGGATTGGCGCTTCTGCTGTTTATTTTTTCTTGGTAACATTTTTTACTAACGTTAGCCCAATTTTTTTTTCTTTTCAGATCTTTTATTAAAAATGCAAGTCTATTTATTGCATGTGTCATTTATAAATTCTTGGACAATTTATTTTATTTTGCAGAAAGATGCATTACTTTGCTTATTTTCAATTACTAATATTAAGTCATTAAATGAAAACCAGCTCCAAATGTTGGATTTAACTCATTTATGAGTATACTCGAAACAGGAGAACACCAGTCACTGAGTCAGGGCCTAATTCTGAGTATTCTTGCAGCCATTTCTGAGTCTAACTCCATATTGTTTCAATCCAAACCACACATTTTTAGTTACCTTTCTTCATCACTCTTCCAGCTTTCATTTCCGTTCGGCACTTCCGTTTCAGTTTAGAATGTTAAAAATAAAAAATAATCGGCTGTACACAAGCCTCAGAAAACACTCCAATATCAGTCATAGTAATGAGGAGACTAATGATTCTGATTTTAATGCGAGTAATCACGATTTCAAAGCGAAAAACAAACTTGGATCAACCAGTAATGTGGTCAAAACAGAATGATTGACAGCATTGAGCTTCTAAAGCTCAAAAGAATGTCTAGGCAACCCCAGGCCCGTAATGATGCTTGTCTAAGGCAGCGATGTCTTGAAGGGGTCAAACTCAATTACATGCAGGGATGGTCAGTAGAGGGATGGAGGGGGTGGGGAGGGGGGGTCACACGTTATTTCAAATGAACGATTTATGGATATGAACAAGTTTTTCTGTTTCTTTTTGAACAGTTGCCTTGTGGACCAGTTTATGCTTTTTAAGGTTGCATTCGAAGTTAAAAGCCTTGCCACACTCGTTACACACAAATGGTTTTTGACCTGTGTGAAGTATCATATGTGCCTTCAAGCTACTGCGCTGGGTAAAAGTTTTGCCGCATATCTGACAGGTGGGTTTCTGACTTGAGTGAAGTAACATGTGTACCCTCATATAACTTTTCTGGGTGAAAGTCTTACCACATGTCTGACAGGCAAATGGTTTCCAGCCTGTGTGGATCGCCATGTGTGTCTTTAGGCTACTGGGCTGGGTAAAAGTACTGCCACAGGTCTTACATGCAAAGGGTTTTAGACCTGCATGCGTCAATTTATGCATCCTTAGGATACCTGCTGTTATAAATGTCCTATCACAAGCATCACAGGCAAAGGGTTTCTGGATCAAATGGCTCCTCTTGTGTATATACAGGGCGCTTGGCTGTTTGAAGGCCTTCCCGCATAGCTCACAAGAAAACTGTCTCTGATCCGTATGGATCAACTTGTGCACTCTCAGGTTACCTTTCTGCACAAAACTTTTTCCGCACACATCACACACAAATGATTTCTGGCCTGCATGAATCATATTGTGGTACTTTAGAGAGCCTGCTGATGTTAAGGTCTTGCCGCAAATATCACACACAAAGGAACTCTGACCAGTATGAATTGTCATGTGCTTTTTCAGCCAATATGCATGTTTAAAGGCCTTGCTACAAACAGTGCACACAAATGATTTTTGACCGTGAGTCACCATGTGAGTCTTCAGACTACTTACATTAGAGAAAATCTTACCACAGACTTCACATTCCAATGATTTACCATTGTGGATCTTCTGGTGCTGCTTTAGACCTTGTTGTCTTGAGTAAGATTTACCGCAGATGTCACAGATGAATCTCTGGCCTGTATGAATCAAATGGTGCGCCCTCATATCGCTGGTCTGTACACAAGAATAGCTGCATAATTCACAGGCAAGGGGCTTTTTACCATCATCTGAGTGGAGCAACTTGTGTCTTTTCATACTAGCTGCATGCGTAAAGGACTTACCGCACTCATCACACGTGACAGATTTCAGCCCTCCATGAGTCACCTTGTGAGATCTCAATCCACTTGAAAATCGAAAAGTCTTATCACACTTATCACAAGCATAGGGCCTCTGATCTGTGTGGGTCCTTTTGTGTGCAGTCAAAGAATCTGCCCGGGAGAAAGTCTTACTGCACACATCACACATAACTTGCTTCTGATCTGTGTGAGTCTTCCCCGTTTTTTTTGTGTCAGTGGCCTCAATACCAGAAAAGTTGCATACATCAGGGTCAAACGTTTTTTCACTATCATCCAAGTGAAGCTGCCTGTGTCTCTTCATACTAGATTCATGTGTGAAGGTCCTACCACACACATCACATGCAAATAATCTTAAGTCATCATGGGTCAACTTGTGTGATTTCAATCCACTCAAAAATCGAAAAGTCTTGTCACACATGTCACAGGCAAAAGGCCTCTGATCTGTGTGGGTCCTTTTGTGTGATGTCAGACAATCTGCTCGGGAGAAAGACTTACTGCACACCTCACACACAAACTGCTTCTGACGTGTGTGGGTCGTTGCGTGTTTCTTCAAAGCACCTTTATCTCTACAAGAATAACCACACACATCACAGGTAAACGGTTTTTCACCTGTGTGAGTCATCCTGTGTCTCTTCACATCACTCATAGTTGCAAAACCCTTACCGCACACATCACATATAAATGTTTTTTCACCTGTATGGATCATCTTGTGCTTCTTCAGGCTATTTGCATGTGTAAAAGTCTTGCCGCAAACATCACATTTTAATAGTTTCTTGCCTGAATGAATTGTCTTGTGAGTTTTCAGTTCATCGCCCGACATAGAAGTCTCAATGCTCTCGTTACAAGCTAGCGGCCTATCCTCAGCAAAGATCTTACCACATTCATCACAAGCAAATGGCTTCTCTGTACAAATCTTACCGCACTCATCACAGGAAAATGGTTTCTCCTCTGCAACATTAGCACTGCACTCATCTGTAAAAATGTTACCGCATTCGTCACAAGAAAACATCTTTTCTAAAAATGTCTTACCACACTCATTACAGGCAAATTGTTTCTCTGCTTCATGGAGCATCTTATGTTTCTTCAGATGATCTGAGCATGTAAAGCCCTCATTGCACACATCACAGGCAAATGGATTCTTGCTTGAATGTGTCATCTTGTGCATCTTCAGCTTATAGGCATGAGTGTAAGCCTTATCACACTCGTCACAGGCAAAGGGCCTATCCCCTGTATGCAGCATCTGGTGTTTTTTCAGACTACGGGCCAGTGTGAAAGTCTTACTGCAAACATCACAGGAATAGAGCTTCCCACTCATAGACGGTCGACCTTGGGATGACGAAGGTTCACTGCATTCCTGTGGAATAGAAAAGAGGTCATCGACATCATCTCTCATAATTATTATCGCAAATGTACAGAAACTAAAATGTTAGAACTTGTGAAAATAAATAAAAGGTAATACTGCTGTGTACATATGTATGTATACTGTTGTTGATGGGATGAAAGAGTTAATGAAAACATGAATTGTGGAATGAATGAAGAGAAGGTATAAAGATTGTTGAATACAAAAAGAAAATAAATAAAGGTGGATAACTCTCTGCATTGTTTGCTTCTTTATGCCATTTATCTGTGCAGGGCTAGGTGGGGGTTCTTTGGTGGTGGTGGGGGGGGGGGGTTGTGTGCCTTTAATGGAGAGTTATCCTCCTTTGTTTATTTTCACTATCTTCTCTCCTATCTTCGCTATTTCAGTTGTGATTATCGGAGAAGACAGATAAAAGGTTTTGAAGCAGTTAGGATAGCAATTTAAGAAAGTTTTAATTATACAGAGGATAGCAATTCTAAAAAAAAAGGAATAAAATTTTAACAAACTTTTATAAAGAGGATACTGAAAAAGCAGTTTTACAATTTTACATATAATTATTTATGTCTATGCCCATATAATTTTGATACAGCAAAGTTATTTGCAGTTTCAGTTTTTTACACACACACACACACACACACACACACACACACACACACACACATAATTTACAGATTAAATATTTATACAAAAATCATTAACAGAGTACTGATAAGGAAGAAATGTTGCTGTAATAACGAGTTTTATATAATACATTTTTAAATCATAAAGGAGCAATAAAACAAGGTTCTGTAGCATTACTAGAATTATTAACACCTTCAAAGATATGCATTGAGGATTTAGTACTACGTTAGAGGTTTGCGTAAGGTACATCAAATATAGAGGGATATTGCTGAAAACAATATACAAACATTATATAGAATGTTAGAACAAGCAACAAACAAGTATTTCATATGTCTATACCAATACACTATTCACAAGTTAAATTTTAAACAGCACTAGTCTTGTACAAACCTCAGATTGCACAAATTCATGTCTGTCACCATCCTCCTTTGAGCTTAGGGTCACATCAGAACTGACAGAGTTGTTCACCACAGATGCCACATTGTCTGTCACTGCCAGCATGACATCCATATCTTTCTCTATCTGCACATCACTGACTGTATCTAGAGGGACAGGTTCGGCACTGGCAGTGTCATCAGTTTCTTTTGTGGCCGGTTCATTTTCCATAAACTCTGTTGCCAGGGGCTCACTTTTGATGACATCATGAATGTTTGCTGCTTGGTGTTCGGATCTGATGACATCACTGAAGTCTGCCGCTTGTGGTTCAATTGTTACGACATCATTACTGTCTGCTGTTTCTTCCATTTTTACTATGACATCACTGGAGTGTGCTGAAACAGGTTCTGTTTTGACGTAATCATTCAAGTTTGCTGTTTGTAACTCAAGTTGGATAACTTCCCTTATGGTGCTGCTTGCCACTGCTTCAGGATCACCTGCACAATCTATTGGTTCAGATGCACTTCCACCTTCAACAAAGTCAATTTCAACTCCTATATTGACCGCTTCACTTTTAACACAAACAAGGGTGGTATTCGTGTGTGACTGTGTGTTGCAGGCAGTTGTAAGAACAGGTTCATCTTCCCCGTCAGATGCGTCGCTCCCAGGTTCAATTGTGCCATGTTCAGAATTGAATGCACCCCAGAACTCCATCGTTGTATCAGAGCAAGTCCTTCCTACAGATGTAAGATTATTGCAAGATGTCAGCTTTCTCTTCCATTTCCATTCCCTGTAGACTGGAGCTGGTTCAGGTTAAAGCATGTTAACTGTTGCTCCTAAAAGTTTTGGCTGGAATATTAGACCATCAATATGCTGTCTGTTTGATGCTGATTCACTAATAGTGGCTAATGAATTGGAAACTTTATGAAGTGGGTTGGTTGGGTTGTTGGACGTGTCAGGTCATCATTCATGCCATGGCGGTGCTGCACAAGCGGGGACACGCTCTCCAGGCCAGGGTAGCCCCGAATTTGACAGGGATGATTCTCTGTGACAGATAAAAGGCAATAAAGGTTTACAATGCAATAGGTAAAGTCATGTTCATCAATTTTATGACAAGTTGTTTTGTTTGTTGTTAGCCTGACCTCTGTGTGTGTGTGTGTGTGTGTGTGTGTGTGTGTGTGTGTGGTGTGTGTGTGTGTAGGTGTGTGTGTGTGTGTGTGTGTGTGTGATGTGTGTGTGTATGCGTGTGCGTGTGTGCGTGTGCGCAGTGATGTCCCGAGGCCCAGGTAATAGGTCCTAGTGCTATTTATATTGAAAATGTTCTCTTGTGTTCCCCCCTTGTCAGAACACATGCCCTAAGTTTCCTTACTGACGCCAAGGAACGGGCAGAAGTACTAAATAGGCAATTTCAATCGGCCTTCAGCCCTAGAACACCCTTCACAGCTGAAGAATTCACTGCCAGAACCAACCTCAGCTCAAACCATGAAGGCCCATCCTGCAGCTCCATCAATATCAACTAGAAGAAATCTGTTAAAATTGTTTTGCCACTGAGTCTGGTCTTGTTCCACTGATCAGCTTATGCTGTTCTATACATTTGCCACTTGTGTTTGGTTTTACCTTGACATCTTACGATGTCGGACTTGGACCATAGGCCTGACGGCCCGGTGCCAGTGAATGAGCAAACTGCAACGGGATCGCGGGAAACATCCGCTTTAGAGAGGCTGGATGCAAAATGGAATAGAAAATTCCACGACCTGGATGCCAAGCTAGACCGATTGATTGCAGGCTTGGCATCCCATTCTCAAACGGAATGATCAAATTGTGACACCGGACCCACTCGATCGCAAACAGGGTCAAGCGGATTACGATCGATAGACAAAAGAAAATAGAAAAAACGGAAACGGGAAACTTCGAGCGAGGAAAGTTCAGACTCCGAGTCTGAAGCCGAAGGCGATACCGAAGCAAACGACGACGTAGTGTCGATCAATTGCGATGAGGAAGATGAACTAATAAAGGAGCTTGACGACGAGCTTGATGATGACGAAGAGACTGGCATTAAAGTTTCAACATCGATCGCAAAACTCGCCAATAAGCGGTTCTCCAAACAACTGTCCGATAAGAAAGTGCGAAAAAACTAACCGACAAATATGTCCGACCTACCAACTGCGAAAAGCTTTGTGTTCCCACGGTCAACAAAGAGGTTTGGAAAGCGATTCCGTCGAGAGCGAGAAAGAATGACCATCGCACAGTGCACATGCAGCACTTTGTAGTGTGTGCCGCGAGCGCGTCAGTGAGAGCCATGCAAGCAATCAGAGAGGCACAGAGAACCGAAAAGGCCAACCTACTTGAAACGGCAGTCAGCAACCTAACGGATTGCATTGCTCTGCTTGCCTGACTCAACTTGGGCATGCGTCACAAGAGCTCTCGATCAAACTGAAGTTGGAATAAAGTCCTACCTAAACCAAAAAATTGCGGCTGGCATCTGTGCAGAGAGTGCCAGTTACTGACAAACTGTTTGGGAATAATTTGTCTGCCTCCGTAAAGGAGGCAAAGGATCTGGACAACATTGGAGCCAAGCTCTCTGGCCCAAGACCTGGGGGAGCCAGATACCATGACAAGCGCTCCAAATATTTTTCTGGCCAACCATCTTTCTTAGGCCAGAAAAATCAGTTTCAGAGTCAGTGGCACAGGAACAAGAAGCACTTTCCTCCCTACCACAAGAGGCAGAACAATAAACAGCAGGCTTGAGTGGCCAGAGACCCTCCCACTGGGAGTCACAATCACACAATGAGGTGAGTGAATTTTATGCGACACTCCCAAGGCTGACTGAGGAACTAAAAGAAGAAGCCGATGTGTTTACTGCTGGGAGATTGCAGCACTATGTTGTTCCATGGAAAGATTTAACCTCTGACCCTGAGATTCTTGAGTTGATCACTGGGGCCAAAATAGATCTGGTTTCGGATATTGAGGATTTACCACACTTCTCTCCCACTCAACCAAGCTTGACTAGCCCCGAAATTTGCGCAATTGATAAGGAGATAGAGAAACTATCCCAGAAAGGTGTTATTTCAGAGTGCGTGTCTGAGACAGGTCAATTTGTGTCACCTATTTTCACTCGTCCGAAAAAGTATGGCATACACAGAATGATTTTGAATTTGAAGCATTTGTATAGGGAAATCACATATCATCATTTTAAGATGGATACGTTGCAGTCAGTACTTAGATGGCCTCAATAGACTTAAAGGATGCTTATTATTCAGTACCTATATGGCAGGCCCACAGAAAGCTGTTGAGATTCAGTTGGAAGGGTCAGTTGTGGGAATTTAACTGTTTACCGAATGGAATATCAATGGCGCCTAGAAAGTTCACAAAACTGTTGAAACCAGTTTTTGCTTCGTTGAGGGAGAGAGGTCATGTTTCATCCTCTTACCTTGATGACTCTTTGTTGGCTGCGAGAAGTGAAAGTGATTGTCTATGTAACATCACTGAGACTGTAAAACTGTTTAGAGCATTGGGGTTTGTTGTTCACCCAGATAAATCTGCCCTTTGTCCTTCTCAGACTATTCAATTCAGTACCTTGGGGTAATCATTGACTCAAAGAGCATGACACTTGAGTTGACAAAAGAGCGTAAGGAGAAAATTAAAGTGGGCTGCACCCAGTTGCTGAAGAAAAATCAGCCAAAAATCAGAGAGGTCGCTCAAGTAGTGGGCATGATGATAGCAAGTTTCCCAGCTGTTAAGTATGGGGCATTACACTATCGCCACTTAGAGGAAGATAAGAAAACAGCACTCAAATGCTCCAGAGGCGATTTTGATGGTATTATGTGCCTCTCTCCCCTTGCAAGAAATGAAATCTTGTGGTGGCTTGATAACATTGAGTGTGCAAAAAATTCTGTTTGTTACAGAGAGCCTGAAATCACCATTACTTCAGATGCAAGTAAAGCTGGTTGGGGGTGTTCCCTTGCAGACTGTCGGTCTGGAGGTGCCTGGCTTCTGCTAGAAGTTGAGTTCCACATTAACTATTTGGAGCTGAAAGCTATCCTTTTAGCTTTGCAATGCTTTGAGAATGAAATTTCAGGGAAAGAAGTGCATGTGTTGGCGGATAACACTACAGCTGTTGCATGCATCAATCATTTTGGCTCTAGCCACTCAGACATCACTTTCACTATTTGGCAGTGGTGTGTTGCCCGTGACATATGGCTTTCAGCAGCGTACTTACCAGGCAAGGAAAACACTGCCGCGGACAAGGAGTCCAGGAAAATAAACCTGGATGCAGAATGGCAGCTCAACCCTGAAATGCTGCAGAAAGCTTTGGCTTGCTTGAACATCAAGCCCTCAGTGGATTTGTTTGCTTATCGCATTAACAAACAGTATCCATGCTATGTTTCCTACAGACCAGATCCTGAGGCGTATGCAGTGAACGCTTTTTCAATTTCTTGGAAACTCACTGAATTTTATGCTTTTCCCCCTTTCAGTGTAATTCTGCAGGTCTTGCAGAAGGTGCTGCAGGAGCAGAGCACGGGGGTTCTGGTGGTCCCCAGGTGGCCGACGCAAACCTGGTGGCCGCTCCTCTCCAGGATGCTGACTACAGAGCCTGTCCCCATACCGGCGACCAAGGACTCCCTGATACTGCCCAGCTACCCGGACAAAACACACCGACTTGTGGAAAAGGGCAAGCTTCGCCTGCTGCTATGCAGGATATTAGGGAAAGATTCACTGTTAAAGGGTTAACAGATACTGCAGCAGACCTGATGTTAGCATCTTGGAGACCAGCGACCAAGAAAGCGTATGACTGCTATATTAAAAAATGGCAACAGTATGCATATGATAATTCTCTGGATAAATTGTCACCTGCTCCTATTCAAGTAGGCAATTTCCTAGCTTTGCTTTACTTTAAAGGTGCTAGCTATAGTGCGATTAACACTGCCAGGAGTGCTTTGAGTGCCTATTTATCTCCAGAGAATGACAAAGGACCTTCTATAGGGAGCCACCCAGATATTATACTTTTGAAAGGAGTGCTTGAAATGAGACCAGCTTTGCCAAAATATCAGGAAGTGTGGAGTGTGGATGTTGTTTTGGACCATTTACAGGAATGGCCACATGTGCAGGACCTGTCCTTAAAGCAACTAACTCCTAGAACAGTAATTTTGTTGACTCTGTTGACAGGGCAAAGAGGTCACGCTCTGTATGCACTAAATGTCAGTGATGTTAAATTACACCCGCAGAAATGCACCATATTTTTCTGACAAGCAAAAGCACACTCGACCAGGAACACATACAGAGCCAGCAACAATATTAGCTTTTCCAAAAAATTCTAAGTTGTGTTTGGTGAAGCATTTAGAGAGATATTTGGAAATAACACAGAAGCTTAGACAAGGGGAAAAACTCTTCATCAGTTTAAAAAAGCCACCCAACCCTATCTCCAGGGAAACTTTTTCTTGCTGGGTGAAGCATGTGTTGGAAGAGGCTGGCATTGACACAGACAAATATGGTAGCCATAGCACACAGGGCTGCGAGTACTAGTGCAGCTGCCAGCCAAGGGGCTTCCATCATGAAGGCTGCTGGATGGAGTAGCCAAAAAACTTCCTCTAAGTTCTACAATAAAGCTAGTGCCCCAAATTTTGGACAGTCAGTCATGGACACTTTCGTGACAAAGCACTGAATTTTTTCTTGCATGTTGCTTGCTTTGATTTCATTTAATCATTTTATACATTATATGCACTGTATGTGTTGGTGCGCCTATGCACAGAAATTTGATTGGATGATGACTAAACTGTTCTGTGGAGGCTGCTTCATTGCAAATTCATATAATTTTCAATTAATCTGTCATTAATGCTGGTACCCAAGCATTTTTTAAATTACTTCTTGTTTCAAGCTTTGTTTTTTTGTGCAACCGTGGATTATACATAGAATATAATTTGGATGCTGATGATCCATTACCATGTTCAGTGTATATAACCTTGTAGTTATATCTTTGGTGGTTTATGTTGAAGCCTACGCTTCATTTGTTTTGGGTATGTTGTTTTTGTCCACGCGTAATTTCTCTGGACGAGAAATAATTATAAAATTAAACTAGGCTTATGATAGGAAGCTAAAGTTTAATTTGAATTATTTTGGGCTATATTCACATTTATGCCCATCTGCTGGTGTCAAGAACGATAATTTGTAACAGAAAAGAACATAGCGATTGCTTTTTCAGTCAACAGATTATCGTTCTTGACCGGGTTGATGGGCATAAATGTGACCCGTCACCACAAAATGAGTCGCATTGTCCCTAGTTCACTTGTCCCCTAGGGACAATTTTATGTGGAAGGGGGTCAAATCATCAATTCTCAGATTTTGACTTATTATTGAACAATGGGTCTTTATCTACCATGTACATAAGTATTGAAGTGTAAAAACAATCCTTTCTGCCTTAAAAGTGTGTTTATATCAGAAACATCTGGTTGTTTTGTACACATTTATAAATTTTCCGGTTGCATTTTTTCATTTCGCCGATTCCCTGAGTATACGATTTCAAATCTTCATAACTTTGCAACAAATAGTCCAATTTACAAACTTTTGGGTTCGTTGGAAAGCTTTTTTAATGCAAAATAAAAATTTGTTAATAACTCAAAAGTGACATGTGGGACATCACGACTCATTTTGTGGTGACGGGTCACAAATGTGAATTATTATATAGCCTTATTTTGAATCTACTGAAGGGAAGAGAAGTTACGCGCCCTCCCTTTTTTAGATTTGAAATGGTTCAATTAGACATGCCCAGCCTATCGTAGGCCTAGTACTTGTACTAGTAGTGGATGTCACATGAAAATAGGTAGCTCGTAAAAATAAGTAGCTCGCTATTAATAGTATTATGAGAGTCTGTATTTGCGACAACCACAAATTTCACTTTTTCTGTACTTTAACCATTTAACTAACCCTAACCCTATCCCTAGAAAAAAAGTGAAATTTGTGGTTCATGCTCAATGTCGCAAATACACACTGTCATAGGTAGCGAGCTACTTATTTTTACGAGCTACCTATTTTCATGCGACAGTGGACACAACAACGCTAACGCCTGACTCTTGCCGTCACGTGATCCATCATCTGCTCCCGCATCTCGCGTAACTTCCCTTCCCTTCAATAGATTCAAAATAATTCAAATTAAACTTCAGCTTCCTATCGTAAGCCTAGTTTAATTTCATAATTAACCCTGATTGACTCTATCTTAACATGCGCAGAACCCTTCTCAGTTCTATATCATCAGAATGAAATGGATGAAGGTAGGGTGGTTATAAAATTTTAAAAAATATTTACTTTTTGTCAAATCCTAATGAAATTTATGTCATTGGAAAGAGCCCGACAAGACCTTTAAAATGATACCCAAATTATCAAAATCGGTCAAAAATTGAGAAAGTTACGACGTTTTAAAATGTTAGCTTTTTTTACATGAGCTATATAAGAAAA
Organism: Phymorhynchus buccinoides; assembly: GCA_017654935.2. NCBI lineage: Eukaryota > Metazoa > Mollusca > Gastropoda > Neogastropoda > Raphitomidae > Phymorhynchus > Phymorhynchus buccinoides. The sequence continues at coordinate 20,102,607 of CM065683.1, read as the reverse complement.
AGTTGATCAAGATTACCGGCTCTTACCGTATCAAGGTTTGGATGAATAAAACAGCCATAACTTTTTATTTTTTTTACCAATAAACAAAACATTGGTACCAAAATAAAGCTTATTCAAAGGGGCAACATCAACCCCAAACATTAGACAGATTAGGCCTAAGCTTTTTGTGCGACTCACAAGATCGCAACATCAACATGCGTGTGACAGAAAACATGTCCGACAGTCTTCGACGTAACACCTCCCGACTTGTGGAGACCTTGAGCAGCATTGAGATTTATTCTAGATGCACCAAATTTGGTGTACTTGTAGAAAAATAATTAAATGTAACTGCGCATTTGTTTTAAAGAATTATATAATTGCCGTTCAGAAATGATAAACGAATGAATTGGACCCAAATATTGGATCGCTTGTCTCTCGCGATCGGCCGTCTTAGCGTAAAAAAAGATCGTTCCCGAATGACCGAGTAGGTGTCTGCTTCCCGAAAGAAAGAAACTCGGATGGTCAGCGCCAAGAATAACCACCAATAAAAACAAGCAAAGGAAGTGACCGTTTGGCACATAGCCAAAATGGCGGTTCGGATTTTCAACGAGAAAAATCGCTGCGGCTTGACCTAATTCCGTCGTTCCTAATGAAGGTAATCATGCCAAAGTCAACACCCAACCAAATTACTCTCTTCATATCCTCTCAATATCATTGTAAATAACAAACGCTTTTCTATTACCTAATAAATGTTGTTCTCAAACCCTTTCTCATCCCGTGCTGCACATCTTCGTCTTTGAACCCCTGTATATGTCAATAATTGCCGATAAACGGCAGGTTGACATTACTGGAAGAAGAAGAAGATCGATAATTTATTCTGTTTTCTTCTCTCTGCAAGAAAGAGCTTCACAAGGGACGCAACCAGACATGACCAAAGGGAGATAATACTATTCAGGATTTTTTTTCTCCGAATAGGGATTGTTCCCCCTTGATTAAGGCTTTGGGAAGGGGAATTTTAACCAGTGGCGATTGGGACATTCGAGCTTGATGTGTGTGCGTGTGTCTGTGTGTGCGTGCGTGCACATACGCATTGTGTAACAGTGAGTGTGCGCATGTGTGCGTGCTTGCAAGCACACTTTTCGTGAGAGTGCAAATGCGCATTGTGTAACAGTGAATGTCAATGTGAATGCGCATTGTGTGCGTGCTTGCATGCATACTTTAGTGAAAGTGCAAATATTTATAGCCTATGTAAACTTAGTTGTGCCATATCTGTACTTGATGGATGTGGTATGATATAATTTTCTGGTCTGGCTGCTCCTAGTGCAGTGCGACCCATTTCTTTTTTTAATGGGGGGTGGGGTGGGAGGAAGGGCGCATGAACTCTGGAAACCTTAGCTATCAATTTGGTTCATACCAGGCAGCAGGACTCACCTTGCTCTTATCGACTTTCCACTACAATGATTTTTGTTCCACTTTTTTTTTAAACGTAAAGCGCACGGGTCAGACTTGCTTTAAATCCCCAATGGTATCTGATCTCTGTGAATGCCTAGTGCATGAACTGCAGTATTCAACTAACCCTTTTACTACAGTTGAGTGGCCAAGGATATATTTCAACGATTGTAATGACCACGGTACTGTCTAATGGACTGATGATGTAGGATAGGTCAGTCAGTCCTTGCAAGATATGCATGCGGTCAGTTTACTGATGTGATAAGGCATTTTGACACGACAGAGAGACAGATCTCTCAGGGGGGGAAGAAGCAAAACAAAAAGCTCAACATATGTCAACATTTTGATTTATTAATCTTTATCAAGACTTCCAGAATCAATCACACTCCCATTACTAATGTTATACAAACCAAATGACACCAACATTGAACAAACAGCAGGAAAACAAACAACCGAAAAAAAATAAGAAATTCTTATATCAAATTATTCTTAAAAGTAATATTGTTAATTTGTTGATGAAGCACATAGTAAACAGAAGAAGAGATGGAGAGTAAAGGGAAGAGAGGAGAGAGAGAGAGGGGGGAGGGGGGGCTTAAAGAATTAAAAAAAGGAGACAGAGAGATGGAGAAAGTGCGTGAGTGCATACATGTAGTTGTGTGTGTGTGTCACAGTGTGTGTGCGTGCGTGCATGTATGTATGTGTGTGTGTGTGTGTGTGTGTGTGTGTGTGTGTGTGTGTGTGTGTGTGTGTGTGTGTGTGTGTGTGTGTGTGTGTGTGTGTGTGTGTGTGTGTGTGTGTGTGTGTGTGTGTGTGTGTGTGTGTGTGTGTGTGTGCATATACGTGTGTGTGTAGATTGCATTGCAACAACCTTAAGCTACGCTGTTACTTGGCAGGTGTTTGCACTGTCTCAGTGTTGTCTAGCTGTTGTTAAATTAATTGGTGTAAAACAAAAAACTACAAGCACATGCACTGATGGTCTGCCGCAGCTGACTACTGATGATGTACTAACTAGGAAACATTTATCAGGTTAGCCTTGAAAGTTAGCTGTTTGCTTGGAAAAGCGCCAGCAACACGTCAGCTAAAATCGCACGGTGTGTGTGTGTGTGTGTGTGTGTGTGTGTGTGTGTGTGTGTGTGTGTGTAGGTGTGTGTGTCAGTGTGTGTGTGTGTGTGTGTGTGTGTGTGTGTGTGTGTGTGTGTGTGTGTGTGTGTGTGTGTGTGTGTGTGTGTGTGTGTGTGTGTGTGTGTGTGCATATACGTGTGTGTGTAGATTGCATTGCAACAACCTTAAGCTACGCTGTTACTTGGCAGGTGTTTGCACTGTCTCAGTGTTGTCTAGCTGTTGTTAAATTAATTGGTGTAAAACAAAAAACTACAAGCACATGCACTGATGGTCTGCCGCAGCTGACTACTGATGATGTACTAACTAGGAAACATTTATCAGGTTAGCCTTGAAAGTTAGCTGTTTGCTTGGAAAAGCGCCAGCAACACGTCAGCTAAAATCGCACGGTGTGTGTGTGTGTGTGTGTGTGTGTGTGTGTGTGTGTGTGTGTGTAGGTGTGTGTGTCAGTGTGTGTGTGTGTCAGTGTGTGTGTGTCAGTGTGTGTGTGTGTGTGTGTGTGTGTGTGTGTGTGTGTGAATGTTTATACACACGTATATGCACACACACACACACACACACACACACACACACACACACACACACACACACACACACACACACACATACATACATGCACGCACGCACACACACTGTGACACACACACACAACTACATGTATGCACTCACGCACTTTGTGTGTGTGCGTGCGTGCGTGCGTGCGAGCGTGCGCGCGCGCGTGTGTGTGTGTGTGTGTGTGTGTGTGTGTGTGTGTGTGTGTGTGTGTGTGTGTGTGTGTGTGTGTGAAAGGATGGGCTGGATGGGTGTATTTTAATGTTGTGAACATTTTATGTACTTGTGTATTTTTATTTATTTATCCATTTTGTCTCACTGTTTTAAAATGATTTTACGTTATAAGTGTTTTAAAATGCTATTTTATTAGTATGTGTGTGAGTGTCATTCATTTAATGTTTTTCCACTAATCGTGTGTGTCTGTGTGTGTGTGTGTGCGCGTGTGTGTGCGTGCGTGCGTGTCGGTGTGTGTGTGTGTGTGTGTGTGTGTGTGTGTGTGTGTAGGTGTGTGTGTCAGTGTGTGTGTGTGTGTGTGTGTGTGTGTGTGTGTGTGTGTGTGTGTGTGTGTGTGTGTGTGTGTGTGTGTGTGTGTGTGTGTGTGTGTGTGTGAATGTTTATTAATATTGAATATAATGTGCCTTTTTGTGACTATTGTATGTACAAATGATAGTAAGTTGTTATTTTATGATGCATGCAACTGTATTTCAGTCCTATATATATCTCTGTCTCTGTTTGTGTGTCTCTCTCTCTCTCTCTTTCTCTGTCTGTCCCTCTGTCTGGCTCTCTGTGTCTCCGTTATAAGTGTGAGTGTGAGTGTGATTTTTAATAGTGTGGCCTCTGTCCATCAGTTCAAGTTGGTTGCGAAAGTGTACTGTAGATTATGTAATTCATTATTTGGGCGTGATTGAGAAATTGACTGAGGGATCAGGGAAGGGGGGTGTTGGTCAATGTTTGATGTATACTTTTTGTTCATTGTGTTTACTATTCATACGCATAGGCCTATTATGGGAAACTGAGAGAGAGAATGAGAGAGAGGTGAGAGAGAGACGGAGAAAATGAGAGAAAGAGAGGTGAGAGACAGACATTCAGATAAACAGTCAGTGTTGTCAGAAAGACAGACAGACAGACAGATTCTCTGGCAGCAATAGAAGCTCATAGGCAGGGCATACTATGCAATTACCGGTACTTTGGATTGTTAACTTCACTCTCTCCGTTACTTTCTGATCCTGCCTTAAGGGCCAGCCACACGCCAGCTAAAATCGCACGACTGTACGATACGATTTGATCACGGGATCACATTTGTTCTTAGAGACCACGTGATCGAATCGTATCATACAGTCGTACAATTTTAGTGGACGTGTGGCTGGCCCTTTAGACATCACATGTGTCTGCTCCTGTACCTGCCTATCTATCTGTTCCATGCATGCACACACACACACGCACACACACACGCACATCCATGTACACGCATTCCACACACACACACACACACACACACACACACACACAGAGGTGAACAGACGTTAAATAAGCCTAAACCACTGAACTGAAAACACACACACACACACACACACACACACACACACACACACACACACACACCCCACACACAGGCAAACAAATGAAACCCTTCATCATTAACACAAGAATCACAGTCACAGTCACATGATTTTATTATTATAATCAAAGACAAATTAGAAATGTACACAAAATGTGCATGCATCACAATACTATACCGTTGCTAGTAGTACTTTACTGTAGTACCATATTATGTAAATACCATGACAAAGGTCATCTCACACACAAGCATTCATTTTCTCTCTCTCTCTTACATCCACAAATGCACACACTTGCAAACTTACTCTCGCAAACACACACACATACACACATGCATGCACACACACCACACTGTTACAAACACCTTTACCCAAACACACATTCAACTTAATGTGAATTTAGATCTGCATGAATATTATAAACATATTGAAAAATTATCCAAAGATAATTTTGACAGCATGTTAATGACTTCAGACAGTCAATATTCACGCTAAACGACGCCACGGTGCGGCCAAGGAATGGACCAGAACGCAACGTCTTTCTGGGACCGGCTGAAGCCATTGACTACGTATCTAAGGACAACTGGTACATTGCAGTGACAACAAACACATACGACGGAAAGAAGGTGTACTACAAGTGTAAACATGGACAAGGCTGTCAAGCTGAGGTATTCCTTCTCTATAAAGCTGAGGAAGCGGGAGTTGAGTTGTATGAGACGGGTGCACATGATCATTCACAACAGAAAGTGACGCATGGGATTCAGCAGCAGACAAAAGATAACATCACATCGTTGTACAAAGATGGAGTACAGAAACCTAGAGGGATTCTGATTGCTCTGCGCAACAGAGGGTGCACAACCATCCCCTCTAAAATGCAACTGAAGAACTTTCTTTCGACGATGAAAACCCGTGAATATGGCAGACATTCCATTTCTCTCGGCGAACTTTCAGCGTGGGTCGAGGATAGAAAGGGGGTTCCTGAAGATGAAGATTCTCCTTTTGTTTGTGGATTTGAATGCGACTACGGTGAGAGTGACTCGTCATTCTTCCGGATCTGCATGTCCACGAAGAGACTGCTGAAGCTGGGATCAACAACTAGAAATGTTCATGCTGATGCCACTTATAAGCTTACTTGGCAAGGATTCCCCGTGTTGATTTTGGGATTTTCTGACGTGAATCGAAAAGTTCATCCAATATGTTTGGCAGTCACAAAAAATGAAACACGCGAGGACTTTGCTTTTGTGTTTTCATCGGTCGCGCACGGCGTAAATCTTGTCACATCAGGTGAAACGACCTTTGCTCCCACGCACTTGATATCTGATGCTGCTGCTGTGATCAAAAACGGATTCGCAATTGCATTTGGCCATGAGCCGGACAAGAGAATCATGTGCTGGGCTCATGTTGCTATGAATGTTGACAAACAACTGGTCAAGATCAAAGACAGAGACGTTCGAGCATCAGTCCGAGCATCGCCTCATCTCTCTTTATGAACAAGTGGAGCTGTGGCAAGGACGGTCTGGATTCTTTCCTGGATTACTTCCATGGATCATGGTTGCATATTAACAACACATGGTACGAAGGTTATGCCCCAGGGCACCCATCAACAAACAATGGAATCGAAGCCATCAACCAGACCATAAAGCGACAAAATACCTTCAGAGAGAGGTTAGGGCTGTCCAGGTTCCTGAGTGTGGTTGAGCGTGACATTCTGAAGAACTGGTGAGTCGAGAGAGATGCATCACAGGAGTTTCATACCGCCGTTGCCACCAATGCTGAGAGAACATTGGCTGTATGGACTTCTGCCTACCAGTGGGCCTCATCAAACGCCGCGTCCATCAGGTCGGGAAACCTTATCTACGTGGCTGGAGAAAGTTTGAATACAGATCTGAAGTCAGCAGCAAGGGAGCAGCAAGATAAGTTTGCGACGGCGGCATGGGATACCCTTGACGACTACGTTAGTTGTCGAAGTGCTGTGTGGAAAGTGATGTTGAACAAGGAGACTATGACGACATGCAATTGTCCAGGATTCATGAAAGCCAGTGTTTGCAAGCACGCAGTCGGGATGGAAATTCGTCTGAAAATGTGTCATGCGCCAGCAGCGGCAAAAACAGTGCCGATCGGCCAGAAAAGGAAGAGAGGGCGACCTGCCAAAGCGAAACCAGCTTTAGTCAGACAATAAGTCACGGTCTCGGTAAACCTATACACTATTGCTCTGTGACTTTGTGATCAGACTGTAATACAAGTTTTGATCCGACAGGAATTCAAGCTTTGATCATACGTTAATTCAAACATTTGTCACCAGTTTTCTTTGACATATTAACTATTTTTTAGATAATTCAACTTAATTTTTGATTGTGTATTTTTTTATTTTGTCATTTTTTTATTTGTTTATTAACATGTTTTTGTGGAGAAATGGATCTAAGC
>CM065683.1:20083746-20095028 GCA_017654935.2 Phymorhynchus buccinoides | reverse complement strand
TCATCGCCCGACATAGAAGTCTCAATGCTCTCGTTACAAGCTAGCGGCCTATCCTCAGCAAAGATCTTACCACATTCATCACAAGCAAATGGCTTCTCTGTACAAATCTTACCGCACTCATCACAGGAAAATGGTTTCTCCTCTGCAACATTAGCACTGCACTCATCTGTAAAAATGTTACCGCATTCGTCACAAGAAAACATCTTTTCTAAAAATGTCTTACCACACTCATTACAGGCAAATTGTTTCTCTGCTTCATGGAGCATCTTATGTTTCTTCAGATGATCTGAGCATGTAAAGCCCTCATTGCACACATCACAGGCAAATGGATTCTTGCTTGAATGTGTCATCTTGTGCATCTTCAGCTTATAGGCATGAGTGTAAGCCTTATCACACTCGTCACAGGCAAAGGGCCTATCCCCTGTATGCAGCATCTGGTGTTTTTTCAGACTACGGGCCAGTGTGAAAGTCTTACTGCAAACATCACAGGAATAGAGCTTCCCACTCATAGACGGTCGACCTTGGGATGACGAAGGTTCACTGCATTCCTGTGGAATAGAAAAGAGGTCATCGACATCATCTCTCATAATTATTATCGCAAATGTACAGAAACTAAAATGTTAGAACTTGTGAAAATAAATAAAAGGTAATACTGCTGTGTACATATGTATGTATACTGTTGTTGATGGGATGAAAGAGTTAATGAAAACATGAATTGTGGAATGAATGAAGAGAAGGTATAAAGATTGTTGAATACAAAAAGAAAATAAATAAAGGTGGATAACTCTCTGCATTGTTTGCTTCTTTATGCCATTTATCTGTGCAGGGCTAGGTGGGGGTTCTTTGGTGGTGGTGGGGGGGGGGGTTGTGTGCCTTTAATGGAGAGTTATCCTCCTTTGTTTATTTTCACTATCTTCTCTCCTATCTTCGCTATTTCAGTTGTGATTATCGGAGAAGACAGATAAAAGGTTTTGAAGCAGTTAGGATAGCAATTTAAGAAAGTTTTAATTATACAGAGGATAGCAATTCTAAAAAAAAAGGAATAAAATTTTAACAAACTTTTATAAAGAGGATACTGAAAAAGCAGTTTTACAATTTTACATATAATTATTTATGTCTATGCCCATATAATTTTGATACAGCAAAGTTATTTGCAGTTTCAGTTTTTTACACACACACACACACACACACACACCACACACACACACACACACACACATAATTTACAGATTAAATATTCATACAAAAATCATTAACAGAGTACTGATAAGGAAGAAATGTTGCTGTAATAACGAGTTTTATATAATACATTTTTAAATCATAAAGGAGCAATAAAACAAGGTTCTGTAGCATTACTAGAATTATTAACACCTTCAAAGATATGCATTGAGGATTTAGTACTACGTTAGAGGTTTGCGTAAGGTACATCAAATATAGAGGGATATTGCTGAAAACAATATACAAACATTATATAGAATGTTAGAACAAGCAACAAACAAGTATTTCATATGTCTATACCAATACACTATTCACAAGTTAAATTTTAAACAGCACTAGTCTTGTACAAACCTCAGATTGCACAAATTCATGTCTGTCACCATCCTCCTTTGAGCTTAGGGTCACATCAGAACTGACAGAGTTGTTCACCACAGATGCCACATTGTCTGTCACTGCCAGCATGACATCCATATCTTTCTCTATCTGCACATCACTGACTGTATCTAGAGGGACAGGTTCGGCACTGGCAGTGTCATCAGTTTCTTTTGTGGCCAGTTCATTTTCCATAAACTCTGTTGCCAGGGGCTCACTTTTGATGACATCATGAATGTTTGCTGCTTGGTGTTCGGATCTGATGACATCACTGAAGTCTGCCGCTTGTGGTTCAATTGTTACGACATCATTACTGTCTGCTGTTTCTTCCATTTTTACTATGACATCACTGGAGTGTGCTGAAACAGGTTCTGTTTTGACGTAATCATTCAAGTTTGCTGTTTGTAACTCAAGTTGGATAACTTCCCTTATGGTGCTGCTTGCCACTGCTTCAGGATCACCTGCACAATCTATTGGTTCAGATGCACTTCCACCTTCAACAAAGTCAATTTCAACTCCTATATTGACCGCTTCACTTTTAACACAAACAAGGGTGGTATTCGTGTGTGACTGTGTGTTGCAGGCAGTTGTAAGAACAGGTTCATCTTCCCCGTCAGATGCGTCGCTCCCAGGTTCAATTGTGCCATGTTCAGAATTGAATGCACCCCAGAACTCCATCGTTGTATCAGAGCAAGTCCTTCCTACAGATGTAAGATTATTGCAAGATGTCAGCTTTCTCTTCCATTTCCATTCCCTGTAGACTGGAGCTGGTTCAGGTTAAAGCATGTTAACTGTTGCTCCTAAAAGTTTTGGCTGGAATATTAGACCATCAATATGCTGTCTGTTTGATGCTGATTCACTAATAGTGGCTAATGAATTGGAAACTTTATGAAGTGGGTTGGTTGGGTTGTTGGACGTGTCAGGTCATCATTCATGCCATGGCGGTGCTGCACAAGCGGGGACACGCTCTCCAGGCCAGGGTAGCCCCGAATTTGACAGGGATGATTCTCTGTGACAGATAAAAGGCAATAAAGGTTTACAATGCAATAGGTAAAGTCATGTTCATCAATTTTATGACAAGTTGTTTTGTTTGTTGTTAGCCTGACCTCTGTGTGTGTGTGTGTGTGTGTGTGTGTGTGTGTGTGTGTGTGGGTGTGTGTGTGTGTGTGTGTGTGTGTGTGTGTGTGTATGCGTGTGCGTGTGCGTGTGCGCAGTGATGTCCCGAGGCCCAGGTAATAGGTCCTAGTGCTATTTATATTGAAAATGTTCTCTTGTGTTCCCCCCTTGTCAGAACACATGCCCTAAGTTTCCTTACTGACGCCAAGGAACGGGCAGAAGTACTAAATAGGCAATTTCAATCGGCCTTCAGCCCTAGAACACCCTTCACAGCTGAAGAATTCACTGCCAGAACCAACCTCAGCTCAAACCATGAAGGCCCATCCTGCAGCTCCATCAATATCAACTAGAAGAAATCTGTTAAAATTGTTTTGCCACTGAGTCTGGTCTTGTTCCACTGATCAGCTTATGCTGTTCTATACATTTGCCACTTGTGTTTGGTTTTACCTTGACATCTTACGATGTCGGACTTGGACCATAGGCCTGACGGCCCGGTGCCAGTGAATGAGCAAACTGCAACGGGATCGCGGGAAACATCCGCTTTAGAGAGGCTGGATGCAAAATGGAATAGAAAATTCCACGACCTGGATGCCAAGCTAGACCGATTGATTGCAGGCTTGGCATCCCATTCTCAAACGGAATGATCAAATTGTGACACCGGACCCACTCGATCGCAAACAGGGTCAAGCGGATTACGATCGATAGACAAAAGAAAATAGAAAAAACGGAAACGGGAAACTTCGAGCGAGGAAAGTTCAGACTCCGAGTCTGAAGCCGAAGGCGATACCGAAGCAAACGACGACGTAGTGTCGATCAATTGCGATGAGGAAGATGAACTAATAAAGGAGCTTGACGACGAGCTTGATGATGACGAAGAGACTGGCATTAAAGTTTCAACATCGATCGCGAAACTCGCCAATAAGCGGTTCTCCAAACAACTGTCCGATAAGAAAGTGCAAAAACTAACCGACAAATATGTCCGACCTACCAACTGCGAAAAGCTTTGTGTTCCCACGGTCAACAAAGAGGTTTGGAAAGCGATTCCGTCGAGAGCGAGAAAGAATGACCATCGCACAGTGCACATGCAGCACTTTGTAGTGCGTGCCGCGAGCGCGTCAGTGAGAGCCATGCAAGCAATCAGAGAGGCACAGAGAACCGAAAAGGCCAACCTACTTGAAACGGCAGTCAGCAACCTAACGGATTGCATTGCTCTGCTTGCCTGACTCAACTTGGGCATGCGTCACAAGAGCTCTCGATCAAACTGAAGTTGGAATAAAGTCCTACCTAAACCAAAAAATTGCGGCTGGCATCTGTGCAGAGAGTGTGCCAGTTACTGACAAACTGTTTGGGAATAATTTGTCTGCCTCCGTAAAGGAGGCAAAGGATCTGGACAACATTGGAGCCAAGCTCTCTGGCCCAAGACCTGGGGGAGCCAGATACCATGACAAGCGCTCCAAATATTTTTCTGGCCAACCATCTTTCTTAGGCCAGAAAAATCAGTTTCAGAGTCAGTGGCACAGGAACAAGAAGCACTTTCCTGCCTACCACAAGAGGCAGAACAATAAACAGCAGGCTTGAGTGGCCAGAGACCCTCCCACTGGGAGTCACAATCACACAATGAGGTGAGTGAATTTTATGCGACACTCCCAAGGCTGACTGAGGAACTAAAAGAAGAAGCCGATGTGTTTACTGCTGGGAGATTGCAGCACTATGTTGTTCCATGGAAAGATTTAACCTCTGACCCTGAGATTCTTGAGTTGATCACTGGGGCCAAAATAGATCTGGTTTCGGATATTGAGGATTTACCACACTTCTCTCCCACTCAACCAAGCTTGACTAGCCCCGAAATTTGCGCAATTGATAAGGAGATAGAGAAACTATCCCAGAAAGGTGTTATTTCAGAGTGCGTGTCTGAGACAGGTCAATTTGTGTCACCTATTTTCACTCGTCCGAAAAAGTATGGCATACACAGAATGATTTTGAATTTGAAGCATTTGTATAGGGAAATCACATATCATCATTTTAAGATGGATACGTTGCAGTCAGTACTTAGATTGATTACAAAAGACTGTTTCATGGCCTCAATAGACTTAAAGGATGCTTATTATTCAGTACCTATATGGCAGGCCCACAGAAAGCTGTTGAGATTCAGTTGGAAGGGTCAGTTGTGGGAATTTAACTGTTTACCGAATGGAATATCAATGGCGCCTAGAAAGTTCACAAAACTGTTGAAACCAGTTTTTGCTTCGTTGAGGGAGAGAGGTCATGTTTCATCCTCTTACCTTGATGACTCTTTGTTGGCTGCGAGAAGTGAAAGTGATTGTCTATGTAACATCACTGAGACTGTAAAACTGTTTAGAGCATTGGGGTTTGTTGTTCACCCAGAGAAATCTGCCCTTTGTCCTTCTCAGACTATTCAATTCAGTACCTTGGGGTAATCATTGACTCAAAGAGCATGACACTTGAGTTGACAAAAGAGCGTAAGGAGAAAATTAAAGTGGGCTGCACCCAGTTGCTGAAGAAAAATCAGCCAAAAATCAGAGAGGTCGCTCAAGTAGTGGGCATGATGGTAGCAAGTTTCCCAGCTGTTAAGTATGGGGCATTACACTATCGCCACTTAGAGGAAGATAAGAAAACAGCACTCAAATGCTCCAGAGGCGATTTTGATGGTATTATGTGCCTCTCTCCCCTTGCAAGAAATGAAATCTTGTGGTGGCTTGATAACATTGAGTGTGCAAAAAATTCTGTTTGTGACAGAGAGCCTGAAATCACCATTACTTCAGATGCAAGTAAAGCTGGTTGGGGGTGTTCCCTTGCAGACTGTCGGTCTGGAGGTGCCTGGCTTCTGCTAGAAGTTGAGTTCCACATTAACTATTTGGAGCTGAAAGCTATCCTTTTTGCTTTGCAATGCTTTGAGAATGAAATTTCAGGGAAAGAAGTGCATGTGTTGGCGGATAACACTACAGCTGTTGCATGCATCAATCATTTTGGCTCTAGCCACTCAGACATCACTTTCACTATTTGGCAGTGGTGTGTTGCCCGTGACATGGCTTTCAGCAGCGTACTTACCAGGCAAGGAAAACACTGCCGCGGACAAGGAGTCCAGGAAAATAAACCTGGATGCAGAATGGCAGCTCAACCCTGAAATGCTGCAGAAAGCTTTGGCTTGCTTGAACATCAAGCCCTCAGTGGATTTGTTTGCTTATCGCATTAACAAACAGTATCCATGCTATGTTTCCTACAGACCAGATCCTGAGGCGTATGCAGTGAACGCTTTTTCAATTTCTTGGAAACTCACTGAATTTTATGCTTTTCCCCCTTTCAGTGTAATTCTGCAGGTCTTGCAGAAGGTGCTGCAGGAGCAGAGCACGGGGGTTCTGGTGGTCCCCAGGTGGCCGACGCAAACCTGGTGGCCGCTCCTCTCCAGGATGCTGACTACAGAGCCTGTCCCCATACCGGCGACCAAGGACTCCCTGATACTGCCCAGCTACCCGGACAAAACACACCGACTTGTGGAAAAGGGCAAGCTTCGCCTGCTGCTATGCAGGATATTAGGGAAAGATTCACTGTTAAAGGGTTAACAGATACTGCAGCAGACCTGATGTTAGCATCTTGGAGACCAGCGACCAAGAAAGCGTATGACTGCTATATTAAAAAATGGCAACAGTATGCATATGATAATTCTCTGGATAAATTGTCACCTGCTCCTATTCAAGTAGGCAATTTCCTAGCTTTGCTTTACTTTAAAGGTGCTAGCTATAGTGCGATTAACACTGCCAGGAGTGCTTTGAGTGCCTATTTATCTCCAGAGAATGACAAAGGACCTTCTATAGGGAGCCACCCAGATATCATACTTTTGAAAGGAGTGCTTGAAATGAGACCAGCTTTGCCAAAATATCAGGAAGTGTGGAGTGTGGATGTTGTTTTGGACCATTTACAGGAATGGCCACATGTACAGGACCTGTCCTTAAAGCAACTAACTCCTAGAACAGTAATTTTGTTGACTCTGTTGACAGGGCAAAGAGGTCACGCTCTGTATGCACTAAATGTCAGTGATGTTAAATTACACCCGCAGAAATGCACCATATTTTTCTGACAAGCAAAAGCACACTCGACCAGGAACACATACAGAGCCAGCAACAATATTAGCTTTTCCAAAAAATTCTAAGTTGTGTTTGGTGAAGCATTTAGAGAGATATTTGGAAATAACACAGAAGCTTAGACAAGGGGAAAAACTCTTCATCAGTTTAAAAAAGCCACCCAACCCTATCTCCAGGGAAACTTTTTCTTGCTGGGTGAAGCATGTGTTGGAAGAGGCTGGCATTGACACAGACAAATATGGTAGCCATAGCACACAGGCTGCGAGTACTAGTGCAGCTGCCAGCCAAGGGGCTTCCATCATGAAGGCTGCTGGATGGAGTAGCCAAAAAACTTCCTCTAAGTTCTACAATAAAGCTAGTGCCCCAAATTTTGGACAGTCAGTCATGGACACTTTCGTGACAAAGCACTGAATTTTTTCTTGCATGTTGCTTGCTTTGATTTCATTTAATCATTTTATACATTATATGCACTGTATGTGTTGGTGCGCCTATGCACAGAAATTTGATTGGATGATGACTAAACTGTTCTGTGGAGGCTGCTTCATTGCAAATTCATATAATTTTCAATTAATCTGTCATTAATGCTGGTACCCAAGCATTTTTTTAAATTACTTCTTGTTTCAAGCTTTGTTTTTTTGTGCAACCGTGGATTATACATAGAATATAATTTGGATGCTGATGATCCATTACCATGTTCAGTGTATATAACCTTGTAGTTATATCTTTGGTGGTTTATGTTGAAGCCTACGCTTCATTTGTTTTGGGTATGTTGTTTTTGTCCACGCGTAATTTCTCTGGACGAGAAATAATTATAAAATTAAACTAGGCTTATGATAGGAAGCTAAAGTTTAATTTGAATTATTTTGGGCTATATTCACATTTATGCCCATCTGCTGGTGTCAAGAACGATAATTTGTAACAGAAAAGAACATAGCGATTGCTTTTTCAGTCAACAGATTATCGTTCTTGACCGGGTTGATGGGCATAAATGTGACCCGTCACCACAAAATGAGTCGCATTGTCCCTAGTTCACTTGTCCCCTAGGGACAATTTTATGTGGAAGGGGGTCAAATAATCAATTCTCAGATTTTGACTTATTATTGAACAATGGGTCTTTATCTACCATGTACATAAGTATTGAAGTGTAAAAACAATCCTTTCTGCCTTAAAAGTGTGTTTATATCAGAAACATCTGGTTGTTTTGTACACATTTATAAATTTTCCGGTTGCATTTTTTCATTTCGCCGATTCCCTGAGTATACGATTTCAAATCTTCATAACTTTGCAACAAATAGTCCAATTTACAAACTTTTGGGTTTGTTGGAAAGCTTTTTTAATGCAAAATAAAAATTTGTTAATAACTCAAAAGTGACATGTGGGACATCACGACTCATTTTGTGGTGACGGGTCACAAATGTGAATTATTATATAGCCTTATTTTGAATCTACTGAAGGGAAGAGAAGTTACGCGCCCTCCCTTTTTTAGATTTGAAATGGTTCAATTAGACATGCCCAGCCTATCGTAGGCCTAGTACTTGTACTAGTAGTGGATGTCACATGAAAATAGGTAGCTCGTAAAAATAAGTAGCTCGCTATTAATAGTATTATGAGAGTCTGTATTTGCGACAACCACAAATTTCACTTTTTCTGTACTTTAACCATTTAACTAACCCTAACCCTATCCCTAGAAAAAAAGTGAAATTTGTGGTTCATGCTCAATGTCGCAAATACACACTGTCATAGGTAGCGAGCTACTTATTTTTACGAGCTACCTATTTTCATGCGACAGTGGACACAACAACGCTAACGCCTGACTCTTGCCGTCACGTGATCCATCATCTGCTCCCGCATCTCGCGTAACTTCCCTTCCCTTCAATAGGGCCTAGATTCAAATTAAACTTCAGCTTCCTATCGTAAGCCTAGTTTAATTTCATAATTAACCCTGATTGACTCTATCTTAACATGCGCAGAACCCTTCTCAGTTCTATATCATCAGAATGAAATGGATGAAGGTAATCATGCCAAAGTTAGCAACTTTCAGCAATTATTATAATATAAAAAATTCCTTCTGTTTTAGCTTGGAAAGTATGCTGTATGGTTTCTAAAAACCTTTTTTGTTTACAGAATTTGTTTATCTCTAAAAACTTATTTTTTACGAATTTTTTTTAAATCTAGAAAAATGCACTAAAAACGTTGAAAAACAGAAAACGCGTCCCAATGCCATATTGAATTATCTTATGAAACAATAACCTGTCCATTTTGGAACAAAGTTGAGTCCATATTGACAACTATTATGAGAAAGGTCTGAAAACAAAAATGACGAATAACACGAAATAAACTTAAATTTTGTTATCCTCCCCCCCCTCCCATACACACACACACACCAAAAAAAAATTTTGGGGGAAAATTGTTGTAGGCTTTCTAAAAGCATTTTTAGCTTACAGAACAAACATTTTCAGCTTAAACAAAAAAATATGTTAAAAGATAAATGCTTACACTACCACAACATGGAAATAAGCAAGGAGTTGATTTTATTTGGTGTCAAACAAAATACAAAGACAGACAAAGTTATAGACCTCATATTTCTGTTAGCTAAATTTTATATTATAAATGCAAACTGCAAGATGTTCACCCTAACCTGCAGGCTTTTGTTGCCATTTTAAAATATAGAAAAATACTCATCTATTCTAAATTATACTGCAAGACAGTTTGAAGAAAATTGGTTTCCATATCTTGAAGTAATTTAATAAATTCACCATTTTGTTTGCCCTGCTTTTGCAAAGCTGACATGATTTATTTTAATATTTGTATAATCCTTTTTATGTGTAATGATGATTTGATGTTAAATAAGATGCTGCTCGTTATTATGTTTTATGGGACTTCTTTTTTCTTCTTTTCTCTCAATAGGTTGTGGCCGGCACCTAATGTTTTATCAATATAAATGCATAATCATTAATAATAATATTCTACTGCTAGTACTAGTTGACTTTTTTTCTTTTTCAGCTGAGTAACCCTATAGATGTACCCCACCTAAGGATAGGGTTTGGGAGGGAGGGATCTAGCTTAGAAGATAATGTAGTATTCATGAGTGTATGTACTGATTGTGTGTGTGTGGGGGGGGGGGGGTGCAGGGGGAGGGGGGTGTCACTGTGTATAGTATAGTATAGTATAGTATTTCGGCTCCAGATTAGGCGGTTCCGCCTTTGCCGATCTGTGTCGATCCTCTGTCTCTATCACATTGAATCACTTTTTAAAACTTAACAGGTCTTTTGACCTGTACTACACTAAAAAAACTTTTCTATGCTACTGATCTTTTGATCAGATTCTGGTGGGAGGCTCTTCTACACTATACACATACTCTACTATCAACCTGTCTAATCTGTTTTTGAAGGCATTCACACTCAGAGCTTCAGCAATGTCTGCAGGCAGACTGTTCCAGCGCTCAACTGATTAAAAAAAAGTGCTGGCGAACCGTTGTGTTGCATCTAGCTTTATTCACTTTATATCTATGGCCTCTGGTACTATCATTTGTTGCAAACACAAATAGGTTTTTCTCAACATTGTAGAGTTCGTGCATGTACTTGTAGGTTTCAATCATACTTTCTGCTCTTCTTGGGGGGAGCCTAAACTTTGAAATTTTGATGATTTATAACTCTATACACATACCTTTGCCCACTTATACTTTTACCCCCTGTACTCACCCCTGATTTAATCATTTATGGTTTGTGTTATCAATTATATTGGTGACAGTTATGATAGAGATGGAATTTCCACTATAGTCATAAGTTTTCGTATAACTATTATCATTATGTCACTGTGTGTGTAGGTATGTGTGTGTGTCTTTGTCTTTATCATGAAATTTGTAAAATGGAAAAAAAAATGTTCAATAAAACCCCCAAAAAACCTTGAATTCAGGGTCTGTTAAAAAAACCAAGCAAAAACATTTTCAGTTTACAGAATGTGTTTATCTCTAAAAATGAATTCTTTATGACTTTAAAAAAATTTTTAAACCCCACCAAGAACGTGGAAAATGCGTCCCAATTCAAGTATTTAATTAAACAACAATCTATCAATCTTGCAACAATTTAAAATACATATTAATATTTGCTGAGAAAAACTTTGAAACAAAAAATTTCATGTAACAAGAAATTGGACAGCAGCTAATTGTTGCAGTGTGACCGTATGATTGAATAGAAACTTCTTGAATCTGCAAGTCTGGATTACCAAGTCAAGAAAATCGGGACTTTACTGGTGTTGCACTGCCTCCAGTATTGTTCCCACCATCTTTGTATCTACAAATGTCTCAGATAACACCATTTTAATCTTCATTCTGCAAGTCTGGATGACAGAGCAAAGCAACAGGAAATTCGTTTCCAGTAGAGAAGAGTTCCCAAATTGTCCCCCTTGTAAATTGGGGGTAGGTCACTTTAATTAAAAATCGTGGATATTTGGTCGAGTGTAATGGTTAAATGTTCT
>CM065683.1:20058746-20078746 GCA_017654935.2 Phymorhynchus buccinoides | reverse complement strand
TTTACCCAAACACACATTCAACTTAATGTGAATTTAGATCTGCATGAATATTATAAACATATTGAACAATTATCGAAAGATAATTTTGACAGCATGTTAATGACTTCAGACAGTCAATATTCACGCTAAACGACGCCACGGTGCGGCCAAGGAATGGACCAGAACGCAACGTCTTTCTGGGACCGGCTGAAGCCATTGACTACGTATCTAAGGACAACTGGTACATTGCAGTGACAACAAACACATACGACGGAAAGAAGGTGTACTACAAGTGTAAACATGGACAAGGCTGTCAAGCTGAGGTATTCCTTCTCTATAAAGCTGAGGAAGCGGGAGTTGAGTTGTATGAGACGGGTGCACATGATCATTCACAACAGAAAGTGACGCATGGGATTCAGCAGCAGACAAAAGATAACATCACATCGTTGTACAAAGATGGAGTACAGAAACCTAGAGGGATTCTGATTGCTCTGCGCAACAGAGGGTGCACAACCATCCCCTCTAAAATGCAACTGAAGAACTTTCTTTCGACGATGAAAACCCGTGAATATGGCAGACATTCCATTTCTCTCGGCGAACTTTCAGCGTGGGTCGAGGATAGAAAGGGGGTTCCTGAAGATGAAGATACTCCTTTTGTTTGTGGATTTGAATGCGACTACGGTGAGAGTGACTCGTCATTCTTCCGGATCTGCATGTCCACGAAGAGACTGCTGAAGCTGGGATCAACAACTAGAAATGTTCATGCTGATGCCACTTATAAGCTTACTTGGCAAGGATTCCCCGTGTTGATTTTGGGATTTTCTGACGTGAATCGAAAAGTTCATCCAATATGTTTGGCAGTCACAAAAAATGAAACACGCGAGGACTTTGCTTTTGTGTTTTCATCGGTCGCGCACGGCGTAAATCTTGTCACATCAGGTGAAACGACCTTTGCTCCCACGCACTTGATATCTGATGCTGCTGCTGTGATCAGAAACGGATTCGCAATTGCATTTGGCCATGAGCCGGACAAGAGAATCATGTGCTGGGCTCATGTTGCTATGAATGTTGACAAACAACTGGTCAAGATCAAAGACAGAGACGTTCGAGCATCAGTCCGAGCATCGCCTCATCTCTCTTTATGAACAAGTGGAGCTGTGGCAAGGACGGTCTGGATTCTTTCCTGGATTACTTCCATGGATCATGGTTGCATATTAACAACACATGGTACGAAGGTTATGC
Source organism: Phymorhynchus buccinoides (assembly GCA_017654935.2). NCBI lineage: Eukaryota > Metazoa > Mollusca > Gastropoda > Neogastropoda > Raphitomidae > Phymorhynchus > Phymorhynchus buccinoides. The sequence continues at coordinate 20,077,525 of CM065683.1, read as the reverse complement.
CCCAGGGCACCCATCAACAAACAATGGAATCGAAGCCATCAACCAGACCATAAAGCGACAAAATACCTTCAGAGAGAGGTTAGGGCTGTCCAGGTTCCTGAGTGTGGTTGAGCGTGACATTCTGAAGAACTGGTGAGTCGAGAGAGATGCATCACAGGAGTTTCATACCGCCGTTGCCACCAATGCTGAGAGAACATTGGCTGTATGGACTTCTGCCTACCAGTGGGCCTCATCAAACGCCGCGTCCATCAGGTCGGGAAACCTTATCTACGTGGCTGGAGAAAGTTTGAATACAGATCTGAAGTCAGCAGCAAGGGAGCAGCAAGATAAGTTTGCGACGGCGGCATGGGATACCCTTGACGACTACGTTAGTTGTCGAAGTGCTGTGTGGAAAGTGATGTTGAACAAGGAGACTATGACGACATGCAATTGTCCAGGATTCATGAAAGCCAGTGTTTGCAAGCACGCAGTCGGGATGGAAATTCGTCTGAAAATGTGTCATGCGCCAGCAGCGGCAAAAACAGTGCCGATCGGCCAGAAAAGGAAGAGAGGGCGACCTGCCAAAGCGAAACCAGCTTTAGTCAGACAATAAGTCACGGTCTCGGTAAACCTATACACTATTGCTCTGTGACTTTGTGATCAGACTGTAATACAAGTTTTGATCCGACAGGAATTCAAGCTTTGATCATACGTTAATTCAAACATTTGTCACCAGTTTTCTTTGACATATTAACTATTTTTTAGATAATTCAACTTACTTTTTGATTGTATTTTTTTCTTTCTTCATTTTTTAATTTGTTTATTAACATGTTTTTGTGGAGAAATGGATCTAAGCTATCCACAAAAAGTTAAGGATCACTTGCAAACTAATTCATAACTTTCCAAATAAGAAAGCCAATGCGTTGAATTTTGGCCAACATTTAATTCAATGCTTTAGTGATAACGATACACAATTGCCTTCAATTTCGAGCAATCGTTTGGTCTGTACATTTGATCAAAGTGGGTACGTATCGAAATTTGATTTCCCAAAGTCATTGAAATCACAAGACAGGGCATTCTGATGCTCCCAAAAGTTCAGTAATGCGTGTATCCACCATGGCTGTTCTGGCACTCGACGCAGCGAGTCCTCATGGAGTTGACCAGGGTGGTGAAGATCCTCTGTGGAAGCGCCTGCCACTCAGCCTGCAGCATCTGGTAGAGGTGCTGGGCATCCCTGGGAGGGGGGTGGTTGCTCCTCACTTTGCGATCCAGCTCATCCCAGAGGTTCTCAATCGGGTTGAGATCGGGACTGCATGCTGGCCACTCCATTCTGTTGACTCCAGACTGCTGCAGGAAGTCGTTGACCACCCTTGCCCTGTGGGGGCGAGCGTTGTCATCCTGGTAGACAGCCGGCGGTCCCATCTGCTGCAGTGTAGGCACAGCCAGCGGTCGAAGGATCTCATCCCGGTATCGGAGGCCAGTCAGGTTACCCTGTACATGATACAAGGGTGTTCTGTGGTGAAGGCTGAAGGCCCCCCAGACCATTACAGAACCTCCACCAAAGGCCACCTTTTCTTGGACAGTGGCGTCAATAAAGCGTTCCCCTGGGCGCCTCCAGACCCTCAGTCGGCCGTCGTTGTGGTTCAGGGTGAAGCGTGATTCATCACTGAACAGGACCTGGGACCATTGCTGACGTGTCCACCTCACGTGACGTCTGCAGAAGGCGCGGCGTGCTGCCCTATGGGCTGGAGTTAAGCGTGGCCCTACAGCTGGGCGACGAGAACGGAGGTTAAACCCATGAAGGCGGTTCCGTATGGTCTGCTGGCTGATGTTGATGTTAGTAGCCACCCTCAGCTGCCTTCGAATGATGCTGGAAGAGGCTGTTCTTGTCTGCAGGGCTTGTCGTTCAATGAGACGATCTTCACGTGGAGTTGTCTTCTTCGGTCGACCAGATCTGCGTCTTTCATGGACCCTCCCAGTGGCTGTGAAGCGTTGAATCAGTCTGACAATGACCGAGATGGACACCTGAAGTCGCCTGGCCACTTCTCGCTTGGGAACACCATCTTGGAACCATGCAACAGCTCGTCCCCTATCCAACTCGCTCAATTTTCGTCGTGGAGGCATTGTCAAATCAGGCCTAATACTGGTGGTATGTCTTCTTATAAAGCCAAGCAAGAGACAGCATCTCACACATAAACAGCAGTGCTTGCACGTGCATAATGGTTTTTCCATCTGGCTTGTGCAATGTGTTCATGCAGAACGATCCAAAACAAGGTCCTTTTTCGCAAGTTTCCGCTTTTTCTTTTGCTGCCAAGCTCAGTAATAGAGAATCACGTGCAATGTTTCCACTAACACAACATCGCCCACTTACAGCTGAACAAGAATTCATAACAATTTGGCTTGACTGAGAACAAAATAACAGGAGCGAACGGAGTTTATTGCGCACCTGTTTTCTCATAGTGATCCTTAACTTTTTGTGAGTAGTGTATTATGATCTTTTTTTAAAAAATAAAATTTTTTTGACGAATCAATCACTTTTTGTGATGAATCAGTTATTTTTTGGGCGAAAAAATTATAAGCCATTTGAAAACAGCTCAAATATACAAGTTCAAGACAAATCGTATCTTTGATGTTCAAACTTTGTTTAAATGCTTTTAAAACAAAATTTTCTAAAGACGTTAAGTGTATATGTGGAAATCAAATATCTATAAATCATTTGCTCCGATATTGTCCTAGAATTAAAGAACAAATCAACAAAACTGTTGGTGAATTGCTGAACCATCAAACGCCTTTAACCATTGAACAAATCTTAAACAACTTTAATCTCTTTAAAAGGTTTTCAGAAATCCTGCACATAAGTCCTGTTGGTATTTTTCTTTGAATTACAAATGAATTGTTCGTTTAAATTGTGTTATTATATTTTTGTTGTTAGCCATTTAGAAATTAAGACACACTTGTTTAACTCTTCATGTTACATAAGCCAGTTTGAAATGTTACTGTATCTCCTCCCTCCCTCCCATCTTATATATCTGCTAATGTAATTTTTACATGCACTCAGATTTGTAGGAATAGATGTGTAGGGAAAACACATAAATAATACTACCATTCACACACTCACACTTCAATAGCTATCTGTTGTAGGCTTAATTAATTTCACACACACACACACATTTTTTATTTTTTTATTTTTTTATTTTTTTAAAATTTGTGTTGTCTAATATCACTTGCGGGTGAACAGACGTAAAACTAAAGAACGAACACATGCACACAGATCACAGATACTATACAGTTATAATCAAAGTAATTCAAATATTATAAACACATGGTTATTAAAAATAGATAAGAAATAGTCTCTAGGCAGTAATAATGAAAATCATTCATCAGTCAATGAATCAATTCAAAATCTATCAATCTATCAATAACAGTTTCTGCATACCCAAAAAAGTGAATGCTGCAAAACTTCTCAGACACACACACAGCACAAAGAAATGCAACACAGACAAAGACCATAAACAGACACAGAAAATGTATAAAGATATTATTTGGTTTGGTATCTATTTGGTACTTTATAGTCACAGAGGTGTCTGAGAAAATCGGGTTGAGGGGGAGGGGGGGGAGAGGTAGGGTGGTGGTTAAATTTTGACCAAATGACAACTTGCTTTGTCAGCACTATCGCCATCTTGTAGAGGTTCACGCCAAAAGTTGTCAGTTTCCATCGTCGAAAACGCGACGAAAATGACAAAATGTAGCCTACAAATGAAGATGGCGGAAGATTGTACTTTCCCTGAGCGAACTGCGCGTGTCACGGAAGTAAAGGATGTGATGTCACTGGATATAAATAGCGCAAAGGGGGACACCAGGGTTTCCCTAGTATCTGGTGGTCAAACCCGCCCGTGGCTAGCAACGGTATACAATAAACCGGCGGGTCAACCCGCCGACGGTAGTAGAAGAGTTAATCTATACTTTCCTTTAGTATTCTGTGCAAAATAAATGTTGAGCAGAAGAAAAAAATATGAGTGCCTGTACTTTTGTGTTGGTAGTAGAGAGACTGTCCATCCTTTTATTTTCAGCAGCAATAGCAGAGAGGAAAAGGCAATCCATTTCTTTAAGAAGATAAATACAAATAACTGAATATGTGGACGAAAATCCACATAAACAAAAGCAAACGATTGATAAAAAGCTGCATGGGTGGACAGTAAATGGTAATAGTTCAGTACAAGAAAGGTGAAGGGGTACATATTTGATAACAGTGAAAAGGAAAAAAAAGCTTGTTAGTTTGAGTGGTTGTAGGCACCTTTAAATCTTCTTCTTAGTAGACGATTTTGATTTTATGATGTAAGAAATGCATCAAATTAGGAAAAAGGATGTTCTCTTCATTTTGTTTCGGATAAGAAAACTCGAATATAGTAATAAGCAAAAAATGATCTCCCTTCGAGTTTCTTATAACTGAGTTTTGCTGTATTTTGATTTTATGATGTAAAACATGAGTCATAGGTAGCAAGTTTCTTTATAGTCCATTGGCATTGTACAAATGCAAATACAAAATTGTCTTCCACTGTGTAAAATGAGTTATACATCCAAATTAGAATACTGATTAAAAACAAGAAACAGAAATTTACATTTAAACAAATATGTTACTCTCACACCACACCCACTCATTCATCTGCTCTCTGCTATCTTGCTCACTTATCATGCAACTCACACCACGTCTGCCTTCATTTTTGTTTTTAATTTTCTGTTCCGTTCTTTCTTTTTTTCCTCCTTTGTTTTACATTTCCCCCCCCTTTTTTTCATGCACCAAATTAGGTGAAAGCATTTTCTCTTCGTTTTATGTTTCTGTTTGTCTTTTATTTTATTTTTTTATTTTATTTTTTCCCATTCAAATCGCTTCTAAGAAAACAAATTCAAAATGTTTTCTTATATCCGAGTATCGGATATAAGAAAACCCGGATATAAGAAAACAAAAAATTATCTCCCTTCGATTTTCTTATAACCGGGTTTTACTGTAGCACTGTTTCCCTAGGGATTGGCGCTTCTGCTGTTTATTTTTCTTGGTAACATTTTTTTTTACTAACTTTAGCCAATTTTTATTTTTTTCAGATCTATTATTAAAAATGCAAGTCTATTTATTGCATGTGTCATTTCTAAATTCTTTGACAATTTATTTTAATTTGCAGAAAGATGCATTACTTTGCTTATTTTCAATTACTAATATTAAGTCATTAAATGAAAACCAGCTCCAAATGTTGGATTTAACTCATTTATGAGTATACTCGAAACAGGAGAACACCAGTCACTGAGTCAGGGCCTAATTCTGAGTATTCTTGCAGCGATTTCTGAGTCTAACTCCATATTGTTTCAATCCAAACCACACGTTTTTAGTTACCTTTCTTCATCACTCTTCCAGCTTTCATTTCCGTTCGGCACTTCCGTTTCAGTTTATAATGTTAAAAATGTAAAAACAAATAATAATCGGCTGTACACGAGCCTCAGAAAACACTCCAATATCAGTCATAGTAATGAGGAGACTAATGATTCTGATTTTAATGCGAGTAATCACGATTTCAAAGCGAAAAAAGAAACTTGGATCAACCAGTAATGTTGTCAAAACAGAATGATTGACAGCATTGAGCTTCTAAAGCTCAAAAGAATGTCTAGGCAACCCCAGGCCCGTAATGATGCTTGTCTAAGGCAGTGATGTCTTGAAGGGGTCAAACTCAATTACATGCAGGGATGGTCAGTAGAGGGATGGAGGGGGTGGGGAGGGGGGTCACACGTTATTTCAAATGAACGATTTATGGATATGAACAAGTTTTTCTGTTTCTTTTTGAACAGTTGCCTTGTGGACCAGTTTATGCTTTTTAAGGTTGCATTCGAAGTTAAAAGCCTTGCCACACTCGTTACACACAAATGGTTTTTGACCTGTGTGGAGTATCATATGTGCCTTCAAGCTACTGCGCTGGGTAAAAGTTTTGCCGCATATCTGACAGGTGGGTTTCTGACTTGAGTGAAGTAACATGTGTACCCTCATATAACTTTTCTGGGTGAAACTCTTACCACATGTCTGACAGGCAAATGGTTTCCAGCCTGTGTGGATCGCCATGTGTGTCTTTAGGCTACTGGGCTGGGTAAAAGTACTGCCACAGGTCTTACATGCAAAGGGTTTTAGACCTGCATGCGTCAGTTTATGCATCCTTAGGATACCTGCTGTTATAAATGTCCTATCACAAGCATCACAGGCAAAGGGTTTCTGGATCAAATGGCTCCTCTTGTGTATATACAGGGCGCTTGGCTGTTTGAAAGCCTTCCCGCATAGCTCACAAGAAAACTGTCTCTGATCCGTATGGATCAACTTGTGCACTCTCAGGCTACCTTTCTGCACAAAACTTTTTCCGCACACATCACACACAAATGATTTCTGGCCTGCATGAATCATATTGTGGTACTTTAGAGAGCCTGCTGATGTGAAGGTCTTGCCGCAAATATCACACACAAAGGAACTCTGACCAGTATGAATTGTCATGTGCTTTTTCAGCCAATATGCATGTTTAAAGGCCTTGCTACAAACAGTGCACACAAATGATTTTTGACCGTGAGTCACCATGTGAGTCTTCAGACTACTTACATTAGAGAAAATCTTACCACAGACTTCACATTCCAATGATTTACCATTGTGGATCTTCTGGTGCTGCTTTAGACCTTGTTGTCTTGAGTAAGATTTACCGCAGATGTCACAGATGAATCTCTGGCCTGTATGAATCAAATGGTGCGCCCTCATATCGCTGGTCTGTACACAAGAATAGCTGCATAATTCACAGGCAAGGGGCTTTTTACCATCATCTGAGTGGAGCAACTTGTGTCTTTTCATACTAGCTGCATGCGTAAAGGACTTACCACACTCATCACACGTGACAGATTTCAGCCCTCCATGAGTCACCTTGTGAGATCTCAATCCACTTGAAAATCGAAAAGTCTTATCACACTTATCACAAGCATAGGGCCTCTGATCTGTGTGGGTCCTTTTGTGTGCAGTCAAAGAATCTGCCCGGGAGAAAGTCTTACTGCACACATCACACATAACCTGCTTCTGATCTGTGTGAGTCTTCCCAGTTTTTTTCGTGTCAGTGGCCTCAATACCAGAAAAGTTGCATACATCAGGGTCAAACGTTTTTTCACTATCATCCAAGTGAAGCTGCCTGTGTCTCTTCATACTAGATTCATGTGTGAAGGTCCTACCACACACATCACATGCAAATAATCTTAAGTCATCATGGGTCAACTTGTGTGATTTCAATCCACTCAAAAATCGAAAAGTCTTGTCACACATGTCACAGGCAAAAGGCCTCTGATCTGTGTGGGTCCTTTTGTGTGCAGTCAAAGAATCTGCCCGGGAGAAAGTCTTACTGCACACATCACACATAACCTGCTTCTGATCTGTGTGAGTCTTCCCCGTTTTTTTCGTGTCAGTGGCCTCAATACCAGAAAAGTTGCATACATCAGGGTCAAACGTTTTTTCACTATCATCCAAGTGAAGCTGCCTGTGTCTCTTCATACTAGATTCATGTGTGAAGGTCCTACCACACACATCACATGCAAATAATCTTAAGTCATCATGGGTCAACTTGTGTGATTTCAATCCACTCAAAAATCGAAAAGTCTTGTCACACATGTCACAGGCAAAAGGCCTCTGATCTGTGTGGGTCCTTTTGTGTGATGTCAGACAATCTGCTCGGGAAAAAGACTTACTGCACACCTCACACACAAACTGCTTCTGACGTGTGTGGGTCGTTGCGTGTTTCTTCAAAGCACCTTTATCTCTACAAGAATAACCACACACATCACAGGTAAACGGTTTTTCACCTGTGTGAGTCATCCTGTGTCTATTCACATCACTCATAGTTGCAAAACCCTTACCGCACACATCACATATAAATGTTTTTTCACCTGTATGGATCATCTTGTGCTTCTTCAGACTATTTGCATGTGTAAAAGTCTTGCCGCAAACATCACATTTTAATAGTTTCTTGCCTGAATGAATTGTCTTGTGAGTTTTCAGTTCATCGCCCGACATAGAAGTCTCAATGCTCTCGTTACAAGCTAGCGGCCTATCCTCAACAAAGATCTTACCACATTCATCACAAGCAAACGGCTTCTCTGTACAAATCTTACCGCACTCATCACAGGAAAATGGTTTCTCCTCTGCAACTGCACTGCACTCATCTGTAAAAATGTTACCGCATTCGTCACAAGAAAACATCTTTTCTAAAAATGTCTTACCACACTCATTACAGGCAAATTGTTTCTCTGCTTCATGGAGCATCTTATGTTTCTTCAGATGATCTGAGCATGTAAAGTCCTCATTGCACACATCACAGGCAAATGGATTCTTGCTTGAATGTGTCATCTTGTGCATCTTCAGCTTATAGGCATGAGTGTAAGCCTTATCACACTCGTCACAGGCAAAGGGCCTATCCCCTGTATGCAGCATCTGGTGTTTTTTCAGACTACGGGCCAGTGTGAAAGTCTTACTGCAAACATCACAGGAATAGAGCTTCCCACTCATAGACGGTCGACCATGGGATGACGAAGGTTCACTGCATTCCTGTGGAATAGAAAAGAGGTCATCGACATCATCTCTCATAATTATTATCGCAAATGTACAGAGACTAAAATGTTAGAACTTGTGAAAATAAATAAAAGGTAATACTGCTGTGTACATATGTATGTATACTGTTGTTGATGGGATGAAAGAGTTAATGAAAACATGAATTGTGGAATGAATGAAGAGAAGGTATAAAGATTGTTGAATACAAAAAGAAAATAAATAAAGGTGGATAACTCTCTGCATTGTTTGCTCCTTTGTGCCTTTTATCTGTGCAGGGCTAGGCGGGGGTTCTTTGGTGGGGGGGGGGGGGGTTGTGTGCCTTTAATGGAGAGTTATCCTCCTTTGTTTATTTTCACTATCTTCTCTCCTATCTTCGCTTTTTCAGTTGTGATTATCGGAGAAGACAGATAAAAGGTTTTGAAGCAGTTAGGATAGCAATTTAAGAAAGTTTTAATTATACAGAGGATAGCAATTCCAAAAAAAAAGGAATAAAAATTTAAACAAACTTTTATAAAGAGGATACTGAAAAAGCAGTTTTACAATTTTACATATATATATGTTTATGCCCATATAATTTTGATACAGCAAAGTTATTTGCAGTTTCAGTTTTTTACACACACACATCATTTACAGATTAAATATTTATACAAAAATCATTAACAGAGTACTGATAAGGAAGAAATGTTGCTGTAATAACGAGTTTTATATAATCATATAGTAATTTAGCAAGTGTCCGTGTGTGTGTGTGTGTGTGTCTGAAACACAAAACGGGCCTTATAACTCCGACCGAATCGCTTCAAAATTGCTGTGAGCCCTAACGGGGCGATGGCAACGGCAACCGAGGCGGCCGTGTCATTTGCGCGGTTTGGCAAATGCGCGAAACGCGTATCCGCCGGCCTCTCGGCGCCCGTATCTCCGGTATTTCTGGACCGATTGCCTTCAAATTTGGCAGGTCGATGACAGGGGACGGTGACTATCGATGTGCCAAACCGGAAGCGAATCGATACAGGAACGTGCGCGATATATGCCGCTTCACCTTTTCACAAATAACTCCGCCGTTTCTTAGCCGATTGCCTTCAAATTTGCTGTCCGGCTTGCTGTGGCCGGGGCAAAGCCTGGCAACACATTTGAAGAGAATCGGGAGAGCGCGTCACTCTCAGAGCAGCGCCAAATGGAAACGGGGCCTTATAACTCCGCCGTTTCTTAACCAAATCGCTTCAAATTTGCTGTACTCAGCGTTACCAGTACTTGGCGTTACCGTTACTAGGCGTTGCCATTACTAGGGAGAGAGCATCACTCTCAGAGCAGCGCCAACGGGAAACGGGGCCTTATAACTCCGCCTTTTCTTAACCGAATCGCTTCAAATTTGCTGTACTCAGTGTTACCAGTACTTGGCGTTACCGTTCCCAGGCGTTACCGGTACTCGGCGTTGCGCTAGTACATTTTTAAATCATAAAGGAGCAATAAAACAAGGTTCTGTAGCATTACTAGAATTATTAACACCTTCAAAGATATGCATTGAGGATTTAGTACTACGTTAGAGGTTTGCGTAAGGTACATCAAATATAGAGGGATATTGCTGAAAACAATATACAAACATTATATAGAATGTTAGAACAAGCAACAAACAAGTATTTCATATGTCTATACCAATACACTATTCACAAGTTAAATTTTAAACAGCACTAGTCTTGTACAAACCTCAGATTGCACAAATTCATGTCTGTCACCATCCTCCTTTGAGCTTAGGGTCACATCAGAACTGACAGAGTTGTTCACCACAGGTGCCACATTGTCTGTCACTGCCAGCATGACATCCATATCTTTCTCTATCTGCACATCACTGACTGTATTTAAAGGGACAGGTTCGGCACTGGCAGTGTCATCAGTTTCTTTTGTGGCCGGGGGCTCACTTTTGATGACATCATGAATGTTTGCTGCTTGGGGGTCGATTCTGATGACATCACTGAAGTCTGCCGCTTGTGGTTCAATTGTTACGACATCATTACTGTCTGCTGTTTCTTCCATTTTTACCATGACATCACTGGAGTGTGCTGAAATGGGTTCAGTTTTGACGTCATCATTGAAGTTTGCTGTTTGTAACTCAAGTTGGATGACTTCCCTGATGGTGCTGCTTGCCACTGCTTCAGGATCACCTGCACAATCTATTGGTTCTGATGCTCTTCCACCTTCAACAAAGTCAATTTCAACTCCTATATTGACCGCTTCACTTTTAACACAAACAAGGGTGGTATTCGTATGTGACTGTGTGTTGCAGGCAGTTGTAAAAACAGGTTCATCTTCCCCGTCAGATGCGTTGCTCCCAGGTTCAATTGTGCCATGTTCAGAATTGAAAGCACCCCAGTACTCCATCGTTGTATCAGAGCAAGTCCTTCCTACAGATATAAGATTATTGCAAGATGTCAGCGTTCTCTTCCATTTCCATTCCCTGTAGACTGGAACTGGTTCAAGTTAAAGCATGTTACCTGTCGCTCCTAAAAGATTTGGCTAGATTAGACCATCATTATGCTGTCTGTTTGATGCTGAATCAGTAACAGTGGCTAATGAATTGGAAACTGTTTATGAAGTGGGTTGGTTGGGTTGTTGGATGCATCAGGTCATCATTCATGCCATGGCGCTGCTGCACAAGCGGGGAAACGCTCTCCAGGCCAGGGTAGCCCCGAATTGGACAGGGATGATTCTCTGGGACAGATAAAAGGCAATAAAGGTTTACAATGCAATAGGTAAAGTCATGTTCATCAATTTTATGACAAGTTGCTTTGTTTGTGGTTAGCCTGACCCGTGCGTGTGTGTGCGTGTGCGTGTGCGTGCGTGTGCGTGCGCGTGTGCGTGCGCGTGCGTGCGTGCGTGCGTGTGTGCAGTGATGTCCCGAGGCCCAGGTAATAGGTCATAGTGCCATTTATATTGAAAATGTTCTATTGTGTTCCCCCCTTGTCAGGACACATGCCCTATTAAAGTTTAACTCTGGCAGATATTGTCTTGTTTCCTTACCGACGCCAAGGAACGGGCAGAAGTACTAAATAGGCAATTTTAATCGGCCTTCAGCCCTAGAACACCCTTCACAGCTGAAGAATTCACTGCCAGAACCAACCTCAGCTCAAACCATGAAGGCCCATCCTGCAGCTCCATACATATCACAGAGGAAGATGTAAGGAATCTGCTGAAGCAACTGGACCCAGCAAAAGCTCCAGATACTGATGGCATCAGTCCCAGGATACTCCGAGAGCTAGCAGACGAGATTGCCCCAGCCCTTACATTGCTCTACAGATCCTCCATCTCCTCAGGCGTAGTACCACAAGACTGGAGGACTGCCCATGTTACCCCTGTATTTAAAAAAGGGGAGAGGTACAGGCCAGAAAATTATCGCCCGATATCCCTCACCAGCATCCCATGTAAGCTCATGGAACACATTCTTGTGAGCACTATCATGGGTTTCACAGAAGAACACGACATCATCTGCCAGGAGCAACACAGCTTCCGAAAAGGCCAGCTTCTTGGGCTCGTGGACTAACTCACCGACGACTTGGAGAAGGGGAAACAAACTGACGCACTCGTCATGGACTTCTCCAAGGCCTTCGATAAGGTGTCCCATTCCCTACTGGCCCACAAGCTGAGCCACTACGGCATCACAGGGCAGGTCAACAGATGGATTCAGAACTTCCTGGCAGACCGCAGACAGGCTGTTGTTGTTGAAGGAGCTAGGTCCGAATTTGGACCAGTTCGAGTCAGGGGTCCCCCAAGGTTCCGTCCTTGGACCCTTATTTGTTTCTCCTGTACATCAACGACCTACCGCAAGACCTCATAGCAACATGTCTGTTTGCTGATGACACTCTGTGCCACAAAAGTCACCACCCCCACTGACCAACAGGATCTCCAGCAAGACCTTGACAAGCTTGCAGACTGGGAGTCAAAATGCCTCATGAATTTCCACCCTGACAAATGCCAATCCATCCATTTCACAAGGAAAAGAAACACCATCATGAGCCAATACCAACTTCATGGCCACACCTTGACCAATGCAGACGAGATAAAGTACCTGGGAGTTACCATGTCAAAAGATCTGCACTGGGACTCCCACATTACTAACATCATCAACAAAGCAAACAAGACGCTCGGCTTCATAAGACGAACACTGAAAGTCTGGAGCATCAAGACTAAGGAAAGAGCATTCCTTGCCCTTGTACGACCATCACTCGAATACGCTTGCAGCATATGGGACCCCTACACCATAAAAATGTAAACAAAATCGAAGCTGTTCAGCGGAGGGTGGCACGCTGGGTGGTCAACCGCCATCGAAACACATCCAGCGTGGAGACTATGTAGCAGCAGTTAAACCCCGCACTCTCCCAGCGTAGAAGGAAGGCCCGCCTCACCAACTTCTTTAAGATCCATCGTGGAGAGTTGGTGATCAACTCCACCAGGAAGCCAACCCCCAACCCCCCAACAAGATCGACATGCTCCCTGCATGCTTACCAGCTACCGGCATGCAGGACTCTGTACCGCCAGCAGTCTTTCTTCCCTCACACCATTGCTGAGTGGAACGCACTACCACCGGTGGCAGTTTCATCAGCCACGGTGGAAGCCTTCAAGAACCAAATCTAAATTCCCCCTCCCCCCCTCCATCCCTTCAACCCCCCCCCCCCCCCCCACCCCCCATCTCTCCAGTTCCCCCCTCCCCCCACTGCCTTCCCTACCAAACTGAGACTCATCATACCCTGGAATTGACACCGATTATTTCTAATCTATTTCTCGTCCAGAGAAATTACGCGTGATGCGGGAGCAGATTACGTGACGGCAAGAGTCAGTTGGCGCGAGCGCGTCGGCGGCAGAGCCATAGTTTTTTTAGCACACGATAAGATATTTCAATTTTAGTTATAATTTTCCATTTCCCTTCACGTCCCAATAAAGTGTGTTGTATATTAACATTAGTGTGTGTGTTTTGTGGTATATTACGACACTGGTAAAGTCGTTTTTTAACCGGAATATAACCTGTACGCCTAGGCCTAACCGGTAGGCACTAAGGCTTGTGTATGTGCGCGCGCTGGAATCAGGAATGTGTCTGGCACCGAGAGGGCGGGTGTTCTCCCGACCCAAGTCTACACTGTGCCGCAAAATAGTTTGTGCAATTTCTCAGCTTACGCTGTTAAAACTGTTTTGCCACTGAGTCTGGTCTTGTTCCACTGATCAGCTTACGCTGATCTATACATTTGCCACTTGTGTTTGGCTTTACCTTGACATCTTACGATGTCGGACTTGGACCATAGGCCTGATGGCCCGGTGCCAGTGAATGTTTGATTTAGATTAATATATCTATCTATTCTATCTATATACTTACCGTTTCACTACGAACTGAGTTTACTCTTCCAACTTGGGGCAAATGCCAATTTACCAAAGACATAGTCTAAATAAGACTAAAATCACTTCCCTTGGCACGGTTACCGTGCATATAGCCGATGATATGATCCGGGTGACGTCACTTCCGTAGCGGCTATTTCAAATCAGGATAAATTTTCCTGAAACTTGAGTAAAACAATGGTTCACAAAGGAGGGAGGATGGGAGGGAATCTTTACTCGTAGTGAAACGGTAAGTATATAGATAGAATAGATAGATATATTAATCTAAATCAAACAATCTATTCTATCATGTTACCGTTTCACTACGAACTGAGTTGATTGCCAACGAGGAGGTGGGCAAGAAACATTGTTGAACTCCTAGAGAAAAAACAACAATTAGTCAATACAGCTTACCCCATAGGGGCCAATTGCTTGGGTATCCATGGGCAGGTCTCCCGGGAACGGGGGGGGGGACCACATGTGCCGATCACATAAAACCCACATACCCCCCCCAACAAAGCATGAATATGCATACAAACCACAAGTACCCCATCACGTTACCTTAGTTCAGGGAGACCGGGGTCTGAGCCAGGACAGCCTTCCTGATGCCGAAGGTGTTGTCCTGTCTGCGGGCAGAGTAATGCCTGAGGTAAAAGCTGCTGAAGGTGGACTGGGATCGCCAGAATGCAGACTCCATGATGTGGGACAAGGGGACACCTTTGATCATGGCGAGAGAGGCGCTGATGGCCCTGATTTCGTGGGCCCGTATTGGGTTGAGGGGCAAGGCTTTGTCGGCGTGGGCATAGGCTAGCTTAATAGTACAAATTAACCATCGGGAAATGGTGGATTTGATTATGTCCTTAGCATACCTCTCATTCAGAGAGATAAACAGCCTACGTCGTTGCCCCCTAAACGAGGAAGTTCTCTTCAGGTAGAACTTAATAGCCCTGACAGGGCATAAGAACCTATCTTCATCATCCTGTGAGAGGATCTGCTTGATGCTCTGAATGGTGACAGAAGGAGAAGATGTCTGGGAGGGCTGATTTTTAGCCCGAAACTCTGGCAAAAAAGACAGTGTCACAGATTGGGGATCAGATGAGAACTCGATGTCGCTATCTAAACCGCTAAGAGCGTGGACGCCGCTAACACGCCTAGCCGTGGCGAGTGAAACCAGAAAGACAGTCTTAAAGGTGAGGAGCTTGAGTGACAGAGACGACATGGGTTCACAGTAATCCCTGAGGAATGACAGGACGAGGAAGATATCCCACTGGGGAAACCTAACTGACCGAGTAACCGACAGGTTGCGAACTGCATCAATGACATGAGACACCTCTATTGAACTCGAGAAGGAGGGAGACTTCTTGCCTCTAGAAACAGCTACAGTATGAGACACAGCGGCCTTGTACCCGTTGAGCGTTTGAGCCGAAAGACCCCTATCCAGATGTAGGTGAGAGAGGAATCGAGCGAACTCAGAGGCTGAAGGGTTCAGAGGGGGGAAACCGTGAGAAGAGCAGAACTCGAACCATGAGGCCCACCTGATGTCATAGAGTCTGTTTGTACTCTGTCTCCTGGCTTTCAGCATGAGGTCAATGGTTCTGGATGGGATCCCTCGTGATTGCAGGCCTGACCGCATAGTAGCCATGCGGTCAGCTGAAACGTTTCTGGGCTTGCGTGACCGACTCCTGTGCGAGGCTGGAGCAGGGTGCGGTCTGTCAGGTGCAGCCGGAAGGGAGGTGAGGTTTGCCCCAGGACTCCCACAGAGGAAGTAGAGATTGGTGTGCAATTGTCCACTCCGTTGGGAGGATCTGGCCCTTCCTGCTCAGCTGGTCCGCCAGAACATTGAGTCTTCCAGGAACATATTCCACAGAGAGGAAGGTGTGGTTGGCTTGAGCCCACAGCAGGATCTCCTCCGCTTTCTTTGAGAGTAGCACGGAGCGAGTGCCGCCCTGGCGGCGTAGGTATGAAAGGGCTGTGGTGTTGTCGCCGCAGACAGTGACCCAAAAGTCCGAGAGGAGGGGGGCGAACACCTTGAGAGCTCGAGCAACCGCCTCCAGCTCGAGAAGGTTGATATGTAGAAGGGACTCCGACGGGGTCCAAAGACCTGAGACCTCCTCGTTGTCTAAATGTGCTCCCCATCCAGCCGTAGACGCATCCGTGTGGAGGAACCGTTGCTGTTGAAGCGGACGGATGGGAACTGCGTCGTTGAGCCAAGAGATCTTCGCCCATTGGGCTGTCGACTCGAGGAACCAAGGGCCTAGCTCTATCTGGTGATCGAGAGGCACATGCGAGATTGCCCTGGCCGAGAGGTGGCGTTGAAGAGGCCTCTTGTGGACTCTGGCCAATGGTAGTAGGTCCGCAACAGACTCCATCAGCCCTAGAAGCCGGAGGAGTTGCCGGGCTGACGCCGACGATCTCTGTCTGAGAAGAGTCACTGAGTTCAGCAGGCTGAGGACTCGGTCCTGAGTTGGCTGGACACGAAACCGTACGGTGTCGAACACCATTCCCAGGTAGGAGAAGGTGGTTGAAGGGACGAGATCTGATTTCTGATCGTGGATCCGAAAGCCCAGAGAGCGAGATAGTTTGACCAGGGTGTCTGTGTGGGAACGGCAGAGACTGCGGGAAGAGGCCAGCAGAAGCCAATCGTCGAGGTAGATGTGCAGGCGGATCGATCTTGCCCTGGCCAGGCGGGCTAACTCCTTGACGATTCTCGTGAAGATCCATGGAGCTGGGGATAGCCCAAAGGGCAGAGCCACGAACTGGTAGGTTTGTTGTCCCCAAACGAACCTCAGGAAGCGATGTCGAGAAGGGTGGATGGCCACGTGAAAGTAGGCGTCCTTGAGGTCGATGGACGTCGACCAGTCGTTTGGATGAACTGCCAGACGGATGGAGGCGGCAGTCTCCATCTTGAATTTGGGGGTTCGGATGAACTTGTTGAGGGGGGAAAGGTCCAAGACCGGACGAAACTCCCCGTTCTTCTTGGGCACCACGAAGAGTCTGGAGTAGAAGCCAGGGTCCGTAGGGACCACCGGGACGATGGCCGACTTCTGGAGCAGGGAGTCGATCTCCTTTTGAAGGACGTTGAGCTTCGCTGGGTCCGAGGGGGGGGGGAAGGAGATGGGGGAGGAAGACAGGGGAGGTTCCCGAGAAAACGGGAACCGGAAGCCTGCCCGCACCACCTGAAGGATCCAGGGGCTCGCGACCAAGCGTTCCCATGCTGGAAGGCATTCCAACAGGGAACCGGCACTTGAATTGGCCGAGAGTGCCGGATCCTTCAAAGGAGGAGCGGGCTTTACTGAAAATGCTGCTTCCGTCCCATGAACGGTGCTCGGGCATACCGGGCATGACCCGGCCAGCCAGCGCGCCGCCCAGAGGATGAGACCCCACGGGGCGAGGTGGAGGGTTGGAACTGGTGAGGGGGGCGCGGAGGATGAGCGTGTTGGCGAGAGGACGGTTGGTGGGAAGAGCGTCCTCTGGAAGCCATGCCCCGAGAAGGGACGTAACTTGGCCGTCTCTGATCAGGACGAGGTCGCTTTGCCGGCGGGGGAGCGAACTCACGGTTCGCCGAACGTCGGGCCCAACTCATGATGTGCTCCTGAGACAATTCGTGTTTACGTTTCTTCGCCTCATCCAGGGTCTCCTTGAGTGAGGCCGGGTGGAAGGTCGAAGAGGATGTCGAAGGACAGGAGCGAATCTTCGATCTTTCGAAGGTGGACAGAGAAACGCTGGATTTCGCTAGCACTGAGTCTCTGTATAGGGCAGCGAGCTGAGTCTTGGACGACGAAGCGACATAGGCAATAGAGTTGACCGCCTGGGAGAGCGAAGCGAGAGCGACACCAAGAGCTCGCTCATCGATCTCCTGACTCAACTGAAAGTCTTCAGGCTGTTTGGTTGGGGTAGAGCCCACTATTTGCGGCAGGGACTGGAGCATAGAGGTGGCTAGTGAAGATGCCCTTAGAATCGAGAACACAGAACGTTCGAGGTTGTTGAACGACTGTTGGGAGATGTCGACAAGAGCGAATCTGTTCTTTGCTCTGTAGCCCAGACTTGTGCGTTCACTTGTTGACACATCTGAGAAGGAAGGCAACGGCACAAAAGAGTTCGCCAATTGGAATGGGGGAAAGAACTCTCTCTTGATGAACTGTCCCGGGGCAGAAGGGATAGCTTCTGGAGTGTACATAGCGGCAGGGGTGCCTTCGTCCTCCTGCTCCACTGGAGGGGGAGTAGTCCACAAGTCAGCATCTGTCCACCGAATAATCTGACGGATGAAAGGCGACGTATGCAAGGCGAGGCGGGGTTCTTTCTCCGTAAGAAGTTGTCCAAACGGATTAGGCTGGTCAGGCCGTTGCTTGTTAGGCTGGGACATGGGCTTAATGTCACTGCAGAACGGCTGGAGAATATGCAAGTACCCCTGGTAGTTCCCAGTTGAAGGGATGGGCTCCATCTGCACAGGGAGTTCATCCTGGGGGATCTCATGGTCCTGAAGAGAGGCAGATTCCGTCTCCTGACGGTCATTGGTAGGAGACCGAAGAGGGGTCCGTGGTGTGTACTGAGAGCGATGACGCACACCTGGGTCATCGTAAGTCTCGTAGTCATCAAAACCCTCGTATTCAGACGGGTAAAATTCATTTTCCGCGGATGAATCTCGCCGAAAGTTTGAGTCTTGCCCGTAGGGATGACCAGAAGGCAATCCATCCGTTGGGTTTCTCCTCGCAGAGGGGTGTTCACGGCCAGTGGAGGCCGGAACGGAGCCGTCATCACGGGAGCCGTAGTAGCGGTTGTCATCACAACGGTTGCCGTTGAAACCGTTGCCGTCGAACGGGTAGCCGTCGCTTCTGCTGCG
>CM065683.1:20016780-20058246 GCA_017654935.2 Phymorhynchus buccinoides | reverse complement strand
TTTTGGTATCATTTTGTTAAATCATTTTTGCATAACCCTTACCCCTCCATCCCCGTCACATGGTGTGTGTGTAAAGAAAGAAAGAGGTGGGGTTTCCTAATGCATTTTGTGAGTGTTTGTGGTATAACAGTGTGTCTATGACTCCCGTCTGGGTATGGGCATGTGTAGTAGCTGTTATATTGAAGCGTCCATGTTTATTGTGGGATATTGATGGTAATAATAGTGTGTAGATTGGCACAGCGGTAACACAGTCGCCTCATGCACAATAAACCTGTGTTCAAACTTGGCTACAGTGGATTTTTCCTCTCAGCTGCACTAGACATTTATGGTCTGAACGTGGAGTCTTTCTATCCAGACGAAAACCAAGGTCCCATGTACCCATGCACTTTGCCACACGTTAAACCCAGTGGCAAGAAAAAGTTGTCATTTGGTCAAATTTAACCACCACCCTCCCCCTCTCTCCCCCCCCCCCTCCCCCTCAACCGATTTTACAGAGACAACCTCTGTAACTATAACGTACCAAATACCAAACCAATGTAATATCTTTATGCATTTTCAGTGTCTGTTTATGGTCTTGTCTGTGTTGCATTTCTTTGTGTTGTGTGTGTGTTTGAGAATTTGAGCTATTCGCTTTTTGGGGTATGCAGAAAACTGTTATGATAAATTTGTAATTGATTAATTGACTGATGAATGATTTCATTATACTGCCTAGAGACATGTGTGTAGAATATCTGAATTATTTGATTATAACTGTATAGTATCTGTGCTGAATGTGGGTTTATGTAAAGGTGTTTGTACGTGTGTGTGTTACATGCATGTGTGTATGGTTTCGTATGTGTGTGTGTTTGCGAGAGAAAGTTGCAAGTGTGGGCAGGTGTGTATGATAAGAGAGAGAGAGAAAATCGAATGCTTGTGTGTGAGATGACTTTGTCATGGTATTTACATAATTGGTACTACAGTAAAAGACTACTACCAACGGTATAGATTGTGATGCATGCACATTTTTGTGTAAATTCTAATTTGTCTTTGATTATAATAATAAAAATCCTGTGACTTGGGGACTGTGATTCTTGTGTTAATGAGAAGGGTTCATTTGTGTGCCCTGTGTGTGTGTGTGGTGTGTGTGTGTTCAGATCAGTGTTTCAGGCGTACTTTTAACGTCTGTTTCACCTGGTGTGTATGTTGCGTATGTGTGTGTGCATCATGGAACAGATAGATATGCGATTATAAGGACACTTTCTTCTGGACTTTTTCCCCTGGAATTTTATCCACCGGAATTCTTCCCCCCGTATTCTTTACCACTAGGACATTTTCCCCCCGATACTCTTTCCCCCCGGACATTTTCCTCCCTAGGCCTTTTTCCCCTTGGGAACTTCCCACAATAGTATCATTGATTGGTGTATCACGAGCGCTATAGTGCATGCCTGCACACACATACACACAACCGGAGAGAGAAGGAGAGAGAGAGAGGAGAGAGAGATTAAAAATCAATGTTCGCTCTTCATATTGTTCAATGTCACAGATATACTCTTCATGTATTATTAATAATAATAATAATAATAATCACAGTACATTTATATAGCGCTTTAACTCAGATGAGCCCCAAAGCGCTGTACAATCAATTATTCATCAACAGATAACAAAACAACACAACAAAAAATAAAAAAAAAAAAAAACAAAAAAAAAAAAAACCTTCAAGAGTGACACCAACCAACAACAGTGCATATGCAAAGCAACTCTCTCTCTCTCTCTCTAACACGAACGCGCACACTCACACCCACACGCACACGCTCCCGCACACACACACACACACAACACACACGCACCACACACACATAAACACACATTAGTGAACGCCAGACCTCGTTCATACCCCATTCGGTAAGTCCCTGCAACTGAGCCGCATGGACTGACCACATACACTACCACACATACACAAATACCCTCACACAAAAACGTACGCACGCATACAGACGCACAGACACGCACACACACAAACACACACACCCATGCGTTCACACACAACCCACAAAACCAAAATACCCACAAGCACTCATTCATGCTCACACACACACACACAACACACACCCAACACACACACACACACACACACACACACACACACACACACACCCACACACACCCACACACGGCATACACACACACATGCGCACCACAAAACACAGCACAAACCTCTTAAATCCATCTTCACTCACGGGCACACAACGATAGACAACTGATCAAATATTTAGGGCGCAGCAGGAAAAAGATGGTTTTTAAGAGAGGTTTTGAATGAGGAGACTTGAGTTGGAGTGTCGGAGAGGAGAAGGCAGAAAATTCCAAAGAGATTGTGCTTGACAGAGGGAAAAGAACGTTGGCCAGCATATTTGAGACGGATGGATGGTATGGAAAGGAGACGAGAATCAGAAGACGAACGTAGTTGTGCGATCCAAAAAAAAAAAAACGAAAAAAAAAAAAAAAATCCGCCTGGGCATAGGATGAGAAGACAGATAGATACAGGGGAGCTTGATCATTGAGTGACTTGAAGGCAATGAGGAGAAGTTTGTAGTCAATACGTGGTTGAACTGGGAGCCAATGTAGGGAACTAAGAACCGGAGTTATGTGATCGTACCTATGGGAGCGAGATATGAGACGAGCAGCATTATTCTGGACGCGTTGGAGCTTAGAGATGAGAATTGATGGACCGCCAGCAAGAATTGAGTTACAGTAGTCAAGGCGACAAAGTTAAAAGTTTATTTTTGCATATGCAACTCTCTCTTGACAGATGTGACATGATACCTTCTGCATGTGACAACTTTCAATAACCTTTTCGCTCTCATCTCTCTGTCTCTCCGTCTCATCTCTCTCATCTCTCTCAAATCCCTCTCTCAAAAAAAACTCGCTCTCTCTCTCTCTCTCTAGTGTATGCAAGTCTCTTTATACACCAATCATAGATACTGATAATATCGGGGAGGGGTGGTTGTGTGAACGGCGGTCTCGGGGGTGGGAGGGAAGTGTCCCAGGGGCAAGAAGTGATATGGGGAAAATGGGGGGAATAATACCAGGGGTAAAGTGTCCTGGGGGGAAAGAATTCCAAGGGGGAAGTTGTCCGGGGGAAAATAGCCACCGGGGGGAGAGAGTCCTAGGGGGACAAAATCCAGGGGGAAGGTGTCGGTTATACCAGATAGGTCAAGGTACTTGGAAGTCAGAACAACTTGTGAATGGTCTTAGGTGCCAGCCACACTACGGCTAAAATTGTACGACTGTACGATTACGATTCTATCACGTGGTCTCTAGGAACACGGGTTCAATGTGGATCCTTTGATCAAATCATATCGTACAGTCGTACGACTTTGGCTGGCGTGTGGCTGGCCCTTAGGGCAGGTTCAGAAAGTAACGGAGAGAGTGAAGTTAACAATCCCAAATACCGGTAATTGCATAGTATGCCCTGCCTATGAGCTTCTATTGCTGCCAGAGAATCTGTCTGCTTGTCTGTCTGTCTTTCTGACAACACCGCCTGTTTATCTGAATGTCTGTCTCTCACCTCTCTTTCTCTCATTTTCTCCGTCTCTCTCTCACCTCTCTCTCATTCTCTCTCTCAGTTTCCCATAATAGGCCTATGCGTTTGCCTCTTTCCCTTAAATTAAAGGCCAGCCACAAGTCCACTAAAATCCTACGACTGTACAGCCCACTTCTCTAGGTTGTGGGAGATGAGCAACTTTGCTGGCCCCTTTTCATCTAATAAATTTGTTTTTGTGCCCGGGTTCTGGCTCGTATGTTTGTAAGAAATACAAGTGGTTGAATTGCTCTAAATGGCAGACAGAGAGAAGTAGGGTTTTACATGAAATTACAAGACTCCCACTCTCATCAGTCTGACCAAAGGGTTCAGGATTATTTGACACTTGTATTTTATTTACTCCCAAAATCTGCATAAGATTATGCAACAATAATAATAAAGCAGCTCAATGGCGCCAAAACAAAATATGGATAAAAAAACAATGAAATCCGAAAGGATTCACAAGACTTTTGTCTTTCTATAAGGTTCGCCCCATGCCGGAAGGGTTACTAATTATCTTCAGTGTCCGTAGGAAAGTTCAAATGATTGGCGCGGTCCGGGGGACTTAGCTGTTGTCAAGTTCCTCCGTAGTGATCGGCGAATGCTGGTGTGGCTGGGCTTGCTCGTCAGGTGAGAGTAGCTCCCAGTCGTTCCGGTTACGGCTTCGCGGGATGGCACGGTTCAGGCGTGGTCTCCTCGCGGATTCTGGGTGCGTCTTGGCGGCGTTCCCGTCTTGGTGCTTGTGAGTCAGGGATGATCTTCCTGACCACGATGCCCTGCTGATAATCACAGGAGAAGGTGGGTGTAGTTCTCTATGGCTTAGAGACAAGGGGCTTCAGTCGGCAGGGCATTAGTGAATCCCAACCGGCTAGAAGGCTTGCCCTGTACACTAGCACTAGTAAGAACACATAATTTGAATTTCACTTAACAAACTGAGATCAGTAAAACATCACTCTCCATCCAACACCTGGAAAGGAAGTGTATAATAATGTGCAAGATTGCGGCCCATAGGTTTTCTTACTAAAAATAGACAAATGGGTTAGTAGTCATAAACTCCTGTTCTGGTACCAAAAGTGTTAAAGTCAAAAACACGCACACACAAATAATCAGTGCACATAAAATAGAATAGAATGTTTACCACTTCTTTTCTATAACATATCTATCTACTCCTTATTCATCATTGAACATAGGATCTAGATCAAAACTAGGGTCAAACAAACAACCAGTCTCAATCAACAGTCATCAATAAGACTTACTAGGTGGGCTATTCTGGCTGGGAGAGGTGTTGCTCTAGTCAGTTTCAGCGTCTTGTGTGAAAAAACTTTTTCTCACTACGCCAATTATAGCCTTCACTTTCAAACAATGAAAGACTGCTATTGGTTTATTACAGTCGACAGATAAATGTTTCCTAGTTAGTACATCATCAGTAGTCAGCTGCGGCAGACCATCAGTGCATGTGCTTGTAGTTTTTTGTCTGACATCAATTAACAACAGTTAGACAACACTGAGACAGTGCAAACACCTGCCAAGTAACAACGTAGTTTAAGATTGTGCAATCTAGCACACACACACACACACACACACACACACACACACACACACACACACATACACACACACAAACACACACCACACACACACACACACACACACACACACACACACACACACACACACACATTCATATATGCACACGCACACGCACATACACATACACGTGACACACACAACTACATGTATGCACTCACGCACTTTCTCCCTCTCTCTGTCTCCTTTTTTTAATTCTTTAAGACCCCCCCCCCCTTCTCTCTCTCTCTCTTCCCTTTCCTCTCCATCTCTTCTTCTCTTTACTATGTGCTTCATGAACAAATTAACAATATTACTTTTAAGAATAATTTGATATGAGAACAAAAATGTTATTTCGGTTGTTTGTTTTCTTGCTGTTTGTTCACTGATGGCGTAATTTGGTTTGTGTAACATTAGTAATGGGAGTGTGATTGATTCTGGAAGTCTTGATAAAGATTAATAAATCGAAATGTTGACATATGTTGAGCTTTTTGTTTTGCTTCTTCCCCCCCCGCCCCCCCCCCCCCCCCCTCAAATCTCTCTGTCGTGTCAAAATGCCTTATCACATCAGTAATCTGACCGCATGCATATCTTGCAAGGACTGACTGACCTATCCTACATCATCAGTCCATCAACCAAACAGTGCCGTGGTCATTACAACCGCAACGTATTGGTCGGACCAATACAAAACAACCTCATTTCACGCTGTTGGGCCAAGCCCACCAGTGTATATCGTATTGGTCTGGCCCAATACGGAACTCTCTATTGGGCCACGGCCCAATACGTATTGGGCCAAAATACGTATTGGGCCAAAATACGTATTGGGCCGTAACATCTGTATTTGATACGTTGAAGGAGCCTATGAAGGCTATTAACTCAACGGAAAGGGGAGAGCGCTTTGCGAATTTAATTAAAAACTTGTACTGTCCTGATGGTATGACAGTGTGTTTAAAATACTGTCCTGGTGGTATGGCAGTGAGTACTGTCCTGATGGTATGACAGTAAAACAATAAACCATAGACCACTACTATGATCTATGGCCCCTACCCCCTAATTTAGTCTCTTTTTTTTGCAGGCCCCGAAGGTGTACCGCCTGGCGCTGGTGATGCTGCGCTGGCGGGGCCTGCTGCGATGGAGGCGTTGTCGCAGCCAAAATAGTCGCTCGTTCAAATAAATCGCCCGCTACTATGAGAGTGTGTATTTGCGACAACCACAAATTTCACTCTTTCTTTACTTGAACCATTTACCTAACCCTAACCCTATCCCTAACCCTAGAAAAAAAGTGAAATTTGTGGTTCATGCTAAATGTCGCAAATACACACTCTCATAGTAGCTGGGCGAGACAGGCGTCACTATTACACAATGCGCATTTGCACTCTCACGAAAAGTGTGCTTGCAAGCATGCACACATGCGCACACTCACTGTTACACAATGCGTATGTGCACACACGCGCACACAGACACACGCACGCACACACTTGATTATCAAGCTGGAATGTCCCAATCCCAATGTTCAAAGACGTTTCACAAAACAAATAATTGGATTATCAAATAACAGTTATGAAGAAAGACTAAAAA
Organism: Phymorhynchus buccinoides; assembly: GCA_017654935.2. Classification (NCBI taxonomy): domain Eukaryota; kingdom Metazoa; phylum Mollusca; class Gastropoda; order Neogastropoda; family Raphitomidae; genus Phymorhynchus; species Phymorhynchus buccinoides. The sequence continues at coordinate 20,051,546 of CM065683.1, read as the reverse complement.
TTATCAAGCTACCTAGTCTAGAATATCGTAGACTCAGGGGAGATTGATTGAGACATTTAAAATACTGCATAATTATTACGACAGTAAAACCACTAACAATCTTTTCTCACGTACTTAACATATCCAACACTAGAGGTCATCCTCTGAAACTCACTAAACCATTTGTTAAAACTAAATCTCTATCAGCACTTTTTTACTAACAGGATTATTAATAATTGGAATTCTTTACCCAGCACCATAGTGACATCAGGAACACTCAACAGTTTTAAAAATAATTTAGATAAACATTGGGAAGACTATTGCTTCCAAACAAATATTAATATGAATTAGGAGGTTATGCCAAGATCGTACGCAGTACCCATACAAAACAACGACTGAAAAATAAAAAAAAAATATACATAGCGGGCAAAAGGCTGTGAAGCCTAAAGTGCCAATGCTATGCTATGCTATGATATGCTATGCTATGCCACTGGATTTCCCCTTCCCAAAGCCTTAATCAAGGGGGAACAATCCCTTTAATTATAAAATTAAACTAGGCTTACGATAGGAAGCTGAAGTTTAATTTGAATTATTTTGAATCTATTGAAGGGAAGAGAAGCTACGCGAGATGCGGGAACAGATCACGTGACGGCAAGAGTCAGGCTTTAGCGTTGTTGTGTCCACTAGGCCTACGATAGGGAGGGCATGTCTAATTGAACCATTTCAAATCCAAAGAAGGGAGGACGCGTAACTTCTCTTCCCTTCAATAGATTCAAAATAATTCAAATTAAACTTCAGCTTCCTATCGTAAGCCTAGTTTAATTTTATAATTATTTCTCATCTATTTCTCGTCCAGAGAAATTACGCGAGACTTTAGAGAACCTAGTGGACAAAAACAACATACCCAAAACAAATGAAGCGTAGGCTTCAACATAAGCCACCAAACATACAAGGTTATATACACCGAACAGGGTAATGGATCATCAGCATCCAAATTATATTCTATGTATATAGGAAGTATCCGCAGTTGCACATAAACCAAAGATTGAAACAAGAAGTAATTTAAAAAATGCTTGGGTACCAGCATTAATGACAGATTAATTGAAAAATATGAATTTGCCATGAAGCAGCCTCCACAGAACAGTTTAGTCATCATCCAATCAAATTTCTGTGCATAGGCACACCAACACATACACTGATTCAGTGCATATATCATTATATGTACAAAATGATTAAATGAAATCAAAGCAAGCAACATGCAAGAAAAAATTCAGTGCTTTGTCACGAACGTGTCCATGACTGATTGCCCAAAATTTGGGGCGCTAGCTTTATTGTAGAACTTAGAGAAAGTCTTTTGGCTACTCCATCCAGTAGCCTTCATGATAGAAACAATGGAAGCCCCTTGGCTGGCAGCTGCACTAGTACTCGCAGCCCGTGTGCTATGGCTACCATATTTGTCCGTGTCAATGCCAGCCTCTTCCAACACATGCTTCACCCAGCGAGAAAACGTTTCCCTAGAGATAGGGCTGTGTGGCCTTATGAAACTGATGAAGAGTTTCCCCCCTTGTCTAAGCTTCCGTGGCATTTCCAAATATCTCTCTAAATGCTTCACCAAACACAACTTAGAATTTTGTGGAAAAGCTAATATTGTTGCTGGCTCTGTATGCGTTCCTGGTCGAGTGTGCTTTTGCTTGTCAGAGAAAAATATGGTGCATTTCTGCAGGTGTAATTTAACATCACTGACATTTAGTGCATACAGAGTGTCACGAGTTTGTGACATTGTTCTTCTGAACAGGCAGAGAAAGGCATCGTCTACCACTCGATCGCAAAGGACCCCGAGGTCTTTCTCCTTCTCACCTAGGGGAGACAACCTACTCGTGAAATCCGTGCAACCCATGTTAGCTCTGACCTCTCGCGAGACTCCACATTCAACTTGCGACTTCATGAGCTTTCAACCGGTCGAACGTCGCTCCATATTTTTCCTTCAGTTAACCGACATCGTTTCATCGCTTCATCCTTTCTCCTTTTCATCGTTTTGTCCACCTACGGCCGCCCAGTGCTGAGGTGTGGTGAGGGCCACGTCCCTGAAGGATCCTGAAATCAACTTTTACCCTGCACGAGTCCTAAGACGTGGGGGTAGCGAAACTGCTGCGTTTCGGCAGACACCGTCTCTTTTCTTCATCCTCATCGCCATCTTCACCCCTTTTTATTTGGTTCCTCATCGTCCTCCCTTCCCCGTCATCGTCCCTGGCGTTCACTGGAGTCCTGGAAGAAAGCTGTGGCCGGGCCGGAACCCCTTCAGTTTTATTCCAAATGTCAATTTCTATGCTGAACAAATGAACACTTCTCTTACATCATTGCATTCTTCTCTTTCCAGTCTATTTGTATTCCCACTACTGAATTTTACAGAGTGTGTGTGTGTGTGTGTGTGTGTGTGTGTGTGTGTGCGCGTGTGCGTGCGTGTGCGTGTGCGTGCGTGTACATGTGTGTGTATACATGTGTGTGTGTGGGGGGGGGGGGCTTGTGTATGTGAGCGCGCGCGCGCATGTGTGTATATATACACGCGTATGTATCTAACAAATGTTTATATTTAATCTTGTATTATCTTAATGTATGTATACTTGATTATATTTAATCTTGTATATCTTAATGTATGTATAATGTTTATATTTAATCTTGTATTATCTATTATCTTAATGTACTGCCGGCTAGTTTTTATAATTGAATGTTTTTCTGTACTGTTATCTTAGTATATGTGGGAACTATGTTGATATCGCGCATGTTGTATGTAGTGTTTGTATCTTAGAATGTCTGGAAATGATTGGATCGATTTACTGTGTTTGATTCTGCATACTATTTTCTTTTATGTTGTTTTGCATGCTTTCCAGATCTCATAAATGTTGTGTTTTCATGTGATTGAATCACAGGCGTTGCCACAATTTAATTTCTCAGTCTTGAGACAATAAAGTTCTTTGAAGTTGAAGTTCTACCTGCTCGCGCTTACCCCGAGCCTTTGGCGAGACCAGAGCTGCGACTGTCTTGTGGGGAGGATTCTTCTTCTTCATTCCGCCACTTGGAAGTTTGGTCAGTAGCTGCATAAAATTGGTATTAATCCCGTTAAAACTCGTACAACAACGCGCGCGTAACAATGTAGAATAGCTAGTTATAGGTTTGCTAACATGTGTATTTGTGTGCGTTTTCTTTGGTTCATTTTCTTATTATTTTCTTGATTTTTGCATAAGGGGCTAAGGAACTGACTGGCTGGGTCGTGACTTGTCAGTTGGATAGGTTTTTGCCGGTCGTAGAATTTGGTACTTGAACTCGGCACATGTTTTTGAATCAATGTTTTTGCTCGCCATTGTGTGTTTAGGCCGTACAAATCGTTTTTGGTGCAAAGCGTATTTGAGTTCACAGAGATTCAGAATCCTAAATGCGTGCACGCGCGCGCATTATTCCTTGTTGCGGTATATGTTTAGCCTCGCGGCCTATGTTTAGCCTCGCGGCCTATGTTTAGCCTCGCGGCCTATGTTTAGCCTTGCGGTATATGTTTAGCCTTGCGGCCTATGTTTAGCCTCGCGGCCATCGTCCTAGCTTAATTAGGTATTAAGAGACTCTGCGGAGAGCTGGATAACAGAGGGTTATTCCAGTTGCGCTTCTAGCTATGCTGATAGGGGCTTTGTAAAGCGTTCATCCCCGTTTCTGTTTTTATTTTTGAGAGGAAGTGTCATTAATGTTTTCAAGGCTTTTTGACTTTTTGAAGTACATTGTGGATGTTATTTTGGGGAAATACATTCTTTGCCTGTAGTTCATCCGCCTTCTGGAAGAAATGAGAATGGAAAGGACATATTTCTGGTGGTGAAATTTTATGTAATATTTTCTGAAGAATTTAAGTGTCCATTCTTTTACACCTGAAAAGCTGTGAAATTTTCAGAAGAATGTAATTGTTAATTTTTGTATTTGAAAGGCTAGAATTTTCTAAATGTATGAAAGCCTTGTTGTTCCAGAAAAAGTGAAACCTTTTAGTTAATCCTTTTTGATGAAATATTACCCCTAGACTGAGTCGTGTGAAAAGGATTGTAAAGAAAGTGTTGTTCAGCGTTTTGGGGTTCTTGGAGAGAACCAAGTTTAAAGAGGGTGGGTTTTTACATCCCTGAAGAGGACTGTTGGGGAATTTGTTTTTGGGGAAACACAAAACTGTTGTTACTCTGGGTGTTCAAAACCAGGTTTTTGTTTTGGTTTTTCCTACAGTCCTGAGCCTGAGCCTGAACCTGACCTGACCTGTTGCTGCCTGGTTGACCGCCCGGTCAACCGCTCTTTTCTCCGTTTCCGGCTGTGAGAGGCCGCTCCGCCTTTCCGTCTGGCCCTGTGTTAGGCCCGATCCGTGGGCCTGTCTGTGCGTTTGGGCCAGGCTTCGTCCGTTCCTGTTGAGGAGTCTGGGGGTGTCCTCTGCCGTTTCTCCTTTTTTGTTTCTGCCGCTGTGGTCTGCCCCAGGAGGGGCAGCAGTTTTTCTTCTACTGACTTTAGTTTTCCCTTTGTCTTCTTCTTCCCCTTCTTCGGACGCTCTGCTGTTTGTTTTGTTGGACACCTCTTCTTCGTCTGCCTTTTCGTCGTTTTCTCTTCAATTTGTGTTTCTGCATACAAACTTTCTTTTAGTTAATTAGTTAAGTTGCCGGCTTTAGTTTATTCTTTGGACAAACTTTTGAATGCCATGTATATTATGTAAATAATTTGTTAAACATTGAGTGTATTGAATTGTGTAAGTGTGTGTCTGCTTGGTTATAATAAATAGTCTTGTTTTGTATTGTATTTCTGGTGTGCGCGTGTGCCTTCTCCTGTGAGCTTGTCTGTTTGGGCGTGCGAGACTCTCATCGGGGTTCGCGATTTCCCTCTCCCGATCTCTGATCAAGATCGAGCGGGGGATTTTGTGACACAGAGCGTGACCTCTTTGCCCTGTCAACAGAGTCAACAAAATTACTGTTCTAAGAGTTAATTGCTATAAGGACAGTTCCTGCACATGTAGCCATTCCAATAAATGCTCCACAACAACATCCACACTCCACACTTCCTGATATTTTGGTAAAGCTGGTCTCATTTCAAACGTCTCCAAGATGCTAACATCAGGTCTGCTGCAGTAGCTGTCAACCCTTTAACAGTGAATCTTTCCCTGATATTCTGCATAGCAGCAGGCGAAGCATGCCCTTTTCCACAAGTCGGTGTGTTTTGTCCGGGTGGCTGGGCAGTATCAGGGAGTCCTTGGTCGCCGGTATGGGGACAGGCTCTGTAGTCAGCATACTGGAGAGGAGCGGCCACCAGGTTTGTGTTGGCCACCTGGGGACCACTAGCACCCCCATGCTCTGCTCCTGCAGCACCTTCTGCAAGACTTGCAGAATTACACTGAAAGGGGGAAAAGCATAAAATTCAGTGAGTTTCCAAGAAATGGAAAAAGCGTCCACTGCATACGCGTCAGGATCTGGTCTGTAGGAAACATAGCATGGATACTGTTTGTTAATGCGAGAAGCAAACAAATCCACTGAGGGCATGATGTTCAAGCAAGCCAAAGCTTTCTGCAGCATGTCAGGGTTGAGCTGCCATTCTGCATCCAGGTTTATTTTCCTGGACTCCGTGTCTGCTGCTGTGTTCTCCTTGCCTGGTAAGTACGCTGCTGAAAGCCATAATTTTTATGTCATGGGCAACACACCACTGCCAAATAGTGAAAGTGATGTCATTACATGAATCTGAGTGGCTAGTGCCAAAATGATTGATGCATGCAACAGCTGTAGTGTTATCCGCCAACACACGCACTGCTTTCCCTGAAATTTCATTCTCGAAACATTGCAAAGCAAAAAGGATAGCTATCAGCTCCAAATAACTGATGTGGAACTCAGCTTCCGCCGGAAGCCAGGCACCTCCAGACCGCCAGTCCGCAAGGGAACACGCCCAACCAGCTTTACTGGCATCTGAAGTAATGGTGATTTCAGGCTCTCTGTCACAAACAGAAGTTTTTGCACAGTCAATGTTATCAATCCACCACAAAATGTCATTTCTTGCAAGGGGAGAGAGGCACATAATATCATCAAAATCGCCTCTGGAGCATTTGAGTGCTGTTTTCTTATCTTCCTCCAAGTGGCGATAGTGTAATGCCCCATACTTAACAGCTGGGAAACTTGCTCCCAGCATGCCCACTACTTGAGCGACCTCTCTGATTTTGGGCTGATTTTTCTTCACCAACTGTATGCAGCCCACTTTAATTTTCTCCTTACGCTCTTTAGTCAACTCAACTGTCATTCTTTTTGAGTCAATGATTACCCCAAGGTACTGAATGGTCTGAGAGAGACATAGGGCAGATTTATCTGGGTGAATAACAAACCCCAATGCTCTAAGCAGCTTTACAGTCTCAGTGATGTTACATTGACAATCAATTTCACTTCTCGCAACCAACAAAGAGTCATCAAGATAAGAGGATGAAACATGACCTCTCTCCCTCAACCAAGCAAACACAGGTTTCAACAGCTTTGTGAACTTTCTAGGTGCCATTGCTATTCCATTCGGTAAACAGTTAAATTCCCACAACTGACCCTTCCAACTGAATCTCAACAGCTTTCTGTGGGCCTGCCATATGGGTACTGAATAATAAGCATCCTTTAAGTCTATTGAGGCCATGAAACAGTCTTTTGTAATCAATCTAAGTGCTGACTGCAACGTATCCATCTTAAAATGATGATATGTGATTTCCCTATTCAAATGCTTCAAATTCAAAATAATTCTGTGTGTGCCATCCTTTTTAAGACGAGTGAAAATAGGTGACACAAATTGACTTGTCTCAGGCACGCACTCTGAAATAACACCTTTCTGGGATAGTTTCTCTATCTCCTTATTAATTGCGCAAATTTCTGGGCTAGTCAAGCTTGGTTGAGTGGGAGAGAAATGTGGTAAATCCTCAATATCCGAAACCAGATCTATTTTGGCCCCAGTGATCAACTCAAGAATCTCGGGGTCAGAGGTCAAATCTTTCCATGGAACAACATAGTGCTGCAACCTCCCAGCAGTAAACACATCAGCTTCTTCTTTTAGTTCCTCAATCAGCCTTGGGAGTGTCGCATAAAATTAACTCACCTCATTGTGTGATTGTGACTCCCAGTGGGAGGGTCTCTGGCCACTCAAGCCTGCTGTTTGTTGTTCTGCCTCTTGTGGTAGGCAGGAAAGTGCTTCTTGTTCCTGTGCCACTGACTCTGAAACTGATTTTTCCGACCTAAAAAAGATGGTTGGCCAGAAAAATGTTTGGGGCGCTTGTCATGGTATCTGGCTCCCCCAGGTCTGGGGCCAGAGAGCTTGGCTCCAATGTTGTCCAGATCCTTTGCCTCCTTCACAGAGGCAGACAAGTTATCCCCAAGCAGTTTGTCAGTAACCGGCACACTCTCTGCACAGATGCCAGCCGCGATGCTTTGGTTTAGGTAGGCTTTATTCCTACGCGTCGTTTGATCGAGAGCTCTTGTGACGCATGCCCAAGCAGAGCAATGGAATCCGTTAGGTTGCTGACTGCCGTTTCAAGTAGATCGGCCTTTTCGGTTCTCTGCGCCTCTCTGATTGCTTGCATGGCTCTCACTGACGTGCTCGCGGCACACACTACGAGGCGCTGCGTGTGCACTGTGCGAAGGTCATTCTTTCTCGCTCTTGACGGAATCGCTTTCCAAATTTCTTTGTTGACCGTGGGAACGCAGAGCGTTTCGCAGTTGGTAGGTCGGACATATTTGTCGGTCAGTTTTTGCACTTTCTTATCGGACAGTTGTTTGGAGAACCGCTTATTGGCGAGTTTCACGATCGATGTTGAAACTCTAATGCCGGTCTCTTCGTCATCATCAAGCTCGTCATCAAGTTCCTTTATCAGTTCATCTTCCTCATCGCAATTGATCGACACTACATCGTCGTTTGCTTCAGTATCGCCTTCGGTTTCAGACTCGGAGTCAGAACTTTCCTCGCTCGAAGTTTCCCGTTTCCGTTTTTTCGATCTTCTTTTGTCTTCCGAGCGCAATCCGCTTGACCCTGAGAGGGTCCGTCGTCACAATTCGATCGTTCCGTTTGAGGTTGAGGTGCCAAGCCTGCAATCAATCGGTCTAGCTTGGCATCCAGGTCGTGGAATTTTCGATTCCATTTTGCATCCAGGCTCTCTAAAGCCGGTGTTTCTCGCGATCCCGTTGCAGTTTGCTCATTCACTGGCACCTGGCCATTAGGCCTGTGGTCCAAGTCCGACATCGTAAGATGTCAAGGTAAAACCAAACACAAGTGGCAAATGTATAGATCAGCGTAAGCTGATCAGTGGAACAAGACCAGACTCAGTGGCAAAACAATTGAAACAGCATAAGCTGAGAAAATGCACAAACGGCACAGTGTAGACTTGGGTTGGGAGAGAACAAAGAACGCCACCTTCCCGCTCGGTGCCAGACACATTCGAGCACGCGCGCACACACGAGTCTAGTGCCTGTCGGTTAGGCCTAGGTGTACGGGTTATATTCCGGTTAAAAACGACCTTACCTGTCGAAATATACCACAAAACACACACACTAATACTAATATACAGCACACTATATTGGGGCGTGAAGGGAAAGGGAAAATTATAACTAAAATTGAAAATTATTTTCCTGTGCTAAAAGACCATGGCTCTGCCGCCGACGTGTTAGCGCCGACTGACTCTTGCCGTCACGTGATCTGCTCCCGCATCTCGCGTAATTTCTCTGGACGAGAAATAGATGAGAAATAAAGAGTATGGGGGGTGGGGGGGGGGTTTGAAGGGTGGAGCTCGTTACCCGGAGAGGGAATTTAGATTTGGTTCTTGAAGGCTTCCACCGTGGCTGATGAAACTGCCAGTGCCACCGGTGGTAGTGCGTTCTACTCAGCAATGGTGTTAGGGAAGAAAGACTGCTGGCGGTACAGAGTCCTGCATGCCGGTAGCTGGTAAGCATGCAGGGAGCATGTCGATCTTGTTGGGGGGTTGGGGGTTGGCTTCCTGGTGGAGTTGATCACCAACTCTCCACGATGGATCTTAAAGAAGTTGGTGAGGCGGGCCTTCCTTCTACGATGGGAGAGTGGGGACCAGTTTAACTGCTGGTACATAGTCTCCACGCTGGATGTGTTTCGATGGCGGTTGACAACCCAGCGTGCCGCCCTCCATTGAACAGCTTCAAATTTATTCACATTTGTGCTTGTGTAAGGGTCCCATATGCTGCAAGCGTATTTGAGCGTTGGTCGTACGAGGGCAAAAAATGCTCTTTCCCTAGTCTTGATGCTCCAGACATTCATTGTTCGTCTTATGAAGCCGAGCGTCTTGTTTGCTTTGTTGATGATGTTAGTAATGTTGGAGTCCCAGTGCAGATCTTTTGACATGGTAACTCCCAGGTACTTTATCTCGTCTGCATTGGTCAAGGTGTGGCCATGAAGTTGGCATTGGCTCATGATGGTGTTTCTTTTCCTTGTGAAATGGATGGACTGGCATTTGTCAGGGTGGAAATTCATGAGGCATTTTGACTCCCAGTCTGCAAGCTTGTCAAGGTCTTGCTGGAGATCCTGTTGGTCAGTGGGGGTGGTGACTTTTGTGGCACAGAGTGTCATCAGCAAACAGACATGTTGCTATGAGGTCTTGCGGTAGGTCATTGATGTACAGGAGAAACAAATGAGGGTCCAAAGACGGAACCTTAGGGGACCCCTGACTCGAACTGGTCCAAATTCAGACCCAGCTCCTTCAACAACAACAGTCTGTCCGCGGTCTGCCAGGAAGTTCTGAATCCATCTGTTGACCTGTCCTGTGATGCCGTAGTGGCTCAGCTTGTGGGCCAGTAGGGAATGGGATACCTTATCGAAGGCCTTGGAGAAGTCCATGACGAGTGCGTCAGCTTGTTTATCCTTCTCCAAGTCGTCGGTGAGTTCGTCCATGAGCCCAAGAAGCTGGCTCTCACAGGATCGGCCTTTTCGGAAGCCATGTTGCTCGTGGCAGATGATGTCGTGTTCTTCTGTGAAGCCCATGATAGTGCTCACAAGAATGTGTTCCATGAGCTTACATGGGATGCTGGTGAGGGATATCGGGCGATACTTTTCTGGCCTGTACCTCTCCCCTTTTTTAAATACAGGGGTAACATGGGCAGTCCTCCAGTCTTGTGGTACTACGCCTGAGGAGATGGATGATCTGAAGAGCAATGTAAGGGCTGGGGCAATCTCGTCTGCTAGCTCTCGGAGTATCCTGGGACTGATGCCATCAGTATCTGGAGCTTTTGCTGGGTCCAGTTGCTTCAGCAGATTCCTTACATCTTCCTCTGTGATATGTATGGAGCTGCAGGATGGGCCTTCATGGTTTGAGCTGAGGTTGGTTCTGGCAGTGAATTCTTCAGCTGTGAAGGGTGTTCTAGGGCTGAAGGCCGATTGAAATTGCCTATTTAGTACTTCTGCCCGTTCCTTGGCGTCGGTAAGGAAACAAGACAATATCTGCCAGAGTTAAACTTTAATAGGGCATGTGTCCTGACAAGGGGGGAACACAATAGAACATTTTCAATATAAATGGCACTATGACCTATTACCTGGGCCTCGGGACATCACTGCACACACGCACACGCGACGCACGCACAACCGCACAGCACACAGCACACACACACACGCACAGGAGGTCAGGCTTAACACACAACCACACAAAGCAACTTGTCATAAAATTGATGAACATGACTTTACCTATTGCATTGTAAACCTTTATTGCCTTTTATCTGTCCCAGAGAATCATCCCTGTCCAATTCGGGGCTACCCTGGCCTGGAGAGCGTTTCCCCGCTTGTGCAGCAGCGCCATGGCATGAATGATGACCTGATGCATCCAACAACCCAACTAAAAAAAAAAACAACCCACTTCATAAACAGTTTCCAATTCATTAGCCACTGTTACTGATTCAGCATCAAACAGACAGCATAATGATGGTCTAATATTCTAGCCAAATCTTTTAGGAGCGACAGGTAACATGCTTTAACTTGAACCAGTTCCAGTCTACAGGGAATGGAAATGGAAGAGAACGCTGACATCTTGCAATAATCTTATATCTGTAGGAAGGACTTGCTCTGATACAACGATGGAGTACTGGGGTGCTTTCAATTCTGAACATGGCACAATTGAACCTGGGAGCAACGCATCTGACGGGGAAGATGAACCTGTTTTTACAACTGCCTGCAACACACAGTCACATACGAATACCACCCTTGTTTGTGTTAAAAGTGAAGCGGTCAATATAGGAGTTGAAATTGACTTTGTTGAAGGTGGAAGAGCATCAGAACCATTAGATTGTGCAGGTGATCCTGAAGCAGTGGCAAGCAGCACCATCAGGGAAGTTATCCAACTTGAGTTACAAACAGCAAACTTCAATGATGACGTCAAAACTGAACCCATTTCAGCACACTCCAGTGATGTCATGGTAAAAATGGAAGAAACAGCAGACAGTAATGATGTCGTAACAATTGAACCACAAGCGGCAGACTTCAGTGATGTCATCAGAATCGACCCCCAAGCAGCAAACATTCATGATGTCATCAAAAGTGAGCCCCCGGCCACAAAAGAAACTGATGACACTGCCAGTGCCGAACCTGTCCCTTTAAATACAGTCAGTGATGTGCAGATAGAGAAAGATATGGATGTCATGCTGGCAGTGACAGACAATGTGGCACCTGTGGTGAACAACTCTGTCAGTTCTGATGTGACCCTAAGCTCAAAGGAGGATGGTGACAGACGTGAATTTGTGCAATCTGAGGTTTGTACAAGACTAGTGCTGTTTAAAATTTAACTTGTGAATAGTGTATTGGTATAGACATATGAAATACTTGTTTGTTGCTTGTTCTAACATTCAATATAATGTTTGTATATTGTTTTCAGCAATATCCCTCTATATTTGATGTACCTTACGCAAACCTCTAACGTAGTACTAAGTCCTCAATGCATATCTTTGAAGGTGTTAATAATTCTAGTAATGCTACAGAACCTTGTTTTATTGCTCCTTTATGATTTAAAAATGTATTATATAAAACTCGTTATTACAGCAACATTTCTTCCTTATCAGTACTCTGTTAATGATTTTTGTATAAATATTTAATCTGTATAATGATGTGGTGTTTGTGTGTGTGTGTGTGTTGTGTGTGTGTGTGTGTGTGTGTAAAAAACTGAAACTGCAAATAACTTTGCTGTATCAAAATTATATGGGCATAAACATATATATATATGTAAAATTGTAAAACTGCTTTTTCAGTATCCTCTTTATAAAAGTTTGTTTTAATTTTTATTCCTTTTTTTTTTAGAATTGCTATCCTCTGTATAATTAAAACTTTCTTAAATTGCTATCCTAACTGCTTCAAAACCTTTTATCTGTCTTCTCCGATAATCACAACTGAAATAGCGAAGATAGGAGAGAAGATAGTGAGAAACTAAACAAAAAGAGGATAACTCTCCATTCAGGCACATAAAGGCACACATTCCCCCCCCCCCCCCCCCCCCCCCCCACCACCCCCCAAAAACCCCCGCCTAGCCCTGCACAGATAAAAGCATATTAAAGGAGCAAACAATGCAGAGAGTTATCCACCTTTATTTATTTTCTTTTTGTATTCAACAATCTTTATTACCTTCTCTTCATTCATTCATGTTTTCATTAACTCTTTCATCCCATCAAACAACAGTATAAATACATATAGATAGTTTGCTTTGATAAAACTTTTCTGTGTCCAATGTCTTTATTTGTGAACCTCAGAAACAAAACCAGTTAACATTAACTTTGAGTAATGTTCCGTGTTCAAAAAAATATAATTTTTTTTATTTTATTTTTTTTAATATAAATTGTGCTGATTTACTTTTTCTCCCAATGGGGGAGGGACAGTGCCTTATACAAAGACAGCTGTTTCGACCTAAGAGAAGGTCTCATCAGTTTGCATGATCGGCCTGCAATTTGTCCAATGGATGCCAACCTGAGCAAAAAAGACATTCTACAAGAGAATGGTGTCTTCTTTGCATCAAATCGAAAATCCATAATAAAAGCAAACCAGCACAAAGTTAAACCAGAAATAGTAAAAAATCTTATGAAAATCTTATGTAAAATGAACAAAATAATAATGTTCTGAATTTTAATTTCAAAACCTAATAGACATGATTAGAGAGGGCCAACTACTGAGATGGTATCCAAATTAAGGATAAAAATAGTATGAAAGAAAAATCTCAGTGAATAGCCAGCTCCGTACCCCTACTCCAAAGGACTGAAAAGTTAGTGCATTTGAAATGCAGAATAGTTTGCTTTGATAAAACTTTTTCTGTGTCCAATGTCTTTATTTGTGAACCTCAGAAACAAAACCAGTTAACGTTAACTTTGAGTAATGTTCCATGTTAAAAAAAAACCAAAAACCGGCAAACTATTCTGCATTAAAATTAAAATTTCAGAACATTATTATTTTGTTCATTTTACATAAGATTTTCATAAGATTTTTTTACTATTTCTGGTTTAACTTTGTGCTGGTTTGCTTTTATTATGAATTTTCGATTTGATGCAAAGAAGACACCATTCTCTTGTAGAATGTCTTTTTTGCTCAGGTTGGCATCCACTGGACAGTCAAATTGCAGGCCGATCATGCAAACTGATGAGACCTTCTCTTAGGTCGAAAACAGCTGTCTTTGCATAAGGCACTGTCCCTCCCCCATTGGGAAAAAAAAGTAAATCAGCACAATTTATATAATTTATATTAAAAAAACATTTTATTTTTTTGTTGAACACGGAACATTACTCAAAAGTTAACGTTAACTGGTTTTGTTTGTGAGGTTTCACAAATAAAGACATTGGACACAGAAAAAAGTTTTATCAAAGCACTAACTATCGAGTTGCCCTGTCTGCATTTCAAATGCACTAACTTTTCAGTCCTTCGGAGTAGGGGTACAGAGCTGGCTATTCACTGAGAGGATTTTTCTTTCATACTATATATATATATATATATATATATATATATATATATATATATATATCTATATATAAAATGTGAAGAGTAAAAGGGCCCCTAATAGTGTCCAGCACCGCATCACCCAGGAGGACATCACTCGTGGTTAGAACATAAAATGGAGTAAATTAAAACAAGGAGTCCAAGTGCTCTTTTTTATGACTGCTTTTTATTGCCGAATTTTCGTGATCTTTGCGCTCACTTCATCAGGGCAAATGTATTTTCATAATCCACGCTGGTGCTGTTGAGGTACAAAATACATTTGCCCTGATGAAGTGAGCGCAAAGATCACGAAAATTTGGCAATAAAAAATCAGTCATAAAAAAGAGCACTTGGACTCCTTGTTTTAATTTACTCCATTTTATATATATATATATATATATATACACAGCAGTATTACCTTTTATTTATTTTCACAAGTTCTAACATTTTAGTTTCTGTACATTTGCAATAATAATTATGAGAGATGATGTCGATGACCTCTTTTCTATTCCACAGGAATGCAGTGAACCTTCGTCATCCCATGGTCGACCGTCAACGAGTGGGAAGCTCTATTCCTGTGATGTTTGCAGTAAGAATGTCACACTGGCCCGTAGTCTGAAAAAACACCAGATGCTGCATACAGGGGATAGGCCCTTTGCCTGTGACGAGTGTGATAAGGCTTACACTCATGCCTATAAGCTGAAGATGCACAAGATGACACATTCAAGCAAGAATCCATTTGCCTGTGATGTGTGCAATGAGGGCTTTACATGCTCAGATCATCTGAAGAAACATAAGATGCTCCATGAAGCAGACAAACAATTTGCCTGTAATGAGTGTGGTAAGACATTTTTAGAAAAGATGTTTTCTTGTGGCGAATGCAGTAACATTTTTACAGATGAGCGCAGTGCTAAAGTTGCAGAGGAGAAACTATTTTCCTGTGATGAGTGCGGTAAGATTTTTACAGAGAAGCCATTTGCTTGTGATGAATGTGGTAAGATCTTTGCTGAGGACAGGCCGCTAGCTTGTAACGAGAGCAATGAGACTTCTATGTCGTTTATCTGTGATGTGTGTGGTTATTCTTGTAGCGATAAAGGTGCTTTGAAGAAACACGCAACGACCCACACACGTCAGAAGCAGTTTGTGTGTGAGGTGTGCAGTAAATCTTTCTCTCGAGCAGATTGTTTGACATCACACAAAAGGACCCACACAGATCAGAGGCCTTTTGCCTGTGACTTGTGCGGAAAGACTTTCCAATTTTCACAGAACCTGAAGTCACATAAATTGACCCATACTGGATGGAAGCCCTTTACATGTGATGTGTGTGATGGATCTTTCACTCAAGAGTGTAGCCTGAAGAGACATGAGTGTGTTGCTTCACTTGCTTCTAAAGTTAAACATAAAAAAAGCCTAAGGACACACAAAGAGACTTATACACATAAGAAATTGTTTGCCTGTGATGTGTGCAGTAAGACTTTTACCCATGGATGCAAACTGAGGAGACACAGGATGACTCATACAGGTGAAAAACCATTTACCTGTAGCGTATGTGGTGATTCTTTCAGGGAGAAAAGTGGTTTGAAAAAACATGAAACAATCCACACAGGTCAGAAACCATTTGTGTGTGAGGTATGTTGTAAGGCTTTTTCCCGAGCAGATGGCTTGACCTCGCATAAAAGGACGCACACAGATGAGAGGCCCTTTGCCTGTGACATATGCCATAAGACTTTTCGATTTTCACATATCCTAAAGTCTCACAAGCTGACCCATACTGGGCTTAAACCCTTTACATGTGACGTGTGTGGTAGGTCTTTCACTCGTGAACGTAACTTGAAGAAACACAAGTGTATTGCTTTACTTGCTTCTGAAGTAAACTGTGAAGATAGCCTAAAGGCGCTCAAGCTAACATATACAGAAAAACAACCATTTGCCTGTGATGTTTGCGATAATACTTTTACACATGGATATAGCCTGAAGAGACACAAGATGACTCATACAGGTGAAAAACCATTTACCTGTAGCGTATGTGGCAATTCTTTCAGGAAGAAAAGTGGTTTGAAGAAACATGAAATAATCCACACAGGTCAGAAGCAATTTGTGTGTGAAGTGTGCAGTAAGGCTTTCTTCCGAGCAGATAGCTTGACGTCGCACAAAAGGACCCATACATATCAGAGGCCCTTTGCCTGTGACATGTGTGATAAGACCTTCCGATTTTTGCACATCCTGAAGTCGCACAAGTTAACCCATTCTGAGCTGAAACCTTTTACCTGTGATGTGTGTGGTAAATCATTATCTCATGAACGGAGCCTGAGGAGACACAGGTTGCTTCACTTGGATGATAGTAAAGCTTTGGAATGTGAAGTATGTGGTAAAATGTTCACCGGGGCAAGTAGTCTGAAAAATCATATGGTGACTCATGGTCAAAAATCCTTTGTATGCATTCTATGTAACAAGACATATAAACATGCTCTTTCACTGAAGAGACACATGTCTGTTCACACAGGTCGTCAGACCCCATTTATTTGTGACGTTTGTGGCAAGACTTTAACGTCGGCAACTGGTCTCAAATATCATAAGATGATTCACACAAGCCAGAAATCATTTGCATGTGATGTGTGTGGGAAGAGTTTCCTACTGAAAGGTAGCCTGAAAGTGCACAAGATGATCCACTCAGATCAGAGACTGTTTGCCTGCGATCTGTGTGGTAAGACCTTCAAGCAGCCAAGTAGCCTGTATCTACACAAGATGAGCCATTTGAGCCAGAAACCTTATGCATGTGATGTTTGTGATAAGACCTTTATTTCAAGAAGTATGCTGAAGATACACAAACTAACCCATACAGGCCTTAAACCTTTTGCATGTAAGACCTGCGGCAACACTTTTTCCCGGCCAAGTCACCTGAAGAGACACATGATACTCCATACAGGCCAGAACCCATTTGCACCTCGAAGAAAACACAAACTGGTCAATGGAGCAACTATTCAGAAATAAGAGGAAAACCCTGTCTGACACATCCATAAATCATTTATTTAGAATAACTTATGAGACAACTCTCTCTCTCTCTCTCTCTCTTTGCACGTTTTCTTTGCAAATGCAAAATGTGTTTGTGCGCGCATGCGTGTGTGTGTGTGCATGCGTGCGTGTGTGTGTGTGATTCTATATTTTGTTCTTTGACCTCCTTGCAGATAGGTATGTGGCCTTTGCAATTAAAAGTTTTGAGTCTCTCTCTCTCTCTCTCTCTCTCTCTCTCTCTCTCTCTCTCTCTCTCTCTCTCTCTTAATTGATGCCATTCGTTTTTGTCAATACATGTACTGCTTTGCCTATCGCGTGCGTCCTTTTATATGAATAATTTATTGAATTGTGTTTTGAATTTAATTTTTTCCTTTCAGTTTGTATGTCAATTATCATATGTAATACCTCACTCAAAAACGATGTTTGAGTTTCAGTAATACTAAATTACTTTTTTGCCTATTTCTAGGGGCAGCACAGAGCTAACTTCAAAACGTATACACAGTTAGTGGTGTTTGTGGTTTCTTTGATCAAATATTATCCCCCACCATTATGGTGAGAACCACTGGCATCCTTTATGGATCCACCACTATTAACAGTGGCATTCTAAGCTATAAAGCCATTTCAAGCCACATTTGTATAGTGCATGGAGGGTTGGTAGTGTTTTGTGGTATAATTTGTTCATAATTATATTCCACTTCGGTGTGTGCCACAGGCATCCAATATTGGATCCACTGCCAACTCTTTATGCACTGACTTTCTAGCTCTTTACATGTTGGGTTCAGGGAGTAGCTACACTACAAGGTTTACTTGCATCCCTTTAATTAGAGGATCACCTCAGTGGTTGGCTCTTTCTACCCACATGTATTAAATTTTTCAAATCGCAATTTCCGCATTTTAATAACTTATCTATTTTACCCAAAATGTTCTTCATTTTTCTTTTCACCTTGTGCTGGTTTGCTTAAATTGTGGATTTTTCAGCCTAGAGCAAAGAAGACACCATTCTTTTATTAGAAATGTCTTCCTGTTAGGGTTGATCCACAAGATAGTGTTTGTTAGCAGATATACATACTGACGAGAATTCCATAATTCGAAAGAGATCTCTCTATGTACCATGCTCATACACTGTGGGACAAAAAGTAAACCAGCACAATCTTTTACTTTTATTTTATTCTTTTCACAGCACAGAGCTAACTTCAAAACGTATACACAGTTAGTGGTGTTTGTGGTTTATTTGATCAAATATCTCTCTCTCTCTCTCTCTCTCTCTCTCTCTCTCTCTCTCTCTCTCCACTCATCCCATACTACACTACTCAACACCTCTGCATACACTGGAGTTCAGATCAGACATTTGGAGTTACATTTCTGGTTGTCATGTGTAGTATTGTATACAGTGCTATTTTGATGTCCATGGAATTGCTTTTGGATGTTTGTCTTTTATTGACGTTCAGAGGTATGAAAACATCTATGATGGATCAGCCATCAAAAACATGTATGAAACTTAAATAACCAGTGTTGCAATCTTTTCTGATGCTATAGTTTTCATTAAGTGAATGTCTTGATTTACAGAATTTTTATCAAATTTGTGTCCCAAGGAATGGAATTGTTTTTGCGTTTTCTATTTTGGGTGCCAGTTCCCCTTTTTATCCCCACTCTAAAACATTGTATTGTGTTAATATTGTGATGCCTTGCATTGTACAGTATTGCATGTCACTTTATTGTAGTGAATTGTTATCATCTCAGTGGGCTGCTGTTTGTGAAATTTGGGCTGCCTCACATTTAATGATGGCCGCTAGTGAATGCAGTGTAACCCATTTTATGTACTGTAAATAGTCCAAGAGGAATGTGACGAGGGAATGGGTTAAAAGGCTAAGTCTCTAGGGAAGACTTTTAGTATGTTAAATTTTCAAATAGAAAATTTGCCTTTAGCCCACTTCTCTAGGGTATGGGAGATGAGCAACTTTCCCGGCCCCTTTTCATCTAATAAATTTATATTTGTGCCCGGGTTCTGGCTCGTATGATTGTAAGAAATACAAGTGGTTGATTTGCTCTAAATGGCAGACAGAGAGAAGTAGGGTTTTACATGAAATTACAAGACTTCCACTCTCATCAGTCTGACCAAAGGGTTCAGAATTATTTGACACTTGTATTTTATTTACTCACAAAATCTGCATAAGATTATGCAACAATAATAATAAAGCAGCTCAATGGCGCCAAAACAAAATATGAATGAAAAACAATGAAATCCGAAAGGATTTACAAGACTTTTGTCTTTCTAGAAGGTTAGCCCCAAGCGGGAAGGGTCACTAATTATCTTCAGTGTCAGGAGGAAAGTTCAAATGATTGGCGCGGTCCTGTGGACTTAGCTGTTGTCAAGTTCCTCCGTAGGGATTGGCAAGTGCTGGGTTGACTAGGCTTACTCGTCAGGTGAGAGTAGCTCCCAGTCGTTCCGGTTACGGCATCGCGGGATGGCACGGTTCAGGCGTGGTCTCCTCGCGGATTCGGGGTGCGGGGCGTCTTTGCGGCGTTCCCGTCTTGGTGCTTGTGAGTCAGGGATGATCGTCCTGACCACGATGCCCTGCTGATAATCACAGGAGAAGGTGGATGTAGATCTCTATGGCTTAGAGACAAGGGGCTTCAGCCGGCAGGGAATTAGTGGATCCCAACCGGCTAGAAGGCTGCCCTTGTACAATAGCACTAAGAACACATAATCTGAATTTCAGTTAACAAACTGAGATCAGTAAAACATAAAAGGTGTACAGGAATCAACTAGTAGGATTCAGTACCCGGCTAGATCAAAGTCTATGATCAAGCCAACATCACTCTCCATCCAACACCTGGAAAGGAATGTTATCATAAAGTGCAAGGTTGCAACCCACAGGCTTCCTACTAAAAATATACAAAAGGGTTAGTAGGCATAAAATCCGGTCCTGGTACCAAAAGGGTTAAAGTCAAAAACACACACACAAATAATCAGTGCACATAATTAGAACAGAATGTTTACCACTTCTTTTCAATAACATATCTACTCCTTATTCATCATTGAACATAGGATCTAGATCAAAACTAGGATCTAACAAAAACAAATCTCAATCACCAGCCATCAATAATACTCACTAGTTGGGCTATTAGGACTGGCTGGGAGAGAGGTTGAGTCTGCAATGTTGCTTCGCCAGGTTTTGGAGGTATTGTGAGAGAGAATGTGTAGGCTAACTTTCCTCACTACTCAAATTTTCCCCTCCAATTTCAAACACCCGAGACCCTATCATTGGTTTATAGCAGTCGACAAGTCACAAGATGACGCTATAATATTATGCATACTAGTACAGAACGATCACGAGCCGGTTACATCACTGGCACGTGTCACATTCTCCTCTTTCTCGTGATCGGGAAAGGAGATACGGGGAACAAAGGGAGACCGCCAATGTGGATGTCACAAGTTGACAGGGGAGGTAAAACGGGCTTCAAAGAGATAAGCTTCGGAATCTGCGCTCTGTTTGATGTTGAATTGTAATAGGGCATTTGCCACGAGTTTTCGTGCTTTGAGTAGAAAGTAAAGGGGGGGGGGGGGGGGTGTAGTTGAGAAAGAAAGGGAGAATGTGGGGCGTGCGTTTCCACGTTACGTCACAAGAAAGAAGGAGAAAACTTTAAAATCCATAACCCCATCGTTGCTACTGGGTTCTTTAAGTTAATGTGTGCTAATTATATGTGCATTACTCTGGAGGAAATTGTGTTTTAATCTCTTTGGTGTTTCAAAATCGGTAATATTCACATTTCTGTCCGCCAAGAACAATAGTCTGTTGACTGAAAAAGCAATGGGCTATGTTCTTTTACGTTAAAAATTATCGTTCTTGGCGGGCGCAATTGTGAATATAGCCTTAAAATCACTGTGATGTGAGACTGGTTTTATTAAAGTCGTTTGATCTTTTGCGTTTAAAAATCTTGTTCTTCTCTCTTTTTTGTTGTTGTTGTTTGTTTTTTGTTATAAACATGTATTTTTGCAATCTCTTTACTGTGTTAATTTATGAATGATTTTGAATGTGTCTATATTCCTATTATAAAATGTATTCTCTGTGTGTGTGTGCGTGTGCGTGCGCGCGCACGCTTTCCCATTGGCTACAAGGGAGAATAGATGGTAATGGTAATGGTAGGATGAGTACTTTGCAGCAGAGACATTTAGAAGGGGATGATAGTAGAGTGAGAGCAAAGTGAAGCAAACCTGGGCAGAGTCTGCCTAGTTTTAATTATTTAAGTACAGTATATGTTTCTGAAACCACTTTTTAAAGTTGTGTTTATGACTTGGAACTGATGCAACAATTTATTGTTATGTTGTTGTTGGGTTTTTGTTGTTGTTGTTTTTTGTTTTTGTTTTTCGTTTCAGAATGTATTGAGCCGATAATAACTTTATTTTAATCTTAGCTTTTTCATGTTTTGTTGTTGTGAATTTCTGGTTATCAAGAGTGTAATATCATATGTCAATGCACAATGAACCTGAGTTCAAACCTTGGTACAGGGGATTTTTCCTCTCACTCTGCACTAGACATTTATGGTCTGAACGTGGAGTCTTTCTGATCAGACGATAAACCAAGGTCCTGTGTGCCCATGCACTTAGCACACGTTAAACCCAGTGGCAATGAAAAAGTTGTCATTTGGTCAAAATTTAACCACCCCCCTCCCCCCCCCCTCCCCCCCCCCCCCCCCTCCCCCCTCAATCCGATTTTCACAGAGACAACCTCTGTGACTATAAAGTACCAAATAAATACCAAACCAATGTAATATCTTTATACATTTTCAGTGTCTGTTTATGGTCTTTGTCTGTGTTGCATTTCTTTGTGTTGTGTGTGTGTCTGAGAAGTTTTGCAGCATTCGCTTTTTGGGGTATGCAGAAACTGTTATTGATAGATTTTGAATTGATTGATTGACTGATGAATGATTTTCATTATTACTGCTTAGAGACTATTTCTTATCTATTATTTAATAACTATGTGTTTATCATATCTGAATTACTTTGATTATAACTGTATAGTATATGTGTATTTTGGTAAAGGTGTTTGCAACAGTGTGTGTGTACATGCATGTGTGTATGTTTCTGTATGTGTGTGTGTTTGCGAGAGAAAGTTTGCAAGTGTGTGCATGTGTGTATGTAAGAGAGAGAGAGAAAATGAATGCTTGTGTGTGAGATGACCTTTGTCATAGTATTTACATAATATGGTACTACAGTAAAGTACTACTAGCAACGGTATAGTATTGTGATGCATGTACATTTTGTGTACATTTCTAATTTGTCTTTGATTATAATAATAAAATCATGTGACTGTGACTGTGATTCTTGTGTTAATGATGAAGGGTTTCATTTGTTTGCCAGTGTGTGTGTGGGGGGGGGGGGGGGAGGGGGGGGTTCAGTTCAGTGGTTTAGGCTTATTTAACGTCTGTTCACCTCTGTGTGTGTGTGTGTGTGGAATGCGTGTACATGTGTGTGCGTGTGTGCATGCATGGAACAGATAGATAGGCAGGTACTGGAGCAGACACTTGTGATGTCTAAAGGGCCAGCCACACGTCCACTAAAATTGTACGACTGTATGATACGATTCAATCACGTGGTCTCTAAGAACAAATGTGATCCCGTGATCAAATCGTATCGTACAGTCGTGTGATTTTAGCTGGCGTGTGGCTGGCCCTTAAGGCAGGATCAGAAAGTAACGGAGAGAGTGAAGTTAACAATCCAAAGTACCGGTAATTGCATAGTATGCCCTGCCTATGAGCTTCTATTGCTGCCAGAGAATCTGTCTGCTTGTCTGTCTGTCTTTCTGACAACACCGCCTGTTTATCTGAATGTCTGTCTCTCACCTCTCTTTCTCTCATTTTCTCCGTCTCTCTCTCTCATTCTCTTTCTTTCCCATAATAGGCCTATGCGTTTGCCTCTTTCCCATATTAAGGGCCAGCCACATGTCCACTAAAATTGTATGACACAATTCGGTCTCCAAGAACAAATGTGATTCGCGCTTCGACATCAGGTTTTCGAATTGTATCGTACAGTCGTGCGATTTTAGCTGACGTGTTGCTGGCGCTTTTCCAAGCAAACAGCTAACTTTCAAGGCTAACCTCATAAATGTTTCCTAGTTAGTACATCATCAGTAGTCAGCTGCGGCAGACCATCAGTGCATGTGCTTGTAGTTTTTTGTTTTACACCAATTAATTTAACAACAGCTAGACAACACTGAGACAGTGCGAACACCTGCCAAGTAACAGCGTAGCTTAAGGTTGTTGCAATGCAATCTACACACACACATATATGCACACACACACACACACACACACATACATACATGCACGCACGCACACACACTGACACACACACACAACTACATGTATGCACTCACGCACTTTCTCCCTCTCTGTCTCCTTTTTTTAATTCTTTAAGCCCCCCCCCCCCCCCCTCTCTCTCTCTCCTCTCTTCCCTTTCCTCTCCATCTCTTCTTCTCTTTACTATGTGCTTCATGAACAAATTAACAATATTACTTACGAATAATTTGATATGAGAAAAAAAAAAGTTATTTCGGTTGTTTGTTTTCCTGCTGTTTGTTCACTGTTGGTGTAATTTGGTTTGTATAACATTAGTAATGGGAGTGTGATTGATTCTGGAAGTCTTGATAAAGATTAATAAATCAAAATGTTGACAAATGTTGAGCTTCTTGTTTTGTTTCTTTCCCCCCTCAGATCTCTCTCTCTCTGTCGTGTCAAAATGCCTTATCACATCAGTAAACTGACCGCATGCATATCTTGCAAGGACTGACTGACCTATCCTACATCATCAGTCCATTAGACAGTACCGTGGTCATTACAATCGTTGAAATATATCCTTGGCCACTCAACTGTAGTAAAAGGGTTAGTTGAATACTGCAGTTCATGCACTAGGCATTCACAGAGATCAGATACCATTAGGGATTTACGTTTTATAAAAACTATGTGAAAAAAAAGATCATTGTAGTGGAAAGTCAATAAGAGCAGGGAGAGTCCTGCTGCCTGGTATGAACCAAATTGATAGCTAAGGTTTCCAGAGTTCATGCGCCCTTCCTCCCACACCACCCCCCATTAAAAAAAGAAATGGGTCGCACTGCACTAGGAGCAGCCAGACCAGAAAATTATATCATACCACATCCATCAAGTACAGATATGGCACACTAAGTTTACATAGGCTATAAATATTTGCACTTTCACTAAAGTATGCATGCAAGCACGCACACAACGCGCAGATTCACATTAACATTCACTGTTACACAATGCGCATTTGCACTCTCACGAAAAGTGTGCTTGCAAGCACGCACACATGCGCACACTCACTGTTACACAATGCGTATGTGCACGCACGCACACACAGACACACGCACACACATCAAGCTCGAATGTCCCAATCGCCAAAGCCTTAATCAAGGGGGAACAATCCCTATTCGAAAAAAAATCCTGGTCATCCTTTGGTCATGTCTAGTTGCGTCCCCTGTGAAGCTCTTTCTTGCAGAGAGAAGAAAACAGAATCAATTATCGATCTTCTTCTTCCAGTAATGTCCACCTGCCGTTTATCGGCAATTATTAACATATACAGGGGTTCAAAGGCGAAGATGTGCAGCACGGGATGAGAAAAGGTTTGAGAACAAAATGTTTTAGGTAATAGAAAAGCGTTTGTTGTTTACAATGATATTGAGAGGATATGAAGAGAGTAATTTGGTTGGGTGTTATTTTGTAAGTTCTTCTTCTAGACTTTGGCATGATTACCTTCATCCATTTGAAGATTCTGATGATATAGAACTGAGAAGGGTTCTGCGCATGTTAAGATAGAGTCAATCAGGGTTAATTATAAAATAAAACTAGGCTTACGATAGGAAGCTGAAGTTTAATTTGAATTATTTTGAATATCTATTGAAGGGAAGAGAAGTTACGCGAGATGCAGGAGCAGATCACGTGACGGCAAGAGTCAGGCTTTAGCGCTGTTGTGTCCACTACTACTGTACTAGGCCTACGATAGGGAGGGCATGTCTAATTGAACCATTTCAAATCTAAAAAAGGGAGGGCGCGTAACTTCTCTTCCCTTCAGTAGATTCAAAATAAGGCTATATAATAATTCACATTTGTGACCCGTCACCACAAAATGAGTCGTGATGTCCCACATGTCACTTTTGAGTTATTAACAAATTGTTATTTTGCATTAAAAAAGCTTTCCAACGAACCCAAAAGTTTGTAAATCGGACTATTTGTTGCAAAGTTATGAAGATTTGAAATCGTATACTCAGGGAATCGGCGAAATGAAAAAATGCAACCGGAAAATTTATAAATGTGTACAAAACAACCAGATGTTTCTGATATAAACACACTTTTAAGGCAGAAAGGATTGTTTTTACACTTCAATACTTATGTACATGGTAGATAAAGACCCATTGTTCAATAATAAGTCAAAATCTGAGAATTGATGATTTGACCCCCTTCCACGTAAAATTGTCCCTAGGGGACAAGTGAACTAGGGACAATGCGACTCATTTTGTGGTGACGGTCACATTTATGCCCGTCAACCCGGTCAAGAACGATAATCTGTTGACTGAAAAAGCTATCGCTATGTTCTTTTCTGTTACAAATTATCGTTCTTGACGCCAGCAGACGGGCATAAATGTGATTATAGCCCCAAATAATTCAAATTAAACTTCAGCTTCCTATCGTAAGCCTAGTTTAATTTTATAATTATTTCTCGTCCAGATAAATTACGCGAGACTTTAGAGAACCTAGTGGACAAAAACAACATACCCAAAACAAATGAAGCGTAGGCTTCAACATAAACCACCAAACATACAAGGTTATGAACATGGTAATGGATCATCAGCATCCAAATTATATTCTATGTATAATCCACAGTTACACACAAAAACAAAGCTTGAAACAAGAAGTAATTTTTAAAAAATGCTTGGGTACCAGCATTAATGACAGATTAATTGAAAATTATATGAATTTGCCATGAAGCAGCCTCCACAGAACAGTTTAGTCATCATCCAATCAAATTTCTGTGCATAGGCACACCAACACATACAGTGCATATAATTATAATGTATAAAATGATTAAATGAAATCAAAGCAAGCAACATGCAAGAAAAAATTCAGTGCTTTGTCACGAAAGTGTCCATGACTGATTGTCCAAAATTTGGGGCACTAGCTTTATTGTAGAACTTAGAGAAAGTCTTT
This sequence comes from Phymorhynchus buccinoides, assembly GCA_017654935.2. Taxonomy (NCBI): domain Eukaryota; kingdom Metazoa; phylum Mollusca; class Gastropoda; order Neogastropoda; family Raphitomidae; genus Phymorhynchus; species Phymorhynchus buccinoides. The sequence goes on along the minus strand of CM065683.1, from coordinate 20,025,371 downwards.
TGGCTACTCCATCCAGCAGCCTTCATGATGGAAACAATGGAAGCGCCTTGGCTGGCAGCTGCACTAGTACTCGCAGCCCATGTGCTATGGCTACCATATTTGTCTGTGTCAATGCCAGCCTCTTCCAACACATGCTTCACCCAGCGAGAAAAAGTTTACCTAGAGATACGGTTGGTTGGCTTTTTTAAACTGATGAGTTTTTCCCCTTGTCTAAGCTTCTGTGTTATTTCCAAATATCTCTCTAAATGTTTCACCAAGCACAACTTAGAATTTTTTGGAAAAGCTAATATTGTTGCTGGCTCTGTATGTGTTCCTGGTCGAGTGTGCTTTTGCTTGTCTGAGAAAAATATGGTGCATTTCTGTGGGTGTAATTTAACATCACTGACATTTAGTGCATACAGAGCGTGACCTCTTTGCCCTGTCAGCAGAGTCAACAAAATTACTGTTCTAAGAGTTAGTTGCTTTAAGGACAGGTCCTGCACATGTGGCCATTCCTGTAAATGGTCCAAAACAACATCCACACTCCACACTCCCTGATATTTTGGCAAAGCTGGTCTCATTTCAGACACGCCTTTCAAAAGTCTACATATATCTGGGTGGCTCCCTATAGAAGGTCCTTTGTCATTCTCTGGAGCTAAATAGGCACTCAAAGCACTCCTGGCAGTGTTAATCACACAATAGCTAGCACCTTTAGATTAAAGCAAAGCTAGGAAATTGCCTACTTGAATAGGAGTAGGTGACAATTTATCCAGAGAATTATCATATGCATACTGTTGCCATTTTTTAATATAGCAGTCATACGCTTTTTTGGTCGCTGGTCTCCAAGATGCTAACATCAGGTCTGCTGCAGTATCTGTCAACCCTTCAACAGTGAATCTTTCCCTGATATCCTGCATAGCAGCAGGCGAAGCTTGCCCTTTTCCACAAGTCGGTGTGTTTTGTCCGGGTGGCTGGGCAGTATTAGGTCGCCGGTATGGGGACAGGCTCTGTAGTCAGCATCCTGGAGAGGAGCGGACACCTGAGGACCACCAGCACCCCCGTGCTCTGCTCCTGCAGCACCTTCTGCAAGACTTGCAGAATTACACTGAAAGAGGGAAAAGCATAAAATTCAGTGAGTTTCCAAGAAATGGAAAAAGCGTCCACTGCATACGCCTCAGGATCTGGTCTGTAGGAAGTATAGCATGGATACTGTTTGTTAATGCGAGAAGCAAACAAATCCACTGAGGGCTTGATGTTCAAGCAAGCCAAAGCTTTCTGCAGCATGTCAGGGTTGAGCTGCCATTCAGCATCCAGGTTTATTTTCCTGGACTCCGTGTCCGCTGCAGTGTTTTCCCTGCCTGGTAAGTACGCTGCTGAGAGCCATATGTCACAGGCAACACACCACTGCCAAATAGTGAAAGTGATGTCATTGCATGAATCTGAGTGGCTAGTGCCAAAATGATTGATGCATGCAACAGCTGTAGTGTTATCCGCCAACACACGCACTGCTTTCCCTGAAATTTCATTCTCAAAGCATTGCAAAGCAAAAAGGATAGCTTTCAGCTCCAAATAGTTGATGTGGAACTCAGTTTCTGTCGGAAGCCAGGCACCTCCTGACCGACAGTCTGCAAGGGAACACCCCCAACCAGCTTTACTTGCATCTGAAGTAATGGTGATTTCAGGCTCTCTGTCACAAACAGAATGTTTTGCACAGTCAATGTTATCAAGCCACCACAAAATGTCATTTCTTGCAAGGGGAGAGAGGCACATAATACCATCAAAATCGCCTCTGGAGCATTTGAGTGCTGTTTTCTTATCTTCCTCTAAGTGGCGATAGTGTAATGCCCCATACTTAACAGCTGGGAAACTTGCTATCATCATGCCCACTACTTGAGCGACCTCTCTGATTTTTGGCTGATTTTTCTTCAGCAACTGGGTGCAGCCCACTTTAATTTTCTCCTTACGCTCTGTCAACTCAACTGTCATGCTCTTTGAGTCAATGATTACCCCAAGGTACTGAATAGTCTGAGAGGGACAAAGGGTAGATTTCTCTGGGTGAACAACAAACCCCAATGCTCTAAACAGTTTTACAGTCTCAGTGATGTTACATAGACAATCAATATCACTTCTCGCAACCAACAAAGAGTCATCAAGATAAGAGGATGAAACATGACCTCTCTCCCTCAATGAAGCAAAAACTGGTTTCAACAGTTTTGTGAACTTTCTAGGCGCGATTGCTATTCCATTCGGTAAACAGTTAAATTCCCACAACTGACCCTTCCAGTTCCAACTGAATCTCAACAGCTTTCTGTGGGCCTGCCATATAGGTACTGAATAATAAGCATCCTTTATAATAATAATAATTAGCATTTATAGCGCCTAATCTTAATTTTTTTTAAAGCCCTAAGCGCTTACAATAATAAATGAATAAACCAGCAAGCAATATAAATAAAGAAACGACAAAAATATATTATACACGCGTGTGCATGCGCACACCACGCACTAAGCACAGACACGCGCACGCACTAAACAGACACACACACACAAACACACACACGAACGCACCACACGTGCACACACACATGCACACGAAGAAACAACACGCATGCACACAAACACACGCAGATGGAAGGGGCACAGTACTTAAGAAAAGAAATATAGCAGGCTATGATTTGATATGATCCTTTAACTTTAAGTCTATTGAGGCCATGAAACAGTCTTTTGTAATCAATCTAAGTGCTGACTGCAACGTATCCATCTTAAAATGTTGGTATGTGATTTCCCTATTCTAATGCTTCAAATTCAAAATCATTCTGTGTGTGTCATCCTTTTTTGGACGAGTGAAAATAGGTGACACAAATTGACCTGTCTCAGACACGCACTCTGAAATAACACCTTTCTGTGATAGTTTCTTTATCTCCTTATCAGTTGTGCAAATTTCTGGGCTAGTCGAGCTTGGTTGAGTGGGAGAGAAGTGTGGTAAATCCTCAATATCAGAAACCAGATCTATTTTGGCCCCAGTGATTAACTCAAGAATCTCGGGGTCAGAGGTCAAATCTTTCCATGGAACAACATAGTGCTGCAACCTCCCAGCAGTAAACACATCGGCTTCTTCTTTTAGTTCCTCAATCAGCCTTGGGAGTGTTGCATAAAATTCACTCACCTCATTGTGTGATTGTGACTCCCAGTGGGAGGGTCTCTGGCCTCTCAAGCCTGCTTTTTGTTGTTCTGCCTCTTGTGGTAGGCAGGAAAGTGCTTCTTGTTCCTGTGCCACTGACTGATTTTTCCGGCCTAAGAAAGATGGTTGGCCAGAAAAATGTTTGGAGCGCTTGGCATGGTATCTGGCTCCCCCAGGTCTTGGGCCAGAGAGCTTGGCTCCAATGTTGTCCAGATCCTTTGCCTCCTTTACGGAGGCAGACAAATTATCCCCAAACAGTTTGTCAGTAACTGGCACACTCTCTGCACAGATGCCAGCCGCGATGTTTTGGTTTAGGTAGGGTGTTATGATAAATAAGTACCTGTCATTAAATATCTACCTCTCGCATGAGAACTGTACCCATCTAACCCTAACCCTATCCCTAACCCTAACCCTAACCCTATCCCTAACCACGGAAAGAACCAAAAAATAGAGCAGGAGGGTGTAAATCTACATATTTGCCGATAAATCGATGTACAAGTCCATAAATCCATAATCCGTAAAATTCACAATGGCGGACAAACAAACGATTCTGATTGGCTACGCTAGGACTACTTCTAATGCGCATGCGCAGAGGTAAATATTTCATAGGACTACTTATTCATTATGACAAGGGCTTTATTCCTACGCGTCGTTTGATCGAGAGCTCTTGTGACGCGTGCCCAAGCAGAGCAATGCAATCCATTAGGTTGCTGACTGCCGTTTCAAGTAGGTCGGCCTTTTCGGTTCTCTGCGCCTCTCTGATTGCTTGCATGGCTCTCACTGACGTGCTCGCAGCACGCACTACGAAGTGCTGCATGTGCACTGTGCGAAGGTCATTCTTTCTCGCTCTCGACGGAATCGCTTTCCAAACCTCTTTGTTGACCATGGGAACACAGAGCTTTTCGCAGTTGGTAGGTCGGACAGTTTTGTCGGTTAGTTTTTGCACTTTCTTATCAGACGGTTTGTTTGGAGAACTGCTTATTGGCGAGTTTCGCGATCGATGTTGAAACTTTAATGCCAGTCTCTTCGTCATCGTCAAGCTCCTTTATTAGTTCATCTTCCTTATCGCAATTGATCGACACCATACGTCGTCGTTTGCTTCAGAGTCTGGACTTTCCTCGCTCGAAGTTTCCCGTTTCCGTTTTTTCGATTTTCTTTTGTCTTCCGAGCGCAATCTGCTTCACCCTGTCTGCGATCGAGTGGGTCCAGTGTCACAATTTGATCGTTCCGTTTGAGGATGGGATGCCAAGCCTGCAATCAATCGGTCTAGCTTGGCGTCCAGGTCGTGGAATTTTCTATTCCATTTTGCATCCAGGCTCTCTAAAGTCAGTGTTTCCCGCGATCCCGTTGCAGTTTGCTCAATCTATTCTATCATGTTACCGTTTCACTACGAACTGAGTTTACTCTTCCAACTTGGGGCAAATGCCAATTTACCAAAGACATAGTCTAAATAAGACTAAAATCACTTCCCTTGGCACGGTTACCGTGCATATAGCCGATGATATGATCCGGGTGACGTCACTTCCGTAGCGGCTATTTCAAATCAGAATAAATTTTCCAACCTTTGGGGCTGCCATGTTTTTTCTTCCCTCTACATTGTAAATTGTTTATCCGCCTGTTTCTACACCATCCCGGCTTTTCTGTGTCCCTAACACCAAGTGGGGTTCAGGTTTGGTCGGCTAGCGCTATCTAACTTGATATTTTCTTGATTAATTGATTATATTTTGAATTTTTTTTTTCGAAATTGTTGTTTGAGATTGTGCCGGTCTTTGCCCCCGGCGTCATGTCGTCACTCGACCCTATCCCTACTCCAATTCCTTCTGTTGTTGTGTCGGGTTCTGTTACGCCCAAGCAAGGGCGTGACGATAAAGGGAAATTCCTCCCTGTTTCTTCTTCGGCTAGCTCTAAGAAAGAGCCCAAGTCTAGACCATCTAGTTCTAAGAAGAGGAGTCTCTCCCCCCCTCCCACTCTGCTTTCCCCTATCCTTGAGTCGCAAGAGCAGGTTATTACTGTGGTCGATTCGTCATCTCTCGTTGCAGAAATGATCGCAGGTTTTCACGACAAGGGTATGGTGTTAGTCCCTGCCTCTTCTCTAACTTCTCACTTAGTTGAATCGAGGCCCACCTCAACACTGACTACTCAGACTAGACAGGCTTCTCAGGCCAAGCCCACGGATGAAGTTGGATTCTTAGCGGATCCTTATGGTCAGGACACACTCCCAGACGGTCCCCGAGATTATTTTGCCGTTGGGGACGAAATTCCAGCCGTTATTTCGCCCGGCCAACTGGCCCGCATGGAGCGGCACACAGGCATTTCAGTTTGCCCACTGGACCCGGACCCGTACACGGACAGCTACCGCCCTTCACCGGCCCGCACGGGTCCCCGCACGGCCGGTCCGACCCGCCCGTCCTCTGACTTCCCGTACGAAGATTTTCAGCGGACACGTGAGTTACAAACCGCCCGTACGGGCAACGGAAAACCCAGACTCTCTCTCACGGACAGAAAACCAGAACTCTCTCAAAGCATGATCACACAAGTGAGTGCTTCTGCCCGGTCCGTTCACGGTACAGATACCGTGTCCGCTACCGCTGGCCCGTCACCTGTTCAGCCGTTCACGGCTCCCGCTCGGCCGTCACGGCCCGTCCGGTCCGGTCACGGCACACCCGTGACCGCTACCCGACCCGTCCGCAGCAGAAGCGACGGCTACCCGTTCGACGGCAACGGTTTCAACGGCAACCGTTGTGATGACAACCGCTACTACGGCTCCCGTGATGACGGCTCCGTTCCGGCCTCCACTGGCCGTGAACACCCCTCTGCGAGGAGAAACCCAACGGATGGATTGCCTTCTGGTCATCCCTACGGGCAAGACTCAAACTTTCGGCGAGATTCATCCGCGGAAAATGAATTTTACCCGTCTGAATACGAGGGTTTTGATGACTACGAGACTTACGATGACCCAGGTGTGCGTCATCGCTCTCAGTACACACCACGGACCCCTCTTCGGTCTCCTACCAATGACCGTCAGGAGACGGAATCTGCCTCTCTTCAGGACCATGAGATCCCCCAGGATGAACTCCCTGTGCAGATGGAGCCCATCCCTTCAACTGGGAACTACCAGGGGTACTTGCATATTCTCCAGCCGTTCTGCAGTGACATTAAGCCCATGTCCCAGCCTAACAAGCAACGGCCTGACCAGCCTAATCCGTTTGGACAACTTCTTACGGAGAAAGAACCCCGCCTCGCCTTGCATACGTCGCCTTTCATCCGTCAGATTATTCGGCGGACAGATGCTGACTTGTGGACTACTCCCCCTCCAGTGGAGCAGGAGGACGAAGACACCCCTGCCGCTATGTACACTCCAGAAGCTATCCCTTCTGCCCCGGGACAGTTCATCAAGAGAGAGTTCTTTCCCCCATTCCAATTGGCGAACTCTTTTGTGCCGTTGCCTTCCTTCTCAGATGTGTCAACAAGTGAACGCACAAGTCTGGGCTACAGAGCAAAGAACAGATTCGCTCTTGTCGACATCTCCCAACAGTCGTTCAACAACCTCGAACGTTCTGTGTTCTCGATTCTAAGGGCATCTTCACTAGCCACCTCTATGCTCCAGTCCCTGCCGCAAATAGTGGGCTCTACCCCAACCAAACAGCCTGAAGACTTTCAGTTGAGTCAGGAGATCGATGAGCGAGCTCTTGGTGTCGCTCTTGCTTCGCTCTCCCAGGCGGTCAACTCTATTGCCTATGTCGCTTCGTCGTCCAAGACTCAGCTCGCTGCCCTATACAGAGACTCAGTGCTAGCGAAATCCAGCGTTTCTCTGTCCACCTTCGAAAGATCGAAGATTCGCTCCTGTCCTTCGACATCCTCTTCGACCTTCCACCCGGCCTCACTCAAGGAGACCCTGGATGAGGCGAAGAAACGTAAACACGAATTGTCTCAGGAGCACATCATGAGTTGGGCCCGACGTTCGGCGAACCGTGAGTTCGCTCCCCCGCCGGCAAAGCGACCTCGTCCTGATCAGAGACGGCCAAGTTACGTCCCTTCTCGGGGCATGGCTTCCAGAGGACGCTCTTCCCACCAACCGTCCTCTCGCCAACACGCTCATCCTCCGCGCCCCCCTCACCAGTTCCAACCCTCCACCTCGCCCCGTGGGGTCTCATCCTCTGGGCGGCGCGCTGGCTGGCCGGGTCATGCCCGGTATGCCCGAGCACCGTTCATGGGACGGAAGCAGCATTTTCAGTAAAGCCCGCTCCTCCTTTGAAGGATCCGGCACTCTCGGCCAATTCAAGTGCCGGTTCCCTGTTGGAATGCCTTCCAGCATGGGAACGCTTGGTCGCGAGCCCCTGGATCCTTCAGGTGGTGCGGGCAGGCTTCCGGTTCCCGTTTTCTCGGGAACCTCCCCTGTCTTCCTCCCCCATCTCCTTCCCCCCCCCTCGGACCCAGCGAAGCTCAACGTCCTTCAAAAGGAGATCGACTCCCTGCTCCAGAAGTCGGCCATCGTCCCGGTGGTCCCTACGGACCCTGGCTTCTACTCCAGACTCTTCGTGGTGCCCAAGAAGAACGGGGAGTTTCGTCCGGTCTTGGACCTTTCCCCCCTCAACAAGTTCATCCGAACCCCAAAATTCAAGATGGAGACTGCCGCCTCCATCCGTCTGGCAGTTCATCCAAACGACTGGTCGACGTCCATCGACCTCAAGGACGCCTACTTTCACGTGGCCATCCACCCTTCTCGACATCGCTTCCTGAGGTTCGTTTGGGGACAACAAACCTACCAGTTCGTGGCTCTGCCCTTTGGGCTATCCCCAGCTCCATGGATCTTCACGAGAATCGTCAAGGAGTTAGCCCGCCTGGCCAGGGCAAGATCGATCCGCCTGCACATCTACCTCGACGATTGGCTTCTGCTGGCCTCTTCCCGCAGTCTCTGCCGTTCCCACACAGACACCCTGGTCAAACTATCTCGCTCTCTGGGCTTTCGGATCCACGATCAGAAATCAGATCTCGTCCCTTCAACCACCTTCTCCTACCTGGGAATGGTGTTCGACACCGTACGGTTTCGTGTCCAGCCAACTCAGGACCGAGTCCTCAGCCTGCTGAACTCAGTGACTCTTCTCAGACAGAGATCTTCGGCGTCAGCCCGGCAACTCCTCCGGCTTCTAGGGCTGATGGAGTCTGTTGCGGACCTACTACCATTGGCCAGAGTCCACAAGAGGCCTCTTCAACGCCACCTCTCGGCCAGGGCAATCTCGCATGTGCCTCTCGATCACCAGATAGAGCTAGGCCCTTGGTTCCTCGAGTCGACAGCCCAATGGGCGAAGATCTCTTGGCTCAACGACGCAGTTCCCATCCGTCCGCTTCAACAGCAACGGTTCCTCCACACGGATGCGTCTACGGCTGGATGGGGAGCACATTTAGACAACGAGGAGGTCTCAGGTCTTTGGAC
>CM065683.1:19977775-20016280 GCA_017654935.2 Phymorhynchus buccinoides | reverse complement strand
TCAGCTCTATACACTCTTTTTTCTTTCTTTTCATCCCCTCCTCCAACTTACTCAGATCATTAAACATTGATACACTGGACGCCACTCTATCGTGGTCAGACAGGGTGAGCAGATTGCTGGCTCGTAAGAACAAAAGAAAATCGAAAAAAAAAACAGGAAATCGTGGAAACTTCGAGCGAGAAAGTCCAGACTCTTAAGCACACGAACGACGTCATGGTGTCGATCAAATTGTCTATAGGAGGAAGAGAAGCTAGATAAATTCGCTTGACGATGACGAAAGAGACGGGGCATTAAAGTTTCAACATCCGATCGCGCAACTCGCCAAAAGCAGTTCTCGCAAAACAAACCGTCTGATAAGAAGTAGCAAAAACTAACTGGCGACTAAAACTGTCCGACCTACGCAACTGGCGAAAAGCTCTGTGTTCGCCATGTCAAGAAAAACAAGGGTTGTGGAAAGGCGATTCCGTCTAGAGCGAAAAAGAATGACCTTCGCACAGTTGGGCATCTGTCAGCCTAACTTCGTGTGCTTGCTGCGAGCACGTCATTTGAAGGCCATCCAAGCAATGCAGAGAGGGGCGGTGTCAGAGAACCGCAAAGGCCGACTACTTGAAATGGGCAGTTCAGCAAGCCTATGATTGCATTGCGCTGCTTGGGCACTGCTCACATAGAGCTCTCGACTAAACGACGCGTAGGAATAAAGGGCCCTTGTCAAGATGAATAAGTTCTCTATGAAATATTTACCGTCTGGGGCGCATGCGCATTAGAAGTAGTCCAAGGAATAGCGTAGCCAATCAGAATCTTTGTTTTGTGACGCCATTGTGGAATTTTACGGATTATGGATTTATGGACTTGTACATCGATTTATCGTCAAATATGTAGTCATTTACACCCTCCGTTTCTCTATTTTTTGGTTGCTTTCGCGGCAAGTGGTTAGGGATAGGGTTAGTGGTTAGGGTTAGGGATAGGGTTAGGGTTAAAGATGGGTACATTCTCATGCGAGAGTAGATATTTAATGACAGGGTACTTATTTATCATAACACCCTACCTAAACCAAAACATCGCGGCTGGCATCTGTGCAGAGAGTGTGCCGGTTACTGACAAACTGTTTGGGGATAATTTGTCTGCCTCCGTAAAGGAGGCAAAGGATCTGGACAACATTGGAGCCAAGCTCTCTGGCCCAAGACCTGGTGGAGCCAGATATACGCATGTGGTCCAGAAGCGCTCCAAATATTTTTCTGGCCAACCATCTTTCTTAGGCCGGAAAAATCAGTCAGTGGCACAGGAACAAGAAGCACTTTCCTGCCTACCACAAGAGGCAGAACAACAAAAAGCAGGCTTGAGTGGCCAGAGACCCTCCCACTGGGAGTCACAATCACACAATGAGGTGAGTGAATTTTATGCAACACTCCCAAGGCTGATTGATTGAGGAACTAAAAGAAGAAGCCAATGTGTTTACTGCTGGGAGGTTGCAGCACTTTGTTGTTCCATGGAAAGATTTGACCTCTGACCCCGAGATTCTTGAGTTGATCACTGGGGCCAAAATAGATCTGGTTTCTGATATTGAGGATTTACCACACTTCTCTCCCACTCAACCAAGCTCGACTAGCCCAGAAATTTGCACAACTGATAAGGAGATAAAGAAACTATCACAGAAAGGTGTTATTTCAGAGTGCGTGCCTTAGACAGGTCAATTTGTGTCACCTATTTTCACTCATCCAAAAAAGGATGGCACACACAGAATGATTTTGAATTTGACATGCCGTTAGAACGGCTGTAGGGAACAATCACATACCAGCCTTTTAATGATGGATGAGTTTGGGCGAGTCAGCACTTAGAATTGATTACAAAAGACTGTTTCATGGCCTCAAGTAGGTACTTAAAGTTAAAGGATCCGTGTGATCAAATCATAGCCTGCTATATTTATTTTCTAAGTACTGCGCCCCTTCCATCCGCGTGTGTGTGTGTGTGAATGCGTGTTTCTGCGTGCGTGTTGCGTGTGTGTGTGCGCGCACGTGTGTGTGTTTTCGTGTGTGTTGTTTGTGTGTTTGTGTTTGTTTAGTTGCGTGCGTCAGGTGTCTGTGCTTGAGTGCGGTGCGTGTGCGCAATGCGCGCGTGTTTGTAATATATTTTTTTGTCATACATGTTTCTTTGTGGGGGGGGGGGGAAATAACAGGGTTCTTTTTATTATTGTAAGTGCTTGGCTGGTTTTAAAAATTTATTAAGATTAACGCTGCTTATAATAAAAATGCTAATTATTATTATTATAAAGGATGCTTATTATTCAGTACCTATATAGCAGGCCCACATAAAGCTGTTGAGATTCAGTTGGAACTGGAAGGGTCAGTTGTGGGAATTTAACTGTTTACCGAATGGAATAGCAATGGCGCCTAGAAAGTTCACAAAGCTGTTGAAACCTGTTTTTTGCTGTGGTTGATGGATAGAGGTCATGTTTGCATCCATCGTTATCTTGATGACTCTTTGTTGGTTGCGAGAAGTGATATTGATTGTCTATGTAACATCACTGAGACTGTAAAACTGTTTAGAGCATTGGGGTTTGTTGTTCACCCAGAGAAATCTACCCTTTGTCCCTCTCAGACTATTCAGTACCTTGGGGTAATCATTGACTCAAAGAGCATGACAGTTGAGTTGACAAGAGCGTAAGGAGAAAATTAAAGTGGGCTGCACCCAGTTGCTGAAGAAAAATCAGCCGAAAATCAGAGAGGTCGCTCAAGTAGTGGGCATGATGGTAGCAAGTTTCCCAGCTGTTAAGTATGGGGCATTACACTATCGCCACTTAGAGGAAGATAAGAAAACAGCACTCAAATGCTCCAGAGGCGATTTTGATGGTATTATGTGCCTCTCTCCCCTTGCAAGAAATGAAATTTTGTGGTGGCTTGATAACATTGACTGTGCAAAACATTCTGTTTGTGACAGAGAGCCTGAAATCACCATTACTTCAGATGCAAGTAAAGCTGGTTGGGGGTGTTCCCTTGCAGACTGTCGGTCAGGAGGTGCCTGGCTTCCGACAGAAACTGAGTTCCACATCAACTATTTGGAGCTGAAAGCTATCCTTTTTGCTTTGCAATGCTTTGAGAATGAAATTTCAGGGAAAGCAGTGCGTGTGTTGGCGGATAACACTACAGCTGTTGCATGCATCAATCATTTTGGCACTAGCCACTCAGATTCATGCAATGACATCACTTTCACTATTTGGCAGTGGTGTGTTGCCTGTGACATATGGCTTTCAGCAGCGTACTTACCAGGCAGGGAAAACACTGCAGCGGACACGGAGTCCAGGAAAATAAACCTGGATGCTGAATGGCAGCTCAACCCTGACATGCTGCAGAAAGCTTTGGCTTGCTTGAACATCATGCCCTCAGTGGATTTGTTTGCTTCTCGCATTAACAAACAGTATCCATGCTATACTTCCTACAGACCAGATCCTGAGGCGTATGCAGTGGACGCTTTTTTCCATTTCTTGGAAACTCACTGAATTTTATGCTTTTCCCTCTTTCAGCGTAATTCTGCAAGTCTTGCAGAAGGTGCTGCAGGAGCAGAGCACGGGGGTGCTGGTGGTCCTCAGGTGTCCGCTCCTCTCCAGGATGCTGACTACAGAGCCTGTCCCCATACCGGCGACCTAATACTGCCCAGCCACCCGGACAAAACACACTGACTTGTGGAAAAGGGCAAGCTTCGCCTGCTGCTATGCAGGATATCAGGGAAAGATTCACTGTTGAAGGGTTGACAGATACTGCAGCAGACCTGATGTTAGCATCTTGGAGACCAGCGACCAAAAAAGCGTATGACTGCTATATTAAAAAATGGCAACAGTATGCATATGATAATTCTCTGGATAAATTGTCACCTACTCCTATTCAAGTAGGCAATTTCCTAGCTTTGCTTTACTCTAAAGGTGCTAGCTATAGTGCGATTAACACTGCCAGGAGTGCTTTGAGTGCCTATTTAGCTTCAGAGAATGACAAAGGACCTTCTATAGGGAGCCACCCAGATATATGTAGACTTTTGAAAGGCGTGTCTGAAATGAGACCAGCTTTGCCAAAATATCAGGGAGTGTGGAGTGTGGATGTTGTTTTGGACCATTTACAGGAATGGCCACATGTGCAGGACCTGTCCTTAAAGCAACTAACTCTTAGAACAGTAATTTTGTTGACTCTGCTGACAGGGCAAAGAGGTCACGCACTGTATGCACTAAATGTCAGTGATGTTAAATTACACCCGCAGAAATGCACCATATTTTTTCAGACAAGCAAAAGCACACTCGACCAGGAACACATACAGAGCCAGCAACAATATTAGCTTTTCCAAAAAATTCTAAGTTGTGCTTGGTGAAACATTTAGAGAGATATTTGGAAATAACACAGAAGCTTAGACAAGGGGAAAAACTCATCAGTTTAAAAAAGCCAACCAACCGTATCTCTAGGTAAACTTTTTCTCGCTGGGTGAAGCATGTGTTGGAAGAGGCTGGCATTGACACAGACAAATATGGTAGCCATAGCACATGGGCTGCGAGTACTAGTGCAGCTGCCAACCAAGGGGCTTCCATTGTTTCCATCATGAAGGCTGCTGGATGGAGTAGCCAAAAGACTTTCTCTAAGTTCTACAATAAAGCTAGTGCCCCAAATTTTGGACAATCAGTCATGGACACTTTCGTGACAAAGCACTGAATTTTTTCTTGCATGTTGCTTGCTTTGATTTCATTTAATCATTTTATACATTATAATTATATGCACTGTATGTGTTGGTGTGCCTATGCACAGAAATTTGATTGGATGATGACTAAACTGTTCTGTGGAGGCTGCTTCATGGCAAATTCATATAATTTTCAATTAATCTGTCATTAATGCTGGTACCCAAGCATTTTTTAAAATTACTTCTTGTTTCAAGCTTTGTTTTTGTGTGTAACTGTGGATTATACATAGAATATAATTTGGATGCTGATGATCCATTACCATGTTCATAACCTTGTATGTTTGGTGGTTTATGTTGAAGCCTACGCTTCATTTGTTTTGGGTATGTTGTTTTTGTCCACTAGGTTCTCTAAAGTCTCGCGTAATTTATCTGGACGAGAAATAATTATAAAATTAAACTAGGCTTACGATAGGAAGCTGAAGTTTAATTTGAATTATTTGGGGCTATAATCACATTTATGCCCGTCTGCTGGCGTCAAGAACGATAATTTGTAACAGAAAAGAACATAGCGATTGCTTTTTCAGTCAACAGATTATCGTTCTTGACCGGGTTGACGGGCATAAATGTGACCGTCACCACAAAATTGAGTCGCATTGTCCCTAGTTCACTTGTCCCCTAGGGACAATTTTACGTGGAAGGGGGTCAAATCATCAATTCTCAGATTTTGACTTATTATTGAACAATGGGTCTTTATCTACCATGTACATAAGTATTGAAGTGTAAAAACAATCCTTTCTGCCTTAAAAGTGTGTTTATATCAGAAACATCTGGTTGTTTTGTACACATTTTGAAACTTTCCGGTTGCATTTTTTCATTTCGCCGATTCCCTGAGTATACGATTTCAAATCTTCATAACTTTGCAACAAATAGTCCGATTTACAAACTTTTTGGTTTGTTGGAAAGCTTTTTTAATGCAAAATAACAATTTGTTAATAACTCAAAAGTGACATCTGGGACATCACGACTCATTTTGTGGTGACGGGTCACAAATGTGAATTATTATATAGCCTTATTTTGAATCTACTGAAGGGAAGAGAAGTTACGCGCCCTCCCTTTTTTAGATTTGAAATGGTTCAATTAGACATGCCCTCCCTATCGTAGGCCTAGTACAGTAGTAGTGGACACAACAGCGCTAAAGCCTGACTCTTGCCGTCACGTGATCTGCTCCTGCATCTCGCGTAACTTCTCTTCCCTTCAATAGATATTCAAAATAATTCAAATTAAACTTCAGCTTCCTATCGTAAGCCTAGTTTTATTTTATAATTAACCCTGATTGACTCTATCTTAACATGCGCAGAACCCTTCTCAGTTCTATATCATCAGAATCTTCAAATGGATGAAGGTAATCATGCCAAAGTCTAGAAGTAGAAGAAGAACTTACAAAATAACACCCAACCAAATTACTCTCTTCATATCCTCTCAATATCATTGTAAACAACAAACGCTTTTCTATTACCTAATATATTTTGTCAAATCCTATCTCATCCCGTGCTGCACATCTTCGTCTTTGAACCCCTGTATATGTCAATAATTGCTGATAAACGGCAGGTGGACATTACTGGAAGAAGAAGATCGATAATTGATTCTGTTTTCTTCTCTCTGCAAGAAAGAGCTTCACAGGGGACGCAACTAGACATGACCAAAGGATGACCAGGATTTTTTTTCGAATAGGGATTGTTCCCCCTTGATTAAGGCTTTGGCGATTGGGACATTCGAGCTTGATGTGTGTGCGTGTGTCTGTGTGTGCGTGCGTGCACATACGCATTGTGTAACAGTGAGTGTGCGCATGTGTGCGTGCTTGCAAGCACACTTTTCGTGAGAGTGCAAATGCGCATTGTGTAACAGTGAATGTTAATGTGAATCTGCGCGTTGTGTGCGTGCTTGCATGCATACTTTAGTGAAAGTGCAAATATTTATAGCCTATGTAAACTTAGTGTGCCATATCTGTACTTGATGGATGTGGTATGATATAATTTTCTGGTCTGGCTGCTCCTAGTGCAGTGCGACCCATTTCTTTTTTTAATGGGGGGTGGTGTGGGAGGAAGGGCGCATGAACTCTGGAAACCTTAGCTATCAATTTGGTTCATACCAGGCAGCAGGACTCTCCCTGCTCTTATTGACTTTCCACTACAATGATCTTTTTTTTCACATAGTTTTTATAAAACGTAAATCCCTAATGGTATCTGATCTCTGTGAATGCCTAGTGCATGAACTGCAGTATTCAACTAACCCTTTTACTACAGTTGAGTGGCCAAGGATATATTTCAACGATTGTAATGACCACGGTACTGTCTAATGGACTGATGATGTAGGATAGGTCAGTCAGTCCTTGCAAGATATGCATGCGGTCAGTTTACTGATGTGATAAGGCATTTTGACACGACAGAGAGAGAGAGATCTGAGGGGGGAAAGAAGCAAAACAAAAAGCTCAACATATGTCAACATTTTGATTTATTAATCTTTATCAAGACTTCCAGAATCAATAACACTCCCATTACTAATGTTATACAAACCAAATTACACCAACAGTGAACAAACAGCAGGAAAACAAACAACCGAATTAACTTTTTTTTTTCTCATATCAAATTATTCTTAAAAGTAATATTGTTAATTTGTTCATGAAGCACATGGTAAAGAGAAGAAGAGATGGAGAGGAAAGGGAAGAGAGGAGAGAGAGAGAGGGGGGGGGAGGGGGCTTAAAGAATTAAAAAAAGGAGACAGAGAGGGAGAAAGTGCGTGAGTGCATACATGTAGTTGTGTGTGTGTGTCAGTGTGTGTGCGTGCGTGCATGTATGTATGTGTGTGTGTGTGTGTGTGTGTGCATATATGTGTGTGTGTAGATTGCATTGCAACAACCTTAAGCTACGCTGTTACTTGGCAGGTGTTCGCACTGTCTCAGTGTTGTCTAGCTGTTGTTAAATTAATTGGTGTAAAACAAAAAACTACAAGCACATGCACTGATGGTCTGCCGCAGCTGACTACTGATGATGTACTAACTAGGAAACATTTATGAGGTTAGCCTTGAAAGTTAGCTGTTTGCTTGGAAAAGCGCCAGCAACACGTCAGCTAAAATCGCACGACTGTACGATACAATTCGAAAACCTGATGTCGAAGCGCGAATCACATTTGTTCTTGGAGACCGAATTGTGTCATACAATTTTAGTGGACATGTGGCTGGCCCTTAATATGGGAAAGAGGCAAACGCATAGGCCTATTATGGGAAAGAAAGAGAATGAGAGAGAGAGACGGAGAAAATGAGAGAAAGAGAGGTGAGAGACAGACATTCAGATAAACAGGCGGTGTTGTCAGAAAGACAGACAGACAAGCAGACAGATTCTCTGGCAGCAATAGAAGCTCATAGGCAGGGCATACTATGCAATTACCGGTACTTTGGATTGTTAACTTCACTCTCTCCGTTACTTTCTGATCCTGCCTTAAGGGCCAGCCACACGCCAGCTAAAATCACACGACTGTACGATACGATTTGATCACGGGATCACATTTGTTCTTAGAGACCACGTGATTGAATCGTATCATACAGTCGTACAATTTTAGTGGACGTGTGGCTGGCCCTTTAGACATCACAAGTGTCTGCTCCAGTACCTGCCTATCTATCTGTTCCATGCATGCACACACGCACACACATGTACACGCATTCCACACACACACACACAGAGGTGAACAGACGTTAAATAAGCCTAAACCACTGAACTGAACCCCCCCCTCCCCCCCCCCCCCCACACACACACACTGGCAAACAAATGAAACCCTTCATCATTAACACAAGAATCACAGTCACAGTCACATGATTTTATTATTATAATCAAAGACAAATTAGAAATGTACACAAAATGTACATGCATCACAATACTATACCGTTGCTAGTAGTACTTTACTGTAGTACCATATTATGTAAATACTATGACAAAGGTCATCTCACACACAAGCATTCATTTTCTCTCTCTCTTACATACACACATGCACACACTTGCAAACTTTCTCTCGCAAACACACACACATACAGAAACATACACACATGCATGTACACACACACTGTTGCAAACACCTTTACCCAAATACACATATACTATACAGTTATAATCAAAGTAATTCAGATATGATAAACACATAGTTATTAAATAATAGATAAGAAATAGTCTCTAAGCAGTAATAATGAAAATCATTCATCAGTCAATCAATCAATTCAAAATCTATCAATAACAGTTTCTGCATACCCCAAAAAGCGAATGCTGCAAAACTTCTCAGACACACACACAACACAAAGAAATGCAACACAGACAAAGACCATAAACAGACACTGAAAATGTATAAAGATATTACATTGGTTTGGTATTTATTTGGTACTTTATAGTCACAGAGGTTGTCTCTGTGAAAATCGGATTGAGGGGGAGGGGGGGGGGGGGGGGGGAGGGTGGTGTGGTGTTAAATTTTGACCAAATGACAACTTTTTCATTGCCACTGGGTTTAACGTGTGCAAAGTGCATGGGTACACAGGACCTCGGTTTATCGTCTCATCCGAAAGACTCCACGTTCAGACCATAAGGCCTAGTGCAGAGTGAGAGGAAAAATCCCCTGTACCAAGGTTTGAACTCAGGTTCATTGTGCATTGACATATGATATTACACTCTTGATAACCAGAAATTCACAACAACAAAACATGAAAAAGCTAAGATTAAAATAAAGTTATTATCGGCTCAATACATTCTGAAACGAAAAACAAAAACAAAAAACAACAACAACAAAAACCCAACAACAACATAACAATAAATTGTTGCATCAGTTCCAAGTCATAAACACAACTTTAAAAAGTGGTTTCAGAAACATATACTGTACTTAAATAATTAAAACTAGGCAGACTCTGCCCAGGTTTGCTTCACTTTGCTCTCACTCTACTATCATCCCCTTCTAAATGTCTCTGCTGCAAAGTACTCATCCTACCATTACCATTACCATCTATTCTCCCTTGTAGCCAATGGGAAAGCGTGCGCGCGCACGCACACGCACACACACAGAATACATTTTATAATAGGAATATAGACACATTCAAAATCATTCATAAATTAACACAGTAAAGAGATTGCAAAAATACATGTTTATAACAAAAAACAAACAACAACAACAAAAAAGAGAGAAGAACAAGATTTTTAAACGCAAAAGATCAAACGACTTTAATAAAACCAGTCTCACATCACAGTGATTTTAAGGCTATATTCACAATTGCGCCCGCCAAGAACGATAATTTTTAACGTAAAAGAACATAGCCCATTGCTTTTTCAGTCAACAGACTATTGTTCTTGGCGGACAGAAATGTGAATATTACCGATTTTGAAACACCAAAGAGATTAAAACACAATTTCCTCCAGAGTAATGCACATATAATTAGCACACATTAACTTAAAGAACCCAGTAGCAACGATGGGGTTATGGATTTTAAAGTTTTCTCCTTCTTTCTTGTGACGTAACGTGGAAACGCACGCCCCACATTCTCCCTTTCTTTCTCAACTACACCCCCCCCCCCTTTACTTTCTACTCAAAGCACGAAAACTCGTGGCAAATGCCCTATTACAATTCAACATCAAACAGAGCGCAGATTCCGAAGCTTATCTCTTTGAAGCCCGTTTTACCTCCCCTGTCAACTTGTGACATCCACATTGGCGGTCTCCCTTTGTTCCCCGTATCTCCTTTCCCGATCACGAGAAAGAGGAGAGTGACACGTGCCAGTGATGTAACCGGCTCGTGATCGTTCTGTACTAGTATGCATAATATTATAGCGTCATCTTGTGACTTGTCGACTGCTATAAACCAATGATAGGGTCTCGGGTGTTTGAAATTGGAGGGGAAAATTTGAGTAGTGAGGAAAGTTAGCCTACACATTCTCTCTCACAATACCTCCAAAACCTGGCGAAGCAACATTGCAGACTCAACCTCTCTCCCAGCCAGTCCTAATAGCCCAACTAGTGAGTATTATTGATGGCTGGTGATTGAGATTTGTTTTTGTTAGATCCTATTTTTGATCTAGATCCTATGTTCAATGATGAATAAGGAGTAGATATGTTATTGAAAAGAAGTGGTAAACATTCTGTTCTAATTATGTGCACTGATTATTTGTGTGTGTGTTTTTTTACTTTAACTCTTTTGGTACCAGAACCGGATTTTATGCCTACTAACCCTTTTGTATATTTTTAGTAGGAAGCCTGTGGGTTGCAACCTTGCACTTTATGATAACATTCCTTTCCAGGTGTTGGATGGAGAGTGATGTTGGCTTGATCATAGACTTTGATCTAGCCGGGTACTGAATCCTACTAGTTGATTCCTGTACACCTTTTATGTTTTACTGATCTCAGTTTGTTAACTGAAATTCAGATTATGTGTTCTTAGTGCTATTGTACAAGGGCAGCCTTCTAGCCGGTTGGGATCCACTAATTCCCTACCGACTGAAGCCCCTTGTCTCTAAGCCATAGAGATCTACATCCACCTTCTCCTGTGATTATCAGCAGGGCATCGTGGTCAGGACGATCATCCCTGACTCACAAGCACCAAGACGGGAACGCCGCAAAGACGCCCCGCACCCCGAATCCGCGAGGAGACCACGCCTGAACCGTGCCATCCCGCGATGCCGTAACCGGAACGACTGGGAGCTACTCTCACCTGACGAGCAAGCCTAGTCAACCCAGCACTCGCCAATCCCTACGGAGGAACTTGACAACAGCTAAGTCCACAGGACCGCGCCAATCATTTGAACTTTCCTCCTGACACTGAAGATAATTAGTGACCCTTCCCGCTTGGGGCTAACCTTCTAGAAAGACAAAAGTCTTGTAAATCCTTTCGGATTTCATTGTTTTTCATTCATATTTTGTTTTGGCACCATTGAGCTGCTTTATTATTATTGTTGCATAATCTTATGCAGATTTTGTGAGTAAATAAAATACAAGTGTCAAATAATTCTGAACCCTTTGGTCAGACTGATGAGAGTGGAAGTCTTGTAATTTCATGTAAAACCCTACTTCTCTCTGTCTGCCATTTAGAGCAAATCAACCACTTGTATTTTCTTACAATCATACGAGCCAGAACCCGGGCACAAATATAAATTTATTAGATGAAAAGGGGCCGGGAAAGTTGCTCATCTCCCATACCCTAGAGAAGTGGGCTAAAGGCAAATTTTCTATTTGAAAATTTAACATACTAAAAGTCTTCCCTAGAGACTTAGCCTTTTAACCCATTCCCTCGTCACATTCCTCTTGGACTATTTACAGTACATAAAATGGGTTACACTGCATTCACTAGCGGCCATCATTAAATGTGAGGCAGCCCAAATTTCACAAACAGCAGCCCACTGAGATGATAACAATTCACTACAATAAAGTGACATGCAATACTGTACAATGCAAGGCATCACAATATTAACACAATACAATGTTTTAGAGTGGGGATAAAAAGGGGAACTGGCACCCAAAATAGAAAACGCAAAAACAATTCCATTCCTTGGGACACAAATTTGATAAAAATTCTGTAAATCAAGACATTCACTTAATGAAAACTATAGCATCAGAAAAGATTGCAACACTGGTTATTTAAGTTTCATACATGTTTTTGATGGCTGATCCATCATAGATGTTTTCATACCTCTGAACGTCAATAAAAGACAAACATCCAAAAGCAATTCCATGGACATCAAAATAGCACTGTATACAATACTACACATGACAACCAGAAATGTAACTCCAAATGTCTGATCTGAACTCCAGTGTATGCAGAGGTGTTGAGTAGTGTAGTATGGGATGAGTGGAGAGAGAGAGAGAGAGAGAGAGAGAGAGAGATATTTGATCAAATAAACCACAAACACCACTAACTGTGTATACGTTTTGAAGTTAGCTCTGTGCTGTGAAAAGAATAAAATAAAAGTAAAAGATTGTGCTGGTTTACTTTTTGTCCCACAGTGTATGAGCATGGTACATAGAGAGATCTCTTTCGAATTATGGAATTCTCGTCAGTATGTATATCTGCTAACAAACACTATCTTGTGGATCAACCCTAACAGGAAGACATTTCTAATAAAAGAATGGTGTCTTCTTTGCTCTAGGCTGAAAAATCCACAATTTAAGCAAACCAGCACAAGGTGAAAAGAAAAATGAAGAACATTTTAGGTAAAATAGATAAGTTATTAAAATGCGGAAATTTTGATTTGAAAAATTTAATACATGTGGGTAGAAAGAGCCAACCACTGAGGTGATCCTCTAATTAAAGGGATGCAAGTAAACCTTGTAGTGTAGCTACTCCCTGAACCCAACATGTAAAGAGCTAGAAAGTCAGTGCATAAAGAGTTGGCAGTGGATCCAATATTGGATGCCTGTGGCACACACCGAAGTGGAATATAATTATGAACAAATTATACCACAAAACACTACCAACCCTCCATGCACTATACAAATGTGGCTTGAAATGGCTTTATAGCTTAGAATGCCACTGTTAATAGTGGTGGATCCATAAAGGATGCCAGTGGTTCTCACCATAATGGTGGGGGATAATATTTGATCAAAGAAACCACAAACACCACTAACTGTGTATACGTTTTGAAGTTAGCTCTGTGCTGCCCCTAGAAATAGGCAAAAAAGTAATTTAGTATTACTGAAACTCAAACATCGTTTTTGAGTGAGGTATTACATATGATAATTGACATACAAACTGAAAGGAAAAAATTAAATTCAAAACACAATTCAATAAATTATTCATATAAAAGGACGCACGCGATAGGCAAAGCAGTACATGTATTGACAAAAACGAATGGCATCAATTAAGAGAGAGAGAGAGAGAGAGAGAGAGAGAGAGAGAGAGAGAGAGAGAGAGAGAGAGAGACTCAAAACTTTTAATTGCAAAGGCCACATACCTATCTGCAAGGAGGTCAAAGAACAAAATATAGAATCACACACACACACGCACGCATGCACACACACACACGCATGCGCGCACAAACACATTTTGCATTTGCAAAGAAAACGTGCAAAGAGAGAGAGAGAGAGAGAGAGTTGTCTCATAAGTTATTCTAAATAAATGATTTATGGATGTGTCAGACAGGGTTTTCCTCTTATTTCTGAATAGTTGCTCCATTGACCAGTTTGTGTTTTCTTCGAGGTGCAAATGGGTTCTGGCCTGTATGGAGTATCATGTGTCTCTTCAGGTGACTTGGCCGGGAAAAAGTGTTGCCGCAGGTCTTACATGCAAAAGGTTTAAGGCCTGTATGGGTTAGTTTGTGTATCTTCAGCATACTTCTTGAAATAAAGGTCTTATCACAAACATCACATGCATAAGGTTTCTGGCTCAAATGGCTCATCTTGTGTAGATACAGGCTACTTGGCTGCTTGAAGGTCTTACCACACAGATCGCAGGCAAACAGTCTCTGATCTGAGTGGATCATCTTGTGCACTTTCAGGCTACCTTTCAGTAGGAAACTCTTCCCACACACATCACATGCAAATGATTTCTGGCTTGTGTGAATCATCTTATGATATTTGAGACCAGTTGCCGACGTTAAAGTCTTGCCACAAACGTCACAAATAAATGGGGTCTGACGACCTGTGTGAACAGACATGTGTCTCTTCAGTGAAAGAGCATGTTTATATGTCTTGTTACATAGAATGCATACAAAGGATTTTTGACCATGAGTCACCATATGATTTTTCAGACTACTTGCCCCGGTGAACATTTTACCACATACTTCACATTCCAAAGCTTTACTATCATCCAAGTGAAGCAACCTGTGTCTCCTCAGGCTCCGTTCATGAGATAATGATTTACCACACACATCACAGGTAAAAGGTTTCAGCTCAGAATGGGTTAACTTGTGCGACTTCAGGATGTGCAAAAATCGGAAGGTCTTATCACACATGTCACAGGCAAAGGGCCTCTGATATGTATGGGTCCTTTTGTGCGACGTCAAGCTATCTGCTCGGAAGAAAGCCTTACTGCACACTTCACACACAAATTGCTTCTGACCTGTGTGGATTATTTCATGTTTCTTCAAACCACTTTTCTTCCTGAAAGAATTGCCACATACGCTACAGGTAAATGGTTTTTCACCTGTATGAGTCATCTTGTGTCTCTTCAGGCTATATCCATGTGTAAAAGTATTATCGCAAACATCACAGGCAAATGGTTGTTTTTCTGTATATGTTAGCTTGAGCGCCTTTAGGCTATCTTCACAGTTTACTTCAGAAGCAAGTAAAGCAATACACTTGTGTTTCTTCAAGTTACGTTCACGAGTGAAAGACCTACCACACACGTCACATGTAAAGGGTTTAAGCCCAGTATGGGTCAGCTTGTGAGACTTTAGGATATGTGAAAATCGAAAAGTCTTATGGCATATGTCACAGGCAAAGGGCCTCTCATCTGTGTGCGTCCTTTTATGCGAGGTCAAGCCATCTGCTCGGGAAAAAGCCTTACAACATACCTCACACACAAATGGTTTCTGACCTGTGTGGATCGTTTCATGTTTTTTCAAACCACTTTTCTCCCTGAAAGAATCACCACATACGCTACAGGTAAATGGTTTTTCACCTGTATGAGTCATCCTGTGTCTCCTCAGTTTGCATCCATGGGTAAAAGTCTTACTGCACACATCACAGGCAAACAATTTCTTATGTGTATAAGTCTCTTTGTGTGTCCTTAGGCTTTTTTTATGTTTAACTTTAGAAGCAAGTGAAGCAACACACTCATGTCTCTTCAGGCTACACTCTTGAGTGAAAGATCCATCACACACATCACATGTAAAGGGCTTCCATCCAGTATGGGTCAATTTATGTGACTTCAGGTTCTGTGAAAATTGGAAAGTCTTTCCGCACAAGTCACAGGCAAAAGGCCTCTGATCTGTGTGGGTCCTTTTGTGTGATGTCAAACAATCTGCTCGAGAGAAAGATTTACTGCACACCTCACACACAAACTGCTTCTGACGTGTGTGGGTCGTTGCGTGTTTCTTCAAAGCACCTTTATCGCTACAAGAATAACCACACACATCACAGATAAACGACATAGAAGTCTCATTGCTCTCGTTACAAGCTAGCGGCCTGTCCTCAGCAAAGATCTTACCACATTCATCACAAGCAAATGGCTTCTCTGTAAAAATCTTACCGCACTCATCACAGGAAAATAGTTTCTCCTCTGCAACTTTAGCACTGCGCTCATCTGTAAAAATGTTACTGCATTCGCCACAAGAAAACATCTTTTCTAAAAATGTCTTACCACACTCATTACAGGCAAATTGTTTGTCTGCTTCATGGAGCATCTTATGTTTCTTCAGATGATCTGAGCATGTAAAGCCCTCATTGCACACATCACAGGCAAATGGATTCTTGCTTGAATGTGTCATCTTGTGCATCTTCAGCTTATAGGCATGAGTGTAAGCCTTATCACACTCGTCACAGGCAAAGGGCCTATCCCCTGTATGCAGCATCTGGTGTTTTTTCAGACTACGGGCCAGTGTGACATTCTTACTGCAAACATCACAGGAATAGAGCTTCCCACTCGTTGACGGTCGACCATGGGATGACGAAGGTTCACTGCATTCCTGTGGAATAGAAAAGAGGTCATCGACATCATCTCTCATAATTATTATTGCAAATGTACAGAAACTAAAATGTTAGAACTTGTGAAAATAAATAAAAGGTAATACTGCTGTGTATATATATATATATATATATATATTATGAAAATACATTTGAGGCAAAATTAAAACAAGGAGTCCAAGTGCTCTTTTTTATGACTGCTTTTTATTGCCGAATTTTCGTGATCTTTGCGCTCACTTCATCAGGGCAAATGTATTTTTGTACCTCAACAGCACCAGCGTGGATTATGAAAATACATTTGCCCTGATGAAGTGAGCGCAAAGATCACGAAAATTCGGCAATAAAAAGCAGTCATAAAAAGAGAGCACTTGGACTCCTTGTTTTAATTTACTCCATTTTATGTTCTAACCACGAGTGATGTCCTCCTGGGTGATGCGGTGCTGGACACTATTAGGGGCCCTTTTACTCTTCACATTTTATATATATATATATATATATATATATATATATATATATATATATATATATATATATAGTATGAAAGAAAAATCTCAGTGAATAGCCAGCTCTGTACCCCTACTCAACAGAAGGACTGAAAAGTTAGTGCATTTGAAATGCAGATAATAGTTTGCTTTGATAAAACTTTTTTTCTGTGTCCAATGTCTTTATTTGTGAACCTCAGAAAAAAATAACAAACAAAACCAGTTAACGTTAACTTTGAGTAATGTTCCGTGTTCAAAATGCAAAAAAAAAAAAATGTTTTTTTTGAATCAGAAACAAAACCAGTTAACGTTAAAATTTCTGTATAAATTGTGCTGATTTACTTTTTTTCCCAATGGGGGAGGGACAGTGCCTTATGCAAAGACAGCTGTTTCGACCTAAGAGAAGGTCTCATCAGTTTGCATGATCGGCCTGCAATTTGACTGTCCAGTGGATGCCAACCTGAGCAAAAAAGACATTCTACAAGAGAATGGTGTCTTCTTTGCATCAAATCGAAAATTCATAATAAAAGCAAACCAGCACAAAGTTAAACCAGAAATAGTAAAAATCTTATGAAAATCTTATGTAAAATGAACAAAATAATAATGTTCTGAATTTTAATTTTAATGCAGAATAGTTTGCCGGTTTTTGGTTTTTTTTTAACATGGAACATTACTCAAAGTTAACGTTAACTGGTTTTGTTTCTGAGGTTCACAAATAAAGACATTGGACACAGAAAAGTTTTATCAAAGCAAACTATTCTGCATTTCAAATGCACTAACTTTTCAGTCCTTTGGAGTAGGGGTACGGAGCTGGCTATTCACTGAGATTTTTCTTCCATACTATTTTTATCCTTAATTTGGATACCATCTCAGTAGTTGGCCCTCTCTAATCATGTCTATTAGGTTTTGAAATTAAAATTCAGAACATTATTATTTTGTTCATTTTACATAAGATTTTCATAAGATTTTTACTATTTCTGGTTTAACTTTGTGCTGGTTTGCTTTTATTATGGATTTTCGATTTGATGCAAAGAAGACACCATTCTCTTGTAGAATGTCTTTTTTGCTCAGGTTGGCATCCATTGGACAAATTGCAGGCCGATCATGCAAACTGATGAGACCTTCTCTTAGGTCGAAACAGCTGTCTTTGTATAAGGCACTGTCCCTCCCCCATTGGGAGAAAAAGTAAATCAGCACAATTTATATTAAAAAAAATAAAATAAAAAAAATTATATTTTTTTGAACACGGAACATTACTCAAAGTTAATGTTAACTGGTTTTGTTTCTGAGGTTCACAAATAAAGACATTGGACACAGAAAAGTTTTATCAAAGCAAACTATATATATGTATGTATACTGTTGTTGATGGGATGAAAGAGTTAATGAAAACATGAATGAATGAAGAGAAGGTATAAAGATTGTTGAATACAAAAAGAAAATAAATAAAGGTGGATAACTCTCTGCATTGTTTGCTCCTTTATGC
The DNA here is from genome assembly GCA_017654935.2 of Phymorhynchus buccinoides. Taxonomy (NCBI): domain Eukaryota; kingdom Metazoa; phylum Mollusca; class Gastropoda; order Neogastropoda; family Raphitomidae; genus Phymorhynchus; species Phymorhynchus buccinoides. Next base: position 19,998,029 of record CM065683.1, on the reverse strand, counting down.
CTTTTATCTGTGCAGGGCTAGGCGGGGGTTCTTTGGTGGGGGGGGGGGGGGGGGGGGGGGTTGTGTGCCTTTAATGGAGAGTTATCCTCTTTTGTTTATTTTCACTATCTTCTCTCCTATCTTCGCTATTTCAGTTGTGATTATCGGAGAAGACAGATAAAAGGTTTTGAAGCAGTTAGGATAGCAATTTAAGAAAGTTTTAATTATACAGAGGATAGCAATTCTAAAAAAAAAAGGAATAAAAATTAAAACAAACTTTTATAAAGAGGATACTGAAAAAGCAGTTTTACAATTTTACATATATATATATGTTTATGCCCATATAATTTTGATACAGCAAAGTTATTTGCAGTTTCAGTTTTTTACACACACACACACACACACACACACACACACACACACACACATCATTTACAGATTAAATATTTATACAAAAATCATTAACAGAGTACTAATAAGGAAGAAATGTTGCTGTAATAACGAGTTTTATATAATACATTTTTAAATCATAAAGGAGCAATAAAACAAGGTTCTGTAGCATTACTAGAATTATTAACACCTTCAAAGATATGCATTGAGGACTTAGTACTACGTTAGAGGTTTGCGTAAGGTACATCAAATATAGAGGGATATTGCTGAAAACAATATACAAACATTATATTGAATGTTAGAACAAGCAACAAACAAGTATTTCATATGTCTATACCAATACACTATTCACAAGTTAAATTTTAAACAGCACTAGTCTTGTACAAACCTCAGATTGCACAAATTCACGTCTGTCACCATCCTCCTTTGAGCTTAGGGTCACATCAGAACTGACAGAGTTGTTCACCACAGGTGCCACATTGTCTGTCACTGCCAGCATGACATCCATATCTTTCTCTATCTGCACATCACTGACTGTATCTAGAGGGACAGGTTCGGCACTGGCAGTGTCATCAGTTTCTTTTGTGGCCGGGGGCTCACTTTTGATGACATCATGAATGTTTGCTGCTTGGGGGTCGATTATGATGACATCACTGAAGTCTGCCGCTTGTGGTTCAATTGTTACGACATCATTACTGTCTGCTGTTTCTTCCATTTTTACCATGACATCACTGGAGTGTGCTGAAACAGGTTCTGTTTTGACGTCATCATTGAAGTTTGTTGTTTGTAACTCAAGTTGGATAACTTCCCTGATGGTGCTGCTTGCCACTGCTTCAGGATCACCTGCACAATCTATTGGTTCTGATGCACTTCCACCTTCAACAAAGTTAATTTCAACTCCTATATTGACCGCTTCACTTTTAACACAAACAAGGGTGGTATTCGTATGTGACTGTGTGTTGCAGGCAGTTGCAAAAACAGGTTCATCTTCCCCGTCAGATGCGTCGCTCCCAGGTTCAATTGTGCCATGTTCAGAATTGAATGCACCCCAGAACTCCATCGTTGTATCAGAGCAAGTCCTTCCTACAGATGTAAGATTATTGCAAGACGTCAGCGTTCTCTTCCATTTCCATTCCCTGTAGACTGGAGCTGGTTCAGGTTAAAGCATGTTAACTGTCGCTCCTAAAAGTTTTGGCTGGAATAATAGACCATCATTATGCTGTCTGTTTGATGCTGAATCAGTAACAGTGGCTAATGAATTGGAAACTGTTTATGAAGTGGGTTGGTTGGGTTGTTGGATGCGTCAGGTCATCATTCATGCCATGGCGGTGCTGCACAAGCGGGGACACGCTCTCCAGGCCAGGGTAGCCCTGAATTTGACAGGGATGATTCTCTGTGACAGATAAAAGGCAATAAAGGTTTACAATGCAATAGGCAAAGTCATGTTCATCAATTTTATGACAAATTGCTTTGTTTGTGGTTAGCCTGACCTCTGTGTGTGTGTGTGTGTGTGTGTGTGTGTGTGTGTGTGTGTGTGTGTGTGTGTGTGTGTGTGTGTGTGTGTGTGTGTGCGTGTGCGTGTGCGTGCGTGTGTGCGTGTGCGTGCGTGTGCGTGCAGTGATGTCCCGAGGCCCAGGTAATAGGTCATAGTGCTATTTATATTGAAAATGTTCTCTTGTGTTCCCCCCTTGTCAGGACACATGCCCTATTAAAGATTAACTCTGGCAGACATTGTCTTGTTTCCTTACTGACGCCAAGGAACGGGCAGAAGTACTAAATAGGCAATTTCAATCGGCCTTCAGCCCTAGAACACCCTCACAGCTGAAGAATTCACTGTCAGAACCAACCTCAGCTCAAACTATGAAGGCCCATCCTGCAGCTCCATCAATATCACAGAGGAAGATGTAAGGAATCTGCTGAAGCAGCTGGACCCAGCAAAAGCTCCAGACCCTGATGGCATCAGTCCCAGGATACTCCGAGAGCTAGCAGATGAGATTGCCCCAGCCCTTACATTGCTCTACAGAACCTCCATCTCCTCAGGCGTAGGACCACAAGACTGGAGGACTGCCCATGTTACCCCTGTATTTAAAAAAGGGGAGAGGTACAGGCCAGAAAAGTATCGCCCGATATCCCTCACCAGCATCCCATGTAAGCTCATGGAACACATTCTTGTGAGCACTATCATGGGTTTCACAGAAGAACACGACATCATCTGCCAGGAGCAACACAGCTTCCGAAAAGGCCGGTCCTGTGAGAGCCAGCTTCTTGGGCTCGTGGACTAACTCAATGACGACTTGGAGAAGGGAAAACAAACTGACGCACTCGTCATGGACTTCTCCAAGGCCTTCGATAAGGTGTCCCATTCCCTACTGGCCCACAAGCTGAGCCACTACGGCATCACAGGGCAGGTCAACAGATGGATTCAGAACTTCCTGGCAGACCGCAGACAGGCTGTTGTCGTTGAAGGAGCTAGGTCCGAATTTGTACCAGTTGAGTCAGGGGTCCCCCAAGGTTCCGTCCTTGGACCCTCATTGTTTCTCCTGTACATCAACGACCTACCGCAAGACCTCACAAATGCCAATCCATCCATTTCACAAGGAAAAGAAACACCATCATGAGCCAATACCAACTTCATGGCCACACCTTGACCAATGCAGACTAGAAAAAGTACCTGGGAGTTACCATGTCAAAAGATCTGCGCTGGGACTCCCACATCACTAACATCATCAACAAAGCCAACAAGACGCTCGGCTTCATAAGACGAACACTGTGAAAGTCTGGAGCATCAAGACTAAGGAAAGAGGATTCCTTGCCCTTGTACGACCATCACTCGAATATGTTTGCAGCATATGGGACCCCTACACCAGCAAAAATGTGAACAAAATCGAAGCTGTTCAGCGGAGGGTGGCACGCTGGGTGGTCAACCCCCATCGAAACACATCCAGGGTGGAGACTATGTAGCAGCAGTTAAACTGGTCCCCACTCTCCCAGCGTAGAAGGAAGGCCCGCCTCACCAACTTCTTCAAGATCCATCGTGGAGAGTTGGTGATCAACTCCACCAGGAAGCCAACCCCCAACCCCCCAACAAGATCGCCATGCTCCCTGCATGCTTACCAGCTGCCGGCATGCAGGACTCTGTACCGCCAGCAGTCTTTCTTCCCTCGCACCATTGCTGAGTGGAACTCACTTCCACCAGTGGCAGTTTCATCAGCCACGGTGGAAGCCTTCAAGAACCAAATCTAAATTCTCCCTCCATCCTCTTCAACACCCATCCCCCCCCCCCCCCATCTCTCCAGTGCCCCCCTCCCCCCACTGCCTTCCCTACCAAACTGAGACTCATCATACCCTGGAATTGACAGTGATTATTTCTCATCTATTTCTCGTCCAGAGAAATTACGCGAGATGCGGGAGCAGATCATGTGACGGCAAGAGTCAGTCGGCGCGAGCGCGTCGGCGGCAGAGCCTTGTTTTTTTTAGCAGACGATAAGATTTTTCCATTTTAGTTATAATTTTCCCTTTCCCTTCACGTCCCAATAAAGTGTGTTGTATATTAACATTAGTGTGTGTGTTTTGTGGTATATTTCGACAGGTAAGGTCGTTTTTTAACCGGAATATAACCTGTACGCCTAGGCCTAACCGGTAGGCACTAAGGCTCATGTGTGGACGCGCGCTGGAATCAGGAATGTGTCTGGCATCGAGGGGGGGGCGGTTTCTTTGTTCTCTCCGGACCCAAGTCTACACTGTGCTGCATAGTTTGTGCAATTTCTCAGCTTACGCTGTTAAAATTATTTTGCCACTGAGTCTGGTCTTGTTCCACTGATCAGCTTACGCTGATTTATACATTTGCCACTTGTGTTTGGTTTTACCTTGACATCTTACGATGTCGGACTTGGACCGTAGGCCTGACGGCCTGGTGCCAGTGAATGAGCAAACTGCAACGGGATCGCGGGAAACACCGGCTTTAGAGAGCCTGGATGCAAAATGGAATAGAAAATTCCACGACCTGGATGCTAAGCTAGACCGATTGATTGCAGGCTTGGCATCCCATCCTCAAATGGAACGATCAAATTGTGACACTGGACCCACTCGATCGCAAACAGGGTCAAGTGGATTGCGCTCGGAAGACAAAAGAAAATCGGAAAAACAGAAACGGGAAACTTTGAGCGAGGAAAATTCAGACTCCGAGTCTGAAGCCGAAGGCGATACCGAAGCAAACGACAACGTAGTGTCGATCAATAGGGCGGTTGCCACGAGTGTTTGTTCACTATATTAGACTACTAATTTGCCCGAGCTCGTTCTGCCCGAGTTGCGCTGACCTTTCTAATTCAACTCTCTAAATTCAACTCAGTGAAATTCAAGGTCACCGGCGCGTGGCAAATGCTCTATTGCGATGAGGAATATGAACTAATAAAGGAGCTTGACAACGAGCTTGATGATGACGAAGAGACTGGCATTAAAGTTTCAACATCGATCGCGAAACTCGCCAATAAGCGGTTCTCCAAACAACTGTCCGATAAGAAAGTGCAAAAACTAACCGACAAATATGTCCGACCTACCAACTGCGAAGCTCTCTGGCCCAAGACCTGGGGGAGCCAGATACCATGACAAGCGCTCCAAATATTTTTCTGGCCAACCATCTTTTTTAGGCTGGAAAAATCAGTTTCAGAGTCAGTGGCACAGGAACAAGAAGCATTTTCCTGCCTACCACAAGAGGCAGAACAACAAACAGCAGGCTTGAGTGGCCAGAGACCCTCCCACTGGGAGTCACAATCACACAATGAGGTGAGTGAATTTTATGCAACACTCCCAAGGCTGATTGAGGAACTAAAAGAAGAAGCCGATGTGTTTACTGTTGGGAGGTTGCAGCACTATGTTGTTCCATGGAAAGATTTGACCTCTGACCCCGAGATTCTTGAGTTGATCACTGGGGCCAAAATAGATCTGGTTTCTGATATTGAGGATTTACCACACTTCTCTCCCACTCAACCAAGCTTGACGAGCCCAGAAATTTGCGCAATTGATAAGGAGATAAAGAAACTATCACAGAAAGGTGTTATTTCAGAGTGCGTGTCTGAGACAGGTCAATTTGTGTCACCTATTTTCACTCATCCAAAAAAGGATGGCACACACAGAATGATTTTGAATTTGAATCATTAGAACAAGGAAATCACATACCATCATTTTAACCCTTTCACCGCAAATGTCGCATTTATGCACCACAATGGTTTAACACCCATGTCACTAAAAGGCATCAAATCAGGACCTGTTATCTGGAGACCTTATTTTCTTAATTTGCTTTAGGTAAGGATAGGCCTAATGTTATGCATTTCACAGAGAAATTCCTAATAACTGCAGATACATTTTTATTTCTACCCTGTTCAGTTCAATGGCAGTTTTTGGCTAAAAATTGGCTGCGGCGAAAGGGTTAAGATGGATACGTTGCAGTCAGCACTTAGATTGATTACAAAAGACTGTTTCATGGCCTCAATAGACTTAAAGGATCATATCAAATCATAGCCTGCTATATTTCTTTTCTAAGTACTGTGCCCCTTCCATCTGCGTGTGTTTGTGTGCATGCGTATTGTTTGTGCGTGTGCGTGTGTGTGTGCACATGTGGTGCATTCGTGTGTGTTTGTGTGTGTGTGTCTGTTTTGTGCGTGTGTGTGTCTGTGTTTAGTGCGTGCGTGTGCGCATGCGCACCCATGTATGATATATTTTTGTCGTTTATTTATTTATATTGCTTGCTGGTTTATTCATTTATTATTGTAAGCACTTAGGGCTTTAAAAAAAATTAAGATTAGGCGCTATAAATGCTAATTATTATTATTATAAATGATGCTTATTATTCAGTACCTATATGGCAGGCCCACAGAAAGCTGTTGAGATTCAGTTGGAACTGGAAGGGTCAGTTGTGGGAATTTAACTGTTTACCGAATGGAATAGCAATGGCGCCTAGAAAGTTCACAAAACTGTTGAAACCAGTTTTTGCTTTGTTGAGGGAGAGAGGTCATGTTTCATCCTCTTATCTTGATGACTCTTTGTTGGTTGCGAGAAGTGATATTGATTGTCAATGTAACATCACTGAGACTGTAAAACTGTTTAGAGCATTGGGGTTTGTTGTTCACCCAGAGAAATCTGCCCTTTGCCCCTCTCAGACTTGGGGTAATCATTGACTCAAAGAGCATGACAGTTGAGTTGACAAAAGAGCGTAAAGTGGGCTGCACCCAGTTGCTGAAGAAAAATCAGCCAAAAATCAGAGAGGTCGCTCAAGTAGTGGGCATGATGGTAGCAAGTTTCCCAGCTGTTAAGTATGGGGCATTACACTATCGCCACTTAGAGGAAGATAAGAAAACAGCACTCAAATGCTGCAGAGGCGATTTTGATGGCATTATGTGCCTCTCTCCCCTTGCAAGAAATGAAATTTTGTGGTGGCTTGATAACATTGACTGTGCAAAACATTCTGTTTGTGACAGAGAGCCTGAAATCACCATTACTTCAGATGCAAGTAAAGCTGGTTGGGGGTGTTCCCTTGCAGACTGTCGGTCTGGAGGTGCCTGGCTTCCGACAGAAGTTGAGTTCCACATCAACTATTTGGAGCTGAAAGCTATCCTTTTTGCTTTGCAATGCTTTGAGAATGAAATTTCAGGGAAAGCAGTGCGTGTGTTGGCGGAAAACACTACAGCTGTTGCATGCATCAATCATTTTGGCACTAGCCACTCAGATTCATGCAATGACATCACTTTCAATATTTGGCAGTAGTGTGTAGCCCGTGACATATGGCTTTCAGCAGCATACTTACCAGGCAAGGAAAACACTGCAGCGGACACAGAGTCCAGGAAAATAAACCTAGATGCAGAATGGCAGCTCAACCCTGACATGCTGCAGAAAGCTTTGGCTTGCTTGAACATCAGTGGATTTGTTTGCTTCTCGCATTATTACAAACAGTATCCATGCTATGTTTCCTACAGACCAGATCCTGAGGCGTGGACGCTTTTTTCATTTCTTGGAAACTCACTGAATTTTATGCTTTTCCCCCTTTCAGTGTAATTCTGCAAGTCTTGCAGAAGGTGCTGCAGGAGCAGAGCACAGGGGTGCTGGTGGTCCTCAGGTGGCCGCTCCTCTCCAGGAAGCTGACTACAGAGCCTGTCCCCATACCGGCCACCAAGGACTCCCTGATACTGCCCAGCCACCTGGACAAAACACACCGACTTGTGGAAAAGGGCAAGCTTCACCTGCTGCCATGCAGGATATCAGGGACAGATTCACTGTTAAAGGGTTGACAGCTACTGCAGCAGACCTGATGTTAGCATCTTAGAGACCAGCGACCAAAAAAGCGTATGACTGCCATATTAAAAAATGGCAACAATTCTCTGGATAAATTGTCATCTACTCCTATTCAAGTAGGCAATTTCCTAGCTTTGCTTTACTCTAAAGGTGCTAGCTATAGTGTGATTAACACTACCAGGAGTGCTTTGAGTGCCTATTTAGCTCCAGAGAATGACAAAGGACCTTCTATAGGGAACCACCCAGATATATGGGTTGTTCTCAGAAACATATGAGGTATGGGGGTGATCTACTTTGCATTCTTATTATTTTGTTGCAGTTTGTTATTCTAGTGGTTTCTGCTTTTTGGTTAAAAAATAAGCTTTTAGTAACGAAATGCACACAAAACAACATGGCGGATTTGTGACATGAAGCTGCATACTGTAAACTAATTGTTCTGGTGACAATTAAGATTGTTTTATTAAAATAAAAACAACTGCAAACTCATGTATGATTACCTTGCTACATTTCAACTGAAAACCATTTGACTTAATACTTGATTTTGATTTAAATAGATGGTATTTAAAATATCAGTTACGGTTGTGACACTGGTTTCCACTTATAGCTCTGATGTTTAACGACCCATGCATAAACTATTTCACATTCCTTGAAATGCTTTTAAGCATACACCGATGAAAGAAAACAAACTGCAACATTTGGACATGTTAATTCAGAAGTGCTGCTGTTCCTATCTTCTTTATAATTATTTATGCCAGAAGACTCATCATGGTTTCCACTTTACACTGTCACAACCGAACGACAGAAACTTCTGATAATTCTGAGACCTACCTCTTACCCACCAAGATTTGGGTGCAAGGCACTTGGCCTTGACCTAAAACATCTCTGGCATGCAGCTTTTCCCCGCTAGAAGCACACAGTGATGCCATTCCAGACTGGCATACTTTGGCTTCCACCCTTTTCCTTGATGTGACAACCGTCACAGTTGCTGATGGCTGCATGACTCAAGGTGGATGAGACCTTTTATTTATTATTTTGTTGTTGTTTGATTGCACACAGTGCGCTTAAAATTAATTTTACCTCATAAGTGATGCTTAAATTAATGTAAAACAGTGTTTTCTTACTGATTTTGGGGGGCATATTTCTGATGTCCCTTTAGGTTCCACGTCACAACCATCACCAACCTAAAACAAACTAATAAAAGTGTTACATATATGTGTTAAGAGGCTTCAAATGTTATAAATTTGTGTTAATTGCATTGTTCTCTTGCAGTTATTTTGCTTTTTACTAATTTTTGCCATATTTACAGTTGTCTATATTCAGTTTTAAAATGTTGGATTCCACGTCACAACCGTAACTGTTTCCATGTCACAACTGTCACTAACATTAAACAGAACTAATTAAAAAGTTACATATACTTGTTAAGACGATTCAATTGTTAAATTTTATGTTAACTGCATTGTCCAATTGCCATTTCTTTTGCTTTTTACTCATTTTCCCATCCTTACAGTTATATTTATTAAATTCAGTTTTAAAATATTGGATTCTACGTCACAACCGTCACGGTTTCCGTGTCACAACCGTCACTAACCTAAAACAGAACTGATAAATGTGTTACATATATACTTGTTAAGAGGCTTCAAATGTTACATCTGTATTAATTGCATTGTTCTATTGCCAGTTCTTTTGCTTTTTACTCATTTTACCATGTTTACAGTTGTTTATATTCAGTTTCAGTGTTGATTCTAGACTTTTAGAAAAGGGGGTCCAAGGACCCCTATAGATGAAAAAAGAGGGTCCTAGGGACTCTTCATGGTCCAAAAATGGGGTCCCAGAAGACAAACACATCGCCGTCAGCAATCTCAAGTTCGTCGTCATTTGAAATTGCATTGGATGTTGGTCCCGAATCTTCCGTTACTGCAGCCGTATCTTCATTCACAATAGATGTTTGGCCAGATTCTTCCAAGTCGGACACTTTAGGTGTTTTGGACGACTTGAAGGCAAAATCAAACAGTGTTGACGTTCGCTTCATGATTGCCACTCTACTCCATCTTCATACTCGGACGCGCTACGCTCAACTCAACTCGTGATTGGCTAAACTAAAGCATTGATGTCCAATGGCGCGAAAGAGAATTACTCATTTCCGGCTTACTGGCTATACGCAAAGTAGCAGTGCAATTTTGTATTGTCGCATTGGTGGTTTAAAAACGCGTCCAAAGTTTTTTTTCTAGCGTCACAGGGGACGCACTGGCTTTTTATTTAGGCGTCATCACCGTAAATTTCGCGCGATTTTAGCTAGGACGCGCTCTAGAATCAACACTGCAGTTTTCAAATGTTGGATTCCATGTCACAACCATAACGGATTCCATGTCACAACCATAACATATTACTTCTATTAAGTATTAAAATGCAATAACTTCCATTATTGTGTACAGACAATTGCTTTGTGTTATGAATATGATTGTGTGGTTAAAGTTAACTCCAATTTGTGGTGCTTGCTGTGGTTATTTGGCTAAAAAATAAACTTTGAATCCGAGCATACAAAACTGTCTTAGAGTGTCATTTAAAAAATGAGCTAAAAATGTACTTTGTCAGTGATTGTCATACTTCTAATTGTTGGGTTTGTTTTATAAATGCATATAAAGACATTTTAGAGTGTTTTTTGTTTGGTATTCTATCTGAAAAGACTTCTTTAAACTACTACAACCGTCACATGGCTAAAAATTGAATTTTTATTCATCAAATGCAAGAAAACAAATTGATCATTCATAATTTTTTCAACAGAATATGGTCTATGCTAAAGTACTCTGTGTGACAAAAAGGCATAAATTTCCAATGACATTTATTTTTCAAGGTCTATGACTGTCACAAAAACAGCACATGTTTCTGAGAATGACCTATATGCAGACTTTTGAAAGGCGTGTCTGAAATGAGACCAGCTTTGCCAAAATATCAGGAAGTGTGGAGTGTGGATGTTGTTTTGGACCATTTACAGGAATGGCCACATGTGCAGGACCTGTCCTTAAAGTTAAAGCAACTAACTCTTAGAACAGTAATTTTGTTGACTCTGCTGACAGGGCAAAGAGGTCACGCTCTGTATGCACTAAATGTCAGTGATGTTAAATTACTCCCGCACAAATGCACCATATTTTTCTCAGACAAGCAAAAGCACACTCGACCATGAACGCATACAGAGCCAGCAACAATATTAGCTTTTCCAAAAAATTCTAAGTTGTGTTTGGTGAAGCATTTAGAGAGATATTTGGAAATAACACAGAAGATTAGACAAGGGGGAAAACTCTTCATCAGTTTAAAAAAGCCACACAACCCTATCTCTAGGGAAACTTTTTCTTGCTGGGTGAAGCATGTTTTGGAAGAGGCTGGCATTGACACAGACAAATATGGTAGCCATAGCACACGGGCTGCGAGTACTAGTGCAGCTGCCAGCCAAGGCGCTTCCATTGTTTCCATCATGAAGGCTGCTGGATGGAGTAGCCAAAAGACTTTCTCTAAGTCTAAGTTCTACAATAAAGCTAGTGCCCCAAATTTTGGACAGTCAGTCATGGACACTTTCGTGACAAAGCACTGAATTTTTTCTTGCATGTTGCTTGCTTTGATTTCATTTAATCATTTTGTACATTATATGCACTGTATGTGTTGGTGTGCCTATGCACAGAAATTTGATTGGATGATGACTAAACTGTTCTGTGGAGGCTGCTTCATGGCAAATTCATATTTTCAATTAATCTGTCATTAATGCTGGTACCCAAGCATTTTTTAAAAATTACTTCTTGTTTCAAGCTTTGGTTTTTTTGTGCAACTGTGGATATATACATAGAATATAATTTGGATGCTGATGATCCATTACCATGTTCAGTGTATATAACCTTGTATGTTTGGTGGTTTATGTTGAAGCCTACGCTACATTTGTTTTTGGTGTGTTGTTTTTGTCCACTAGGTTCTCTAAAAGTCTCGCGTAATTTCTCTGGATGAGAAATAATTATAAAATTAAAATAGGCTTACGATAGGAAGCTGAAGTTTAATTAGAATTATTTTGAATCTATTGAAGGGAAGAGAAGTTACGCGCCCTCCCTTTTTTTAGATTTGAAATGGTTCAATTAGACATGCCCTCCCTATCGTAGGCCTAGGCTATGTCGCACCAAAATATTTGCTCGTGCAAATACTTCGCTCGCTACTATATGAGTGTGTATTTGCGACATTGAGCATGAACGACAAATTTCACTTTCTTTACTTCAACCATTTTTCCGTACTCCAATTGTTCATATTTCATAATTTTACGGAAAACAGTGAAATTTGTCGTTCATGCTCAATGTCGCAAATACACACTCATATAGTAGCGAGCGAAGTATTTGAACGAGCGAATATTTTGGCTGCGACAGGCTAGTAGACACAACAACGCTAAAGCCTGATTCTTGCCGTCACGCGATCTGCTCCCGCACCTCCTCTTCCCTTCAATAGATCCAAAATAATCCACTTCAGCTTCCTATCGTAAGCCTAGTTTAATTTTATAATTAACCCTGATTGACTCTATCTTAACATGCGCAGAACCCTTCTCAGTTCTATATCATCAGAATATTCAAATGGATGAAGGTTAATCACTAACTAGTTGGAAGAAGTCTGGAACAGTTACAGTGGTGAGTGGAAGTCTAAAATAACACCCAACCAAATTACTCGCTTCATATCCTCTCAATATCATTGTAAACAAGAAACGCTTTTCTATTACCTAATAAATGTTGTTCTCAAACCCTTCCTCATCCCGTGCTGCACACCTTCGTCTTTGAACCCCTGTATATGTCAATAATTGCCGATAAACGGCAGGTGGACATTACTGGAAGAAGAAGATCGATAATTTATTCTGTATTCATCTCTCTGCAAGAAAGAGCAAAGCAAGGGACGCAACCAGACATGACCAAAGGGAGATAATACTCTTCAGGAATTTTTGTTCGAATAGGGATTGTTCCCCCTTGATTAAGGCTTTGGGAAGGGGAAATCCAGTGGCATAGCATAGCATATCATAGCATAGCATAGCATTGGCACTTTAGGCTTCACAGCCTTTTGCCCGCTATGTATATATTTTTTATATTTTTCAGTCGTTGTTTTGTATGGGTACTGCGTACGATCTTGGCATAACCTCCTAATTCATATTAATATTTGTTTGGAAGCAATAGTCTTCCCAATGTTTATCTAAATTATTTTTAAAACTGTTGAGTGTTCCTGATGTCACTATGGTGCTGGGTAAAGAATTCCAATTATTAATAATCCTGTTAGTAAAAAAGTGCTGATAGAGATTTAGTTTTAACAAATGGTTTAGTGAGTTTCAGAGGATGACCTCTAGTGTTGGATATGTTAAGTACGTGAGAAAAGATTGTTAGTGGTTTTACTGTCGTAATAATTATGCAGTATTTTAAATGTCTCAATCAATCTCCCCTGAGTCTACGATATTCTACTAGGTAGCTTGGTAATTTTTAGTCTTTCTTCATAACTGTTATTTGATAATCCAATTATTTGTTTTGTGAAACGTCTTTGAACATTGGGATTGGGACATTCCAGCTTGATAATCAAGTGTGTGCGTGCGTGTGTCTGTGTGCGCGTGCGTGCACATACGCATTGTGTAACAGTGAGTGTGCGCATGTGTGCATGCTTGCAAGCACACTTTTCGTGAGAGTGCAAATGCGCATTGTGTAATAGTGACGCCTGTCTCGCCCAGCTACTATGAGAGTGTGTATTTGCGACATTGAGCATGAACCACAAATTTCACTTTTTTTCTAGGGTTTGGGATAGGGTTAGGGTTAGGTAAATAGTTCAAGTAAAGAAAGAGTGAAATTTGTGGTTGTCGCAAATACACACTCTCATAGTAGCGGGCGATTTATTTGAACGAGCGACTATTTTGGCTGCGACAACGCCTCCATCGCAGCAGGCCCCGCCAGCGCAGCATCACCAGCGCCAGGCGGTACACCTTCGGGGCCTGCAAAAAAAAGAGACTAAATTAGGGGGTAGGGGCCATAGATCATAGTAGTGGTCTATGGTTTATTGTTTTACTGTCATACCATCAGGACAGTACTCACTGCCATACCACCAGGACAGTATTTTAAACACACTGTCATACCATCAGGACAGTACAAGTAATTAAATTCGCAAAGCGCTCTTCCCTTTCCGTTGAGTTAATCATTAGCCTTCATAGGCTCCTTCAACGTATCAAATACAGATGTTACGGCCCAATACGTATTTTGGCCCAATACGTATTTTGGCCCAATACGTATTGGGCCGTGGCCCAATAGAGAGTTCCGTATTGGGCCAGACCAATACGATATACACTGGTGGGCTTGGCCCAACAGCGTGCAAATGAGGTTGTTTTGTATTGGTCCGACCAATACGTTGCGGTTGTAATGACCACGGCACTGTTTGGTTGATGGACTGATGATGTAGGATAGGTCAGTCAGTCCTTGCAAGATATGCATGCGGTCAGATTACTGATGTGATAAGGCATTTTGACACGACAGAGAGATTTGAGGGGGGGGGGGGGGGGGGGGGGGGGGGGGGGGGGGGGGGGGGGGGGGGGGGGGGGTGGGGGGGGGGGGAGAAGCAAAACAAAAAGCTCAACATATGTCAACATTTCGATTTATTAATCTTTATCAAGACTTCCAGAATCAATCACACTCCCATTACTAATGTTACACAAACCAAATTACGCCATCAGTGAACAAACAGCAAGAAAACAAACAACCGAAATAACATTTTTGTTCTCATATCAAATTATTCTTAAAAGTAATATTGTTAATTTGTTCATGAAGCACATAGTAAAGAGAAGAAGAGATGGAGAGGAAAGGGAAGAGAGAGAGAGAGAGAGGGGGGGGGGGGTCTTAAAGAATTAAAAAAAGGAGACAGAGAGAGGGAGAAAGTGCGTGAGTGCATACATGTAGTTGTGTGTGTCACGTGTATGTGTATGTGCGTGTGCGTGTGCATATATGAATGTGTGTGTGTGTGTGTGTGTGTGTGTGTGTGTGTGTGTGTGTGTGTGTGTGTGTGTGTGTGTGTGTGTGTGTGTGTGTGTGTGTGTGTGTGTGTGTGTGTGTGTGTGTGTGTGTGTGTGTAGATTGCAACAATCTTAAACTACGTTGTTACTTGGCAGGTGTTTGCACTGTCTCAGTGTTGTCTAACTGTTGTTAATTGATGTCAGACAAAAAACTACAAGCACATGCACTGATGGTCTGCCGCAGCTGACTACTGATGATGTACTAACTAGGAAACATTTATCTGTCGACTGTAATAAACCAATAGCAGGCTTTCATTGTTTGAAAGTGAAGGCTATAATTGGCGTAGTGAGAAAAAGTTTTTCACACAAGACGCTGAAACTGACTAGAGCAACACCTCTCCCAGCCAGAATAGCCCACCTAGTAAGTCTTATTGATGACTGGTGATTGAGACTGGTTGTTTGTTTGACCCTAGTTTTGATCTAGATCCTATGTTCAATGATGAATAAGGAGTAGATAGATATGTTATAGAAAAGAAGTGGTAAACATTCTATTCTATTTATGTGCACTGATTATTTGTGTGTGTGTGTTTTTGACTTTAACACTTTTGGTACCAGAACAGGAGTTTATGCCTACTAACCCATTTGTCTATTTTTAGTAGGAAACCTATGGGCCGCAATCTTGCACTTTATGATACCATTCCTTTCCAGGTGTTGGATGGAGAGTGATGATGGATTGATCTCAGTTTGTTAACTGAAATTCAGTTTATTGATTAACTAGTGCTATTGTACAAGGGAAGCCTTCTAGCCGGTTGGGATTCACTAATGCCCTGCCGACTGAAGCCCCTTGTCTCTAAGCCATAGAGATCTACATCCACCTTCTCCTGTGATTATCAGCAGGGCATCGTGGGCCGGACGATTATCCCGGACTCCACCAAGCACCAAGACGGGAAAGAAGACGCCCCGCACCCAGAATCCGCGAGGAGACCACGCTTGAACCGTGCCATCCCGCGAAGCCGTAACCGGAACGACTGGGAGCTACTCTCATCTGACGAGCAAGCCCAGCCACACCAGCATTCGCCGATCACTACGGAGGAACTTGCCAAGAGCTAAGTTTATAAACCCGCGCAAATCACTGGAACTTTCCTACGGACACTGAAGATAATTAGTAACCCTTCCGGCATGGGGCGAACCTTATAGAAAGACAAAAGTCTTGTGAATCCTTTCGGATTTCATTGTTTTTTATCCATATTTTGTTTTGGCGCCATTGAGCTGCTTTATTATTATTGTTGCATAATCTTATGCAGATTTTGGGAGTAAATAAAATACAAGTGTCAAATAATCCTGAACCCTTTGGTCAGACTGATGAGAGTGGGAGTCTTGTAATTTCATGTAAAACCCTACTTCTCTCTGTCTGCCATTTAGAGCAATTCAACCACTTGTATTTCTTACAACCATACGAGCCAGAACCCGGGCACAAATATAAATTTATTAGATGAAAAGGGGCCGGGAAAGTTGCTCATCTCCCATACCCTAGAGAAGTGGGCTAAAGGCAAATTTTCTAAAGTCTTCCCTAGGGACTTAGCCTTTTAACCCATTACCTCGTCACATCTACTGTACGATACAATTCGAAAACCTGATCTCGAAGCGCGAATCACATTAAATTTTGTTCTTGGAGACCACGTGATCGAATTGTATCGTACAGTCGTAGGATTTTAGTGGACTTGTGGCTGGCCTTTAATTTAAGGGAAAGAGGCAAACGCATAGGCCTATTATGGGAAAGAGAGAGAGGTGAGCGAGAGACGGAGAGAATGAGAGAAAGAGAAGTGAGAGACAGACATTCAGATAAACAGGCAGTGTTGTCAGAAAGACACAGACAAACAGACAGATTCTCTGGCAGCAATAGAAGCTCATAGGCAGGGCATACTATGCAATTACCGGTATTTGGGATTGTTAACTTCACTCTCTCCGTTACTTTCTGAACCTGCCCTAAGGGCCAGCCACACGCCAGCCAAAATCGCACGACTGTACGATACGATTTGATCAAAGGATCACATTTGTTCTTAGAGACCACGTGATCGAATCGTATCATACAGTCGTACAATTTTAGCGGACGTGTGGCTGGCCCTTTAGACATCACAAGTGTCTGCTCCAGTACCTGCCTATCTGGTAACCGGACACTTTCCCCCTGGACTTTTTCCCCCCTGGAGGTCTTTCCCCCTAGGACTCTTTCCCCCCGGACAATTTCCCCCTTGGAACTCTTTCCCCCCAGGACACTTTCCCCCCGGTACTATTCCCCCCTATCACTTCTTGCCCCTGGGACACTTCCCTCCCACCTCCGAGACCGCCGTTCACCCACCCACCCCTCCCCGATATTATCAGTATCATTGATTGGTGTATAAAGAGACTTGCATACACTAGAGAGAGAGAGAGAGAGAGAGAGAGAGAGAGAGAGAGAGAGAGAGAGAGAGATCGAGAGAGAGAGAGAGAGAGAGAGAGAGCAGAAAGGTATTGAAGTGTCACCTGAGAAGTTATCATGTCACATCTGTCAAGAGAGAGTTGCATATGCAAAATAAAACTTTTAACTTCTCGCCTTGACTACTGTAACTCACTTCTTGCTGGCTGTCCATCAATTCTCATCTCTAAGCTCCAACGGGTCCAGCATAATGCTGCTCGTCTCATTTCTCGCTCCCCTAGGTACGATCACATCACTCCGGTTCTTCGTTCCCTACATTGGCTCCCAGTTCAATCACGTATTGACTACAAAATTCTCCTCCTTGCCTTCAAGTCACTGAATGATCAAGCTCCCCAGTATCTCTCTGATCTTCTTCATCTCTATGTCCCAGCTCGCCAACTACGTTCGTCTTCTGATTCTCGTCTCCTTTCCATACCCTCCATCCGTCTCAAATCTGCTGGCCAACGTTCTTTTTCTTGTCAAGCACCATCTCTGTGGAATTCTCTGCCTTCTCCTCTCCGACACTCCAACTCAGTCTCCTCATTCAAAACCTCTCTTAAAACCCATCTTTTTCCTGCTGCGCCCTAAATATTTGATCAGTTGTCTATCGTTGTGTGCACGTGAGGGAAGATTGATTTAAGAGGTTTGTGCTGTGTTTTGTGGTGCGTGTGTGTGCGTGCGTGTGTGTGTGTGTGTGTGTGTGTGTGTGTGTGTGTGTGTGTGTGTGTGTGTGTGTGTGAGTGTGTGTGTTGTGTGTGTGTGTGTGTGTGAGCATGAATGTGTGCTTGTGTGTATTTTGGTTTTGTGGGTTGTGTGTGCACGCATGTGTGTGTGTTTGTGTGTGTGTGTCTGTGTGTCTGTCTGCGTGCGTACGTTGTGTGTGAGGGTGTTTGTGTCTGCATGTTGGTGTATGTGGTCAGTCCATGCGGCTCAGTTGCTGTGACTTACCGAATGGGGTATGAACGAGTTGGCGTCAATAATTGTGTGTTTATGTGTGTGTGTGCGTGTGTGTGTGTGTGTGTGTGTGTGTGTGCGTGCGCGTGTGCGTGTGCGTGTGTGTGTGCGTGTGTGTTAGAGAGAGAGAGAGTTGCTTTGCATATGCACTGTTGGTGGTTGGTGTCACTCTTGAATGTTTTTTTTTTTTTTTTTTTTTTTTTTTTTTTTTTTTTTTTTTTGTTGTTTGTTTTGTTATCTGTTGATGAATAATTGATTGTAAAGCGCTTTGGGCTCATCTGAGGTAAAGCGCTATATAAATGTACTGTTATTATTATTATTATTATTAACATCATAATGAAGAGTATATCTGTGATTGAACAATATGAAAGCGAACATTGATTTTTAATCTCTCTCTCTCTCTCTCTCTCTCTCTCTCTCTCTCTCATCTGTTGTGTGTATGTGTGTGCAGGCATGCACTATAGCTCTCGTGATACACCAATCAATGATACTATGGGGGGAAAGTGTCCCAGGGGAAAAAGTCCTAGGGAGGAAAATGTCCGGGGGGAAAGAGTATCGGGGGGAAAATGTCCTAGGGGGAAAGAGATACGGGGGGAAGAATTCCGGGGGATAAAGTCCAGGGGGAAAAAGTCCAGGGGGAAAGTGTCCTAGAATCGCCTATCTATCTGTTCCATGCATGCACACACACATACGCACATACACACACAGGTGAACAGACGTTAAATACGCCTAAACCACTGATCTGAACACACACACACACACACACACACACACAGGGGCAAACAAATGAAACCCTTCATCATTAACACAAGAATCACAGTCACAGTCACAGGATTTTATTATTATAATCAAAGACAAATTAGAAATGTACACAAAATGTGCATGCATCACAATACTATACCGTTGGTAGTAGTACTTTACTGTAGTACCATATTATGTAAATACCATGACAAAGGTCATCTCACACACAAGCATTCATTTTCTCTCTCTCTCTTACATACACACATGCACACACTTGCAAACTTTCTCTCGCAAACACACACACATACAGAAACATACACACATGCATGTACACACACACTGTTACAAACACCTTTACCTAAACACACATGCACACAGATACTATACAGTTATAATCAAAGTAATTCAGATATTATAAACACATGTCTCTAGGCAGTAATAATGAAAATCATTCATCAGTCAATTAATCAATTAAAAATTTATCAATAACAGTTTCTGCATACCCCAAAAAGCGAATGCTGCAAAACTTCTCAGACACACACACAACACAAAGAAATGCAACACAGACAAAGACCATAAACAGACACTGAAAATGCATAAAGATATTACATTGGTTTGGTATTTGGTACTTTATAGTTACAGAGGTTGTCTCTGTGAAAATCGGGTTGAGGGGGAGGGGGGGGGGGGGAGAGGGGAGGGGGGAGGGGGGGTGGTTAAATATTGACCAAATGACAACTTTTTCATTGCCACTGGGTTTAACGTGTGCTAAGTGCATGGGTACACAGGACCTCGGTTTATCGTCTGATCAGAAAGACTCCACGTTCAGACCATAAATGTCTAGTGCAGACTGAGAGGAAAAATCCACTGTACCAAGGTTTGAACACAGGTTTATTGTGCATGAGGCGAATGTGTTACCTCTGTGCCAATCTACACACTATTATTACCATCAAATATCACACAATAACATGTACGCTTCAATATAACAGCTAGCTACACATGCACATACACAGACAGGGAGTCATAGACACACTGTTATACACAAACACTCACAAAAATGCATTAGGACCCCACCTCTTTCTTTCTTTTACACACACACAATTGGGAAAGGGGATGGAGGGGGAGGGGGTTATGCAAAAATGATTTAACAAAATGATTACCAAAAAAATCATAACTTTTATCATCAAAGCCATTGACATATGATATTACACTCTTGATAACCACAAATTAACAACAACAAAACATGAAAAAGCTAAGATTAATATAAAGTTATTATCGGCTCAATACATTCTGAAACGAAAAACAAAAAAAACAAAAAAAAAAAAACATAACAATAAATTGTTGCATCAGTTCCAAGTCATAAACACAACTTTAAAAAGTGGTTTCAGAAACATATACTGTACTTAAATAATTAAAACTAGGCAGACTCTGCCCAGGTTTGCTTCACTTTGCTCTCACTCTACTAT
>CM065683.1:19975107-19977275 GCA_017654935.2 Phymorhynchus buccinoides | reverse complement strand
ATTTTGAGTGATTCTATACAGTATTTTCACGAGATATAGGAGGGTGAAGAAAAACGGAAACATGTCTGCCGCTCGGCGACATTCTATTTCCGAGGGATAATTTATGTACGAATGTGTTATACTCTTAGTGTCACATCCTGACACAAAATTGGAAGGGATTCTGTCTTCTAGTTCACGAGATACAGCTTGAACAAGAAATATATAGCGCAAAGAAGGAAATTTCGGTTTTCAAGGTCACACTTCAAGGTCAAGGTCAGCATGGCGATAATTTATGCTCGGATGTTTTCTACTCTAGGCTATACAGTACCACACACAATCTGAAGTGCTTCTGTCAAGTACAAATGTGGACAATAAGGCTTAAAACCCAATTTGTAGACCCCTACCACTTTCAAGGCCTACTGATCTCCCGGACCTTGACCTTGACCTTGATCGGTATGCAATCATCAGAACGGGCATAAGCGAAAGTACCTACGTGCCAAATTTGAAGACTCTAAGACCAACGGTGTGGAAGTGATGGCCCCTTAAAGATGTTCGATTCTCAAGGTCATACGCCAAGGTCAAGGTGGCGAAAAAAGACGGTTGCCTGCCTCTCATGGTGACACACCACCACACAAAATTTGAAGCGATTCGGTCAAGCGGTTCGGGAGATATCCTTGGGACAGACAGAAAACAACAACAACAAAACAGAAAACAACAACAAAGAAACATACACGAACGAAAATAGACTCCTTTGCGATCTACGATCGGCAAAGGATAATTAGCATGGATGACCTAAACTACCACACGGATTGCGATAGAATAAGAGGCACAGACACTTTTTAAACGGCAAAACCACTGCACTTTCATGACAGATACTATGATAGCAATGTCCTACCCAAAGTCATGTATGTCAGTTAGTCGTTTTCGACCTTGACTGCCAGATAGCAGAGAGGGCTGGGGCTATTTCCTGGGGGGGGGGGGGGGGGGGGGGGGGGCTGGGCTAGACTTGTTTTATAGTGGAGATGTCTTGTCCAGTGTACATCCCCTCTCTATCGGCTAAAGGGATTTGAGGACAGCTGGCGTTGGGGAAGGTCCCCAAAGGACAACCCATCCGCAAATAGATACAAATAGTAACCCCCCTTCCCTTTAATATGGAACAGACGTTTGGAAATACGTGCTGATTACTAAATTATACCCAATCCCATTAAAGTATTTGGTATTCGGCATTTGGTATATTCTAGTCACTTATCTCTGTGAAATTCGGGCTGCTCTCCCCTGGAGAGCGCGTCGCCGCAAGTGCAGCGCCTATCCCTTTTTTTTTTTTTTCGGGAGGGGGGGGGGGGGCACAGGGTGAGGAGGGGGGGTGTGGGCACACTTGGAAACCCTAGCTATCAATTTGGCCATACCAGGCAGCGAGATTTCTCCCTGCTCTTACCGACTTTCAACTGCCGTGGGATTTTTGCGCGCGTAAAGCGCATGGGTCAGACTAGCTTTAAGTCCCCAATCCGAAGGACTGGACGTTCAGTCCGATTTTCCTGTCAAACTAGAAAGAAAGAAAGATAGAAAGAAAGAAAGGGCGAGGAGGCCGGGATTCGAACCCGGGTCACTCAACGCTGCAGTCACGCATTACATTTGGCAGGCGAACGTATTAACCACTCTGCCACCTTTCTCCCTAGAACTGTGGGCGAGGAATCGTAGACCGAAGATTTGTCTGCCACTCAGCGACATTTCTAGGTTGTGTGTGTGTGTGTGTGTGTGTGTGTGTGTGTGTGTGTGTGTGTGTGTGTGTGTGTGTGTGTGTGTGTGTGTGTGTGTGTGTGTGTGTGTGTGTGTGTGTGTGTGTGTGTGTGTGTGTGTTTTAAGGGGCCACCCTGACGGATGAGTTTTTGTAAGAAACACGTCCAGATCACCAGGAAAACACCCTTTACAGAGATTGCAACACTCACTTTGCTCTGGTGTCCTAGAAATCAAACCGTCAAATCGGCGATTATACCTTGGCGGAGGTGTTGGAATTCAAATTATTTCACCCAAAGAGAAGGTGTGTGCCGTCTCTTTTCTAATGGCCGCCTGAGTTTAGACCAAATCGTTTGAACGACATTTTCGCAATACAAGCCTTTTTTTTCTTTTTAATTTTTTTTTGTACAGATTATCTAAAGGAGTTTCGCTCACAACAAAGGAAACAGCTCCAA
>CM065683.1:19962607-19965107 GCA_017654935.2 Phymorhynchus buccinoides | reverse complement strand
GTCGTCGTCATCCTGAAGCCTGTGTGGAGGGCTGGGGCTGGTCACCCCAGTTCACCCCACCGTGGATGTACGCAATGAGCCACTGCTGCGTGTCGACTTTCTGGGCCGTCGTCGTCATCCTGAAGCCTGTGTGGAGGGCTGGCAGTACCTGAGCACGAAGAAGGCCGTCCCGGGTGGTCCTGAAGACAAGCCCCGGACTTGACCTAACTACGACTTTAGCCTTCCTGATCATACACGAGACGAGTCTACGCCAAGACTCCCACTGATTTTACTACAGCGCCTCCCAACCGACCCTTTCCCCAGACCAACGTTTGATGAACCTAATACCAGGTGTACCTGCTACATCGAAGACTACAGCACCAGAATTACTTGTCCATAAGAGCAACTGCTATGAGGACGTAAAACCTTCAACTACCTTACCTACCTACCTTCACTCGCTTCGCGGTTTCACTCTTCGACGTCATTGTTGCTATGGTATTTGGCTGAGTAAGTGCATGGAGGTAAACAACTCTAATTTTCACGATGTGCTCTCCCCTAGGGGTTTTTTCCCTCCGAAAATCGTCTTTTGCTGTGCGGCAGAAACGTTTTGGTGCCAAAATATTTCATTTATAGAAACATTCCTGATAAAATAATAATTGTGATGTTGCAATCTTCGTCATGTCCAAGTGATGACTACTTCCCACTCCTTACACACATCGAAAGCCACAGGCTCATGGACAAGCAAGACGTTTCGAAAGTAAGATTTACAATTATACGTTCATCACGAACCAATGAACTTGTAGCTCTATTTATGTTATAGAATCATGGTGTCTAACAGGACCCAAACACTCAACATCCCCATCGTTACGACTATGGACTTTTCCCATTTTGCAGACCTGCCTACGTCCTAAGCTCTACAGGAGTAGCTTCAACAGCAAAATGAGTAGTTTGGCAGCAAAATGAGTAGTTTCAACAGCAAAATGAGTAGTTTGACAGCAAAATGAGTAGTTTGACAGCAAAACGTGTAGTTTGCGTTAAGAATATTTTACTTCATTTGGTCACGTTCCTATACTTGTTCACACACTCAATTTTGTGTGCTAGTAGGCCTTGTTGCTCACTATTTCCACTGCTATATATTCAATGTAACGTTCTTGCGACATAATGTTAATTCCATGCCTAGACAATGCGTCTAACACCATACATAAGAGTACATAGTATCCCATATTCATTTTTCCTCTCAAAGCAAAGCCAACATTATTCATGGTTTCATTTAAGATTGATCCAAGTTTGTCATTTAGTGAGAAGGGAGATTGTCTTTTCTCAGTCATTTTTCAGATTTATAAATGTGTAGTTTGCACACTTCAAAATGCATAGTCACTCTCAACAATATATGTGGTAGTTTGGCCCAAAATGCATAGTTTTCTGTGGTCAAACCATAGCGTAGGTAGGTCTGCATTTGAAGACAAAGCTGAGACAAGAACAGCAAACGCTATTGGCATTGCTGAAGGCATGGGTTTGTGTTCAGAGTCGGCTTTTTCACTTTCACGAGGCAGCTCCAACAGGCAAACATTGTCTTCTTAAACTCCGCTCTGAACTTTGCCCCTGTGAGGATGTACAAGTAGAAATTGACCGAGCAATTCAAGTTCCATAGACTCATACTGACTGTCTGGAAAAGATCGTGGTGCCAGCACTGCAAGGAGCCTTGACACGGATGGTGGATGTGCAGCATTAAATACACCGTGATGGGGGAGGTCAGGAGGAAAAACGACACGCTGGTGACCATTAAGGTCACGCTCAGGGAGGACACTTTGTGTTGTCTGGAATCCTGGGGTTTTCCTTGTAGTACCACAGAGAGGTCCTTGACCTCTCTGATCGATGTGAGCAGCGATTTGAGGAGAACGCTGTTGCTGACCACTAGAAGGAGGAGAGGCAGCAGAGAACACTCAGCCATGTCGACCCACATCCACACCTCTTCGTAAAACCATGCGTACATCTCAGACACGGCGTCATGGCAGCAAAAGCACGAGGCGAGATCAAACCCGTACAGAAAATGACTGTTGATCAGAAAGAAGACAACGGTTAAAACGCCAACAGTCGTCTGTGATTTTCTGATGGTCCACATGCCGTTCACGCGAAGCGGCCTCAACACGGAAGCTGCTCTGAGCGCAGAGAACGACACGAGTGCCCATGGAGACAATGCCGCCAGAAGAGTCACCGCCATGTGGTTCAGCTTGCACGTCCAGGAGCTAAGTTCGACTAAGTGAGTTGCATTGAAATCGCTTACCAACATACTTTGGAGAGGGCTTAGCGCGAGCAGGGTGAGGTCGCACCAGGCCATGGTGTTGAAGAAGACAGTGGAGCTGGAAGCAGGGAGACGGTGCATGATCACCAGAATCATCACATTGCCCAGCACTCCGAACGTAACGGACACCACCTCGCCGATAATGCCCAATATGTTTATAGAGTCCCATAACGGTGTATGAGTAGGGACGATGGACAACGAGCTTTCGGACGAATTCAA
>CM065683.1:19945107-19947607 GCA_017654935.2 Phymorhynchus buccinoides | reverse complement strand
AGACAAACAGGCAGAACAATAGATCTAGACATGCAGGCTGATACAAGTTAGTGAACAAAGCAAAGAATTGTCATATTTGAACATTTTAAATATTATGCATTAAAAAAAAACTCTCTCTCTCTCTCTCTCTCTCTCTCTCTCTCTCTCTCTCTCTCTTTCTTTCCCTCTCCCCTTTTGCTTGCGAGCTCAATTTAACCAATTCACCAAGAGAGAAAAAATCCAAATTGGCATTCAAACACGCGAATTTCGTAAGCATTACCTCAACGATACGACCAAAACAATACTTAGAATTAGAAAACAAAACAAAATCACACTGAACATAGAACTTTCCCAGGACGATATTTGGTAAAGATGTGCCCCCCCCCCCCCCCCCTCCTCCATTTCCCGGTTGTTTCCATTTTTTGTCTTGCCTTTCTTACTGCAGATTGAGTACTTCATCCTCTATCGTTTGCTATATTTCACACTAATTTTCATCCCTTTACATAATTCAACACATGCATTCAATAATACTAGTAGAAGATAAAGGCAAGATGGAAAGAAAAAAACCGGGACTGTGTCAAATGCTCCGCGGCTGTTGTGTGTACTGCACTACATAGGGAGGGGGGGGGGGGGGGGGGGGTCCTATTAGATAATGGCCTTTTTCATGCCTGCGATTAATTATTCAACAAAGATAATTAGCTCCAACACTTGATAAGATACAGCTTAAAGACCCACCAGATCACGTGTCAAAATCTGGGGTTTCGCGTGTTTTCCCTCTTATTGCTGGAAAGAAATCTTCTTTTGACCAGGTCTC
Organism: Phymorhynchus buccinoides; assembly: GCA_017654935.2. Lineage (NCBI taxonomy): Eukaryota > Metazoa > Mollusca > Gastropoda > Neogastropoda > Raphitomidae > Phymorhynchus > Phymorhynchus buccinoides. The sequence continues at coordinate 19,946,814 of CM065683.1, read as the reverse complement.
ACAAACGCCCCCAAGTTCAAACCGAAGCATCATTTTAAAGAGCAGCCTCAATTTGAAGTTGGGGACATCTGTATGTGGGTCACAGCTCCTCAGAAAAAAACCCAAGGGACTTAATCGTGGTACGTCAGTGTATCTTTAATGTTTGGTAAGAAAGGCAGGTGTGAAAATGTGGGGTGGGAGAGAGCTGAGAAATGTAAGAGGGGGGGGGGGGGCACATCTTGACCTTTACCCGATATTTTATGTACACGTAATACAGTGCAAAGGAAATGTTCGCATATAATACTTCACACAATACTTTAATCATAATGTAGCTTACACAGAAGGCAATGTCAACGGAGAACTATAGGTCCTTTCTATGATGTAGCTGAACACATTGGTCATCAAAGCAGTAACCACACACACACACACACACACACACACACACACACACACACACACACACACACACACACACACACACACGCACGCACGCACGCACGCGCACACACACGCACACACTCGCACAGACGCACACACATACATACAGAGAGAGAGAGAGAGAGAGAGAGAGAGAGAGAGAGAGAGAGAGAGAGAGAGAGAGAGAGAGAGAGAGAGAGAGAGAGAGAGAGACTCACACACACACGCACGCACACATGCAGGCACGCACGCGCGCACACATACTCTCTCTCTCTCTCGTTTGAGAAAGCATACAAAACCATGCATGTCATAATTACATTATTAAATATCAAAGGCCACATTTTCGTTAATAAACAAAAGCCAACAATTATAAAGCATTGCACAAAGAAGAAGAAAAACAATGGGACCAATAAAGTCGGGTTTCAAATCTGTTCCAGAGCTTAAATTGAAAAAAGGCTTATATTAGTCAAAGCATTCGTGAGATGCACATATCAATTACTACTCAAAAGATATATATATCTTTCACCAGGTTCGTATTCATTTCACAGTGGCTTACTTTCACCCACTCCTTCGTTTCAGTATGTCTACATTTCATCGTGTCAACTTTCACACACGTATCTATATGTCACAAGGACCATTATTTCATCATGTCGGTATTTCACTATGTCTAAATCCTCTCGCCATAATAATATTTTCACTCGATCTGAAAGTGATCGTGTTAATTAACCAGTAAAAATGTATCAGTGAAAATATTGATTGCAAAACCAAAATACTGAAAATAATTTGACCTGTCAGTCCCAGGGATTGATAACGTTTTGCTAGGGCTGACTTGGTTTTGACAGAGGCTTTTGATAACATTATGGTTTATTTCTGTAGATTTCATTGGGTTTTTTTGTCGTTGTTGTTGTTGTTTGTTTGTTTCCTTGGGACTGGTTTTGTGACACCTGTTGTTGGGGAAATTGTCACTGATGGGACTGGTTTTCAAACTTCCTAGCGCCATCACTGATCTGATCCCATCTATAAATGTCCCATGATCTAATTTACGTTCCACCAGGCATTCATTCTACCATGTCTAGATGTCTACCACCCACGTCTCGATTTGTTGGTTTTCTTTGCCCATGTCTAGTCTATTCTGTTGCTGTTCATCCACCCACGTCTGTGTTGGTTTCTTCTCTTTTCCCACATGTCTTTTTTTTCCACCCACGTCTTTTTTTCCACACCCGTGTCCACGCCTCACCATCAATCAAACTCACCGACACACGATCTCTCCCTGGGAACGCGGAGAACTCCCGTTCGACGACGAAGACGACG
>CM065683.1:19932607-19940107 GCA_017654935.2 Phymorhynchus buccinoides | reverse complement strand
AAAACACTAAGTGGGACTCTCTCTCTCTCTCTCTCTCTTCTCTCTTTTTTTCTTCTCTCTCTTCCTTTTTTGGGGCAATGGGGGTGGGGTGGGGGTTACAGAACCCAGGTAACACACCACCACCCCACCTACCCGGATCCGACACTGAAGTCTCTCTCTCTCTCTCTCTCTCTCTCTCTCTCTCTCTCTCTCTCTCTCTCTCTCTCTCTCTCTCTCTCTCTCTCTCTCTCTCTCTCTCTGTTCGTTTTCTTTGCTTTGCATGCCTTTCTTATTTATTGAATCCTTTGCTTTGATTTTGTTTTCCTTTTTTGTTTTGTGAGGACTGGATGAAAAAAAGTATTTATACTTACTCTATTATCCTCAGAAAATAAAAGTTATTCATTCATTCATTCATTCTCTCTCTCTCTCTCTCTCTCTCTCTCTCTCTCTCTCTCTCTCTCTCTCTCTCTCTCTCTCTCTCTCTCTCTCTCTCTCTCTCTCTCTCTCTCTCTCTCTCTCTCTCTCTCTCTCTCTCTCTCTCTCTCTCTTTCTCTTATAATGTAAGAACAGGCTGAGCCTACATTCTCATCCTTGTGAAAGAAAGTTTCTGAAGTACCGACATCGCTTTCCACAATTATATTATGGGTTTAATTTACCACAACCGTTACCTCCCAAATTTAAACATTGAGTGTACAATATAAGAGAGAGAGAGAGAGAGAGAGAGAGAGAGAGAGAGAGAGAGAGAGAGAGAGAGAGAGAGAGAGAGAGAGAGAGAGAGAGAGAGAGAGAGAGAGAGAGAGACTACTTGCTCCTCATCAATCTAATACCTATTCTACTTTATCCCTATATAATAGTTTACATAACTTAAATCTACCACGATGACGTCACTTGACAGACAGACAGACAGAGAGTAACACGAAATGAAGTGAACAGTCCCAAATCGGCTTATGTGACCATTCCTTGTTATTCCTTGATGGTTGAGTAAAAACAACAACTAATCAACTACCCCAGACAGAGGAATGTGCCAAAGCCCTAATTTCATCAACAGATGCTCCGGTTAGATTGTCTGTTGCTAATTGATAAATGACCTCACCCTGGTCATACTCCTCTTATTAAATTTAACTTTGCTGTTAGCCGTCACGCAACCGTCGACTGTCGTATTAGAAGTGACGTCATCGTGGTAGATTTAAGTTATGTAAACTATTCTATAGGGAGAAAGTAGAATAGGTATTAGATTGATGAGGAGCAAGTGTATTTGATGAGAAATGTGTGTGTGTGTGTGTGTGTTTGTGTGTGTGTGTGTGTGTGTGTGTGTGTGTGTGTGTGTGTGTGTGTGTGTGTGTGTGTGTGTGTGTGTGTGTGTGTGTCTGTCTGTCTGTCTGTGTGTCTGTGTCTCTCTTTGTGTGCGTGCGCGCGCGTGTGTGCTTGTGTGAGTGTGGGATGAACGATCGCCCAAAGCCGCAAGACTATTATAACAAGATGGCTTAATTGAACATTAATGTACTTGTCATGTTGACTTCCACATAAATCTTTGATATAATAATGATTGTGTGTGATAATGATATGATTATAATGATAAATTATCATGATTATAATGATAATAATGATTGCACGCACTGTGACGTTCTCTTACTGCCTCACACACACACACACACACACACACACACACACACACACACACACACGTACGCGCGCGCGCGCGCGCACACACACACACACGCACGCACGTACGCACGCCTGCATGCACGCAGGCACACGCACACATACATACACAAACGCACACACACATGAACGCACACACACATGAACGCACGCACGCACACATACACACACATACACGCACGCACACACACTCACACACAATTATGCAAGAGTAAAATAGTTACAATATGAAAATTCTAAGAAGAAACATAGACCACATTCACATTCTCAATCAAGTTTGGATACAATACCGCAACTTGAAATGAAATCATTCTGCCATCGACATACCAGTTACATGACTAATTATAATAGACAAATTTTGCAAGAACAAAGATACCCTTCTACCTCATTTACAAGCATTTAAAGTTTACAAGACGTAGACATTCTACACACAGCTTACGATTTATAAAATAATTGTAAATCAATTTTTTTTACAAGATTTCTGCAATAAAACGGACCCCCAACCCCCACCTCACACACAAACACTAATCAATCATAATATGATAATGTTATCAAGAAAAACGAGAGACAGACAGAAGTGTAGGTGAAGACGGGGTAAAAAGCCCATGGGCGGGTGAGAATCCCATGCCAATTATCTTATGATAGAAGCAAATTTCAGTCAAATTTTGCCCATGAGACGAACGCTAAACATTAACACTCGTCTCGTGGGCAAAATTTGACTGAAATTTGCTTCATTTCATGAGATAATTGGCACGGGCTTCTTACCCGGCCGTGGGCTTTTTACCCCGTCTTACCCTACAGAAACAGAGGCAGTGAGTGCTAGTGAGCAAATTATCCCCGGCACTGAGTGAGCGAGTGAATGAGTGAGCGATAATTTCTCAGACAGAGAGGAGTATTAGATAGACACAGATGTAGCAAGGGGTAGGAAATGGGGAGGAGAAAAGAAAAAACAAGCGCGGATTCGCAATCGCAATTGAAAACGAAACGTCATTTTAAAGAGCAGCCTCGATTTGAAGTGCGGTCTATTTTTACCACTGCAATATACACTGAGTCGCTTCCCCTGGCTTTTCAATAATTTTAGTCTGTAAACCAGAATGTTATCTCTGCACCATTGTGTAACTTTTTATATCTTTTGGAAAACATTTAAAACTATGTATCCTACTTATACTCATCGAAAGAAGCACCGCATACTCGTCGTGTCTGTTGCAGTGTCTGTATTACGTATGTTTATTATTTTGTACGCTTTAAAATGAAGATTCATGTGCTCTGTTCAGTATGTAATTATTTCCATACGTAAATTCTGTTGATATGTAGATATGACAACTGAAATGCTACTTTATGTCCAAGTATTTTTTTCTCCTTTAAAAAATGTGCGACAATTTTGGACAGAAAAGACAGCCAGACAGACCGACCGACAAAGTGAGTTATAGGTTTGTGGCTTGTGCCACAAACAAAAACAGAGACAGAAACCCAGACAGAATTGACAAAACAGACTAATGTATGCCAGTAGTCAGTCGCTTCCGACCATTACTGCCAGATAGCAGAGGGGGCAGATGCTATTCCGGCGGGCTGGGTTAGAATGTCTGATGGGGAAGACGGGGTAAAAAGCGCATGGGCGGGTAAGAAGCCCACCCCAATTATCTCATGAAATGAAGCAAATTTCAGTCTCATTTTGCCCATGAGACGAGCGTTAATGTCTAGCATTCGTCTCATGGGCAAATTTGACTGAAATTCTCTTTATTTCATGAGATAATTGGGGTGGGCTTCTTACCCGCCCATGCGCTTTTTACCCCGTCTTCCCCTATAGTGGAGATGCCTAATAAAGACTAATAGAGAGAGAAAGAAATGCACTTATTATCCAGTTCGGTGCATCACACTTCGCCTAATTCCACTTCGCCAAACCACATCTAGCCTAATCACATCTCGCCTAATTACACTTGGCCTAATCATTATCGAGTCTCGATCATAACGTAAAACTTCGCCTAAAATGTCCAAACCGCAACAAATAATGCATATTTAGTATATTGTATTCAACTCGGCAGACTACAAGTAAGAGCATACAGAACCTCCAGCTTGTAAATGTAGTTTGAATAGGGTTAGGGTTAGGGTTAGGGTTCGCATTAAAATGTGAACACCCACATCCATTTCGGCTTCTGTTTCCTGTTTCGCGATAACCCATGTTTAGGCTGATTAGGCGAGTAGTGCTAAAGATTTTAGGCGGAATGTTAACGCTTGGGTTTTTCGTGACATCGGGAAGTTAATGCCGGCATGGAAGGTCGAGATCAAAGGATTAGGCGAAGTGGAATTAGGCGAAGTGAGGCGCACCCATACAGTTAACATTTCAGAATTACTTAACTTCGCCAACGTCAAACACTTTTAGTTTCTAATCACTTTCACGGCTGTCGATCAATGCCACTCAAAAGGTGGGGGTCGAATGAAACAAGCCTTTTCATTGGATGTTTCTCAACGCTTCCTTGACAAGTGATGACGAATTGACGATGTTGCCCCTGTCAATCAAATCTTCTTCGTTTATATGACTGCGGGTGAATGTCAGTGCCTTTGGCGTTGATTGTATTCCTGGATGGACATTGACCATTGCACTCTATTAGTTGAGAGTACTGTTTCAACAATCAGAGAGAGAGAGAGAGAGAGAGAGAGAGAGAGAGAGAGAGAGAGAGAGAGAGAGAGAGAGAGAGAGAGAGAGAGAGAGAGAGAGAGAGAGAGAGAGGAGGGAGGGAGGGAGGGGCGTGTGTTTTCTCAATCGGATGCTGATCAGCTTCGAAATCCGACCAAGTCACATCTACCATAATCATCTCATGAAACGTAACTTGAAGATGCCATAGGTGTGGACACGTGTGAGCCAAGCACATGTCACGAGCAAGTCCATGACTGTGAAGAAGAAGAAGAAAAAACATCCATAGTACATTTTGCACGCGCAACCAATCACTAACTAATCATCACCTTCATGGAAACAAAGGAGGAACGGAAAAGGACTTGTTTTGGTAAACAAAATTCTTGATGAATGAATTTTGAAGCTTTACGTCCTCTCGACCTGGGAAGGCACATATGGGACATTCAAAATTCTTGATTGAAATTCTTCATGTTGCTGCTATGCTGATTATCAGTAAAATTCGCTTAAACCACAGAGAGAGAGAGAGAGAGAGAGAGAGAGAGAGAGAGAGAGAGAGAGAGAGAGAGAGAGAGAGAGAGAGAGAGAGAGAGAGAGAGAGAGAGAGAGAGAGAGAGAGAGAGAGAAGTGGGATGGAAATTATTAGAGATACAGCCTGGCTGGCAAGCAACAGCAGATAGACAGACAAACAGACTGACAGGAACATTATTCTGGACACTTTTCTTCCTCGTTTACGACTTTTAGTAACTACTAATATTTTGGTCAAACACGTGTACACACACACACACACACACACACACACACACACATATTTCCTACTCAATTTTCAGTGAAAGGAAATCTTTCGGACAAGGACCGGAGACGGTAGTGACGCCACAGATGAGCATGACTGCACAGTAGGGTAAGACGGGGTAAAAAGCCCATGCCAATTATCTCATGAAATAAAGCAAATTTCAGTCACATTTTGCCCATGTGTTCATGTTCAGCATTCGTCTCATGGGCAAAAATTGACTCAAATTTGCTTCATTTCATGAGATAATTAATTGGCATGGGCTTCTTACCCGCCCATGGGCTTTTTGCCCCGTCTTCTCCTAATTACCCAAAGGCACGTGCACGACTCGCTTTTGGAACATGAGAGAAAGAAACGTGAGTTCAGCGTCCTCCGTCCTGGTACTACGGTGTCCCATATGGGACATTTCTGTATGTAAAGGTTCTGTATGTAAGACCTTCTAACGGGGCTATGCATAAAACATTACATTGGAACGTATTCTGGGGCCTAATCTTCTCAGTCAGCGTCCTCTCAGAGAGCCTCATAATTATATACATTGCTAATGGTGGTAAAGAGTGCGCCTGCCTTTCTCTCTTTCTCTCTCTCTCTCTCTCTCTCTCTCTCTCTCTCTCTCTCTCTCTCTCTCTCTCTCTCTCTCTCTCTCTCTCTCTCTCTCTCTCTCTCTCTCTCTCTCTCTCTCTCTCTCTCTCTCTCTCTCTCTCTCTCTCTCTCTCTCTCGTGCGATTCTGATTTCCTTCTATATGACCAAGGAAAGTACAATAAACCACTACAGTTATCGCCCATTAGTCCACCAGAAGCAACGGCCTCACGTGTCCTCTCCGCGCATGGCTAATCAATTCGGATGTAAATCTATCGCTCACGTGCGATTTACTAAACACGCGGCCACTAAAACAGTAGTTAAGAGTCTACTACTGTTTTGCATGGACACTATTATAGGATCCGTGTGTTTTGTCATCATTTTCACCAACGGGAAATGACGATCGATTCATTTACATACACGTGATTTGCGCACGTGTTTGACACTCACGACCGGCCGCACGCGCATGATGAATCAATCATTGATGTAGCCGTTATCGAAAAGTTGTCAAATGTCATGAAAGTTCGATCACTGTTTCATGTATCTTTGATTAAGGGTGAAAGTACGAAGCGCAGTAGGGGAGGCTTATTGATACAGTACCTGTCGCGCAATTCGTATCACATGGTTTCCTACCAAACGGTAGAAGATCGGGGGTTAATATTTGTGTGTGACGTTTGAACGGGGGAAGGTAAGTATTTTATCACAACCAAAATGCAACGAAGCGGAAAACCCTTTGCAAGGCAAACGAAATTCCATTTTGGCAGCATCTGATGTAATTTGGGGTAACGCTTTTTTCTTTATTATCCAGTGCACAGATCTATGCAAAGATTAAAACTGGAAATGCCACTTTAAAATCTTTAAGGTCTTAGGATCAACATTGTCCACTTTGCACATTAAAATAGTCAAAGGAAAAATAATTGGGCCATAGTTATGCAATTCGTACCACTGTCACGCAATTCGTACCTCCTACGTCTTTTGAATGGCGCAACCACAAAAAGGCATTCAGGAGCCTGTTTTACGTGATAGCATCAAATGTTGATGAGAAAATGACATCAGAATTAATTTGACGTCACAGAGACTAACTGGAACATTTAGAAGAGAGAATGGCCTTTTATTTTGTTAAAGCCAAGTCACGTGCATCCTACCGTTGAATTATAGTTATTAACCCCCTGGTACAATATCAGTAACTAGGTGGTACGAATTTTGTAACAGGTCTTGTAATTCGTACCTTTTGAAGAAAAACGTATTTTTGCTATTAAGTCAAAAGTACAATCATTACCTTTATAATTATAGTATAATTATAGTTATAGCCCTCTACCAGCAGTAGGCTATCCATGTTGAAGGTTTTAACTCTTTTGGATTATCTGCCCTTGAGATGAAGATCTCTATCCTTAGGAGGTATTATATCAATAAGTGTCCCCTACTGAGAATAGGCTGACGCTTGATGAGTGAAATGATGACACCCATATCACAGACCACTCTCGGGCGAGAATGAAGTGCAGGTTTTCTTTTAAAAACGAACGCAGGTCTTTGACTGAGAAAACAAGTTTATCAGGTTCTACGCCCATTCGAAGCTGGCGAAACAAGCCTGAGCAGAGAGAGGGAGATAGAGGGAGAGAGATGAGAGAGAGAGAGAGAGAGAGGAAGAAAAGAGAGAGAGAGAGAGAGAGAGAGAGAGAGAGAGAGAGAGAGAGAGGAGAGAGAGAGAGAGAGAGAGAGAGAGAGAGAGAGAGAGAGGGGGGGGAGAGAGAGAGAGAGAGAGAGAGAGAGAGAGAGAGAGAGAGAGAGAGAGAGAGAGAGAGAGAGAGAGAGAGAGAGCGAGAGAGAGAGAGAGAGAGAGAGAGAGAGAGGGGGGGGGGGAGT
>CM065683.1:19910107-19917607 GCA_017654935.2 Phymorhynchus buccinoides | reverse complement strand
GGGTTTCATTGCTGGGATGTGGCTGAGAGCCCTGCTGATGCTGGCTCTCCTTCAGGGTATGGGACGTTGGTCCACTTCAGGTGGTGCTGAAGCCTGTAGTCGAAGGATGTCATGGACGGTGCAGTGACAATGTTCTCTGGTAGGCAGTTCCACTCCAGGATCATGCAAGGGAAAAAGGTTCCCTGACGGTATTGTGTCCTGCACATTCTGATGTTGTACGCCTGCGTGTTGGTCTGGCGTCCTGTTTTCTTCTGGCAGTTGGTAGTTGGTGCATGTTTGGTTTTGAATGTTCAGTTTCTCATCTTTCTGAATATTGGAATCCACAGGAATCCATTGAGATCTACTATAATCCCACTGAAATCTATAGAGAAAGAGAAAAAGTCAAAGAAAGAGAGATTCAGATTCAGAAATTTTAATAATTAAGGCCACAGCCCCTCATGCTTGGGCTACAGTGTACATGACAATGATAAACAGAAAGAAATAAGATCAGCAAATGTCTAAATAAATGTATAAACAAAGACACGCTAATGAAATTCTGCTTGCAATATGGAAAGAAAGAGAGAAACAGCCAGGCGGAAAAGGGCAGACAAAAAGAGAAACAGACAGAGAGAGAAAGACTCGGAGAAGAGAAAGAGAGGACGACACAGACATCGAGAGAGAGAGAGAGAGAGACTGACAGACAGACACTGACATGCATCCAAGAGAGGGAGGGGGGGAGAGAGAGACACATACAGAGGCTGACAGACAAGTGAAACGGACAGATGCAGACAGAAAGAGATAGAGATATATTCTAATTTCTATTGAACCAAATGGTAAAAAGTAAAAGAAAGAAGAAAATATGTGACAGTACAAAAAAACAACGCTTTGGCTTCAATGGGGCAGGCCGGGAGGGATGAGGTGTGGGTAATGTTTTGAGCAATCATGACAACAAAATGTAATAGTTTAAAACTACCGGTACTGGTAAGTCTTATTAAAGCATACTCCTGTGTCCACATGACAAATTATGGGTTTAATACATATCATGCAGGATTTTTTATGTGATACTCTATCTTTCCACCTAACCAAATTAAACTCTGTTCATAATGTTCAATGTTTTATGGAAAACAGATAGACACTGACGCAGACAGATTTGCAGTCAGAATTTTTGTGAAAAACAGATTTGACATGGAAAAAAAAAATGAAGCTTACCAGTACCATAAAGCAACTTCTCTGGTTATAGACATGGCTTTACCTTTATTTATTTATTTATTACAAAGATTTCTACAGCGCATACTTTAATCTCTATGCGCTTTACAAAATCACTAGAAAGTTTTAAAAATTTGTATTAGCTTTAAAATATAATTTTTTTCTTTCTTTTTTTTTTTCTTTTTTTTTCTCCAAGGAACATAGCATAATTCACACAACAACAAAAAAGAGTGAGACATGGTAATAAGTCAGCAACATATCAATAGACAATAATGTACACATTATATATCTTTATATTCCTCAACAAAGGAATAGAATGTTGCTTTAACAAAGGAATATTAAGAAACAGTATATGAATATGAATAAATGTAATTATTAATGAAAGAATAACCTCAGTAAACAAATAATTAAGGCAGAGGACATATAGGTTTGTCACAGAGAAAAGCATTTTATATTCCCAAAGTTTTCCCCACAGAAACAGGAACAAAAAAGCAGGTTTTTTTTTAACATTAACTATAAATCCATTAATGGCAGATATAACTGCCACTTCTCAGAAAACGCTTGGTATTCCATATTCATATATGCAATAAATTTTTCAATTTGATATCTTGTCTTTAAGTAATACAGAAAACTGCATAGATTTGGTAGCTTTTGTCCATATTTGCATTGATAAATTAAAAAAACTTGGCAAGTATCAGAATCAGATCATAAATTGCATCGGACTTAAAATGTTCAATATATCCAAATAGTACTAACGGTAGTAGTGAAAATCTAAGTGCCACAACATGTTCACATTTGTCTTTCAAAAGATTTTCGAGTTCCAAAAAAGTATAGAATGTTCTTGTCTTTCTTGTTTCAGACTATCATTCCTGTTGAATTTGGGCTGCCGTCACCTGTGGAGAGCACTAGTCTTCACTAGTGCAGACCCACCATGAGATGAATGATGACCAACACTTCATAGGTAATCGCCAATTCATCAGCCACTATCACTCACAGAGTCTGCATCACATTGACAAACATGAAACAACAATTTATGGTCACAGTATTTCGGCCGAACTAGCAGATCTGTTAGGAGCAACGGGTGATGTCTTTTAACAGTTCCAGTCAACAGACACTAAGGAAGGGAAAGGGAAGAGATTTCTGACAACCTGCATTAATCGTGTATGTGTGGGGAGGGCTTGCTCTGCAACAATGGAGTCCTGGAATGCAGTGAACTCTGAACATAGCCTGATGAAATGTGGAAATGACACATCCAGTGGGACAGATGGGCCTGGTGCAACTGCCTGCAGCACAGAACCATGCTCGAATACCACCCTTTTTTGTGTAAAAGGTGAAGCTGCTAATACAGGGGTTAAAACTGATGACGTTCATAGTGCAGTCACAACTGAACAAATACCAACCAGCACCATCAGTGATATCTGCCAACTTGGATTCAAAACAACAAACTTCAACAGTGTCATCAAAACTGAATCCGTTGCAACAAGTGCCAGAAATGTCTTGATAAAAATTAAACAAGAAGCAGACTCCAATGATGTCATAACAATTGAACAAGCGGCAGACTTCAATGATGTCATCAAAAGTGAGCCTCTGACAATAGACTTTGGTGATGTTATGGAAAACGAAACAACCACCAAACAAACCGATGACACCGTAAGTGTTGAACCTGTCCCACCAGATACTGTCAGTGACATACAGATAGAGAAAGACGTAGACGCCATGCTGGCAGTGGCATCAGACAATGTTACGACACCTGTGGCAAGCAGCGCTGTGAGTTCTGATGTAACCCAAAGCTCCGACGAGGATGACGACCGATCTGAATCTGTTGAATCTGAGGTTTGTACAAATGCTGTCTAACATTTAATTTAATATGTAACTGTGTGGATAGTTTGCTGGTATCTAATTCTAAGGCATGTACTAGCATTCTATTAAATTGTGTACATTGTTTTCTAACAAACAAACAAAAACAACAGCAGTCTATTACCATAATTCAACATGACTCCAGAAAAACTAACTTACCGTATTTTTCTGACTATAAGGCAATGCTTTTTTTCCTAGACTGAGACCCCTGCGCCTTATATTGTGACTAATAGTATAGTAAGAAAATGTAACAAAATCAAACTTTTGTGTGCGCCTTATAATCAGGTGCGCCTTATAGTCCATAAAATATGGTACTAATTGTGATCCTAATTTACACTTATGGGTATGAAGACTTCCAAAACGTCTGTCTATGTGACAGTGAGATGTGTGTGTTGTTTCTATTGTTGAACTGAAATTATGGAATAACTTTGCTGTATTGGTTTTACATGATTTTATTAAGCGGCAAAACTCTGTTTTTTTCTAATATATTTTTATTTATTTACTATTGTATCTGTTATTAGTGTTAAAGTTAAGAACTATGGTATGTCTGTCAGTACAGTCGAACCCGTTTATAAGGGATCCGCTTATAAGAAAGCAATTTTTTTTCCCCGGCCAAACTCCTTTCTTATGTATTATCAAAACTCGGATATAAGAAAACCGCTTATAAGAAAACCCGGTTATAAGGAAGCAAATTCGTTCTCCCATCCGCGATGTAAAGTCGGATATAAGAAAATGATTTCATACAAGGGAGTTGGTTTGCAGTTCTTTTTCTTATAAGCGGTTTGATTTTCTTATAAGCCATTTTTGTTTGTGGCTCAAGCCACAAACCTATAACTCACTTTGTCGGTCTGTCGGTCCAAAATTGTCGCACATTTTGACAAAATTGTCGCACTTCAAATCGAGGCTACACTTCAAATTGAGGCCGCTCTTTAAAATGATGTATTTTAAAAGCGTACAAAATAATAAACATACGTAATACAGACACTACAACAGACACTACAACAGACACGACGAGTATGCGGTGCTTCTTTTGATGAGTATAAGTAGGATACATAGTTTTAAATGTTTTCCAAAAGATATAAAAAGTTACGAAATGGTGCAGAGATAACATTCTGGTTTACAGATTAAAATGATTGAAAAGCCAGGGGAGGTGACTCATGGTTGGAGTGGTAAAAATAGACCGCGTGCCACAAACTATTGCGATTTCGCGCTTGTTTTAAAATTAGGGCATGAACTGAAAGGATGTTCCAAAAAGTGCAGTGTTCCAACAAGACAAACAAAAGAGGAAAATTTACGTCAGAGCAGCTACGTCACAGACACTCTAACCTTAATATAGAAATATACAGCCGAATCCGCTTATAAGAAACTCGCTTATAAGAAAACTTATAATGAAGCAGAACAAATTCCATGCCAAACTTCTTCTTTCTTATCTATGATCAAAACTCAGATATAAGAAACTCGCTTATAAGAAAACTCGATTATTCAGCAAGCAAATTCCTCTCCCATCTGCAATGGAAACTTGGACATAAGAAAAGTATGTCATACAAGAGAGTTGGTTTGCAGTTCAGTTTTTTTATAAGCGAGCTCTATTTTCTTATAAGCGAATTACCATTGAAAACATTTTCTTAAAGACCCACCAGATCACGTGTCAAAATCACGGGTTCCACATGTTTTCCCTCTTATAGCTGGTATGAAATCTTGTTTTGACCAGGTTTGACTCCCATACAAATGCCCCCAAATTGAAAACGAAACATTTAAAGAGCAGCCTCAATTTGAAGTTGGGGGAATTTGTATGTGGGTCACAGCTACCCAGAAAAAAACAAGACTTAATCGTGTTGGGTCAGTGTGTCTTTAAAAGTGAGTTGGACCTGAACTGAAAGGATGTTCCGAGAAAATTGAAGTCATTCCAAAAAGGGAAAGTTTACCTCATACCAGTTGCGTCACAGACAGTCTAAACAGTACAGGCACCTGATTGCAAGACTAATTGAGTTGTTTTTGTTCCTTTATTCCATACTTTCCTTCAGTATTCTGTGCAAAATAAATGTTGAGCAGAAAAAGAAAAAAAAATATGAGTGCCTGTACTTTTCTGTTGGTGGTAGAGAGACTGTCCAGCCTTTTATTTTCAGCAGCAATGGCAGAGAGGAAAAGGCAATCCATTTCTTTAAGAAGATAAATACAAATAACTGAATATGTGGATGTAAATCCACATAAACAAAAGCAAACGATTGATAAAAAGCTGCATGGGTGGACAGTAAATGGTAATAGTTCAGTACAAGATAGGTGAATGAGTACGTATTTGATAACAGTAAAAATAAACAAAAGCTTGTTAGTTTGAGTGGTTGTAGGCACCTTTAAATCTTCTTCTTAGTAGATGATTTTGATTTAAGATGTAAGAAATGCATCAAATTAGGAAAAAGGGTTTTCTCTTCGTTTTGTTTTTCTGTCCTTCTTTTCTTTTCTTTCTCTTTTCCCCTTTCCCCTTTCAATTTGGTTATCAGGAAAAAAACTTCAAAATGTTTTCTTATGTCCGAGTTTCGGATAAGAAAACTTGAATATGGTAATAAGCAAAAAAAAATGATCTCCCTTCGATTTTCTTATAACCGAGTTTTGCTGTATTTTGATTTTATGATGTAAAACATGAGTCATAGGTCGCAAATTTCTTTATTGTCCATTGGCATTGTACAAACGCAAATACAAAATTGTCTTCCACTGTGTAAAATGAGTTATACATCCAAATTAGAATATTGATTAAAAACAAGAAACAGAAATTTACATTTAACCCTTTCGCCGCCAGCCATTTTTTCAGCAAAAAAATACCATTAAACTTAATTGGGTGGAGAAATAAATCTACAATATTTGGTAATTCCTCAGCGACATGTATATCATTAGGCCTATCCTTGCCTCCCAAAATGAAGAAAATTAGGGTCTCCAGATAACAGGCCTTGATTTCATGCCTTTTAGTGTCTGGGGTGTTAAACCATTGTGGTGCATAAATGCAACATTGGCGGTGAAAGGGTTAAACAAATATGTTACTCCTGCTACACCACACCCACTCATTCATCTGCTCTCCGCTATCTTGCTCGCTCATCATGCAACTCACACCACGTCTGCCTTCATTTTTGTTTTTAATTTTCTGCAATGTTCTTTCTTTTTTTCCTGCTTTGCTTTGCATTTTTTCCTTTTTTTCATGCACCAAATTAGGTAAAAGCATTTTCTCTTTGTTTTACGTTTCTGTTTGTCTTTTATTTTATTTTTTCTCCTTTTCTCTTTTATTTTTTCCCCTTTTCCCATTCAAATCGGTTATAAGAAAATAAATTCAAAAGGTTTTCTTATATCCGATTATCGGATATAAGAAAACCCGGATAATATAAGAAAACAAAAAATTATCTCCCTTTGATTTCCTTATAACCGGGTTCCACTGTATCTGTTGCATATTTAACTCCTTCAAGAAATCACTTCCTTAGGTCTGGGGTTGCCTAGAAAATGTTTATCTGAGATAAGAATGTACACAAAACTTACCACTCTGTGAATCGATTTTGATGGTGTTGCTAGTTTATTCAAATAAAACAAGTAATCTGGACATTGCAGTTTCTTGCACTAAAGGGGAATGGTTTGCCTCCTTAACTCATTCGCATCGCAACAATTTTGAATGATTAAAAAAACTCACAAATCACTCCAGCCATACACAAACATAGGGAAGTGGTAGATCAGACTTTTTTTTTTATAGACTTTATATAGAAAAACTTCACCAATTGGTATCCCCACAACAAACCACTACAAAAGCAAAGTCAGAAGCAAAATTGTGACCTAAGGGAGCGAACTGATTTTAGAAGTGACCAAGGTACATATTTACTTCCCTTGAAGCAATGCATCAAACTGACAGCTATCTGTTAATTCTGCACATGGCTGGAACTACTTGAATGTGTTAAGCTTACTACTCAGTACTGTGCTCATGTACTCAGAGGTACTGGTAGTTTTTATTTTTATCCGTCCCGGTGACAGACATGGTAAACAAAATTTCCATCCTGGGACCATTTTCACCCGTCCCCACTGAATTGTGTTGACCTTTTGCTTAAAACGTTCCTTCCACATGTAGACTTGGCCCTGTTCAAAGTTTGCATTTAAACCCTGCCGTTCGCAAATAGACTCAGGCATCCAAGTCACTTTAGACATGCTTTACATGCTGAAAACGAACAGCAGACGACGCGTTATGGGCTAAACCAATGTGGGAAGGGCTTCTAAAATGGTTGGCCTCATTTCACCAATCATATAAGCTCTTAGCTGAGCAGTAGAAGAGCTGATCTGTGGCACTGGCCTAGATTCCCTCTCCCACCTTTCTCCGATTTTGTTAGTCCTGGTGACGGACAGCTTCATTTTTTTCCGTCAAATACCAAGAATGTTTTGTTAACGGAGCCTCTGATGCTGTTAATGAAAACTTATTGGAACACTTTCTACGAT
>CM065683.1:19889232-19891732 GCA_017654935.2 Phymorhynchus buccinoides | reverse complement strand
GTCCCGAATTAGTAATAATACAGATGTATCACTTATAAAATGTCCAGTGAACGTTCAAGCTGAGCAATAAGACTTTCTACAACTACAAGAGAATGGTTGTCCTCTTTGCAGCAAATTGAAAGTCCACAATAAAAGCAAACCAGCACTAAGTTAAAAAGAAATGGTAAAAAATCTTATGTACAATTGCGAAAATAATAATGTTCTAAAACTATAATTTTAAGCAATAATAGACATGACTAGGGAGGGCCAACTACTGAGATGATATCCAAATATTAGGATACAAATAGTATGAATATAAAATCTCAGTTATTAGCTGAGGGACTAAAAAGTTGGTGCATTTGAGGTTCACAAATGCAGACATTGGACACAAAAACGTTTATCAAAGCAAACTATTCTGCATTTCAAATGCACCAACATTTTACCGAGAAGAAGAAGAAGAAGAAGAAGAAGAAGAAAGAAGAAGAAGAAGAAGAAGAAGGAGAAGGAGAAGGAGAAGGAGAAGAAGAAGAAGAAGAAGAAGAAGAAGGAAGAAGGAAGAAGAAGAAGAAGAAGAAGAAGAAGAAGAAGAAGAAGAAGAAGAAGAAGAAGAAGAAGAAGAAGAAGAAGAAGAAGAAGAAGAAGAAGAAGAAGAAGAAGAAGAAGAAGAAAAAGAAGAAGAAGAAGAGGAAGAAGAAGAAGAAGAAGAAGAAGAAGAAGAAGAAGAAGAAGAAGAAGAAGAAGAAGAAGAAGAAGAAGAATATTATTGTCGGCCAGCCATGACAGTTCAAATAGGTCATGCAAGTTCTATTGAAATCCATACATGTATGCACTGTAAGCTGTCGTCACGAAGTCTCAATAACTCATTAAACTAATTATTTCGAAAAAGCCACAAAACACCAATGCTTTCAATACTGAGATTAATTATAAAGACATTGATACAGTACAGTACAGAAATAGAAACCCGTCGCGTGCCTGTACTGCACGTGCTGCAACAAAAAGAATGTGTGTGTGTGTGTGTGTGTGTCTGTGTGTCTGTGTGTGTGTGCTCTATTTACAGACAAGGGCGAAACAGACTTCCTGTTTGTCCTAAAGGTGCATGGCACTGTTGAGAATAAAATAAAAACGGCATTTTCTATCTCTCTCGTCTTGTCTCTCTTTCTCTCAACTGCTCTTTCTTTCCGTTTCGTTTTGGTTGTTGCAAACTTTATGACTGTAATATAAACATCAACTGATGAAATCCTTTATTGTCTCAACAAAGGAAATTCTACTTATAATGTATATAATAATGGTGGTGTTTTTGTTGTTTGGCTTTCCTTGGTGGGTTTTTTTCTGAACTCTGAAGGCCCTCGCTTAAGGTGACGTTCAACAATTATTCACAAAATATCTCTTTTCCCCCATGGCAACACGGCGTTAGGCCACTCATAAAGGTCTGTGTACACGTTAACATTATTCACACAAAATATATCTATTTCCCCATGGCAAGACCGTGTTAGGCCACTCGTAAAATGACTTGCAACTCACTGTGTTGCCATGGGGGGAAAATAGGGATATCTTGTGAAAAATGTTAACGTGTACACAGACCATAATATGACTTACAACTCACTGTGCTGCCATGGGGAAATAGGGATATCTTGTGAAAAATGTTAACGTGTACACAGACCATAATATGACTTACAACTCACTGTGTTGCCATGGGGAAATAGGGATATTTTGTGAATAATTCTAACGTGTACACAGACCATAATATGACTTACAACTCACTGTGTTGCCATGGGGGGAAAATAGGGATATCTTGTGAATAATTATAACGTGTACACAGACCATAATATGACTTACAACTCACTGTGTTGCCATGGGGAAATAGGGATATTTTGTGAATAATTATAACGTGTACACAGACCATAATATGACTTACAACTCACTGTGTTGCCATGGGGAAATAGGGATATTTTGTGAATAATTATAACGTGTACACAGACCTTTGAGTGACCACTGAGTACCTACATTGTACACTGAGACACACAACAAACGCAGAAAATAATGCTGAATTATTCAATCAACTCCACCATCGGTTAGAGAGAGAGAGAGAGAGAGAGAGAGAGAGAGAGAGAGAGAGAGAGAGAGAGAGAGAGAGAGAGAGAGAGAGAGAGAGAGAGAGAGAGATTGATTGATTGACTTTTATTTATAGAGGGTAATAGAGTAAGCAATAACATGCTTTTTTTACATCCAGCCCTCTGAGAGAGAGAGAGAGAGAGAGAGAGAGAGAGAGAGAGAGAGAGAGAGAGAGAGAGAGAGAGACAGAGACAGAGAGAGAGAGAGAGAGGGGGGGGGGAGAGAGAGAGAGAGAGAGAGAGAGAGAGAGAGAGAGAGAGAGAGAGAGAGAGCTATGACCGGACAAAAACACTAGACAGCATCCTTCACTTAACAGCTGAACGGGGAAGGACAGGAAACGACAGTTCCGCAGTATGGAAGGCGGATTGGGTCAACGGATCGAGGAAAACCGCAGTCCCAGTGACCCATT
>CM065683.1:19879232-19884232 GCA_017654935.2 Phymorhynchus buccinoides | reverse complement strand
TAGATCGACGATAACTATTTCAATCATTGTCTTAACTAACTGCTTACTGCGGAGTGTCATCAACAGACGTTGTTATTTCCCCTGACTTAATGTCCCCCTTTCTGACTTAATGGCCCATTCTCCTGCCTTAAAAAAAAAAAAGTCTTCCAAATAATTGTCTCCTCTGAAATCGGAACGTGTCGGCTAAATGCAGCGGGGTAAATCATTGAAAACTGCGAAGTCCTCGCCCATTATGGCCATATGGCCTGGGAACAGATTCTTAAGATAATATCCGTAGCACATTTTGAGCAGTATATGTAGGAGAGACAGACAGATAGACAGCCAGAGTGAAGCAGAGACGTTCAGACAAGCAGACTGGGAGTGTGGCACTGACAGACAGAAAAAAAATCCCGCAAAGGGAAGGGAAGGAACTGCTACTGGTAGCGTTTGGAAAGAAACAAGTTAATTATGTCCCTTTCCTCTGTGTGTGTGTGTGTCTCTCCCCCCCCCCCCCCCTCTCTCTCTCTCTCTCTCTCTCTCTCTCTCTCTCTCTCTCTCTCTCTCTCTCTCTCTCTCTCTCTCTCTCTCTCTCTCTCTCTCTCTCATCTCTCTCTCTCTCTCTCTCTCTCTCTCTCTCTCTCTCTCTCTCTCTCTCAGTCAACAGAAGCGTTTGGCTTATTTATCAAACTTGCCCTATCACTACGCTATTACCATCAAAATAAAGCAGACAAACTGACGAAAACAAAATCACACACACACGCACGCGCGCCCACACACACACATACCAAGAGTCATATAATCTCACGATGTAATATGTTGCCGATAAAATAATTAAATGAACATGACAATGCGCACGCGCGCGTTTCCATAGCGCGTGCATGCACGCACGCACGCACGCACGCACGCACGCACGCACGCGCACGCACACACACACACACACACACACACACACACACACACACACACACACACACACACACACACACACATATATATATATATATATATATATATATATATATATATATATATACACATATATGCACACACGCACATACACATACACGCGCGTGCTCACACGTATGCACACATATACATACAGATATGCATGCACACATACATACATGCACACACGCACTCACGTCTATGCACATACACAGACACACACACACAGGCACACACAGACCCCCCCCCCCCACACACACACACACACACACATGCAAATATGCACGCATAAACTGGTCGGTCCGCGAGAGGTCAGACAAGAAACTAATCTTTGTATGTTCACACTGACCACGAGACATCAACTAGAGCGCTAAGACGCTAAATTACCAACCGCGCGGCAGCGTTTTCGGCTCCAGTGACCTTGACCTTTAACCCATGACCTTCATTATCGAACTTGGCCTAGATCTCTCCATTACCGACCCGCATGCAAAATGTGAGCATCCTAAGTCCGTCCGTTCAAACGCTAGAGAGGATACATACAAACATACAAACATAGTCCGCCTCAGACACGAGTGAAAACATTACCAATCCGCTCTCTACGATCGCGGTTGGTAACTAGCCGTTCGATGTCTTCAACAAACACGCACCCCTGGGGCCTATCTTTATTTTATTGATCCACGTGTGCATCAGGTGACCAGTGTCTGTTGGCTATGGCAGATTTTCCTCTGAGCTGTCCGAGTTTTGTCCACTCTGTACTGTCCAATCTTCGGAGAAATGTTACGTTATATTTGTTTATCGTCCTCTCGGTCCAGCTGGACACATGTGGAACATTAGATTTCGATTGGGAAAATGTAGGAGTAAATAGGGTTTTACGCCCTCTTCGGCCTTTCGGCCATGTGGGGCATTTGTAAATACAAAGATGGTGGGAACAATGCTGGAGGCAATGCCCAGAGGCAGTGCTAAACCAGTAAAGTCCCGATGTTTTTAATAATACAGATAATTTTTTATGTGTAGCAGTAACCACGCCTCGGTTAAACCTCATCGGCTATACCACCACAACTAGCTGTATGATTTGAAATTTTGGAGAAAGACGGTCCAGTTAAATAAGAAATGTAGGGGAAGACGGGGTAAAAAGCCCATGGGCGGGTACGAAGCCCATGCCAATTATCTCATGAAATGAAGCAAATTTCAGTCACATTTTGTCCATGAGACGAGTGTTACTCATGGGCAAATGTGACGGAAATTTTCTTTATTTCATGAGATAATTGGCATGGGCTTCTTACCCGCCCATGGGCTTTTTACCCTGTCTTCACCTATAAAATTCGTAAATCAAACGGTGTTGCTGTTTTTATTCCTTCAAGTCTCAAATGTTTAACAATAATCATACAATTGTTTAGTTGTAAGCCTATCTTCACTAGGGAAAAGCTTCCTTGACTTCCCCCTCTTCTATCTCGTTCGTTTGATTTGAAGGTATTATTATCTTTGGGGGTTTTTTGTGTGTGGTTCGGTTGTTTGGAGCGTAAATGTAGTTTTTGTTATTAGAATTCCCCGTGGGGATACCGGGGGGGTCTTTTGTAGAAATAGTTCCCCCACCTTCTGGAAGCTCTGTGTTTGTAGCTTCCTCTAATCTGCCACTCTCTTTGACTCTGCCTTTCCCCTTTGCTTTCTGTCATCTACTGTCTTTCTGACGACTTATTGGCCCCATTCTCCTGTCTTTTGTTTTCCAACAAAAATCTTCAAAATATTTTTTTTTCTCCTTTTCGCTCCTCCGAAATCGGAATGCGTCGGCTGTTCGCAGCGGGGAGACCAGTGAAAACTGAAAACCGGACACATACGTACCTTACCCATTATGGTCATATGGCCTGGGAACGCAGAAGAAGAAGAAGAAGAAAAAGAAGAAGAAGTTATTAGAACGAGGGGCTTGAGTTTCTTTGTCTGTCTGTCCCTGTCTCTCTGTCTGTCTGTCTGTCTCTCTGTGTGTCTTTGTCTGTCTGTCTCTCTGTTTGTCTGTCTGTCTGTCTGTCTCTGTCTCTGTCTCTGTGTGTGTCTCTCTCTCTCTCTATATATATATATATATCTCTCTCTCTCCATCTCTCTCGTCTTTGTGAGTCTGAGAGAGAGAGAGAGAGAGAGAGAGAGAGAGAGAGAGAGAGAGAGAGAGGAGAGAGAGAGAGAGAGGAGAGAGAGAGAGAGAGAGAGAGAGAGTGAAAATCCCTAGAGAGAGACAGAGGGAGTGAGAGAGAGAAGAGAGACAGAGACTCAGAGAGAGACAGAGACAGAGACAGAGATAGAGAGCATATTATATGAAGAATCAGGCCTTTGTCCATTAAAGGAAAGACGTAAAAGACACAAATTAATCCAGTTTCACAAAATGGTAAATAATGCATGTCCTAATTATCTATCCAATCTCCTTCCACCACTAATGTCTGATCAAAATCCGTACCATAGACGCCGGCCTCTAGACAGAGTAGTTCCACGAAGAAGAACTGAACTACATAAACACTCATTCCTTCCAAGCACAACCCATCTGTGGAATGACCTCCCAGATGACATTAAAGTAACTGACTCAATCAGCCAATTTAAACGATTTCTTTCTCTGTCTGATGTTAGTGTGCCTTCTTACTACTACACTGGTTCCAGACAAGACCAAGTAAACCACTGCAGATTACGTCTAGGAATAAGCAATACTAACCACGATCTGTACACAAGACATCTACTAGCTGACCCCAAATGCGCGTGCGGTTACTCCACAGAAAATGCAGAACACTATTTGTTACACTGTAAAAACTTTCATCATGTGAGAACAAACACAATTCTAACTCTAAATGTTAACAAAATTAATCCCCATACGCTTCTGTTTGGAGACCACAGTCTAACAAATGCAGAAAATGTAGATGTTTTTAAAACTGTTCAGCAATTTATTGCTACCAGCAACAGATTATAAGCTAATAAGATAATGTAGACTGTAATATAATAAATAAAAAACATGTGCAATATATAAGCTTGTGCGAAGTGTATACTTATACATGTGTATCAACGGCACAGGGCTGGGCCTTGTGAATGGTAAAATTTGGGTCGGTCTCTCTCTCTCTCTCTCTCCCCCTTCCCCCCTCTCCTCTCTCTCTCTCTCCCTCTCATCCTCTCTCTCCTCTCTCATTCTCTCTCTCTCTCTCTCTCTCTCTCTCTCTCTCTCTCTCTCTCTCTCTCTCTCTCTCTCTCTCTCTCTCTCTCTCTCTCTCTCTCTCTCTCTCTCTCGCTCTCTCTCTCTCTCTCTCTCCCTCTCTCTCTCTTTGTGGTGTGTGTAATATTATTTATGTTCATGTTTGTGTATTGCATCTTTTCCTAATGATCCAAAAAACAATGTACAGCTGTGTTGATTCAAGTTTGCATCCACCTAGTCCTTCATTTTCATTATTATTTTTTTGTTCTCTTTCGTACATTTGTTTTCCACGTTTAATTCAGTCATTGCAAATTCCGCCAATATTGCTGTGTACATTTTCTAACTGAGCACGCTATAAGCTTCGCTTGTTGTTGCTTCAGTCTGGTTGTGTTTTATGTCTATGCGAATGTAACTGAAGAATAAATTGTTTAAACCAGAGAGCACATCTCTGTGTTGCGGGTGCTGGGGTGGGGTTGTTATCTCTCACCAACTGAACGATTCAGAATTTCTTGTCATTGAAACTGTATACAGACACAACTGACCCTTGT
Organism: Phymorhynchus buccinoides; assembly: GCA_017654935.2. Taxonomy (NCBI): domain Eukaryota; kingdom Metazoa; phylum Mollusca; class Gastropoda; order Neogastropoda; family Raphitomidae; genus Phymorhynchus; species Phymorhynchus buccinoides. The sequence goes on along the minus strand of CM065683.1, from coordinate 19,879,600 downwards.
TTCCAACTTCTACCATCTATGATTGCGTACTCACTGTCCCCAACCTCTCTCACTTCAATCCCCCCCACCCCCCACCCCCCTTGATTTGTGTTCACAGCCTTGCTCTTTGGTTTCAACTTTGTTGTATCATCTACACGTTGGACTGTAGAGGGGAAGTATTGTTTTTATTTTGATCTTGATGGTTTTTTTGCTCCTTCTGTTGCCTGCTTTTTGCTCCTTTTGCTATATTTGATGTTTGCTGTTTAATTGTTTGTCTGTGTTGATAAAGGCGCATTCGCCGAAATATCCAGTAGTTTTGTTTTGTCTCTTGTGAATAAAATAACGTCACTTTGCACTTGTCGTGTAGGTGTTTGTTTGTTGTACGTTCC
>CM065683.1:19849232-19871732 GCA_017654935.2 Phymorhynchus buccinoides | reverse complement strand
TCTTGAATTTAAACAAAAAAAGGATTGTTACAATCTGTGTGTGCACTACGTTTTTGTTTTCTTTTCTTTCGTGGTATGTGTTTATCACGTCACTCTGTGTAAATAATTCCTTCGATGGTTTTACGACAACTAAAAGAGTTTCAGTTTGAGTTTTTCAGTTAAAGACGCGAAAGGAATCTGTCGGGGGGGGGGGGGGGGGGGGGGGGGGGGGGTCGCGGGGGGGGGCAGCGTATATATATTACGCATATTATCAAAATGCGTAATATGTAGGCTAAAGTAAGAAGTGATATTTTGGTACGGAGCGCAAAATTGTGATGGAATTTTCTTTGCAAGATGTTTTTGCTTATTCAGTAATAATAAACGGACGAGGAGGAAAAGGTTGGGACAAATCTGAGTCCCTGGGTAATAATTGCAAGACTCTAGTTTCGGTGAAGAATTGTTTACATACTGTGATATCAAGAACCTCCGGCTAAAATGTTGTTGAATTGTTATCTAAAGGTCTGTGTACACGTGATCATTTTTCATTCTTTCCCCAAGGCGGCACAGTGGTAGGCCAGTCCCAAAGGTCTGTGTACACGTGAACATTTTGTACTCTTTGCTCAAGTCAACACAGTGGTAGGCCAGTCCCAAAGGTCTGTGTACACGTGAACATTTTGTACTCTTTGCTCAAGTCAACACAGTGGTAGGCCAGTCCCAAAGGTCTGTGTACACGTGAACATTTTGTACTCTTTGCTCAAGTCAACACAGTGGTAGGCCAGTCCCAAAGGTCTGTGTACACGTGAACATTTTGTACTCTTTCCCCAAGGCGGCACAGTGGTAGGCCAGTCCCAAAGGTCTGTGTACACGTGAACATTTTGTACTCTTTCCCCAAGACAGCACAGTGGTAGGCCAGTCCCAAAGGTCTGTGTACACGTGAACATTTTTTACTCTTTCCTCAAGTCAACACAGTGATAGGCCAGTCCCAAAGGTCTGTGCACACGTTAACGCTATTCACAAGATATTTATATTTCCCCATGGCAACACAGTGAGCTCTAAGTCATATTAAGGCTATGTACATGTTAACATTATTCACGAGATATTTCTATTTCCCCATGGCAATACAGTGGTAGGGCAGTCATAGAGGTCCGTGTACACGCTAACGCCATTCACAATATATGTCTATTTCCCCATGGCAACACAGTGAGCTCTAAGTCATATTAAGGTCTGTGTACACGTTAACATTATTCATGGGATATTTCTCTTTCTCCATGGCAACACAGTGATAGCCCATTCTTAATATGACTTACATCTCACTGTGTCGCCATGGGGAAATAAAAAATATCTTGTGAATAGTGTTAACGTGTACACAGACCTTAATGTGACTTGGGTATCACTGTGTTGCCATGGTGAAAGTGTGAAAAATGTTGACGTGTACAGAGACCTTAATATGACTTGGGCATCAATGTGTTGCCATGGTGAGAGTGTTAAAAATGTTGACGTGTACACAGACCTTAATATGACTTGGGTATCACTGTGTTGCCATGGTGAAAGTGTGAAAAATGTTCACTTGTACACAGACCTTAATATGACTTGGGCATCAATGTGTTACCATGGTGAGAGTGTGAAAAATGTTGACGTGTACACAGACCTTAATATGACTTGGGTATCAATGTGTTGCCATGGTGAGATTATTAAAAATGTTGACGTGTATACAGATCTTGACCCATCACGTCCCACAGTAGTATAACAAGGGTGTATGGTGATGTTTATAAAACGGGCGCGTGCTGTTGTTAGTTGATTGAGGTCGTTTCGAATCTTGTCGTGTGACCAGCTGACCATTGATAATGGGTTGGACATGGTACAAACACCATAACCGAAAATTTAAAGACCCACCAGATCACGTGTCAAAATCATGGGTTTCACGTGTTTTCCCTCTGATAGCTGGTATTGGTAAGAAATCTTGTTTTTGACCAGGTTTGACTGCCATACAAATGGCCCCAAATTGAAAACGAAACATCATTTTTAAAGAACAGCCTCAAATTAAGTTGGGGGAATTTGTATGTGGGTCACAGCTACCCAGAAAAAAACCCCAAGGGACTTAATCGTGGTGGGTCAGTGGGTCTTTTAACTACATTTGTGATTCTTCGTGGGTTGCTACAATGTGTGTGTGTGTGTGTGTGTGTGTGTGTGTGTGTGTGTGTGTGTGTGTGTGTGTGTGTGTGTGTGTGTGTGTGTGTGTGTGTGTGTGTGTTCATTCTTTAGTTTTAGGTCTGTTCACCCGCAAGTGCAGTAAAATTTCAAACTGACGTTTGTAACATGAATAGTTAACCAAGTGGATAACAACAAAAATATAATAACACAATTTAAACCAACAATTAATTAGTAACTCAAAGAAAGATACCAACAGGACTTATGTGCAGGATTTCTGAAAAACGTTTAAGGAGATTAAAGTTGTTTAAGATTTGTTCAATGGTTAAAGGCGCTTGATGGTTCAGCAATTCACCAACAGTTTTGTTGATTTGTTCTTTAATTCTAGGACAATATAGGAGCAAATGATTTATAGATATTTGATTTCCACATGTACACTTAACGTCTTAACAAAATGTTGTTTTAAAAGCATTTAAACGAAGTTTAAACATCAGAGATACGATTTGACTTGAACTTGTATCGTTGAGCTGTTTTAAAATTAAGTTGGTTTTAAAATTAAGTGTGTCAAGTCAAGTCAAACTTTTATTTCCAGATGGGAACATTGTATCAGCAAAAACATGCTTTTTTTCAACAAGCCATCCATAAAAAATGATGTAAAAAATAAAAAATAAAGAACTAAACATTCCACAGTCGCGAACAAGAAAAGGAAAATAAACAAGTAAACAATTAATTAAAAGAAACAAGCAAATATTCCAAAAACAGGAAGGAGGATGGGGACTGGGCGAATAGCATATTATGTACAATATATACATCAACATCAACAACGAAACATTTAAAACATACTTACCAAATATGTTATGTAGACTACATTTCAATTATTTCAAATAATTGGAATAAAGTTATCAATTATGTCCTGTTAAAGAGATAAATTTTCATTTTTTTCTTGAAGTAGTTCTTGTTTTTCATGGGGGGTTTTAAATGGAGGGTAGTTTGTTCCATAAATCTCCACCCGAATAGAGGAGACTAGATTTGAATAGATTATTATTTGGTCGAGGGAATGAGAGTAAATGGGTGTATCTGCTTGTTTTTGTCGTAAATTTGTCTGTTATCTTTTTTAGAGCATTTCCGTTGGCAATATTATGCATACAGATTGCCTTGTTGGGGAAAAGTCTGTCTTGAAAAGCTAGTATATCCAGTTGTTTGTAGTCTTCATAGGTAAGTGAACTTGATTTTAATAACATTATTTTAATTGCTTTTTTGTACATACGATTAATAATTTTTAAATTGGTATCACTACAGCTATCCCATAATGTTGAAGCATAATCGATCATTGAGAGTATGTGAGCATTAAATAAGAGTTTACGAGAATGGTTATCAAGGAAATGTTTAATCTTAGATAGCTGGAGTATTTTTCTAGACAGACCTTTCCCTAAAGACTTTATATGGTCTATCCAAGACAGATCTTTGTCAATGACAACACCTAATGTTTTATGTGAATCAACTTCTTCAATTTTGTTGCTGCAAATAAATAGTGGTGGAAATTGGGAGTTCATCTTTTGTCTTTTTTGTCTGGTTGCTACGTACATGCATTTCGTTTTATTGGCATTAATTGACATGTGATTTAATTGTGTCCAATTAAAAACATTTTGAGCATCATTTTGAAGTTTGCTTACTAGCCTGTTAGCATTCGTATCACTAGTATGAAGGTGTGTGTGTGTGTGTGTGTGTGTGTGTGTGTGTGTGTGTGTGTGTGTGTGTGTGTGTGCGTGCGTGTGCGTGTGTGCGCGCGCCCGCATAACTACGTCAGTGACCGAGTCAGAATGTAGTAACGTTTCATGTACTTTGTCTTCTTAACATTTTTTGCATTATTTTTTAGCTAGCCTCTTTTTTAAAAAATAATTCCTTTGCATTTTGGTTGATTTTACTGATGCATGTGTTCAGATGTATGTTGTTAGTGTTTTCTCCAAGCTGGAGTGCAAGATTTATTATTGATCTTATAATTCAAAGAGATTGTAATGGCGGAATGCAGTGTGAATGCAGTGTGTTTTATGTACCCTGTGCTAAATGTGAGGGTATTGTCATTGAAAATTGGGTGTGTCCACTGTTGTTGGCAAGGCAAATGTTTTACACTTTAACTGTGTAAGTAGCAGTCCCTCGGGGCTTTCTGGATACATTGAAGGGGTTCATGAGACATCGTGTCAAAATGTTGCCTTGCCAACAACAGTGGACACACCCAATTTTCACACTTTTTGTGTAGCCACGCTTTTGTGATTTTCAAATTTGGGGTGGTATTGTTTGTTGAGCTATTGTAGCGAAACTAATCGCACGAATGCAATAAAACGCAACAGTTTGGGTACACAAATAATGGAAGTAGACATCTACAAAATGTGAAATGATTTGAATGAGCCGTTCGGTTATGCGCATATAGAATGCGCGTGTGTAGTTTCTTTTACTGGTCAGTATATTTTTTACTTCTTATTTGGTTATGTTAATTGAATGTACAATGTGCAATATACAAACGAGATGTCCATCATAATATTGACAAAATACCCAAGTTTGTAGAGTCTGAACAAGGGAAAAAAGGAAGGAAAAGGAAAACAATGATGACGGAAGTGGTGGTGGGTTGCATGATGAGTGAGCAAGATGGCGGAGAGCGGATGAATGATTGGGTGTGGTGTCAGAGTTACATATTTGTTTGAATGTAAATTTATATATCATGTTTTTATTTAATGTTTTTGTTTTAATATATCTCATCTTATTTTACACGGTGGAAGACAAGTTTCCATGTGCGTTGTACAATGCCAATGGACAATTATGATTTAAAAAAACGTATATGACTTATGTACAGTGCTTTACAGAACTCTTTTTTCTTGCAAATTAAAACGCAATATATATCCTATAATACAAGGGAGAGGGTGATTTGAATGTGATTTGTTGCCATTGAGCAACAACAGATACCTGCTTCATTCTGACTGTGTTGTTCCCTGATGAAAGCTGCTAATAAACACAGCTGAAATACTGGGAATATAGAAGGTGTTTTGTTTTTCTGTCTTCGATTTGTGTGCGTCTGTATCATTAGTATTATTAGCATTAGGTACTTCATAGTCACAAAGGCATCTCTGTAAAATTCGGGTTGCTCACACCTGGAGAGCGCGTCGCAGCCAGAGGTGCGCCACCCATTGTTTTTGTGTGCGGGTTTTTTGCATGCGATTTTTTGTGTGATTGATGAGGAAGGAAAGGTGGGGGGGGGGCGATACATTTTGACCGCATGACAACTTTTTCGTTGCCACTGGGTTTAACGTGTGCTAAGTGCATGAGCACACGGGACCTCGGTTTATCGTCTCATCCGAAGGACTCCACATTCAGACCGCAAGGCCTAGTGCAAAGTGAGAGGGAAAATCCCCTGTACCCAGGTTCGAACTCGGGTTTACTTGACACGAAGCGAACGCGTTACTACTGTGCCACTCTAGACTTATATAATACAATATATAAACACTCATTCAAAAATGCATGAATAAATCAAGAATTGTTATGCCCATTGCAATGGTTACCAATTTCAGTTCCTCCCTTTTTATTTAACAGGTTGGAAGAGACTTTCGTCCCAGGACACAGAAACTGAACCAGGTGACGTCACAGAAAGACATCATGACATCATGACATCATCACATCACCGGAAATACTAAGCAGAACGCCATCTTTGGATTACTCAGCGCGGCACAACCAGAAGAAATAAACCAAGAAAATCCAGCCATTAAATTCTTTTTCAACATGTCCGCCACATCTTCCTGTAAACGAGCCCTGCGCACTGGCTACTTCCGTTGCTGCTATCTTTCCCTCTTCCGGTGGGTTGTTGGGTAATATTCTTCCTCTGTTCAGTACATTTTAAAATTTCTACGATTTGCATTCTATTTCTGTAAAAAATAAACACGATTTGCATATATTTACTTCATTCATTTACAGAATTATTTCTTTTTTTAAATTTTATATTAGGCCTTCATACACTTGAGGGTTTTCATTTGTTGTTTGTTGTTGTTTTTGGTGGTGTTTTGTTGTTTTTTGTTGTTTTGAGCATACGGACGTTTTAGGCAATCATTTCCATAAACGCTAAATAAATTCGCAGAGGAAACGTCAGGGGTTACTTTTGACATAATGGTTAGTCTAACTCGTTTAAAATCTCAGAATCTCACGAATAGAATTCTCTGCATGCCTACCAGTGTACATAAAGTACGATGTGGGTTTTTTTGTTTCCCAAAATCTGGATTTCAGTTGGATCTGTTCACTGGCTATTCAGAATGAAACATTTTACCAAGGGTTTTGTTATTTGTAGTGCATCATTAGTGTCATTTTTCTATAACATACAGTTTGTTGTAGACATCTTATGCAGTATGTCAATTCATTGTTAATGCTTTACAGAATACAGACATAATATTATATTTTAAAAAACAACAACAGAAATGCTGATTTTAAAACAAAATCACAGTAAAATTACCAAGTAAAACGGTTGAAATTACACTGAATAAAAAAAGCAATTGAAGTTCACATGAGTATTGACAGTTAATTTTTTTCAGAATTATGTTGTTCATCTCTCTCTCTCTCTCTCTCTCTCTCTCTCTCTCTCTCTCTCTCTCTCTCTCTCTCTCTCTCTCTCTCTCTCTCTCTCTCTCTCTCTCTCTCTCTCCAATGAAAATGTATGCAAACAACTAGTAACATTTTGCACTGATAACATTGTGTGTGTGTGTGTGTGTGTGTGTGTGTGTGTGTGTGTGTGTGTGTGTGAGTGTATGCGTGCGCGTGCGTGCGTGCGTGCGTGTGCATGTGTGTCTTAAACAGAAGGAAGATAGTGTGCTTTTTGCTGGCCATCCTGGCGCTGCTCATTCTCACCATGATGTCACAAACTGGACCCATGACGTCACTAAGAGGAGCAGTGACGTCACAAGCAGTGCATCAGAGTGGTCCGGAATGGAGGCCGTCTCTACGGACTCTGGTCATTTCCCCTGGACTGTGGATGACCGCAGGGCACTCACCACCAAGGACTTTCACGCATCACCAAGGTCCAGGGCCTTCAGCGAACAACAGTTCAACTGCACATGGCCAAAGTCAAAGCATTTTTGTGAATGATAGCAGCCAAAGAAGGCAAAATAAGAATCAATTATTATCTGTCGATGCTAGCCAAAGGACGCCAAATAAAAATCGAGAAACTGTATTTGATGGAATTGTGACAAAACAACGAAGGCTTCATGAGGGTCAAGAAGTTACTGCAAAACCATCTCAAACCAGACCTAACGACAGTGAACGAGTTACCCTCACCGCTGCTAATGCCACGACCAGCAACCTTCATAAACCTCACGTGAACATCATTCGATCCGAAGACCTTTTCGGGCCGGTGCAAGGGAACGCGAAACCTGAACCCCCATTGACAGGAAGTGATTCCTCTGACAATTTGGGAGACAATGGCCAGGGTATCGAAGAGCAGAATGAAGATGCGGATGAAGTTGTTGAAACAGGTCAAAACGATATCACAGGTGGTGAACAAATGGAAGAGGGTCCAGACATTCTCGTGAATGAGCAAAATAACGCTGACCTGAAGGAAGGTGTCAATGAAGAGGAGGAGGAAGGAGAAGAAGAAGAAGAGGTGAAGGTGACGCGGGCAGTGAACAGACACAGCGACAACAGGATCCGGCAGATGCTCTTTCAGAAACGACTGTTCGCTCAACTTCATGCTGAGCAAGAAAGCGAAGGGACTGAAGATGGCTATAACAGCGAAGATGAAGTTCATCGCGTGTTTTTCCTCAAAGTCCACAAGGCGGCCAGCACCACAGTCATGAACATCCTCTACCGGTTCGCCCTTCGCCGCAAGCTGAAGGTCATGCTGCCCAAACACGGCAACGTCCTCTCAGAGAACAAAAAGTACTGGATGTCCGCCGCCATTCCCAGAATGAGCGGCATTTCCTCCTTCAACATTCTCTGCAACCACGTGGTCTTCACCGAATCTGCCGTGCGCCTGGCTGTGGGTCGCCAGGCCAAGTTGATCGGCATCGTCAGAGAACCTTTTCAGCAGTTCGTCTCGGCTTTCTACTACTACAGGAACAAGTTCGGCACTAAATACCTCACCAGGATTCCTGGCAAAGATCCCGTAGAGACCTACCTGAAGAACCCGGAAATATTTGAGGCCAGGAGAGTTTCCGGTTCCTTCACCTACAACCGCATGAGCTTCGACTTCGGCATGAGTCCGCACATGATGAGCAACGAGCGATCCGTGGACATGTACGTCAGTTACCTGGACCGGACCTTCGACCTGGTGATGGTGAAGGAGAGGTTCGACGAGTCCATGGTGCTGATGAAGAGGCTGCTGGGCTGGCAGCTGCAGGACGTGCTCTACATCAAGAACAACGTGTTCACCAACCAGCGCGGGCACCACGCCAACACGCACGGTAACTACACGCAGCAGCAAAAGCTCGCGCACCAAGAATTCAACGTGGCGGATTACCGTCTGTACGAACACTTCGTGAGCGTGTTTGAACGGAAGGTGGAGGAAGAAGGGGAGCAGTTTCAACAAGAGGTGGCCGCTTTTGTGGCACTGCGAGAAAAGGTGGAGGAATTTTGTCAAAGGAGTGTTGTTGATGGCGCTTTTGCTGCTGCTGCTGATAATAATAATGGTGATTATGATGATCGTTTCACTTTACCGGCCACAAACTGGACCTCAGAATTCCAGGTGTCCAGGACAGACTGTGAGCTGATGACCCTTCAGGAGGTCCCCTTCGTCAACCTGATGCGCAGCTGGCAGTACGGAGTCCGAATGGCCAACGGCTATAGCAGGAGGCTGCCCCCGCACCTCATGATGCAACGCCACTCCCCGGGCTCCGGGGACTATGACTACGAGCAGGACGGGCCTCACCGACACTTCGAGCACGTGCCTTAGAACAGAGGACTCTTTGTGGGCAATGAGAGCGTCTGAAGATGGCGTTACCTTAGGAAGACCTGCCAACATGGAATACGTGGTTTTGAAAGGGCGCTTTTTAACATTTTTTTATATTTTTATGTGAAGGCAAGTAATTTCCCCGGTCGTATAATCAACAAAATGGAATATCGAACACAATACTATTCGTTTTTCCCTTTTTTCCCATCAATTTGCATTGCCTTTGTGATCAAGTTATTGCTGTGATTTAACTGGGACTGGTTGTATTTTTTTCTCATTTATTTTTCGAGCCTGCAGTCCGTCTTATACCATAGGTGTTACTGTGTGCTAGTGTGCAATATACAACAAGCTTTGTTGTTTGTTGGGGGGTTTCGCGAGAAAAAAAAATGCTATTGAACTGTTGAAAAAAATACATATTATACGCAATGGCCTTGAAATGATTATAATTGTTGCGAATGTCCTTATTTGAAAGGACGCAACTTGTGACCAGGATTTCATCACAAACACACAAGAGCAAACTGGCCCTAGTTTGTGTCAGAATGCATTCTGAATTCCTTTGGTGGAGAGCTTTTCCTAGTTTTGTTTCATATACGCTCTTTCAGATACAGCGGAGGTGAAACTATTTGTTTGGAATGCTTTCAATAGCTGCTCAGGGGCATGCATGCACAGATCATTTTTGAGTGATGTTTTTATTTTATTTTGTATAAATGCATTTGGTTTTATCAGTGGAATATTGAAATGATGATGATGATGATGATGATGATGTGTGTGTGTGTGTGTGTGTGTGTGTGTGCGTGTGCGTGTGCGTGTGCGTGTGTGCGCGCGCGTGTGTGTCTGTGTCTGTGTCTGTGTGCGCCTGCGCGCATGTTTGCTTATTCGAGTGTGCTGCGCTCGCGCAATGTGTGCATCTGCGTAATAAAAAATTGTTTTTAAACTAACAGGAAAAAACCGTGCAATCCAAACGCACTTTGCACAAAAGCGGAAACCTGGGCCTGTATTCACGTTGAGATAGCATGAGACTTAGCATGATGCTAACTTAGAAGCTCTTCCAATGTCCTATAGGATTTAATAGGACTTTTGGAAGAGCTTCTAAGTTAGCATCATGCTAAGTCTCATGCTATCTCAACGTGAATACAGGCCCAGGCCTTTATTTTTATTTTTTATTAATTAACTTACTGTGGATAACTGTTTCGATACGAAAACGCGCATAACCTTGAGCAAAGATACTTTCAATAACCTCTCCTTTTTAAAAAATATTTGTAACCTTTCACGTCAAAACACTTACCAAAGAAGACATAATGGGGTACAAGCTTAACGATCGTCCACTGTCTTATAATGATTATCTTATTATGCATTATTGAATAATTATGTTGCTTACTACAGTAGCATCTTTTTTTGTGTGCTGATAATTATGAGCACACAGGCATTGATGACAGTTAGGCCAGAGAGTCTTGTGGGAACTTTGTATGCATTCACATGTGTTCGTATGTGTTCCCCGTGGGGATACCGGGGGGAGGGGGGGGGGGTCTTTCGTAAAAAAAATAGTTCCCCCACCTTCTGGAAGTTCTGTGCGTGTAACTTCCTCTAATCTGCCACTCTCTTTGACTCTGCCTTTTCCCTTTGCTTTCTATCATCTGCTATCTTTCTGACTTATTGGCCCCATTCTCCTGCCTTTTTTCTCTCCAAAACAATCTTCCAAATAATTTGTCTCCTTTGAGCTCCTCCGAAATCGGAATGTGTTGGCTGCACGCAGCGGGGAGACCAGTGAAAACTGAAAAGCGGACACATACGTACCTTACCCATTATGGCCATATGGCGTGGGAGCGCAGAAGAAGAAGAAGAAGAAGAAGAAGAAGTTCGTATGTTTTCGCACCCATGTAAGCGTTTGACATACAGTACCAAAGGAGGTTGCGTACCCCTCAAAATGACGCAAGCACGACGTGATTTGTTTTACGATCTCTACGATTTCAAAGGGGGGGGGGGGGGGGGGGGGTGCTGTATACCATTTATGTTGAACGTGTGTGTTCGCTTTGTATTGCATTTTTGTTTGAATGCGTTATGGATGCTAACGTGTGTGTGCGCTTTGATTTGATTCAGCGCCGTATAAATACTGTATGTTGTTGTTGTTGTTGTTGTTGTGTGTGTGTGTGTGCGTGTGTGTGTGTGTGTGTGTGTGTGTGTGTGTGTGTGTGTGTGCGTGTGCGCGTGCGTGTGCGTGCGCGTGCGTGCGTGGGTGATATTTTTGTCTTTGTTTTGGGTTTTGGGGGGTCATCTTTGTGTGCTCAAATCAAAATAGGCTTGCTTGTAGAAATGCGTGGGTATGCCTACGTACCTGTGCGCATGTGAGAATATGTGAAGAAAGTGAGTGGGGGGGGGGGGGGGGGAGTATGTTTAGTGCCAAGCATCTATTTGTTAACCTCTTTCCCCTGTTACATGTGTATGCTTCTTCTGTCTCCTTGTCTGTCTGTCTGTCTGCCTGTCTGACTGACTCTCTCTCTCTCTCTCTCTCTCTCTCTCTCTCTCTCTCTCTCTCTCTCTCTCTCTCTCCTCTCTCTCTCTCTCCTCTCTCTCTCTCTTCTCTCTCTCTCTCTCTCTCTCTCTCTCTCTCTCTCTCTCTCTCTCTCTCTCTCTCTCTCTCTCTCTCTCTCTGTCTGTCTCTTCTCTCTCTCTCTCTCTCTCTCTCTCTCTCTCTCTCTCTCTCTCTCTCTCTCTCTCTCTCTCTCTCTCTCTCTCTCTCTCTCTCTCTCTCTCTCTCTCTCTCTCTCTCTCTCTCTCTCTCTCTCTCTCTCTCTCTCTCTCTCTCTCTCTCTCTCTCTTCTCTCTCTCTCTCTCTCTCTCTCTCTCTCTCTCTCTCTCTCTCTCTCTCTCTCTCTCTCTCTCTCTCTCTCTCTCTCTCTCTCTCTCTCTCTCTCTCTCTCTCTCTCTCTCTCTCTCTCTCTCTCTCTCTCTCTCTCTCTCTCTCTCTCTCTCTCTCTCTCTCTCTCTCTCTCTCTCTCTCTCTCTCTCTCTCTCTCTCTGTCCCTCTCTCTTCCTCCACTCTCTCTCGCTCTCTCTCTATTGAAGATTAGATTGCTTCCGCCGTTGTGTTGATACCAATTGAAATTTTTTTATTCGTCTGTTGGTGTCTACTTGAGCATAGAGAGCGACTAAAATAACAGAATTATTTTTTTAGACGGAAGTGTTTCACGCGAATCATGACTTGATTCGTCTGTTGGAGTATACTTGAGCATAGAGAGCGAATAAAATAACAGAATTATTTCTTAGACGGAAGTGTTTCACGCGAATCATGACTTGATTCGTCTGTTGGAGTCTACTTGAGCATACAGAGCGACTAAAATAACAGAATTATTTTTTAGACGGAAGTGTTTCACGCGAATCATGACTCGTAGACACCGTGACAATCGGACCGTATTGCTATAGAATCGTATGCAGAGACTGTGTGGATGGTCCTTAAAGGGGCACGCTGACGGGATGAGTTTTTGCAAGAAACACGTCCAGATACTTGAAAGACAGCCTTTTCAAGGATCGGAACACTCACTTTGCTCTGGTTTCCTATAAATCAAACCGTCAAAAACGGCGATTCCTCCTTGGCGGAGATGCCGGAGAGAGAAGCCATTTTGGATGGGGTGGGTGGAGGTCACTCATTGTGGTTGAAGCTTTTTTCTTTTTTGTAGTGCAGTAAAAGAAAAAGGGGGAGCTATTTTCTTTGTTGTGAGCCAAACTCCTTTAGGTAAACTGCATAAAATAAAAAATAAAATAAAATAAAAAGGCTTGTATTGTGAAAATGCCGTGCAAACGATTTGGTCTAAATTCAGGCGGCCATTCTTTCAATGAAATAATTTGACTTCCAGCACCTCCGCCAAGGAGGAATAGTCGAATTGACGGTTTGATTTTTGGGAAACCAGAGCAAAGTGAGTGTTAATGTTGCGATCTCCGTAAAGGGTGTTTTCGTGGTGATCTCGACGTGTTTCTTGCAAAACAACATCCGTCAGGGTGCCCCTTTAAGACTTGATCTGTTTTACAAAACCACATCAGCCATGATTTAGGATCTACACACGTGTCCAAGCTTTTTTTGAGCTTCACAAGAAAGCACCCTGCGCGCGCAATGCGTTTGTGACTAACGGAGTGTAAGAATCGAACTTTTTAAACTTTACTCCCCCCCCCCTCAAAAAAAAAACAAAAGCAAGAAAAAAAAAAGCACAAACTTGTTTCTGACTGGTTAAAAAGAATATTATCTTTAAAAAGAAATTATAAAATGCGTTAACATTTATTATTGGTCCTGAATATATTTGCCTTTATTGATCTTATATGACTTTTTAAACTTTAGCCCCGCCCCCTCCCCTCCCCCCCAAAAAAAACAAAGGGGAAAAAAAATCAAAAACTTGTTTCTGACTGGTTAAAAAAAGAATATTATCTTTAAAAAGAAATGTTAAAATGTGCCGATCAACGACAAGAAAAATATTGTCCCCCATTGAATATGTAACTTCCGGGCATGCGCTTGGATTGGTTACCATAAACGTGTAGGGGAAGACGGGGTAAAAAGCGCATGGGCGGGTAAGAAGCCCACCCCAATTATCTCATGAAATGAAGCAAATTTCAGTCTCATTTTGCCCATGAGACGTTAACACGTAATGGGCGGGTAAGAAGCCCACCCCAATTATCTCATGAAATGAAGCAAATTTCAGTCTCATTTTGCCCATGAGACGTTAACACGTGTTAACGTCTCATGGGCAAAATGAGACTGAAATTTGCTTCATTTCATGAGATAATTGGGGTGGGCTTCTTACCCGCCCATGCGCTTTTTACCCCGTCTTCCCCTAAGGACCAACTTCCGTTCGGGAACGCTCGCAATGTTTTCGGCAAACGTGTTTTTTGTTTGTTTGTTTGTTTGTTTGGTGTGTTTTTTAAAGAAATTGTGTTGGGGAAAATAAATTTTCCGAAGCGCTCAAAACGCCTCCTCTAAAGAAAAGGGTTCCCTGGATCTTTTGCAACCATGATCACCAAAGTATCTGAGTCTGAGGTAAGCACTTTTTTGTGTGGTAAGCATAACGATAATATACTGTAGATTTGTTTGTTTGTTCATTTGCTAAAATACCGTGATAATTATTCATGCAGGTGTCGTGCCAACGGGCGCAGTTTAAGTTTTACTTTATGAATATGATAAAGGAAGAGAAATATTTTTACTAGCTGACAAACGTTGTGTATCAATAATTCGGATTTCACCACTTTTGTTTTAACTGCATTATTTTCAGACTCCCCCAGTCTCGTTATTTTTATTTTATTTTGTTTTCTTCTTTTTGGGGGCAGTTTTGCTTGGTTAGCAATCATGGCTTGCGGTGGATCACATTGGTTTTCTTTTATTTATTGTTGACCAATTCTTTGGTGAGTGGTTTTTTTTGGCGTTTGAAATTGGCTAATTTCTATGAACGTATTATTGTTCCTGAATCGATTTGCCTGTATTGATCGTATTTGATTCCCCCGCCCCCCAGTTGTCTATAATTTTACTGGTGAATAAGTCTTCGTAACTGAAGTCAGCTAGTTTCTATGAATTTCTTGTTAGGCCTACTCCTGAATTTATGTGAATGGCTATTGGCCACTGCAACGACCACCTTTTTTGCAAGAGTGAATGCCCTTGGGGTAGATGCTTGAGTACTGACCAAACAAGGGAGTAACTCTCGCCCCAAAAAAACCTATTTGAGGCCACTAAATGGCTGTCCTTTGCAAGAGTGAATGCCCCTTTTGGATACTGACCGACAAAGGGATTAACTCTCGCTGTCAAGGGCGCTAATAACCCTAGCTGCAGTGGCCAATAGATCATACAGATTATTGCACAAGGCGTTGTTTAACATCTCTGAGCACCTGTAGGTTATGCGTGCTGCAATCACAGCAGAAAGCTTCGATCACAGCAAGGTGGAAAACAATCGTCTCTTCCTCAAGCCTTTCCTTATCTTTCTATTTTGACAATTTTCTTTTTTCTTCTTGTTTGTGTCTTTGTGTTTTTTGTTCTTCTCTTTCTCTTTCTTCGTTCTAAGGTTTATATTTTACTATGTGATTCCTTTTATTTTTGCCTTTAACCCTTTCACCGCCAGCCATATTTCAGGCAAGAATTCCCATTAAATTTACCTGGGCAGAGAACAAAAACCATCTGTAGTATTGGGGATTCTTCTGTGGCATATGACGTGTAAAATAAGCTTAGGTCTATCCTTACTTCCCCAAAACTAAGATAATAAGGTGTTTGGATAATAGACCCCAATTTGATGCCTTTTAGTGACATAGGTGTTAAATCACTGTGGTGCTAAAATGCGACTTTGGCGTTGAAAGGGTTAATCACTTTTGGTGAATAAGTAAAAGGTTTTATCCATGTCCAAATTTACAAATACTACTACACATCAACACAGTAGAACTGTCAACACACTTTGATAGCTTATAATGTGCTAGCGTCACTCTTTCTGTACATAGATTGCTATCCTGTTTTTAGGGGTTCTCAATGGATTTATTATACATTTATGATTATTATTCGCCTTTGAGACAATCATTATTCAATACTTTTTTGCATTGCGTATATCAAAGCTCAGTAGTAGATACTCAAATACGTAAAACCTGGCGATCGTTTGTAAACTGCTAGAGTTGTTGTGTTGATGATAATGGCTTATGTATTGTTGTAAAATATAGCCTAACAAACGTTGGCCTCTCCTTGAAGTGGTTGAGCATTTATTGCTGTAATACGTAAAACCTGGCGATCATTTGTAAACTGTTAGAGTTGTTGTGTTGATGATAATGGCTTATGTATTGTTGTAAAATATAGCCTAACAAACGTTGGCCTCTCCTTGAAGTGGTTGAGCATTTATTGCTGTAATACGTAAAACCTGGCGATCATTTGTAAACTGTTAGAGTTGTTGTGTTGATGATAATGGCTTATGTATTGTTGTAAAATATAGCCTAACAAACGTTGGCCTCTCTTTGAAGTGGTTGAGCATTTATTGCTGTGATACGTAAAACCTGGCGATCATTTGTAAAACTGCTAGAGTTGTTGTGTTGATGATAATGGCTTATGACTGTATTGTTGCAAAATATAGCGTAACAAACATTGGCCTCTCTTTGAAGTGGTTGAGCATTTATGGTGTAATACGTAAAACCTGGCGATCGTTTGTGAAACTGCTAGAGTTGTTGTGTTGATGATAATGGCTTATGACTGTATTGTTGTAAAATATAGGCTAACAAACGTTGGCCTCTCTTTGAAATGGTTGCTGTAATAATAATAATAAATATGGGTGCATTGATTTTTATTTTACTTCACGTTTTATATTGAGAGCAGTTTCACGGCAGTTTGTTTATTCGGGTTTTTTTTTTTTATTCGTTATTTTTTTTTGAAACTATACACGGGAAACGGTGGCTAATTGTCAAGCATGTCCCCCGTGGGGATACCGGGGGGGTGGGGGGGGGGGTCTTTGCATGAATAGTTCCCCCACCTTCTGGAAGTTCTGTGCTTGTAACTTCCTCTAATCTGTCACTCTCTTTGACTCTGCCTTTTCCCTTTGCTTAATTGCTGTCATCTACTACCTTTCTGCCTTTTCGGTCCTACTCTCCTGCCTTTTTTTCAAGAAACACTTTCAAAAAAAGATTTCCTCCAGCCGAAGTCGGACATGCTAGGCCTAATTATTTCTTACTTAGGCGCATAACGGCAGCATGACTCATCTGCGCTCATAATTGACAGGAAACTGTCTGAGCGATCAAAGAAGAAGAAGAAGTAAAGCATGTATCTAGGCCTACTTGCTTTGCTACCAATTTTGGGAACTATATAATATATATATTACGTTATCATAAATTCATAATAGGTCTGCCTAAATGCATGACGGATTGATAAAATCGGTTATAAATTAGATTCCTACCAAGACTGGCTCCAAAAAGAAATGACAATCACCAGAACATGAAGAATACAGCAGTTTAAATATTTAAGGTTTGTACGTGTTTGCAGAAGTCTTTGCGTTTGTTTTATGCAACTACTCTGTAACGGTTTTATGGATTTAATCTATACTCTCTCTCTCTCTCTCTCTCTCTCTCTCTCTCTCTCTCTCTCTCTCTCTCTCTCTCCCTCTCTCTCCCCCCCTCTCTCTCTCTCTCTGTTGGTACTGATGGCTTCGTGAGACTGGAACTACTTGTTGATATAATAAGGATTTGGCTTTGGGGGTCCATTTTACACATAAATTAAGCCTACTCATTAAGCTTACATAGTTGTTTGGGTTTTTTCTTTTTCTTTCTTTGCCAAAGTGCACTGCATATATTGTTGTCATGCAAGAACGGGGTAAAAAGGATGCATGGGCGGGTTAGACCCCCACCCAAAATCAATTATCTCATGAAATAAGAGAAAACTTCAGTCAAATTTTGCCCATGAGACGAATTGCTATCAGACATTAAAACGCTCGTTTGTCATGGGCAAATATGAGAGTGAAATTTTTCTTCATTTCATGAGATAATTGGGGTGGTGAAAATCTTACCCGCCCATGCGCTTTTTAGTCCCTACAACATCTTCCCCTAATTGAAAAGCAACTTATTGTCAAAGTTGCTTGAAAAACTCAACCCTGCCTACTAGGATGTGTGATGATTATTGTAATAATAACGTGGTTTATATTTCATGGCGTTCCAAATATGAGATTGGAACTAGGCCTACTTGTTGATATAAGGATTTGGCTTTGGGGGTCCGTTTTACACATAAAGCCTACTCGTTAAATTTTGTTTGGGTTTTATCTTCTTCTTCTTTTTTGCCAAAGTGCACAGTATCCTATATTGTTGTTGTCATGCAACTCAACCCTGCCTACAGGTGTTATGATTTTTCATAATAACGTGGTTTATATCTCATGGCGTTTCAATATCATTCTCCGCCATTTCCTGGCATGTTAGAACAATTGATTTGTTGATTATCCAGCTAATCATTTTTGTGTGTGTGTTTCAATTGATTATGGGATGCGAGATGGGGAGGGTGGAGGGTGGAGGGTGGCGTGATTTTATGATTATTTTATGCGGAAGTCTTTTTTTTGTGTGGGTTTTATTTTTACCACCGTTGCACGTCCTTCCGCTTGTGTGGTCATGTAAGTTTTGTGTACTTAAGTAAGATACATGTAGTTTGTACTCTCTCTCTCTCTCTCTCTCTCTCTCTCTCTCTCTCTCTCTCTCTCTCTCTCTCTCTCTCTCTCTCTCTCTCTCTCTCTCTCTCTCTCTCTCTCTCTCTCTCTCTCTCTCCTTGATTCTATTTGATTATGATGTAAGAAGTTACATCCCTTTTTCGTTATTCGTTTTTTGGTTCTCCCATGATAACGTGTACCCATTGTATGCAGGCCGGTGGCCTTACGATTAAACTTTCCGACTTTCCGACTTCCGACTTCTCTCTCTTTCTCTCTCTCTCTCTCTCTCTCTCTCTCTCTCTCTCTCTCTCTCTCTCTCTCTCTCTCTCTCTCTCTCTCTCTCTCTCTCTCGCTCTCGCTCTCTCTCTCTCTCTCTCTCTCTCTCTCTCTCTCTCTCTCTCTCTCTCTCTCTCTCTCTCTCTCTCTCTCTCTCTCTCTCTCTCTCTCTCTTGCTCTCTCTCTCTCTCTCTCTCTTCTCTCTCTCTCTCTCTCTCTCTCTCTCTCTCTCTCTCTCTCTCTCTCTCTCTCTCTCTCTCTCTCTCTCTCTCTCTCATTGCAGTCTATCTTAAAGGTAAAGGTAAAGGTGTCCCGTAGCCTATCGGCCGTATAGGGGCAGTGAACTGTTAGAGGTTCACCGTGTCGAGGGGCACGGCATCATGAAAAGCGGAACCCATCCCTCTCATTCCGCCGCCTTTTAACCTTCCCTGGACGAATCAGGTACCCACTCACTGCTGGGTGGACAGAGAGGGGTTTTCAGGCCAGAAAAAAAAATCCGACTCCAAGCTGGACTCGAACACTCGACCTTCCGCACCACAGCCGAGCGCTCTTAACCACTCGACCACGAGCTTTGAATAATGTGCATGTTGATCATAGCGAGGATGATGAGACTAGCGTCCGATCGAAATGTTGATCATACGTGAACTAGATTACTCATTCTTCTTCTTCTTCTTCTTCTTCGATCGCTCAGACAGTTTCCTGTCAATTATGAGCGCAGATGCGTCATGCTGCCGTTATGCGCCTAACTAAGAAACAGTTAGGCCCAGCAAGTCCGACCTCGGCTGGAGGAAGAAATCTTTTTGAAAGTTTTTCTTGAAAAAAAAGGCAGGAGAATGGACCGGTAAGGCAGAAAGGTCGTAGATGACAGTAAGCGAAGGGAAAAGGCAGAGTCAAAGAGAGTGACGGATTAGAGGAAGTTACCAGCACAGAACTTCCAGAAGGTGGGGGAACTATTTATACAACAGACCCCCCCCCCCCCCCCCGGTATCCCCACGGGGGCAAGACTACTCATTGTTTCGGGTCATTTATTTTGCCTGTACTGTTAATATTACTTTGTTGTTGTTTTTGTTTTGTTTTTAAAAATTATTATTATGGACAATGATAATATTTATGAGCCTTGATCTTCCATTGCTTTCTTATTTTTGGGAAGGGGGGTGGGGGGGGGGGGGCGCACACGTACGCGTGCGTGCGTATTTCTGTGTGAAGAAAATATTAGGTTTTGATGTTTAATTATTTCTTCAATTCATATTAATGTACTAATGTGTTGATCCTTGTTTGTCTGCGTGTGAATATATATTGCTATATTTGATGTTTATATAATATGTGTTTATGCCTACGGATGTACTGTATTAATGCTAGTATTTATTGTAGCTTTTGTGTATTACTTTAGTGGCGCTTATTTATGTGTCTTATTTTAATCATTTGTAAAGCGCAAAGAGCTCCAGTGTAACTGAGAGGTGTTGCGCTATATTAAAAAATCATTTTATTATTATATATTTTTTTTTTTTTTTTTTTTTTTTTTTTAATTATTATTATTATTATTATTATTATTATTACTACTACTACTACTATTATTATTATTATTATTATTATTATTATTACTATTATTATTATTATTATTATTATTATTATTATTATTATTATTATTATTATTATTATTATTATTATTATTATTATTACCCAAATGTGCGCAAAATGATTGTAAAAGGCGAATTTGTGGGACTAGGCTGCACAGCGTAATGACTGTTGTGAAGTAATGAGAGACTTAGTGCGATTTTTCTCACGCCAGAGGGCATGACGCTCGTGTGGGGCTAATCCTCTCTATATTATTAGTTGGGGATAAAGAGAGAGAGAGAGAGAGAGAGAGAGAGAGAGAGAGAGAGAGAGAGAGAGAGAGAGAGAGAGAGAGAGAGAGTGAGTGGTTCTACCATCACTCTCTCTCTCACTACGCCCAAGTAAGAAAATCGCGTGATAAGCCCCTAGTGCATTGACTGCCCTCTGGCGTGAAAAATATCGCCATAGGTTGACATATTAATCAAGTCCCCCCAAGCCCGTTGAATACACTGACTATATAAAATAAGAGACACGTTTTAATAACTAATATATTATAAGCCAATTAAACAAACGAGGATTCTAAAAGGCAGGGTGGGGGTGGGGTGGGGTGTAAGGGTGAGGGTGAGGGGGGACGGGAGGGGAGGGGTCATGGAAATGGTGAACACAATACAATGTTTTTGTTTGTGTTCTCACAATTTCATAATATTTAATGTATATCTGAATATTTTATATAGAGATATACAGAGTAGGGGTACGGAGCTGGCTATTCACTTAGATTTTTCTTTCATACTATATAGATATATATATGTATATATATTATGTTATCACAACTTCATAATAGGGCTGCTTAAATGCATGACGGATCGCATTGATGAAATCTTTATAAATTAAATTCCTACCAAGACTTGCTCCAAAAAAAAAGAAATGACAATAATCAGAACATGAAGAATACAGCAGTTTAAATATTCAAGGTTTGTAAGTGTTTGTAGAAGTCTTTGCATTTATTTTATTAATGCAACTACTCTGTAACGGTTTTATGGATTTAATCTCTACGCCCGTTTACATGATATTTTGACCTTAATTTATATTTGTTATAACCAGCTGCCGTATAAGGAAGAGATGACTCATTCTTGGGCGTTTTTTTCCTAATACACACTGAAACTCAATTTTTGTAAATGGTATGGTTTTTTTCCCTTTTTGTTTTCAGTACTCTTGTAAAGGATTAGCCCCTTGACTGCCATATAGCAGACTTGATAGGACTTTATCAATTTATTGTTAGTCTACACATCTATATTGGTGCCAGTACTCTTGTAAAGGATTAGCCCCTTGACTGCCATATAGCAGACTTGATAGGACTTTATCAATTTATTGTTAGTCTACACATCTATATTGGTGCCAGTACTCTTGTAAAGGATTAGCCCCTTGACTGCCATATAGCAGACTTGATAGGACTTTATCAATTTATTGTTAGTCTACACATCTATATTGGTGCCAGTACTCTTGTAAAGGATTAGCCCCTTGACTGCCATATAACAGACTTGATAACACTTTATCAATTTATTGTTAGTCTACACATCTATATTGGTGCAAATTCGGGACATTCCTGGTGTTGCAGTGCCTTCAGGCATTGCCTCCAGGATCGTTCCCACTATCTTTATATCTATTAATGTTCCATAATGTGTCTGACCCAGACCGGAGGACGTTAAGCCGGCAGAACGTCATCACTTGATAGCATCACTGGTGATGTCATCAGATGAAGAGGAACAACCCTGATTATATGCTGGCTTTTGCTCTAACACAGTCAAGAGAGTTATATCCCCAGGCCATTTTGCTAGATTGGCTCTATCCGTTGTCTTTTTCATGGCACGATTTGTACAATGGTTGTTTTTGTTTCATTTTCTCTGGTGGGTCAAGGGGTTAAAAGAAAACTACCGTTTTGCTGCTCTTGTTTATATTATATCAAAAGTTTCCATTTACTTCTGAAGGGTCATAAAGATACAGTTGCACGGGCACACACACACCACCACTAACACTCCCCACACAAATATTGTTTGCAACAGATTTGTTTTTTCACTACTAGTTTTTTAAAAAACCGATGCATTTACAATGATTTATATATCATTTGTCGCCTTGGCATAAGGCTGACATAAGCTAGAACACCAAGGCGAACAATCAGACTATTTAAGAATACAAGCCGGGGGTTCCCCAGGGCTCAGTCCTTGGGCCTCTTTTATTCCTCATTTATATTAACGAAAAGTAAAATTTAGTAGCAGTAATAGCAGTTTTGGTGATATGGTGTTTTGTCCCTATCTGCATTGCTAAAACATCGTGACTTTACTGGAGTTGCACTGCCTCCGGGCATTGCCTCCAGCATCGTTCCCACCATCTTTATATCTACTAATGTCCCATATGTGTCTGTTCCAGACCGGAGGACGTTAAACAGAATTTTATCATGTCGTGATTCTATTTTAAGATTTTTTTAAAAGGGAATGTGGTCTTCTTTTTTTT
>CM065683.1:19831732-19839232 GCA_017654935.2 Phymorhynchus buccinoides | reverse complement strand
TACACAAACATTGTCGCACCATAACACTCAGTTACTTGAATACTCTTAAGCCTCCACTAGCATTTAAAATAAAATAAAATAATCTTGTAGTTGTACTGGGTATATTTTATTAGCTGAGAAACTTGTATCATTTGTATAGATCTTCCATCTGCCCTATCCCTCCTACTAGTACTACCAACTGCTTTCACCCCCTTTTCCCCCTCCCCACCCCTCCCTGCCATCCCCCCATTTTGTGCTGATCATCTGGGCAGCTAATCTCTACAAGCCTGCTGTTTCAGAAACCCTTAAAGTTAAATGAATACATCAGATTTGCCGAAACAATGAAGCAAGTTGCACAGCTAACTCAAAAACGGTATGGAGTACTGTATTTTTCGGACTATAGTATAACTATAAGACAATACTTTTTTCCCCAGACTCAGACCCCTGCACCTTATAATATGACTAATAAAATAGTAAGAAAATATAGTACATGTAACAAAATCTGAACTTTGGGTAAAATTTGAAGGGTGCGCCTTGTCGCATGAAAATAGGTAGCTCGTAAAAATAAAAAGCTCGCTACCTATGACAGTGTATATTTGCGACATTGAGCATGAACCACAAATTTCACTTTTTTTTAGGGTTAGGGATAGGGTTAGGGTTTGGGTTAGGGTTAGAGTTAGTTAAATGGTTAAAGTACAGAAAAAGTGAAATTTGTGGTTGTCACAAATACAGACTCTCATAGTAGCGAGCTTTTTATTTTTACGAGCTACCTTTTTTCATGCGACACGCCTTACTAAAGTGTCTTAGACAGTTAGAGATACTGTTATACTTATACTCCGAAAAATATGGTACTAAAAAAAAAAAGAATAGTTTCAGTCTACTTTCACCAAAAAAAATTGGTCACAATTTAATCATTAAAAATGGGAAAACTTTAAAAAAACTTAAAATCGCAAAATATATAGAGATCTCAAAATAAAATTTCGTTTTTTTTCAACTATGTCTTACCAGATCTCCATTGTGTGTCAGTTCCTGTTTTTATTTTTATTTTTTTTATTCCTCACTCCAGGCATGATACTGGCGGCAGTAGAGGCAGCGTTCTGACACCTCCCAGAAGTCTCTCCCCAAAATGGCGGAAGAAGAAGAGCCCGCCCGATCCTCGTCGCCCCCTCTGCTCAGCAAGGGGGCCTACAACATCGACTTTGACGCCCTCGACGACGGCTTTAACCCTTTTGCCAGTGAGAAATCGCTGGGCCTGGGCTCCCCGCCTCCCCAAGGAGAACCTGCACCAGTGTCCTGGGAAGACACGCCCATAGGGGGAGGGGACCAGTCTCACAGCGTCGTCGCAGAACCCGCGCAGACGCCCAAGAAGAAGAAACCCAAGTCGAAGAAACCGCCACCGTCTGCGGTGGGCGAGAGTGAGGGTGGTGAAGGTGTGGGTGGGGATGCGGCAGCAGCAGCGGCGGGGGAGGGGTGTCAGGATGTTGGAGGTGGCGGTGGTGATGAGAAGCCTGTGAGGTAAGGATGATGATACAGTGGTTAAATTTTGTGTTTTAAATCAAGAAAGCGAAGCTATAAATGGTGTTTTACGTCCTCTCGGTCTGAAGCAGACACATATGGGACATTTGTAGATACAAAGATGGTGGGAACAATTCTGGAGGCTATGCCCGGAGGCAGTGCAATACCAGTAAAGTCCCAATTTTGTTAGCAATACAGATAGGTGTAGCAGTAACCACGACTCAGTTAAACCTTATCGGCTATGGTACCGCCACAATATCTTAAGGTGAAAATGATGTTTTACGTCCTCTCGGTCATAGATGCATATGGGACATTTGTAAATGCAAAGATGGTGGGAACAATACTGGCTGCAATGCACGGAGGCAGTGCAACACCAGTAAAGTCCCGAGTTTTTAACAATATAGCTATTATACATATTAAATATCTTAAGACGAAAATGGAGTTTTACGTCCTCTTGGTCTGAATCGGACACATATGGGACATTTGTAAATACAAATATGGTGGGAACAACACTGGAGGCAATGCCCAGAGGCAGTGCGAAACCAGTAAAG
The DNA here is from genome assembly GCA_017654935.2 of Phymorhynchus buccinoides. Lineage (NCBI taxonomy): Eukaryota > Metazoa > Mollusca > Gastropoda > Neogastropoda > Raphitomidae > Phymorhynchus > Phymorhynchus buccinoides. Next base: position 19,837,187 of record CM065683.1, on the reverse strand, counting down.
TCCCAATTTTAAAAATTAATACAGATAGCTGTAGCGGTGACCACGCCTCGGTTAAACCTCATCGGCTATGGCACCGCCACGTGTTTGCGATCTTTGCGAGTATTAAATATCTTAAATGCATAGTAAATCAAAGTGTAGTAAATGTAGTACATTTATATGTTTTTTCTATTGAATAATCATTCGACAAATCAACCAATCAACCAGTCTATCAATCAAGCTTGTCTGTTGACTGTCCTTAAATTTACAAACCAAAACTGAAGTTGTTTTTCTCAATTTCTGACGGTTGTAGTTTGTAGAGCCCAGATAAGGGAAGCAAATCTTGAGTGGTAAATTATAGATGCGATTTTGGTCTGCAGTTACTTCCCTTCTTGTCGGCTTGATTAGTGTTGAGTTTTCCCAGGTCATCAACTTCAGGCACATGTAATTTGAATTTTAAAGTAGAAAGATTAGATAGAAAAATTAAAAACAAATGAATACACATTGCTTGGTTTGATTTTTAAAAACCCCCACCAAACACACACACACACACACACACACACACACACACACACACACACACACACACACACACAAAGTGTTTGCATTCAATTATATAGTTGTGTGATACCATATTCACACAGCACAGGAATTAAAGTAGTTTGTTCGTGAAAAAAAAATAAGTTAAACATGTATTACAATAAAACAGTTATATAATGAAAAAAAAGTTTAAAAAAGAAAGAAATCCATGAAAATTCTCACAGTATTAATATGCATATTTCTATTTGATTTGATATTTGTAAAAGAACCATGAATTGGCACAGTGCATTTTTATTTTTACCATCCAACATCATGACTTTATTATTGAATATCTTTGATCATTGGTGCTCTGAGTGCTTATTGAATCAAGTACCAGCTTACCAAAACAAGTTGTTGGTTTTTTTCCTTCTATTATTGCTAACATGTTCTTTTCTTTTGCCGCTAAATTGTGTTGCACATCCAAAATCTTAATGTGTCGGCTGAATGCAGCGGGGAGACCAGTGAAAGCTAAAAATCGGACACATACGTACCTCACTCATTATGGCCATACGGCCTGGGAACGCAAAAGAAATAAATCATGTAGTTGTCTAGTTCTGCAAGTTAGAAGTGGCACAGTGTTGAATTTCTATGGTTTTGGTTTATTGCAAGGTTTAACGACACACTGAGTCCCTTGGGTTTTTTCTGGATAGCCGTGACCCACATACAAATGTCCCCAACTACAAATTGAGGCTGCTCTTTAAAATGATGTTTCAGTTTGAATTTGGGGGCATTTATATGGGAGTCAGACCTCTCAAAACAAGATTTCCTTCTAGAGGGAAAACACGTGAAACCCGTGATTTTGACACTTGATCTGGTGGGTCTTTAAAGTTTAAAGAAATTTATAGTCATGAGTTGCAATAATGCCACGTTCCAGATTTCATGCTTTTTATTTGTTGCAGAGTGAAAAAAGTGAAGAAGCCCAAGTCACGGCCAGTGTCCAAAAACATTGAGCACACTTCTGAGGAATTTGTAAGCATTTTCATTTTGTTGGTTATCCTAAGTTTGTTCCTACTAATCCTAGATTGTGGTCTGAACATTTGATTTATTACCATTTGTTCACTTCTTATTAGAATTTCGAATGTTTATGGCTTTTTTTCTGGCTTTTTTTTAACATTTTTTGCCAATGTCATTAATGTCAGTTACTTTTTGTTCTTGTCTTTTGGTAGACAACAGACTTAAGTTAAAACCGAGTTATTTTAAGTAGAATTGAAAATTCATATTTTAATATTTGTTTATTACTTTATACAGAGAGAAAAAAATGATTCCCCATTCTTGAATGTGATACAGCAAATCATCATGATATGAACATTTGATTTATTACCATTTGTTCACTTCTTATTAGAATTTCGAATGTTTATGGCTTTTTTTCTTGCTTTTTTTAACATTTTTTGCCAATGTCATTAGTGTCAGTTACTTTTTGTTCTTGTCTTTTGGTAGACAACAGACTTAAGTTAAAACCGAGTTATTTTAAGTAGAATTGAAAATTCATATTTTAATATTTGTTTATTACTTTATACAGAGAGAAAAAAATGATTCCCCATTCTTGAATGTGATACAGCAAATCATCATGATATGAACATCGTATCAGCAGCAGCAGCACAAGCAGGGAAACACTCTGCCAATATTCTTGCATAGTTTGATTAAAATTCAATTGCAAAAAAGTGAATTCACCATATTTTGGGGACTTCTTGCTTTCACATGTCGTTTGATGCTGAGTTTTTATGGCATTACTTGATTTTTTAGTTTTTGTGAAAACATATTCTTCTTCTTCTTCTTTCTCTCCCCAACCATCATCATCAATGTGATGGTATTCAGCGAATTGTTGACAGTCACAGTCATCTCTGCTTTCAAATCTAACCTCAAAACCCACCTGTTCCCCCGTCATTGAGGCTCCACTCTCTTTCTCTTCTCTCTCTTGCCTTTTCGTCTGTTTCTGCTGTATACCATTTACGTTATATGTGTGTGTTCGCTTTGTATCGCATTTTTGTTTCTTCTTCGATCGCTCAGACAGTTTCCTAAATTATGAGCGTGATGCGTCATGCTGCCGTTTTGCGCCTAACTAAGAAATAGTTATTAAGTCCGACTTCGGATAAAATGGACCGGTTAGGCAGAACGATAGAAGATGACAGTAAGCAAAGGGAAAAGACATAGTCAAAGAGATTAGAGGAAGTTACAAGCACAGAACATTGCAGAAGGTCTTTGGAAGTATTTATACAAAAGACCCCCCTTATATCCCCACGGGGGGTGGGGTATTTTTGTTTGAATGCATTATGAATGCTAACGTGTGTGTGCCCTTTGAATTGATTTATATCAAGATTCAGCGCCGTATGAATACTGTACTGTATGTTGTTGTTGGTGTTTTCTAGTTCTTTTGCTCTCTGTTTCAGGCTACACAATCAGAAAAAGTACCTGCCCCCGACGAATCGGCACCAAACTCGACCGCCGGACTATTAACCGAGGACGGAAACAGAACCGAAGCTCCCGACCCTACAGAACCACACAGCGCGACACCAGACCAACTGAACGTCACACAACCTGAAGAAGAAAAAGGGGACAGAACCGCGCCGCAGCTCGAAGAAAGCAGCGCGGAACCCCTCGAGGAGAAAGAGGAGACGTCTCCGCAGGACAGTTTAGCTCCCCCTGAAGGTGGCGCTGAGAAAAAGCATCGACACAGAGACAAGGCCTCGAGAGAAAAGTCGGCCTCTCCCGCGATGGTGGCAGAGGGGGTGGGGGATGAGGAAGGGGCGGAGGGTTCCTCTTCGTCGCGGAAGGAGCGGGGAAGCAGCTCGGGAAAACCGAAGAAGAGCAAGAGCAAAGTGAAGAAGTCGTCCAGGCATTCCATGTCCGAAGGGGAGACGATGGAGGGGGCTGAGGCGGTCCCCGAGAAAGGTCAGCTTGCGTTTTGTTGTTGTTGTTGCTGCGACGTTTTGTTCTCATTTTGACGTGTGGTACTTTGTCTAGACAAAGACCACCGTATTTTATAGACTACAAGGCGCACCTGATTAATGATTATAAGGTCCACCCCCAAAAATATTTTACACAAAATTCAGATTTTCTTATTCTAGTTTCTTACTACAGTGGAACCTCCTTCATAAGACCTTCAAGAATCATCCAAAATGAGGTCATAAATGGGAGGGAGTTGTATAAGGGAGGTAATTTTAATACTTACAAAAAAGGGCAATGTCTCAGAGAAGTAGGTCTTAAAAGGGAGGGAGTCTTATAATGGGGGGCTCTTAAAAGGGAGGTTCCACTGTATATTATCAGTCACATTATAAGGCGTGCACCCCAAATTTTACACAAAATTCAGATTTTGTTATTTTAATTTCTTACTATATTATGTCACATTATTATTTATAAGGCGCGCACCCCAAATTTACACAAAATTCAGATTTTGTTATTCTAGTTGGGTGCACTCCCCAAATTTAACATTAAATTCAGATTTTGTTACTTTTATTTTCTTTCTATATTAGTCACATTATAAGGCGCACCCCCCAAATTTTACACAAAATTCAGATTTTGTTATTCCAGTTTCTTACTATTTTATCAGTGACATTAGGGGTCTCAGTCTAAGAAAAAAGTGTCGCCTTATTGTCTGTAAAATACGGTATTATGACGCAGTAGACTGGTTTTTGTTTTGTTTAAAAAATTTTATGCAGTGTTTAACCTCTACTTCAGTGCTATGATGCATATCTGTAAGTACGACCTCAGTAATGTTTTGAACAGTTTTTGCCACTGACAGATTTTGCTCATCCTTGTTAAAAGAAAATTAAGTTGTTTGTGATTGTTCCGGGTTTTTGAGGTTTTGACGTCAGCTCCCCATCCCCCTCCCCCCGCCCCCTGCTCAACACTTCTTTTTTTTTTTAATGAAGTTCAGTTTAGTTGGGTTTTTTTGTTGGCTTTCACGATCTTTCATTTTGGGGTTTTCGGGAATCCTAATTTCAGTTTTTGGGACCTCCTCCCACTTACACCCCTTTTACTACGTGGTGATAGGCCTTGCCATTATTGGAAAGTTCTGTAAGCGCTATGAATATAAAAAAAAATTATGTCTTTGAAATAACAAAAGTTACGAGAGTTTTGTAACATAAGTATGTTTTAATTGATTTTTTGTTTTTATTTTGTTTGTTGTTTATTTTCATTTTCCAGGTTTCTGGGGCTTTAGAGTTTTTAGAAACGCGAGTTATATTGCTATTGTTAATTATCCAATGAAAATTCACCGTAACATGCTTGTTAAGATTACAAGAACAATTTATGTGATCACTAAGGTGCAAAAATAGTAATTGTTAGCAAAACACTCACTTGAAAAGTTGAAAATGAGCGAGAATGCAGTTGATTTGCATTTCCACCTCAGCATGCTGAACTGCCTTTGTGAGGAAGGGTTTCCTCCTCGCTTTACCCCCTCTCTCCTCCTCAGTGGTGACAGCTTGTCTCCTGACAAAAACAAACACAGCACACCAGCGATATAACATGTCTGTCCACACATACCCCTCCTGTGAGGGGGTGGGGGATAGGGTGGTGGTGGTGGGGGGGGGGGGTTGAACTGAGGATTGAGGGGAGGGTGTCCTGGGTTTTTAATTACTTAACATACAAACCTGAAATTATAACATTTTTGTGACCCCTCCCCCCCTCCTCCCTCCCCCTATTGTTCTCTGAAATAAAATCCAGTGATAGCGCTTGGAATTTTGAAAACCAGTCCCATCAGGGACAATGTCCCCCAACAACCGGTGTCAAAACCAGTCCTAGGGAAACAAAAACCAGTGAAAACCACAATATCAAAGCTTCTGTCAAAACAATGTATCAGTCCTAGCAAAAAGATTATCAGTCCCTGGGACTGACAGGGCAAATGTTTTTCAGTATTTTGGCTTTGCAACCGGTATTTAACTGATAATTACCAGTAAATGCG
>CM065683.1:19816732-19824232 GCA_017654935.2 Phymorhynchus buccinoides | reverse complement strand
AAAACTCAAAATCGTTTGTGCTTGTGAATATCAACACACAACACAAGCGCATACTGTACTGTAGTATTAATAAAGATTGAAGCCAGCATAAAATGATAAATGTGTGTTAATTTCCTTGTGCACATAATTTTTATGTCTGTGCGCTCTCTCTCTCTCTCTCTCTCTCTCTCTCTCTCTCTCTCTCTCTCTCTCTCTCTCTCTCTCTCTCTCTCTCTCTCTCTCTCTCTCTCTCTCTCTCTCTCTCTCTCTCTCTCTCTCTCTCTCTCTCTTTTTATGTCTGTGCTCTCTCTCTCTCTCTCTCTCTCTCTCTCTCTCTCTCTCTCTCTCTCTCTCTCTCTCTCTCTCTCTCTCTCTCTCTCTCTCTCTCTCTCTCTCTCTCTCTCTCTCTCTCTCTCTCTCTCTCTCTCTCTCTCTCTCTCTCTCTCTCTCTCTCTTTCTCTCTGTGTGATGCTCACACACTTGCACACGCACAGTCTCTCTTTTTCATGCTCACACATAGTGACATACACACACAATGTGCGTGCACACACACATACACACAGTCACTCATACAGTATACACACTTTTTTGGTGTTGTCTTTTTGCAACTTTTTCTTCCTTTTTTTTTTTGTTTTACAAAGATAATAAGACTTCTGTTCAGTTCCTAATAATACCCCAACAAAACAAAACAAAACTTTGCCATCATATATAAAGAATTGCACAGAGGCTTGCGAGGGCTCCCAGGGACCCCCATTTGGGAGTCTATGAAGTACTGAAATTCTAAAGGACCCTCTAAAAGAATGTGCAGGGAGTCCCAGGAATGTGCAGGGAGTCGGGGTGCACTAGAAAAAATCTTTTTAGCATTCGCAATGCCACTGGGACCCTCTGTCCCGCTTCTAGGACCCTCTATGCTGTAAAGTGAAGGAGTCCCTGGGACCCCTTGTTTTGCAAGACGATTGGGAGCCCTGGGCTTGGAAGGATATATATATAGGCCTGGCAGACCAGTTTATCTCTACTCTGGGTACCTGATAATAGTGTAAGCCCTTATTATACTATAGTACAGCCAGCTGTGGCTTTTCTTACCTTTTGCCCACAACAACCCTGGCACTTTGAGGGGGTGAATACAGGCTAGGTGGGTGAATACACCCCTTATCTCTCTGTTCTTAATCCAGGGTGCTGCTTGGGTGTGGGTGAATACACCCCTTATCTCTCTGTTCTTAATCCAGGGTGCTGCTTGGGTGCTGCTTGGGTTTTTTCGTTGGAGGGGAGCCGACCTGTTTTACTTGTGGAGTACCGTATGGACTAGGTGATACTGTTTTTTCTCCCCCCAGACTGAGACCCTTGCCCATAAATATAAGAAACTATAATAACCCGGGCAGTGGGTGGATGCCTCGTGCCTCCATACGGGGAGCTGGACGACCCCGCCCCCTCCACGAGTCTCTCCCCGTGGGGATACCGGGGGAGATGTCTTTTGTAAAAATGGTTCCCCCACCTTCTGGAAGTTCTGTGCTTGTAACATCCTCTAGTCTGCCATTCTCTTTGACTCTGCCTTTTCCCTTTGCTTTCTGTCATCTACTATCTTTCTGACTTATTGATTGGCCCATTCTCATGCTTTTTTTCAAACAAATCTTCCAAATAATTTTTCTCCTTTGAGCTCCTCCGAAATCAGAATGTGTCGGCTGTATGCAGCGGGGAGACCAGTGAAAACTGAAAACCGGGACAGTATTTTATTCACTTGCTCAGTGTTCCGACTGCTTCAAAGTAATCAGCACAGAAGTTGCTCTTGCTTAATTAAATGTTCCATTTAATTGCAGATAAATTGAGTTTTATATCTACTCTGTGTGTGTGTATGTGTGTGTGTGTGTGTGTGTGTGTGTGTGTGTGTGTGTTTTTTCAGATCAAGAAAGAAGGGGCTCCCCAAGAATTGACAGTCAGGGGTGAGACTGACTTTCTTTGTGTCTTTCTGTCATTTGTGTACTCTTTAAAGTTTATTTTCTTTAAGCACTATTTACATTATTACAGTAGGGCATTTGCTGCGGGCAGTCGTACTGTAGACTAGACTATGCCAACGCCCATAAGTTTTGTCCGTAGTTGTGGTGGACCCTCTTATTTCTTAATCAAGGCCTTACATGGAATTCAAGGTTGCTCACTTGTGGCAAATGGAGGTTTGATTGCTTCCTTGCTTTTGATCTGTAAAGAATAAATCTGTGTGTGTGTGTGTGTGTGTGTGTGTGTGTGTAAATTCAGGAACAGAAGACTAGTCTATAATCCTGCATTCGCTTCTCTCCCCCCCTCCCGGATCCCCTGAACCCCCCTCAATTTTTTTTATACATTTAGCCACCAGTTCAATTTTTTGTTTCCGATTTTTCTCTCCCTTTGCAGGGATGCAGGAGTAGCGGGCCCTGACAGTGCATGGGACGGGGGCGCTGTGAAGGCGAAGCATCCGGCGAGCCGTGTCTTGGAGCAGCAGCTCAGGGACGACCAATCAGCAGCCGGGACAAAGGTCAGACACTGTAGGGGTCAGGGGGTCAGGGCGTGGGTGAAAAGGTCGCTCTCTATTTGTAGTGGTTTCTCTGTTGTTGTGTTTTTGTTGTTGTTGGTATTGTTTTCTCTTTGTTTGTTGTTCTTGAATAGTTTTAATGTGTTATGTTATCTGGTTTTTCTTTTTTGGGTGTGATTTTTGTTTATAAATATTTATTTTTCCATACTGTCCTTTTTGGGTTTTTTCTTTTCTTTTGTATGGGACTTTGTTGGTTTGGGACTGAGCAGTTTTTATGTCTTTTTCTTTTTTCTCCCCTGAAATTTACGGTGTGTGTGCGTGTGCACGTGCGCATGTGTGTCTGTGTTTGTGGTGTGCTTCTTATATTAAATTTCACATGTAACATACAGTTTTTTTTAATATATTTATTTTATTTTATGAGGTGTCATGGCGTAAGTTCCCTTTATTATTTGGTATCACAATGTACAGATTCATCTGTTCATAGGTAGTGCTCTCATTGTTGTGGTGTTTTGTTTGATATTCTGTTTCACCTGAAGTTTTAAATGTCTCATTTTGTTCATTGTTCATGTACATTTAAAGAAAATATGACAAACATCTTTCATATCGCTGAACGGAACTTAAACTTAAGCTAAGCCCGTGGGTGCAACTTTTCCTGGTATAGAAGGATTTCCTGTTTTTGAATTTTACCAGAAAAGGAAGTTCCTTTTTAAAATTTTGTCAAATCTTTGTTTGTCTACTGTATTTTTAAACACTTTAAAATAAGAATTTTTATAAATTGTGGAAAAAGCAAACTAAAATACCTTCATAAATCAATTTGCTCTTCAGCTGTTGGGGGACATTACCCCTGGACCCTGGCCTTTTATTTTGTGTAAGCACCCATGTAAGCCATATTATTGGTCAAATTTGATGTGTTGGACCTACCATTTGATTATGGCAAGATGCATCATCTAACAAAGCTGTGGTCCTCTGAAGTCGGAGTGTGGCTGCCTGCCTACGTGGCGGGGTAATCAAAAACGGTCACGAAACGTAAAGTTCTTATCCCTAGCTGGTGCATTTATACCATAGTGTTCAAGTGCTGCCGCTGTCGGGATGATCCCTGGAGTCTTTAAGCCAGGATACAACAACAGCAACAACGAAGCTGTAAGAAAGCAATTTGCAAGGATAAATCACCGAAGGTGACGCTAAATTTAAATTTAAAAAAAAGACGTATATTTGTCCTGAAATATTGAGTTTTCCATTCCTCATATGAAATAATGTCTTTTTGACTTACGTCTCTATGTTTCGCGCTCGGCAATATATTCTTTATATCAGCATTAGTGGCTTGTGCAAAGTGCATCAGTTTTATGGATGCATTTTACTCCCTTCGAAACTTTCAATTTCATATACAGTACAAGCATGAGAGTTATTTTTTATAAGGCTTAAAATTTATCAACCAAAAAAAGGAATGGTTCCAGCAAAAAAATAGTATAAGTGCATGGCTTTGTACATCGATTTCTCGACAAATATGTAGATTTACACCCTCCTGCTCCATTTCTTGGTTCTTTCCGTGGTTAGGGATAGGGTTAGGGTTAAATGGTCTTTTCTTTTGCCACAAGCATCTGTTTTTTGTCAAAATCATCTATTTGTTGGAGCATTAAATCGCTGCCTTTTTATAATGGTGTTATGGTGGTTGTTTTTTCTGTATTTTCTTAGAATGTATTTTTACTTTAACCCTTTCACCGCCAATGTCGCATTTTAGCACCACAATGATTTAACGCCCATGTTACGGAAAGGCCTGGAACCAGGGTCTGTTATCCAAAGACCCTATTTTCTTAATTTTGGGAGGCGAGGACAGGCTCTGCGCTATGCTATGCATGTCATGGAGGAATCCCCAATATTGCAGATGATGTTTTTTCTCTACCCAGGTAAGTTTAATGGAAATTTGTTGCTGAAAAATGGCTGGCGGCGAAAGGGTTAAAAAAAAAAATTCACAAAGAATGTGCCTTTATTCTCTTTTAGTTTTACACAAATTCATACATATTTTCTTCAATTCAAAATTTTATTTTGACTTGACTGCATTGGAAGTGCATTACAAGCATTGATAATGCAACTTTTTCGTTGCTTTTTTTGGCCTGAAACCCCCCCCAAAAAAACCCCCCAAAACAACACTAAGAGCGACTGGCGCCTAAGATTATTTATCTATATATCAGCTTACATCAGATTGGGAAAATGATTCGAGAGAGACAGAGAGAGAGAGAGAGAGAGAGAGAGACAGAGAGACAGAGAGAGAGAGAGAGAGAGAGAGAGAGAGAATCGAGTACGGGTCTCTGCACATTAAGGGCCAACCACGCACATACGAATCGCATCTGAATGTGATGTGATTTTGACGATGCGACTTATGAATCACCTGAAATACTTCCGTCTAAAAATAATTCTGCAATGTTCTGCTCACCATACTCAAGTAGACCCAATAAATGAATTGCACGTGATTCAGGACTCGCATCCTCAAAATCGCATCGCATTCAGATACGTTTCGTATGTGTGTGGCTGCCCCTTTAGATTTGCAATCCTGGTTCCGCGAGCTCCGAACAGAAACCCCTTTCACTTATTCAGTGGAACCTCCCTTATAAGACCTTCAAAAATCATCCAAAATGAGACCTTGTAAGGGAGGGGTCTTATAAGGGAGGTAATTTTAATACTTATAAAGAAGGGCAATGTCTCAGAGAAGTAGGTCTTATATGGGAGGGAGTCTAATAATGGGAGGTCTTTAAAGGGAGGTTCCACTGTATAAGAAATAGGTGGACATGGAAACTCATCCACAATCCCGTCCGCTTATTTCTTCTTTTTTTTCTTCTTCGTTTGCTCAGACAGTTTCCTGTCATATGAGCGTAGATGCGTCATGCTGCCTTTATGCGCCTAACTAAGAAATAGTTAGGCCCCAGCATGTCTGATTTCGGCTGAAGAAATCTTTGTAATAATTTATAGGGGGAAAAAAGGCAGGAGAATGGACCAGTAAGATGGAAAGATAGTAGATGACAGTAAGCAAAGGGAACAGGCAAGAGTCAAAGAGAGTGACGGATTAGAGGAAGTTACAAGCACAGAACTTCCAGAAGGTGGGGGAACTATTTGTACGAAAGGCCCCCCGGTATCCCCACGGGGGAACTTATTTCTTATTTAAGCGAATGGGGTTTTCTGTACGGAACGTGCGGATTGTGGATCTGATGTATGCAGGCCCTAACCGTGTAAGAATAAGAACTTCACTGCCATCAGCCCTTCTACTGTGGAACCTCCCTTATACGACTCCCTCCCGTATGAGACTCCCTCCCACTGAAGACCTACTTCTCTGAGAGAGAGATTGCCCTTTGTAAGTAATGAAATCACCTCCCTTATGCAAGTTCTCCCTCCCACTTAAGACCTTCTTTTTTTCAAGGTCTTAAAAAGGGAGGTTCCACTGTATACTGAGTATGGTTTTCTCTCATTTCTACGGGTATGACAATATGTAAATTAACGGAGCTAAGCCTCGCCCCCCCTTTTTCTCCAACTCCAACCCCCCCACCACCCACCCTTTCCAACACAACAGAACCACCACCACCACCATCACCACCAACTCCACCCTCTCCCCAACGATTCCGAAGACGATTTCTACGATGCCTTCGACTCCCCTCCCGCTCCACCCCCACCCCCACCGGATGATGCTGTGAGCATGGAAGGGGACAAGGACCCTGGATCTTCACACAGCTACGCCCCAATGAGCGACTCCTGCTCCGCCCTCTTCCAGCCCCACAATGCCCTGCTGTCGTCTTGGTCGCAGGAGGAGAGCACTCTGATGGACGAGGGGGCAGGAGAGGCCACTTTTGCCGACGATCTGACCCTCGTGCGTAAATGATGGTGACCTCAGGGAGGAATGTGTATGGCGTCGCTTGAACTACTAAGCCAGAGGCAGTTGTTTTCCTCTCTTGCTGCTAACAGCCTGTCTGGTCGCTGGTTTTCGCTGCGTATGCATGTTGTGTGGTTATTGGGAGTCTCTGCCGGCTAGAAGGATTCAAATGTTTAACAGGAAAATCATGCAATATATGCGCAGAACTATTCCCATTTTATATATATATATATATGTTTTTAAAGCAATTCTTAATTTGTTTGTTTTGAGAAACAGCTTCTAGTTAGCTGTGTTAATTGAGAAACAGCTTCTAGTTAGCTGTGTTAATTGAGAAACAACTTCTAGTTAGTTGTGTTAATTTGACATTGAAACGATTAAAAACATGTGCAAAGAACTTTGCATTTTTATGCCAAAATCGATGCAAGTGCTGAAACAACAAAAACATGAAATATATCAGCTAGCGTTATTGTAAAACAAAATTTCAGTTCAGATTTTGTATTTTGTTGTTGTTGTTTAATTTACATTAAATAAAAAATGATTTACATAAATCTTCTTGCAAAAATATGTGCTTATTAACTCTGCACACACCTCTTGTGTTATTTCATAGATGTCGAAAATTTCAAGTCAGTCGTTTTACGCTCCTTTTGAGCTACGAGATTTCCGATAACCATACAACACAATCATGCGTCATTAACGTGGAATAACAGCACGGGAACTACGGAATATGTACCCAATAGAATGCGTCGGAATGCGACTGTAATCTGTGCAAATCTGTGCATGGTCGCATTGCATGCTTCTTACCTTGCTGGCTAACTGGGACCTAAATGTTAGTGTATGTCTGATGTATAAATTGTATTAACACCACCTTGTTTTTATTTTTTTTTAACTTTTTATTTTTTATTTTTTTAGAAGTGTGGTGCAAATGGGTTGTGCTGAAAAAACTTGCTTGCTCTTTTACTATATCTTGTCTCGTAAGATTGTGTAATATGAACTCAGATTGTATCATGTTTTACGGACTGCAATGCGCACCTGATATGTACCCAATGGAATGCGTCGGAATGCGACTGTAATCTGTGCAATCATGTGCATGGTCGCATTGCATGCTTCTTACCTTGCTAGCTAACTGGGACCTAAATGTTAGTGTATGTCTGATGTATAAATTGTA
>CM065683.1:19809232-19811732 GCA_017654935.2 Phymorhynchus buccinoides | reverse complement strand
CTCTCTCTCTCTCTCTCTCTCTCTCTCTGTCTCTGTCTCTCTCTCTCTCTCTCTCTCTCTCTCTCTCTCTCTCTCTCTCTCTCTCTCTCTCTCTCTCTCTCTCTCTCTCTCTCTCTCTCTCTCTCTCTCTCTCTCTCTCTCTCTCTCTCTCTCTCTCCCCCCCCCCCCGTTTATAATTACAGTATAAAATTCGCTTAAGTCAAAATTGAAGGGACTGAATTTTTATTTTGAGATAGCCAATATTTTGAGTTAAAAAGACTTTTGAACATAGAGATTATCATACTGGGACCCATACATTATTGTGAGTTATCCAGTGTTTTTGAGTTATCAGTTCTCCACTGAAAAATGCACACACATGCATGCACACACACATACATACATGCACAATCATATACACACACACATGCATGCACACACACATACATACATACATGTATACATACATACACAATCATATATATACACACACACACACACACACACACACACACACACACACACACACACACACACACACACATACACATGCATGCATGCACACGTGCACACACACACACAACCTTGACAAACCATGACATTCCCCTCCCCAGTCCCCGACCCCCACCTCTCAGCATAAAACTACGGTAAAGATAATGTAATAAAAATATCACAATCGCATTTCTTCTCTAAAAAAAAACAAGTTGTAAGAGGCAACATATGACTAGGCTGCATTCGGCTGAGAGACGAAATTAGCTGCTGTGCCCTCTCATACATGCATAAAAGTTAGCTCATTACTTGTTGACCCCAACATTGGATACCGGGGGTCTTGTATAAATAGTTCCCCCACCTTCTGGAAGTTCTGTGCTTGTAACTTCCTCTTATATCTATCACTCTCTTTGACTCTGCCTTTTCCCTTCGCTTACTGTCATCTACTATCTTTCTGCCTTACCGGTCCATTCTCCTGCCTTTTTTAATTAAACACTTTCAAAAAAAGATTTCTTCCAGCCGAAGTCGGACATGCTGGGCCTAACTATTTCTTAGTTAGGCGCATAACAGCAGCATGACGCATCTGCGCTCATAATTGACAGGAAACTGTCTGAGTGATCGAAGAAGAGGAAGAAGAAGACCCCAACATTATGCATAGCTATGGTGAACTGATAGTGTGTCAAAAATGTAGAAACAGCTTTGCTTGCTTGCTTTTTTAAAACCAAGGCTACTTTGATTATCAGTTGCTCACATTAACCCTTTCACCGCCAATGTCGCATTTTTGCACCACAACGGTTTAACACCCATGTCACTAAAAAGCATCAAATCAGGGCCTGTTATGTGAAGACCCTATTTTTTTAATTCTGGGAGGCAAGGATAGGCCTAATGTTATACACGTCACAGCGGAATTTACAATATTGCAGTTTTTTTCTTTCTCTGTGACTCAGGACTCACAGTCAGGTAAGCTTAATGATATTTTTGGGCTGAAAAATGGCTGGCGGTGAAAGGGTTAATGATTTGGTGTTTCCTAAAATATAAAGAGAGAAAGAAAGAAACAGACACACAGAAGAGAGAGAGACAGACAGAGACATACAGTGGAGAATTGATAACTGAAAAACACTGGATAACTCAATAATTTCTGGGTCCCAGTATAATAATCTCTATGTTGAAAAGTCTTTTTAACTCAAAATATTGGCTAAGTCCAAATAAAATTTCAGTCCCTTCAATTTTGACTTAAGCGGTTTTTACTGTATATGTGTGTGTGTGTCAAGTCAAGTCAAGTCAACATTTTTATTTTCAGATGGAACATTGAATAAGCAATAATGGTTTGCTTTTTTACATCAAGACATCTATAACACTACAATTAAAGAAGGAAATAAACAGGAGAAAAACAAACCACACACACACACAAAACAAACAAAAAAGTAGTTCATGCACGCACACACCCAAGTGTGTGTGTGTGTGTGTGTGCGTGTGCGTGTGCGCATGTGTATCTATGTGTATATGTGTGTGTGTGTGTGTGTGTGTGACAAGGAAACAGGTCCTGTCTTTCATCGTACATGTATGTACACCAACACTGAGTGTAGGTCTATGCTAAAGCTCTAATACTTTATCAGCCCACAGGATGCTAAACTGAGTACACACTGCATGATTGTGGCCTAAAGGGCAACTGTAAGACAGGAAGGGGAAGAAGGAAGAGAGAGAGAGAGAGAGAGAGAGAGAGAGAGAGAGAGAGACAGAGAGAGAGACAGAGACAGACTCAGTCTGAGAGAGAGACAGACGAGAGAGAGACAGAGACAGAGACAGAGAGAGACTCAGTCTGAGAGAGAGAGAGAGAGAGAGAGAGAGAGAGAGAGAAGAGAGAGAGAGAGAGAGAGAGAGAGAGAGAGAGTCAGACTGAGAGACTGAAGGTCACACACACACACACACACACACACACACACACACACACACACACACACACACACACACACACACACACACACACACACACACACACACACACACACACACACACACATCAATAGAGACACAC
>CM065683.1:19796732-19806732 GCA_017654935.2 Phymorhynchus buccinoides | reverse complement strand
CCTGTTTACTCTACTCTTTTCGAGTAGTATTCTACTCAATTTGGACCTCTACTACTCTTCAAAATTGAAAATAATGCTCTAATTACTCATTTTCAGTGAACATTTTCTGATGGTTTATTGAATAAAACGACACATTTTGCACCCAAACTACTCATTTCAGCTATCCAGACTTAACTCAAGACTTGTGCAGGTGGTAAACAGGTCTGACTATATACCAGTTACTGATGTATATTTATCAAATTGTAAACTACAAATCTGTTGTAAACACTAAGTAATGAACGTGTACTGTGCTTCTTGTTATTGTTGGGAATAACAATTAATATTAATCCCAATCAAAGTCGTGTTAGAGGGCGAGGGAGGCATGATTTTGACTCTACCCGGACAGGCTAGTCCATTGTGCGACTCTTTGGCTGTAAAGTGATTGAAGTTTTCTGTGAATTATGTGACCATGTGATCTGTTTTAGCCATGTTTGTTCACTGAAACCATATTTTATTGTAGCTATGGTAGTATCATTGTGTCATTCATTTCTGTGCAAGGAAAATTTAAAAAATAATGCATGTATGCTTGCGTGCACCCGCGCGCGCACGCACGCACGCACGCACACACACACACACACACACACACACACACACACACACACACACACACACACACACACACACACACACACACACACACACACACACACACCTTTTAGTTTTTATTGTTATTTTCACTTTTGTTTTTAAATCTTATTTGATTTAAATTATTATTATTGTTATTATTATTATTATTATTGAATATTTCAAACGTTATTCTTTACCTTCTTTCTTTACCATATGTGGGGAGTTTAGGTGGGGGCTTTGTAATGTGTGTGTTAGTTTAATGTTACTTGATTTCTTTTTGTGCTTTTGACTTATTTTAATTGATTCATTTTCTGTTATGTTTTGTTGCTGCCTTGTCCATTTATTTGTACAGTGTGTTTTATTTTATTTTTAAGTGATTATAGGCTTTTTATAGTGCAGCTGGCCTGCTGCTAAGATTAAAACATGTCTAAAAAAATGTGTGTGTTAATGTGGTTGTATTGTTATTATATGATGATATATTTGACAGATGTTTGCTAATGTTCTTACTTCCCTCATCCTATCTCGTCTTGACTACTGTAATGCTCTCCTTTCTGGCCTATCAGTCTCTTCTCTATCTTGTCTCCAGCGTATTCAAAACACAGCTGCTCGTCTTGTCCTTAGGAAGAAAAAGTTTGATAATGTTGGCCCTCTTCTCCGTTCTTTGCACTGGCTTCCTGTCGCAGACAGAATTGAGTATAAACTAAACACCCTTTGCTAGAAATCTATCATAAAGCTGCTCCATCTTACCTCTGCGACAATGTTTCCATTTATACACCAGCTCGCACATTGCATTCAGTCTCCGACCCTCTATCTCTCCTGATCCCTTAAGGTATAAGCTTTCAACTGTTGGTCGGCGCTCTTTTGCTGTTTCAGGACCAACCTCCCTCCTGGAACAAACTTCCTCTCTTCCTCCGTCAGCGACCGACCCTCTCTGCTTTCAAATCAAACCTCAAAACCACCTGTTTCCCCGTCATTGAAGCTCATTCTCTCTTTCTCTCTTTTCTTGCCTTTAGGTCTATTTCTCAAATGTGTGTGTGTGTCTATCTTCTTGTTCGTCTTTGTCTAGCGTCTTTGTTTGAGTGCGTTATGAATGCTTAACGTGTGTGTATGTGCTTCGATTTGATTTCTATCAAGATTTAGCACCGTATTAATACTGTACGTTTTTGTTGTTGTTTCTTTCAGGGGGAGACAGACATGTCGGAAAGCCATTCTACGGAATCTGTGGTGAAACTGGTTCAGGTAGGCAGAAATTTTGTGTGAATTTACAGAAATTATTTCATGAATATTAGGCTTTACGTCCTCTTGGTCCACTTGGACACATGTGGGACATTTATTTCAATTTTGTGTTGTTATTTTTAGTTCATTTTCCTTATCGTATTATATATTACTTCCCTCTCCCCCCCCCCTCCTCCTTCACACATGTGCTCATAGCAATGAATAACATGAAGGTTTATATTTTGATTATATTTTATTTCAGTGGCTTACTTTTGCATCCATTTATTTTTTTAATTCTGTAGTCATCCATAAGCTTTTCACTTAGCTTTTGTTTGAAATTGACCATTTGTTTTATATAACAAAGCTTTTAATTTTTGAAATGGCAGGCTGATTTAATATCATTTTCTTTTATCATATAATTTATTTTTGTATCATTAAGCTTAGACTTTTTGCATTGCTGGTAGTTTAATATTAGAGTTGCTTTATTTTTCATCTGTCACGGACAACTATTATTGTTTGATTAAAATTAAACTTAAAAGTTCTGAAGATTAGCTTGGATTGTACCATGCCTTTTTAAAATGCTTTTTTCACATCCCAATTTTGTTGAATTTGAAGGCTTAATTTTGTTTTATTGAGGAAAAAAACCGCTGTTGCCTTTTATTTATGTTTGCATTTTGTTTGCCGACTAAAATGAGTGAATGTTTTTCATGCGTACCAGTTATACAACCCGTGCTGGCACGAGGCAGTTATGTTGGCTCATCATCATTCATAGTGATAATCAAAGTGCGCAATGCGCGTGCAAGTGAAACATCCTAAAGCACTGAAAGAAAGAGTAAGCCACGGAAAAAAAAAGCTTGTCATCATTTTGCCGCTCGAAAATTAAACTATCATAACTCAAAATTGGTTTTGAAACTTTGCTGTGCTGGACTTAATAGCAATTGATCAAGTCAAGGCGCATCGTCAAACAGCTGTAAAAAAACCAAACCAATCTGCAAAGATAAAACACAGCCGGTGATGCCATTTGAACAAAAAATGACCTAATTAGATCTGAAATAACAGAATATTTATTTCTTTTCTTCTCATGCGAGGTGATGTCTTATGACTTACGACGCTGTTTTCCGTACAGTGATTTAGATTTCATTTTCTTTTTTTTCCAGGCATGGTAATTTTCAGAGAATATCTGAATTCAGAGAAAAGTGAATACATAAAGAAGAAAAAAATGTTAGAAGAGGTTTTAAATTTGAGGAAATGCCCCTTTCCCCAATTTTGAACAGTTGTACAGTTGTATGAATTCATCTAGTTTAAGAGCAATTGCCCCCTGATCACCATGAAGGGCTTTTAGTTCATTGATTGCATATTAAAGAGACAGCATCTCCTGAAACACTAAAATATCTTCAGAGAAAAAACGCTTTTCCTCCTGGTTTTATATTCCACATATATTCTGTGTGCGTTTCTGTCGAAAAGAGGCAAGTATTATGTAGATAGATTCCATTATGACTAATGTTCATTTGCGTGAATGTGTTTCCCCTCACAAAGGAGAAAGGTAGCCATGGACAGGTAAAAACAGAAGAATGAATGAATGAATGAATGAATGACCTCACTCCGTTCATTCGTTCGTGTGTGTGTTTGTTCATTCACAGTTCTCACTCTCTCGTTCGTTGTGTTGGTTCTTCAGTCACTCATGAGTAGGTTCAAAGAGGCCCTCCCTTAAGCTTATTTATCCGTGTGAATGTTCAGAGTTTGTTGAAAGTTTTTGTTTGGGTGGGTAAGGATTGCAATCTTTTGGGAGAGAAAGGAAAGTGTGTGTGTGTGTGTGTGTGTGTGTGTGTGTGTGTGTGTGTGTGTGTTAGTCATTTCATCATGTCTGTGCTATTGGACATTTTGAAATGATGATGTAAGGACTGCATGGCACAAGTTCTTCAGAGGGAATAAATGCTGATGTTCTGCAAGATTTTTGCCTATTGCTTATTAATACTAATTTCATATTAAAAGGCAGAAGAAAAACATCTGAATAACCATGTTGCAAAACATTAAGCATTTTAGGAAAAACTGTGAACAGAAATTTTAACATTTAACTTGAAAGAGAAACTATCAAAGAGAAACTATGAAAGAGTACCGGCATTATAATTTAGTGGACTTTTATTTTCCTCTTTATTTTTAATTTTTTTATCTTTTGGCTTTGAAAATGAAAGTCAAAATGGAAAGAACAAGTAAGATAAAGATCGTTATGTTTGTGTAAATTTTGTCTCATTGATAGAAGAAAAGATTTTTCAGTATTTTTCTCAGTATTTTCATGAATGAAACTTAAATTGTAGAAAATAAATCAGAGGAAGCACTGACATATCGCTATGTGAATTACCATGATTATGTTCTTCATCTACATCTGAACCAATGGAGGGCCTCTTTAGGTGTGTTTGCTAATTGCGTTGTTTGCATTATGTTGTGGCGTGTCTGTGCGGTGTGTGTGTGTGTGTGTGGTGTGTGTGTGTGTGGTCGCTTTTAAAAAACCCGCTCTTACTCTTTTCCTCAAAAATCACATGGATGCTCCTGCTTTCAGGATGTCCTGAAGTTCAGGATTTTTTTGTCCAGGATGTCCTGAAGTTCAGGAATTTTTTGTCCAGGATGTCCTGAAGTTCAGGATTTTTTTTATTGCCTGGAGCCGGCGTCGCCGGATTATGAGAATTTGAGAAGATGCATTTTGCTGGTTGTACAGGTCATGAAGTTTAACCAGAAGTGAACGTGCAATGAGAGCCTGTCAATTACATTGGAAACTGTTGTTTCCCTTCAGCTTCTAAGGGGCATTGCCCCCCCCCGGAACCCCTAGGAGGGGTGCTGTCCCTGCACTCCGCCGGGGCCTGGGTCAGGCCCCTGGACCCCGGCCTTGCAGGATTTTTGAAATTTCCCAGGAGCACCCATGAAATGAGTCATTGACCATTACTTTGCTAGTCACTCAAACTGAATGCATTTTCCCCCCTGAAAATCATCTTACGCAGTGTGCATGGTTTGGTGTGGGGTAGTAGGGACTTTCAGCGTTTGGCATGTCCTGAGTTCTGTTTGGTTCATTAAATTTGGTTGCAAAGAATCAGTTAAACTTCTTCAGAGGATGATTGAAACATGTCCTGAGTTTTGCTATTTTAATACAATAGAGCTGTCAGAAGTTTTCTTGTAATATAGGTGGGTTTTTTTTATTTTATAGTTTTGCTGTTTTAATACAAGATTGATACTAAGTTAGAACAGATCTGTTAAGCAAACTGTGTTGCATATTTTTTGTTGTTTTTAGAATGTTGATTTTGCTGTCTAATACACTAAGAAAAGCAGCCTTGTTATGTCATTAATCACACGGCTTTGTTTTGTTTGACTGTAGTGGTTACTAAGCCACATTTGTTCTAACTATCTGTTAGAGATTTAAAAAAATTTGTTCGTTTTCTGATTGGTTTTGAAATGCACATACATGCATTCGTTCACCCACTAACTTACACAAACATGCAGAGGCACACACACACGCATGCACGCGCCTCGCGTTGCCTTTCACATAGGGAAAAATCCACACCTACATACTCACAAACATGCTGCATCCACACACACCTCTACTTCCTCCTCTTTCCCATTTCCATTTGCAGAACTTTTTTTTTCTTCCTTTCTTTCATTTGCACTCATTAAAAATTTAATTTTTACTTGGGTTTTTTTAAGTTGTATATTTTGTTTTCTGTCTGCGTGTGTAACTCAAAGACTGTGAATAGGGCATTTACAACGTGAGGACGACCTTGAAATTCACTGAGTTGAATTTAGAGAGTTGAATTAGAAAGGTCAGCGTAACTCAGGCAGAACGAGTGCAGGCAAATTAGTAGTCTGGTATAGAGAATGAACACTCGTGGCAAATGCCCTATTGAGAGATTTTTTTAAATTCTCGAGTGTCTTCTTAGTTTGTGTGCAACTCAGAGACGATGAAGTGAAAAGAAAAGAGAAGAAATATATTATATATCATTTCCACAGCATCCCCCGTGGGGGGGGGTCTTTTGTATAAATAGTTCCCCCACCTTCTGGAAGTTCTGTGCTTGTAACTTCCTCTAATCTGTCACTCTCTTTGACTCTGCCTTTTCCCTTTGCTTACTGTCATCTACTATCTTTCTGCCTTTACCAGGTCCATTCTCCTGCCTTTTTTCTTCTTCTTCAAGAAACGCTTTCAAAAAGATTTCCTCCAGCCGAAGTCGGACTTGCTGGGCCTAACTATTTCTTAGTTAGGCGCACAACGGCAGCATGACGCATCTGCGCTCATTATTGACAGGAGACTGTCTGAGTGATTGAAGAAGAAGATTTCCACAGCATGATCTTTTCTTCACCGTTTGAAAGAAATGAACAAGACAGAGAGGGATGAATAATGTATTCATAGCCTTTGCATGTTTTATTCAAATTGTTCTCTTTCGCTAGTGGTTTTATGCCGTGTTCACACATAAGCGGATATTCCATGCGGAAACCTGTGCGCAATCCATAAATAAGTGAAACAAAGAAGGGAAAAGATTTGCGCACGTGTCCGAATTTCCCCTATATGCGTAAACTTGTATCCTTTTTTCTTCCAATTATTTAGGGTTTTCCGTACGGAACTTATGCGTCTAATGTGAACCGGGCCTAAGTCTGTGTACATACAGTGCAGACGTATAAGTTTTTGACCGTGAAACAAACAAATGAAACCACGTATTATTTTTGTAGCATTTTAAAACTCATTTTATGCTTTGTTAAATTTGATGACATTTTTTTTTTTAAACTACGATGCGTGAAAGGAACCAACCATGTACTGTGTCGTCTTCATAGTCTTTTTGGTTTTTTTTCTACCTCATGATATTCTCTGTGTTTTTCCTGAGATTTGTGTACGACGAATTAAAAAGAAAAGAAGAAGGGTGAATGTAGTATCATCTTCATTGCATGCTTTGATGGGGGGGGGGGGGGGGGGGGGGGGGGGGAAGAGGGAATTTTCTGTTCTGAAAACTTATTTGTGTTATACATGTACATACTTCTTCTTCTTCTTCTTCTTCGATTTCTCAGACAGTTTCCTGTCAATTATGAGCGTAGATGCGTCATGCTGCTGTTACGCGCCTAACTAAGGAAACAGTTAGGCCCAGCAAAGTCCGACTTCGGATGGAGGAAATGTTTTTGAAAGGTTTTCGTGAAGAAAGGCAGGAGAATGGACCAGAAAGGCAGAAAGATAGTAGATGACACAGTAAGCAAAGGGAAAAGGCAGAGTCAAAGAGAGTGACAGATTAGAGGAAGTTACAAGCACAGAACTTCCAGAAGGTGGGGGAACTATTTATTCAAAAGACCCCCCCCCCGGTATCCCCACGGGGGGAGTGTTATGCATACAGGTAGAACTCAGTGATTTTTTTTTATTGAAAAGAAAAGAGAAAAGAAAAGAGTCATAGTTTATTTGCATGTTTTGCTCTTTAATCACTCCCCACCCCCTCCCCCCCAGATGTCTAAGTCTTTTGATCAATCAACTCAGACAATAAAAAAAAAAGAGAGGGATGAATTTTGTAACATTTTGACAGCATGCACGTCTTAGTGTGAATGTAATGTTCAGTTGGTGCGCTATGGAGGGACCATAAGATCAGGTAAAAGGAGTTGCACTAGTATTGCCAGATCAGCCTGAAATGGTGGTGGGTTTCTTTCCCTCTCCTTAGTGTATCCGCATGGAGGGAGAGGGAAAATGGTAGCTTGGGGAGGGTGGGGATGAGGGGTAAAGAATTTTTTTGTAAGCTTTGCAATGTGAGCTTTGATAGTGTGTTTGATAAACCATTTGAAGATGAGTTTGAAACTTGTATATCCCCTTAAGCCTTACCCTTTCCCATCCCCACGGGGGTCTTTTCTATAAATAGTACCCCCACCTTCTGGAAGTTTTGTGCTTGTAACTTCCTCTGATCTGTCACTCTCTTTGACTCTGCCTTTTCCCTTTGCTTGCTGTCATCTACTATTTTTCTGCCTTTACCAGGTCCATTCTCCTGCCTTTTTCTTTTCTTTCAAGAAACGCTTTGAAAAAGATTTCCTCCAGCCGAAATTCGGACATGCTGGGCCTAGTTATTTCTTACTTAGGCGCATAACGGCAGCATGACGCATCTGCGCTCATAATTGACAGGAAACTGTCTAAGCGATCGAAGAAGAAGAAGCCTTACCCTTTGCTCCAATTTTGTCGTTGACCTCCAAACCCGTCCTTTAATTGTGTAGAGTGGCACAGAGGTAACGCATTCACTTCGTGTCAAGTAAACCTGAGTTCGAACCTCAGGGTACAGGGGAATTTTCCTCTCACTTTGCACTGGGCCTTACGGTCTGAATGTGGAATCTTTCGGATGAGACGATAAACCGAGGTCCTGTGTGCCCATGCACTTAGCACACGTTAAACCCAGTGGCAACGAAAAAGTTGTCATTTGGTCAAAATGTACCCCCTCCCCTTTCCTTCCTCATCAATCACACAAAAAATCGCATGCAAAACAAAAAAACTATTAAAAAAGATGGGTGGCGCACCTCTGGCTGCGATGCGCTCTCCAAGTGGGAGCAACCCGAATTTCACAGAGATGCCTCTGTGACTATAAAGTACCTAATACCTTATGCCTAATTAGAACCCCAGCCACTTAATACCCCGACCTGTCTGTTTCCCCTACAGCTTCCTGCTTTGGATTATGAATTAATCAGAAAAGGAAGAAAGTTGAGGAAAAGCGATTTGCGATTCATGGCCTGTGTGACTCTGTGTGACTGTGTGTGTGTGTGTGTGTGTGTGTGTGTGTGTGTCGTTCTTTCATTTAACGTCTATCCACCTTACAGTGATCTTAGACAAAACAAAAAAAAGAAGTATGTATGTGTATGATTATGTGCAAATGTCCGCTTAAGGGGGTTTGTGGGTGCGCGTGTAGGAAGGTACGGAAGGATTGTTAATCTATGCATGCATATATTTTACTTGAATAAATTGGGGTGAGGGTATGTGTATCTGAGTACCAGTATGATCTTGGCCCTATATTAGTGAGACGTCAGACGTTAAATACATTTAAAGGTGAAAAGGTATGTGTGTCTGTGCATGCGTGCTCGCGTGCGTGCATGCATGTTTGTATATGCATGCAAGCACATGTGTTTGTGTATGTAGGAGAGAGAGTTGGTGGAAAGACAAAGAGGGAGAGTGTTGTAAATGCACAGTTATGTGTGTGTAAATGTGTTTTGTCTATGTCTGCGTCATGAATACAATTCACACAGACTGGTACAGCATTGATTTTTACATTTTCTACATTTACCTTATTTTACGGACTATAAGGCGATACTTTTTTCCCCCTAGACTTGAGACCCCCTGCGCCTTATAAAGTGACTGATAATATAGTAGCAAACTATAATAACAAAATCGGAATTTTGTGTAAAATTTGGGGGGTGCGCCTGATTTTACGGACTATAAGGCGATACTTTTTTCCCCCTAGATTTGAGACCCCCCTGCGCCTCATATAATGTGACTGATAATATAGTAAGAAACTATAATAACAAAATCGGAATTTTGTGTAAAATTTGGGGTGTGCGCCTTATTTTACGGACTATAAGGCGATACTTTTTTCCTAGACTTGAGTCACCCTGCGGCTTATATAATGTGACTGATAATATAGTGAAAACTATAATAACAAAATCGGAATTTTGTGTAACATTTGGGGTGTGCGCCTTATAATCAGGCGCGCCTTGTAGTCCGTAAAATACGGTACCTATAAATCACAGTGGTTGTATTGATCCTCTGGAGTGATTGGGTGATTTTGAATCGTCGCGTCTGCTGCGTGTGTTTGGCACAGCGTGTGTTTTCTTACTAACCAAACATGAAGTGAATAAACCAATGTCACGTGTGTGTGTGTGTGCCAGTGTTTCATGTGCCTCTTTCCTAACACATTGACCCCTCCTTCTAACCTTCAGCGTCTAATTGCACATTTTCAGCAAAAGTTGTGTGGAGAAATTTTTGAGCGAAAAAAGTAATTTTTTCATGATTCCTTTTGCTGCTTTAATAGCGCTCCATTTTGTTCCCGCCTTTCGCCCTTTCCCATTTTCCTTTCACTCTCATATCCTCCGTTCCAATGGCCCGTCCTTTCACAGAGTGCTAACTGGTTTATTTGAAATGTCTCTTTGTGCTTGGTTTTCTTCTGTTATTCAGTTAGTTATCTCTTTTGTCTTCCTG
>CM065683.1:19696732-19794232 GCA_017654935.2 Phymorhynchus buccinoides | reverse complement strand
CTGGCCGCGTCGGAGGACGGCAACAAGAAGCTCCGGCAGACCAACGAGGACATGAGGTCAGCAGGAGCGTGCAATATATCGTCGGTGAAATTCAAAAACCTCGTACAGTGGAACCTCCCTTGTAAGACTTCCCATTATAAGACCTACTTCTCTGAGACATTGCCCTTCTTTGTAAGTATTGAAATTACCTCCCTTAGAAGACCCCTCCCTTATAAGACCTCATTTTGGATGGTTTTTGAAGGTCTTATAAGGGAGGTTCTACTGTATCTCAATTTTGGTAGTTTTGAGAAAAATGAAAAAAACTTTAAAATATTAACCGCGTTGACCACAATTGATTAACTATGATGAATATGTTGTTCAACATGACACATCTGCGCTTATATAATAATAATAATAATAATGACAACTTATATAGTGCTTATTCTCCTTACGGGGCTCTAAGCGCTTCACAAAAAAGTTAAAAATCTGAGAAGAAACAACAACAAAACAACGCACTTATCATAAGGAACAACCCGAAACGAAATCACAATAACTACATTTACGTCACCCCCCCCCCCCCCCCCCCCCCCTTCACACTCCCCTAGAATCCAAACCATTACAAATAGCGTTTTCCACGCAAAAGGCATTTTCTCACACTACCCCCCCCCCCCCCCTCGGCCCGCTCCCGCATTCACCATCCCCCTTCATAGACCTCAAGCTGACCTACTTTTTGTAGATCTCCCAGCACGCACGCATGCATGCACACGCGCTCGTGCGCGCATGTGCAGAGGGATACCCCTAACACGGATGCACGTGACAGGAATCTGTCTGAATGCACACACTCACACTCACACTCACACTCACACTCACACTCTCACTCACACACACACACACGCACACACACACGCACACGCACGCACACACACACACACACACACACACACACACACACACACACACACACACACAGCGTACCCAGCTTTTCCGTCATGACTTTAGAACATGGTTTTTTTCCCCCACAGGACCGTGATGGGAGAATTTGAGAAAACCATTGGACAGTTGCAGTGTGAGTATAGAATGTTTGTGTGTGTACACGTATGTGTCAAGTCAAGTCAAAACGATCTTTTTTGAGGATAAAGGAGTATGAGCTTAACAGCTTTTTTTCATCCTGTCCTCAGAATGAAAAGTAGTACGAAAGCAACTCGAAAATAACTCAACATGCAAAACAAAACATTCCAAACGTACGCGCGTGTGTGTGCCTGTGTGTGTGTATGCACGCATATGCCTCTGCATGTTTGTGTCCATATGTGTGTGAGATTCACTCATATTTTCCAGATGTTTGTGTGTGCAAGTTTTTTTGTTTGTTGAACTGGTAGTTTAATATGAACATCATTTTGTTGTTGTTGTTTTAATTTTCCATTATAGTTGGAGGAATCTGTTTCTGTGTGTGTGAAATTGTCATTTTCATTGACAGAAGTTGTATGTAGATGTGTATGTAGATGTTTTAAAATGATACAGACTTGTGGCTATAGACCAAATTCAGAGTTGTGACTTTTGTGTTGAAAACTCTTTCTTATATCACAATTTCCCCTCTTTCTTTCGATTTTGGTATCCACATCTTATGCTTAGTAAACTTTTTGTGTGTAATATTGACAAAAGGTAGACCTGGGCAGTGTTTAGTTCTTTGTTTTCTGTATTACAACATGGAAGGAGAAAATCATGTGTATGTGTGTGTGTGTGTGTGTGTGTGTACAAGTGAGTATGTGTCACTGTGTGTGCTTATGTGGGTGTGTGGGTACGTGTGTGGGTGCGTGCTTTGCGTGTTTGGGGGTGGGGGTGGGGGGTGTTGCATTTGTTTGTATGTGTATGTGCTTGTAAGTATATGTATGAATACTTATTTGTGTGTGGATGGGCATGGGAGAGCACGTATGCCTGTGTATGTTTGATATATTCGACGTCATTCTGCCTGCAGAGTGTTCTTTGATTTTGTAAAGCGCTGTGAGCAGTTCGCCTTGAATGCGCGCTATAATATGTTTCTTTATGATGATGATGATTATCATTTTGTGTGTGTGTTTGTTACAGCGGAGAAAGAGAAAACCAACAACGCCTCTCAGCAGTCCTTGCAGGATGTGGTCAGGGAAAGAGATCAGGTGAGTGCGTCGAGGGCAGTGGGTGGATGCCTCATGCCTCCATATGTGGAGCTGGACCACCTCGCCCCGCCCACCCCTTCCACGAGGCTCTGCCCGTGGGTTTACCGGGCAGGGTCTTTCGTACAAATAGTCCCCCCCCACCTTCTGGAGCTTCTGTGCTTGTAACTTCCTCTAGTCTTTCGGATGAGACAATAAACCGAGGCCCTGTGTGCCCATGCACTTAGCACACGTTAAATCTGGTGGCAACGGAAAAGTTGTCATTTGGTCAAAATGTAACCCCCCTCCCCTTTCCTTCTTCATCAGTCACACAAAGATCGCATGCACAAAAAAAGAAGAAAAAAAAGTGGGTGGCGCGCCTCTGGCTGCGACACTCTCTCCAGGTAGGAGCAACCCGAATTTCACAAAGACGCCTCTGTGACTATAAATTACCTAATCCCTAATACAGTGGAATCGGCTTAATCGGCCACTTTTGGGACCAGGAAAAATATGGCCGATAAAGCGAATCGGACGATAAAACGAACATCGAGATACTGTATGACGCAATTATGCAAGTCAAAAGCAATGACGTCAAAATTAAATGTTGCAGTTCAAATTCAAATTCTTTCCCTTTTTGTGATGTGTGTGTGTGTGTGTGTGTGTGTGTGTGTGTGTGTTTATTAATCCTACAACTTGACAGAAGCACGAGTAAAAGACAATGATTTTGTTTTCTTGAGTGATTTTAACGCCATGCAGGGTCTTTCAATTGACAACAGCTCACCTTCCAACTTCACACTCAACCATGTAAACATCAAAAGCGTGTTGTCAGTTTGTCTGCCTCTGTTGTTCTCCCTCTCAAAAAGGGGTAAAGAGGAAAAATTAGAGAAAAAAAGTGGCCAATAAAGCGAAATTGAAGATTTCAGCTTTGGCCGTAAAAACGAACAAAATAACACATGCTTAAGAAGAAAAAATTCCGTTCCAAAGGAAATTGGCCGATTAAGCGGCTTTGGCCGATTATCCGATGGCCAATTAAACGGATTCCACTGTACCTAGTCTGTCACTCTCTTTGACTCTGCCTTTTCCCTTTGCTTTCTGTCATCTACTGTCTTTCTGACTTATTGGTCCATACTCCTGCCTTTTTAATCAAATAATCTTCCAAATTATTATTTTCATTTGAGCTCCTCCGAAATCAGAATGTGTCGGTTGAATGCAGCCTGAAGACCAGTGAAGACTGAAAACTGGACACATACGTACCTCACCCATTATGGCAATATGGCCTGGAAACGTAGAAGAAGAAGAAGAAGGTGCATGCGTATCAGTTGCTTCAACAGTGGGTCTTGTTCTTGTTCTTGTTTTTTGTCCTTGGTCATCTTTTTCTCATTTTCTTCTTCTTCTTCTTCTTCTTCTTCTTCTTCTTCTTCTTTTTCTTCTTCTTCTTTATCTTCTTCGTCTTCTTCGTTTTGTGTTCTTTTGTTTTCTTGTTCTTCTTCTTCTTTTTGTTTTCTTCTTCTTCTTCTTCTTCTTTTTTCTTCTTCTTCTTCTTCTTCTTCTTCTTCTTCTTCTTTATCTTCTTCTTCATTTTTCTTTTTGTTTTCTTGTTCTTCTTCTCGTTCTTTTTCTTCTTCGCCTTTTCCAGGTTATGAGCATTAGTATTCTGCATGGTGATTTGTTTTGTCTCCAGGCCTTGGAAGATCTCCAGTCGGTGGAGACAGCCTTTTCCGACCTTCATCGGCGGTACGAGAAAACCAAGGGGGTGGTGGATGGATTTAAACAGGTCGATGAATGTTTGTTTTAGCTTTCCTCCCCCCTCCTCCCCCCCACCCCCACCTCTCTCTCTCTCTCTCTCTCTTTTTCTCTATCTCTCTCTCTCTCTCTCTCTCTCTCTCTCTCTCTCTCTCTCTCTCTCTCTCTCTCTCTCTCTCTCTCTCTCTGTGTCTGAGAAGCACATGACTGAAGGGAGACAATTTACTCTCAATGCTCAACATTATCGGCTCACTCGTGTCAACGACAAGACAGTGGGTATGTTTTCATGCTTCTTCGGTTTTCCAGGTGTCCGTCTGTCTGTGTGTGTGTCTGTCTGTCTGTCTGTCCGTCTGTGACAACTTTAACGTTGGATTTTTCTTGGTATCTAAAAGGCGTTCATCGATCAAACTCTGCACACATATAGATGTCTACGCAAGCTTTCAAACATTAATGATTTTGATAATTAAATACTTAAAACAACACTGTAAACAGATGACAAACGGATAACATTTTTAGATTAGTGGGTTAGAGAGTATTGAATCAGCAACATGAGTTAAGAAAGTCATCAACAATGAACGCCTCGATAGCTCATTGTGTGTAGAGCGTTTGTCTCTCATGCGAATGTTCCTAGTTCGATTCTCGGCAAGAGCACTTCTTTCTTTCTTTAGTTGTATCCATTAACGATAGTTTCATTTCACACACACGCACACACACACACGCACGCATGCACACATATGCACGCACACACAATGCACCTCTAAAATTTTAGGGGGTCTCCTCGGATTTCACAATCGGTGCAAAAATGGTTTCTTAGGATGCGGTACTTTTGAATTGTAGAGCGTAGTTTAGGAAAACTATACGCTATGTGGCAATTTGCCATGTTTTTGTGACACCCAGTGCATAGGAGTTGCATGAAACAGGCTGCAGTGGAGGTGGGATGGAATCTAGGCACTGACGTTTTACAAAGTACAGCTAAGATAAGGCAGAATTATTTTGCATGTTGAAGCTGCATCAACAACATTATCCAACATTCTGGTCATGATTGGGCAACTGGTCAAACAATGTGTTATTTGTTGTTGTTTTGGATGGGCACATGTGCGTGCACACGCATGTGTTTTTTATGTGTGTGTAAGTGTGTGTAGTTTGCATGCGCTTGTGTGTGTGTGTGGGGGCACATGCGCATGCACACGCCTGTGTGTTTTGTATGTGTATGTGTGTGTGTGTGTGCATTATAAGTGTTTGTGTATATGTTACGCCCAATCCATGAAATTGCCCATTTCATGAAATGGGCAAAATGATTTGCCCAGTTCGTGAAATAGCCAATTTATAATTTGCAATTGAGGAAAACAATATGAATGAAAAATAGTTTTTGTTCATTAGCACACATAGATCAAGATTGGTTCAAACGAATGAGAAATCTCATCTGTAGATGAGTTAAAATTATTTTATTCAGACTTAATTTGATAAAACGTTTGATTCAACATGTGGCTCAGGCATGCCCCAGCTTAGCATCTGGTCGAGTTGGGGGGCAGGATAGGGGTGTAAATACAATGTAGAAAAGTGTGATACCAATGAATCAATCTTAATCAATACCTGTGTGAATGGGGATTAAAAAATGTGATATACATTGTCCATTTCATAAATTGGGCAAAGCATTTTGCCCATTTCATGAAATAGGCAATTTCACGGATTGGGCGTAACATATATAAGTGTGTGTGGTTTTGTGTGTGTGTGTGTGTGTGTGTGTGTTTGTTTGCATGTGTGAATGTGTGCAAGCACATGCTTATCTGTTATGCATGTGCATATCTCTACATGTTCATGCATGCATTCATGTGTGCCTATTCTGTGCGCGTTGTTGACAGAACGAAGAGGCGCTGAAGAAGTGTGTACAGGACCTGCAGACCAAAGTGAAGAAGTCAGAACAGAAGGTGCAGGTTCTGAAGGAACAGGCCGAGGAAAAACTGGAGAGGTTGGTGCCACATTCATTCAGTTAGTTTCTTCTGGTGGTTATTAAACAGGCATCAGAACTGTCAGAGGATCAGCTAACTTCAGAGGATTAAGAATTTCTGACAGAGGATTGGCTTCTCTTGTCAGAGGTTTTGCCTTTTTAGTCAGTGTTATCTTTTCTGTTAATAGCATTGTAACCCTTTCGCTACCAACGTCGCATTTTTGCACCACAATGATTGAACACCCATGTCAGTAAAAACCTTGAATTCAGGGTCTGTTATGTCAGTAAAAACCTTGAATTCAGGGTCTGTTATTGAATGATGTTTGTGTTCTTGATTTGGGGAGTTAAGGATAGGCCTTTTTTTTTAAACATGTAGTAAAGGAATCCCCTATATTTCAGACAAAATATTTTCTTTATTGGATAATTTTGGATAAAAAATGGCTGGCGGTGAAAGGGTTAAAGCGATTTCTCACTGCATCAAGCGTTTTTGGCGATATTGGAAACTCATTCCAGTATTGTCCCTCTTCATTCTAGAGCCTTGATGGCCAATTTACCGCGGATTTTAGAGGATTCGATTTCAGACTATTCTGATGACTGGTTATAGTATGGACCAAATTGGTATAGCATTATTTTCTAGTCAGAGATTCGTCGGGACTCTGGAAATATGGCTATTAATTTCGAGTCATACCAGGCAGTGGGAATCACCCAGCTCTTATCAAGTTTTCACTGCCGTGGGTTGTTTAGCGTGTGTAAGCCGCGTGGGTCAGACTTGCTTAAAGTCCCAATCTGAAGGACTCTGTGCTCAGTTTGATTGTTCCCCGTGAAACTGGAAAGAAAGGGCAAAGCTGGGATTGGAACCCCAGTCAGTCAACGCATTGAATTGGTGAGCGAACGCCTTATCTGTCCTTGCTCAGACCTGTCTACCCATACGATTTCGCCGTATTTTATACGCGTACTTGACAAAAATACGATAAATATGGTACCTAAGAAAAAAATACGGCGAAAAAAAAATCCCACTATCACTTCTGTTTACTGCATATGATATCGAGAACGGGCATATTGTTTTAGCTGCCAGGTATACTCTCTTTCTCGCGCCTTTTTGTGTTGATTGGCCGAGATCTTCCACTTCCGGTTCGAGATTTTGCGTGGTTTCGTGGCAGCCATTTTGTTTCCTTTGCTGTCTAGCAGACGATTACTCCGGTTTTCTGCGAACATGTCGAAGCGTCCATCTAGTAGTGAAGATGACGGCCCCAAATCGAGGAAAAGGGAGCAAGAATTTCTTGACAAATATACCCAAGAACCAGGCATCACGGCTTCCAGTTTGGGGAAAACGTATGCGTACTGTAAGTACTGTAAACACGACTTCACCGTCCGGGATGCAAACAGATAGTTTTAAAGTTTTTCACTGGAGTACTCCAATTTTGGAAAAAATACTCTCATTTTGGATTTGGAATACTCCAAACTGAATTTTGGGGTAGACAGGTCTGCTTGCTTTTGTAGACGGACTGCCTGCCAAGGCTATGAGCTCCGTCTACCCTGACCAGTTTAGCCTGCGATTACCCCTCTCTGGGGAGGATGCAGGGAACTAGTCTTGCCATCACGCCGTTCGTCCGCGCCCGTGCCGCGTTGGCCGTGACCAGATCATGTCCACCATGCCCCATGTCCCGGCTAGAACACCCACATTAACCCTTTTGCTGCCAGCCATTTTTCAGCCCAAAATATCATTAAACTTAACTGGGTAGAGAGACAAAAATTATCAGCAATATTGGGAATTCCTCTGTGACATGTGTAGCATTAGGCCTATTCTTACCTCCCAGAATTAAGAAAATGGGGTCTTTGGATAGCAGACCCTGGTTTGATGCCTTTTAGTGACATGGGTGTTAAACCATTGTGGTGCATTAATGCGACATTGGCGGTGAAAGGGTTAACTCTTCTAGTGCCATGTATTTTTTTATGTTTTTGGTTGTCTGTTGCATCTCAACTGACAGGAGGGTTGGGGGGGGGGCGTAACTTTTTTTTTTTAATAGTGTGCATGCATTGTTTTAAATGAAGAAATGTGATGCAGCACAGGAAAACCAGGCTAATGTCGTAAATGATCACTTTTGACTTATTCATATTTTCAGAAAGGCCAGAGACAACAGATTAACAGGCAAAAAACAGAATTCATCTATCTCTAATAGTTTATTTTGAAAAAATTTCAATCAATCAAATCCCTCTCTCTTTCTCTCTTTCTTTCTCTCTCTCTTTCTCTCTCTTGTGGCTGGCCGACTTTAGCTGGGTATTCGCGTACTGCATCACAAATAGTCATGTAAGCTCTAAAAAAAAAAGACAAACACATGGCAGGGTGTTTGGCTGTGAATGTCTTTGCATTTGGTGGGAGTGTGGAGTGATGTCTTGTGCGAATGTATTCACCCATGGTGCTAGAAGACTTAATGTGGCGTTGCAGGTGCGACTACGGAGTTCACTCTCACGTTAGGAACGCACTGAGGCACCCTAAGTGAGATATCTTTGCAGAGCGAGCCGAGGATACGATCTTGACGCGTTGTGGTGGTTTGTTTCAGGGCGTCGGAGGAGGTAGAGAAGATAAAGAAGAGCAGCGCCTCGGAAATCGCCAGGCTAGATGCCGCGCTACGCAAAGCAGACCTGCAGATACAGAGTATAGAAACCTCGCTGGACCAAAAGGTATAGGAATGAGTCTTTGTCGATTTTGTAGACATATAATTTTATATTAAAATACATTGATCACTTAGGCAAAGCAGACCTGCAGATACAGAGTATGGAAACCACGCTGGATCAAAAGGTAAGGAATGAGTCTGTCGATTTTGTAGACATATAAAATACATTGACCACTTAGGCAAAGCAGACCTGTAGATACAGAGTATAGAAACCACGGTGGACCAAAAAGTACAGAAATGAGTTTTTGTCGATTTTGTAGACATGTATGTTAAAATACATTGATCACTTAGGCAAAGCAGACCTGCAGATACAGAGTATAGAAACCTTGCTGGACCAAAAGGTATAGGAATGAGTCTTTGTCGATTTTGTAGACATATAATTTTATATTAAAATACATTGATCACTTAGGCAAAGCAGACCTGCAGATACAGAGTATGGAAACCACGCTGGATCAAAAGGTAAGGAATGAGTCTGTCGATTTTGTAGACATATAAAATACATTGACCACTTAGGCAAAGCAGACCTGCAGATACAGAGTATAGAAACCTTGCTGGACCAAAAGGTATAGGTATAGGATTTTGTAGA
The DNA here is from genome assembly GCA_017654935.2 of Phymorhynchus buccinoides. Taxonomy (NCBI): domain Eukaryota; kingdom Metazoa; phylum Mollusca; class Gastropoda; order Neogastropoda; family Raphitomidae; genus Phymorhynchus; species Phymorhynchus buccinoides. The sequence goes on along the minus strand of CM065683.1, from coordinate 19,785,175 downwards.
CATATAATTTTATATTAAAATACATTGATCACTTAGGCAAAGCAGACCTGCAGATACAGAGTATGGAAACCTCGCTGGATCAAAAGGTAAGGAATGAGTCTGTCGATTTTTTAGACATATATCATATATATATATATATTAATACATTGATCACTTCTTCAAAGCAGACCTGCAGATACAGAATATGGAAACCACGGTGGACCAAAAGGTACAGAAATGAGTTTTTGTCGATTTTGTAGACATTTATATTAAAATACATTGATCACTTAGGCAAAGCAGACCTGTAGATACAGAGTATGGAAACCACGCTGGATCAAAAGGTAAGGAATGAGTGTCGATTTTGTAGACATATAAAATACATTGACCACTTAGGCAAAGCAGACCTGTAGATACAGAGTATGGAAACCTCGCTGGACCAAAAGGTAAGAAATGAGTCTGTCGATTTTGTAGACATATATATTAAAACAGATTGATTGGTTGGTTGAATGATTGTTTCAGGAGGGGAATGGTCAACTTAGGACGCTGATTTGACCGCCAGGGGGCAATCAAACCAGTAGGGGCTTAGCGCGTGATATTCTTAGTTGGGGGTCTCCCTCTCTCTCTCTCTCACTACCATGGCGGTAAAATACGCGTCCTGAGTTGCTCATTGATTAATTGATTGATTCATTCATTGATCGATTGATTGATTGATTCATTGATCGATTGATTGATGGACAAATTGATTGATTGATTGATCGATTGATTGTGGGTTTCAGGTGAAGGAGAACAAGGAGCTGGCAGCAATCTGTGATGAACTGATCGCCAAGGTGCACTAGGTGAGACAGCATTGATGTCATGCAAAAAAAGATCAATTTCTGATCAAGTCAATCGGTGCAAAATGTGAGACTGCATTGATTTGATTAAAAAATAAAAATACCACAATCAAATCGATTGGCGAGACAGCACATGGATTTCATTAAAAAAAAATATCATGATCAATAATTGATCACATCAGTAGATGAGTCACTGCACTGATTGATTTATTTGAAAAGACCTTGATCAACGACTGATCAATCCAAAGGTTTGAACACTGAAAAACTTTAGTTCACAAGGATGAAGATTTTAGGCGATGCCTATTGTTACAATCTGTCCTTGGATAAAAGAAAAACAATTCAATTGCTAGAAATTTGGAGAGAAAAAATGAAAAGAAAAAGAAAAAAATCACTACAAGAAACGCATCTCTCTCTCTCTCTCTCTCACTCTCTCTGTGTGTGTGTGTCTCTCTCTCTCTCTCTCTCTCTCTCTCTCTCTCTCTCTCTCTCTCTCTCACTCGCTCTCGCTCTCTCTCTCTGTGTCTCTCTCCCCTCCATTCTCTCACATAGTATATAGTACAAAAAAACCCATTGTTAAACCGAAAAACATAAGTGAAACAAAAAAAATTTTATGACAAGTAGGAGGTGAACGTTACTTCGATTTAAACATATTTGACAAGTATTTTCAAACACATAAACGTCTCTCTTTTGGTTCAATAGGTGAGACACTGCAGTGCTTTGATTTCAGTAGTAGTGTGTTTGTGCATGCGTTTCCCTTTTACACTCACACGCATGCACACACATACACTAATTTCTCTTAACCCTTTCGCCGCCAACCATTGTTAAGCCAAAAAGTACCATTAAACTTACCTGGAAGAGAAAAAATTATCTGCAATATTGGGAAATCCTCTGTGACATGCATCACATTAGGCCTATCCTTACATCTCAAAATTAAGAAAATAGGGTCTTCAGATAACATTAAGAGGCCCGGGCTTGATGCCTTTTAGTGACACGGGCATTAAACCATTGTGGTGCATAAATGGGACATTGGCGGTGAAAGGGTTAACGAGATAATAAAGAATTTGTGTGTGTGTGCAGGGCCGGATCTAGGGGGGGTTTCCTGGTTTCCTGGGAAAAAAAAACCCCCAACTGCCCCAAGCATGTACCTTTACAAGGATGAAAAATAAGAAAATGGCTCGATTTTTTGCCTTAATAATCACTAAATTGCAAATTTTTTAGGTGGCTTCCCCCCCCCTGGGCCCCCAAAAGAGCATTACCCGGAACCTATGCAGTTCCCTGGACCCCCCGACGGAACCCCCCCGCCTTTACGAATCACTTGGTCCGGCCCTGGTGTGTGTGTGTGTGTGTGAGAGAGAGAGAGTGTGTGTGTTTGTATATGTGTGTGTCTGTGTGACAAAAAAATGACTACTTTTGTTGTTCTTTTCCCAGCGTCTGCCTGTGCTGCGGTCCCCTTTAGTATGAAGCTCATCATCATCATCATCATCATCATCACTGCTGCCTGCTTTGTCGTCAACATCTTCGCCGTCATCACTGCCAGCTTTGCCGCGTCGTTATCATCATCGTCATCAGCGTCATCTTCTTAACCAATCTCTGGAACCGTAGACAATACTTTCCATGAAGACGAGGAAGACAATGAGTAATGACGCTTTATACCGAAAATTATCTGCCCCTGTCTCATGCCCTGCTTAACATTATCGCCCTTGCCTGTCACGAAGTAGTAGTGTTTAGCCACAGAAAATTATCTGCACCTGACACGTCGATAGGTGGCATGAGCAGTTCGGGCCTAAAATCATCGCCCTTTCGTGTCGACAAGGAGTATAAAGCCCCATTGATGGCGTGTGGTGATGTGTTTGTCTACATGCATATACATATATGTTCCCCAAAGCTGCATGAATGAGAGAGACAGCTAACCGTGTGTTTGAAGAGTCTCTCTCCAATGATTAGGTAAGCAAAACAAGCAAACAAACAACAACAAAAAAGAACGTTCAGACTCGAACTCCACAGAATTGGTGTAAAGGAGCCAGCGTGTGGCTCTTGAGCGTTTCTCCAGATGAGAATGGGAGAAGAGTTCGGGTTGAGGGACTCAACTGGTCTGCTATTTTCGGCGGGGGGAAATGTGTACAGTGTGTAGTGTCGGACAAAACCCAATTTTGGGTTTCCGAGAAAGAAAGAAAGAAAGAGAAGGCCAAGCATAAGTGATGACCATCATTTTGTTGTTGATGTTTTTAAAATCATGGGCTGTGCTGCGATGTTTGGCTTTGATTTTAGCTGCTGTCTGAATCACGCATGTTTTAAGGCTTTGTGTTTATGTCAGGAATTGGCGATTTCAGTGTTTTACTTCTATTGATGAGTGAATCACAGAAAGATGGGAGACGACAAAATGTTTGCTACTAAGGTGATGGAATAGGGTGCAGGGTACGTGGGTAACAAATCTGGTTCTTAGACTATAGTGTGATATCCAGGCGAAGGAATCTCCCGTTAGCGGTTATAGAAAGCTGTGTGTGTGTGCTCGTATCATCGGGAGAGACAATTTGACAGGAACTTCAAAATCCATTTATGTAACTGCCTTTTTTTTTCCCGTTAGTGTAAAGTCATTTTGTTCAGTTGGATGCTGCATATTGGGGGAAAAAATGTGTTGTTCGATTTTATATCTTTCCACTAAATGTGATTTAGAATTTATTGGAAATTGTTACGGGGTCAGTGTAAAGTGTCTTAGTGACATCGATGGCATTTGTATATATATTAAAAGATGACGGCATGACGTCAGGGTGAACCCGTGAAGGCAAGAGGTGTTGTGAGAGGCCGCTGTATTTACACCCAGGCATTTTGTCAATGAGCTGCTTGTCCCTTGACAGTCGACTGTCAAGCTTTCCCAGGTTTTTTGGGGGGTGTCTGTCGGCGTCATGTCCCATTTGCCAACGTGTTTATCTATGCAGCAAACCTAAATATTTATCAGTATATCACTGCACAGGGTTCCTACAAATCATGAAAACCTTAAAAAAGAGTCCTAGAAAACTGACAAGGTCTTTTTCCTTTTTCCAGGGCTTGAAAAGTGCTGGAGAAACAGCACAGGCCCAAAAGCTCCTGGAAAAAGTCCTGGGATTTTCTGAATCTGCTGACCAGATTCCGACCTTTCAAGCCGTCAAAATCAAAACTTTCTTCTCCTTGAAAACGTTTTGTTAAATAGTGAGTGAAGCTACAAGTAATTTTTGTGTAACCCCTTCACTGCCAGAGGAAAACAGAAATTATAATTTTTTTTAATATAAAGTTTAAAACAAATCTGTTAGACTCAATCTGAGAAAATGGTCTAGAGATATATCCTTTCTGGCTTATCTAAGCCCAAAACCATCATCCCAGGCTTATGACATCATAAGTTATGACATCATTCAGGTACCAGACTGTCTCATAGCCAGGCAGGGAATTCAATATTTTTGACCGCTTGGTATTTTGACAGCAGACCCACTGCATTGGTGTATGCAATTTTTTTTTTATAGTTTCAAATAATCAGATTAGTTTGACATTAGCACACCTCTTACCATATCATGCTAATCATCCATATCAAACGCAGCATTTTCAGTCCTTGAAATGTATTGGCATGGTCCTGGAAAAGTCCTTGCATTTTTGTTTGTGGCTTGACTCACTTTGTCGGTCGGTCGGTCGGTCGGTCTGTCTGTCTGTCTGTCTGTCGGTCGGTCGGTCTGTCGGTCGGTCCAAAATTGTCGCACATTTTGACAAAATGTCGCACTTCAAATCGAGGCTACACTTCAAATTGAGGCCGCTCTTTAACATGATGTATTTTAAAAGCGTACAAAATAATAAACATACGTAATACAGACACTACAACAGACACGACGAGTATGCGGTGCTTCTTTTGATGAGTATAAGTAGGATACATAGTTTTAAATGTTTTCCAAAAGATATAAAAAGTTACGAAATGGTGCAGAGATAACATTCTGGTTTACAGATTAAAATTATTGAAAAGCCAGGGGAGGTGACTCATGGTTGGAGTGGTAAAAATAGACCGCGTGCCACAAACTATTGCGATTTCGCGCTTGTTCTTTTAGAGGTCTGTGGGAGCCCTGTCTGCAGCAAAGCTGATGTGGACTGGGGTGACTGGAGAGTGCAGCCTTCCACTGTCTTGCAGCACTGTGTGTGCAGCCCATTCCTGTGCATGAGGGCATGTGAACCACCCCTAGTTCCTAAATATCGGGACTATCCAGGTATTGCAGTACCTCCAGGATCGTCCCACTATCTTTATTCTTATTCGTGTTAATTAGCTATCTGTGTTGATAAAAACTTCGGGACTTTGCTGGTGTTGTGATGCCTCCGGGCATTGCCTCCAGGATCGTTCCCACCATCTTTATATTTACTAATGTCCCATATGTGTCTGTTCCAGACCGGAGGACGTTAAACAGATTTTTCGTTTTTCATTCCCCTAGTTCCCAGCCAAAAATGGACATGCTGGTGGGCCTATTTCCCAGTTAGGTGCATAACGGCAGCATGATGCATTTGCGCTCATATGATAAGAAACTGAGCGATTGACAAAGAAGAAGATCTAGAACCCTAATCAATTTTGTAGGTTTTTATTTTGTTGATAGGTGGCAGTTGCCAGATACATTTAACCCACGGTGTCCTTGTTACGAAGCGTTTTTTTCCCCCCCCTGCTGTTTGTGATCCCTGGTTATGTCCCTTAGGCCATCGTGACACACATAAGCGGATATTCCATGCGGAAACCCGTGCGCAATCCATAAATAAGTGAAACATAGAAGGGGAAAAGATTTGTGCACGTGTCCGAGTTTCCCCATTGTATGCTTAAACTTTTATCCTTCTTCCACTTATTGAGGGTTTTCCGTACAGAACGTACGTGTCGAATGTGAACCCGGCCTTAGTTTTTGGTTTTGACCTAGTAAGTATGTTTCATTGTTTCATAATAATTTATTCCATTACTTGTTCGGTTCATTTTCATGTTACTCTATTATATCATGTGATAGATTTTAAACATTTTTTGTTTGTTACTTTTTAACGGAGAAAAAAAAAAAAATTACGGTTGTGGTTTTTGCATGCTCTGTTACTCTGCCTTCTGAAGACTGCAGCTTTTTTTTTTATTATTGTTTTTTTAAATTTTGAAGTGTGTGTGTGTGTAAGAAAAAGACATGCGCAGAGGCAGAGAATTATATTTGTGTACGTGTGTGCACCATTATTTGAGTTTTCATCCGTTGTCGTTTTTTTCATCATTTCATTTATCCGTGTTTCTCATTGATAAAGGCGTCAATGATGTGTTTAATTGTTTGATTATGTGTCGACAAAACATACACATCTGCATGTAAATGTGTTGATGTGCATACATATTATTTGATAACTTGATGGGTGTAGTTATAATTATGTGTAATTATGTGTATTATTGATATAATGTGTATGATTATGTTCTGCATGTTTCTACTTGCGTGCCTGTGTGTGTGTGTGTGTGTGTGTGTGTGAATCACAATTTTTTAGCTTGTTTTTAACTTTCTATTGTTTTTGTAAAGCATATTGAGCTTTAAGGTAACGCGCTATATAAGTTTCCTAAATAAATAACTGTGTGTGTGTGTGTATTTTGCCATAATTCGTAATCATGTGTGTACATTTACATTACATGACTATTCATCTTTGTGGCTGTGTTTTTAAGCTAAAGTGTATCATATTTATATCACTGTGTCATTATATTATTATTTCGTCATATACTTTAACTTATCATCATTATATATTATGAAGAGATTATTGCTGTAAAATGTATCCATAAAGAGCTAAGTGAACAAATAGAGTAATACACCATTTTTTTTCTATCCACAATTTGTTTTTATAATATATTATACTCACTAATTCTGTGATGCGCGCCTGACTCCCATATCTTGTCTTTTTTCCGGTACTCTTTCAAAATTATTTTACCAAAATTAGATTACTTTTGCTTTCAAAAAACAAACAACTACACGACAAGTGTAAAGTGACGTTATTTTATTCACAAGAGACAAAACAAAACTACTGGATATTTCGGCAAATGCGCCCTTATCAACATAGACCACAACAACAAAAACCATAGCAAACATAGCAAAAGGAGCAAAAAGCAGGCAACAAAAGGAGCAAGAAAATCAAGAAGATTAAAAACAAAACAATACTTCCCCTTACAGTCCAATGCGTAAATGTTTTTGCTTTGTGAATTTGCAAACCAAAAAGGTGCAATGGGGAGTGCCTGAATTAGCTTGAATTCAGGCAGTTGGATACCATTTCATATGTTACAACATAGAAATTACATTTTTAAAGGTTGGTAGGAGAAGAACAAAATCTGAATTTTTAGGAAGTCAAGTATAATGCTCTCATGAAACGGTTTCACATGTTTTGTGTAGTTAAATTGGGATTGTTAAAGCAAAGCAAACAAATAAACAAAAGTTTCTGCATCATAGCTTTATCATAATCAGTTCTAAGTGGGGTTTTCTTTTACTGGAGTGATACAGGCGTTGAACTTTCTCTTGTTTGCTTACGTGTTTGCTAACTTAAAATATAGTGTGTGCGTGTGTTTGTGCATGTATGCATATGTGTGACCCAGCACCACGAAAGGGACATTAAGTGTCCATTCTGAGAAAATTATACATTTGACAACTTCAGACAATTCTCTTTCTGATGATACAAGAACCATTCTTGTATCTTTTTTTCGTTCCAGCGTTACGAGCATTTAAAGTTAGAAGGGTGAGTGTTGGCCATTTTGAGAAAACGCTGTCTAAAGTTTAGCCTAGCTGAAGAAAATGCATTGACATACTTGTTTTAAAGCCCGTATAAGACCATTTAGAGACCATATTAAAGATTGCCCTTTATACATTTATATGAAAGATAAGATGCTAGAGAACACGAAAATACTCAGAACTCAAAATTGACAACAAATTTGATTTTTTACTTTCTTAGCCTGTTGTCAGAAACTAGCCCATGGACTTTTTTTTTTTTTTTTTTTTTTTTTTAAAAAGCCGGAGATCAGAGCTGTATGTTTCCTTTAGTGTCGGAAACTCTTTTTTGGGAGTCTTGTTTCCTATTTTCATTCGCTTCCTCTCCTTTACATTGACCTTTGCATGCATTATCTCTCTCTCTCTCCTCTCTCTCTCTCTCCAGTGCTGGGAGGTCTACTAAGCGGTTATCCATCCTTCGCTGCTGTCTGTTACAGTTGCCGTCCTGCAGCCTGCAATAAGAAGAAGATGATCAATGGTCTTTTATTGTCTCATAGGCTATAGTCCGTTCAGTTGCACCTTTGCTGGGCTCCATTAGAGAGACTGGCATTCACTGGCTCGCGTGCAGCTTCCTTGGTGCTGTGTGCGTGGACCCTCGCTTGGTAGGCCTGTGGGTTGTCAGTAGGCTGTAGGCTGTAGGCTGAGTGGTGTAGTAGCCTTCCTTTCCTTCTTGGGGGCTGTCCGCTTTTCTTTTCGCTGAAAAGTTGGTTTCTACATGCACACTTTCACACGAATCAAACATTCTTTCAGAAATTTTTTGTTTTTTTTTCTTCTTTTTTCTGGGTTTTTTTTTTTTTTAAATTTAAAAACAAGACTTCCCATTTTTCATCATTTCTCCATTGAGTTTGTTTTCCTTTCTCTTTTTGTCCTCTTTTGGTAGCTTTCGTATTTTATTTTCAAACTAGCCCATGGACTTAATGTCCCTTCTGTGGTGCTGGGTCACATATATCATCCACCTGTACATTTACACTTGACAGAAAAAAGACAATGGTGTTCCCTATGAAAAGTTGTGCATCCTATAAAATCATGCTTTTGATTTTCGTATTTATGGCCTGATGGGCTTTGTTGTTTCTTGTCTGTTTGAATGAATGAATGAATTTTATTTATAGAGGGTAATAGAGTAAGCAATAACATGCTTTTTTACATCCAGCCCTCTGGACAGAATACATATATAAAAGTAGAAAATGGAAAACGAAAATAAACACATACAAAGTAATATAAAGCATGCAAAAAACATCCCTATATTGTAACACATCAATAACAAAATCAAACCTATTATTATTAACTATACTCATTATTAACATTCAAAATGTGTGAAGTAAGCGCATACACACGGGAAAATAAAACCCAATCCTACTTTTCACACTCATCTTTAAACATTCAAAAATAGAGAAGTGCACAAACATGAAAAAACACACCTCAATCGTACTTTATATATTCATCATTAAAATGTACTTATTTGAAAAGAAACCCATGCACATAATAAGTCAAACATAGTATTACTTTACCTACTCATCTTAGCATGCACAATTTAAAATGTAAATACATGTACCCATGGCAACATGAAACCTACTCCTACATTACATTATTCATTTTAACATGAACAAATTAAAAAGTAAACACACACTCGTAACAAAAGCAGACCTAGTCATATTGTTTGCATGCGAATACACATATTAAAAAGTAAATACTGCTCATGACGAAATCAAGCCTAAACCTACTTTGAAGACATAATAAGAGTACCTCAATGACTCTGCAACGTAAATTGTAATGCTTATATCTGGCTTGAGAATTAACTTGGTGGCTGGGTACCCGGTTTAAATGTATTTTGGTAAAAGTCTAGTTTTAAAGCTCACATACTTTTTAACCCTTTCACCGCCAAAGTCGCATTTTAGCACCACAGTGATTTAACACCTATGCCACTAAAAGGCATCAAATTGGGGTCTATTATCCAAAGACCCTATTGTCTTAGTTTTGGGAAGTAAGGGTAGACCTTATTTTATATATGTCACAGGAGAATCCCCAATACTGCAGATGGATTTAGTTCACTACCCAGGTAAATTTAATGGGATTTTTTTGCTGAAATATGGCTGGTGGTAAAAGGGTTAACGCTGATTTTCACGTTTCATTGAACTTTATCATCCACTTTAGGTTCCTTTTTTTTTCAATTCAGTTTACGAATTGTAACTCACACCTAGGAATTCACCTACTCTTCAAATGTTAATCATCTTTAGTGCATAGTGAGATACGGCAAAGATCTGGTTTGATCAACTATTCTGCACTTATCAGAGATACATTTACAATGGTCAACTTAGGACGCTGATTTCACCGCCAGGGGGCAGTCAAACCAGTAGGGGCTTTGCGCGTGATATTCTTAGTTGGGGGTAGTGAGAGAGAGATGGAGATGAGTCCCTCTCTCTCTCTCTCTCACTACCCCTAAGAATATAATGCGCTAAGCCCCTACTGGTTTGACTGCCCCCTGGCAGCGAGTCCCTCTCTCTCTCTCTCTCAGGCATCAGAATTGTCAGAGGATTTCAGGGGATTAAGAATTTCTGACAGAGGATTGGCTTCTCTTGTCAGAGGTTTTGCTTTTTCATTGAGTGTTATCTTTTGCGTTAAATGTGATTTCTCACTATATTAAGCCTTTTTGGTGGTGTTTGGAACTCATTTCAGTGTTGTTCCTCTTCAGTCTAGGGCCTTGATGGCCCTTTTATTGCAGTTTTCAGAGGATTGGACTTCAGAGTATTCTGATTCCTGCTCTCACTATCCCCAACTAAGAATACCATGCGCTAAGCCCCTACTGGTTTGACTGCCCCCTGGCGGTGAAGAAATGTGCGTCCTAAGCTGCTCATTATGCCGAGGCCGTTTCAGTAACTGCAGACTCGTTTCCATGTTCTTCTGTGGTAAACATTTGTCCCGTTTACACCAGCTGGTACAAGCCGCTGTGTCTGTGTGCGCTGTTAGAAAGCAACATAGGAAGGAGAGAAGTGTTAGCGGGCGAGAAGCGCTGGCTTTTGCCCTAGTTCGCTTCCTCTGGGATGTGGGAATTATTTGTCAACGTGTAAATGCACTTTAGACTGGTTGTAAAATCTTCAGAGGCGCCTCTACGGTCATCTAGACTACAGGAGTTGTGATTCGTGAAATGCACTTTCTTAAAATTCAACTTAAAGGAGAAGAGAAATTTTTTTTGCAGATTGTCAAGCTCGGTAGATTTTTTTCTCGCGCACATGGTGAAAACGAAGTTTGTAGTCCAAGCCCATTCCCTTAATTTCGTAGGCTATCCTATATTATTAAGAAAATGTATACAGCGCTTAACCTTTAAGCTCTATGCGCTTAATCTATAATTCTTTGGTATCATTTTGAAGGATGATTAATTGGATGTTTTCAAAGCTATTTGAGTGAATGTTTCATCTTCAACCATGAAAATGATGCATTACACCACAAGAAGAAAGAGATCGACAAAGGATGCCAACACAATTTGACAGGACTTGGCTGAATGATACTGTATCGGAGAGTATGTAGGCAAGCCACGATTTTATCCATAAACACTTCTCTCCTTCCCACGTTGATGTGAGCTAGTTTCTATTTTCTTTTCAAATCATTGCATTCTTAATATTTTCATTAATATTGTGTCCTTGAGATATATATATATATATGCTGATATCGCTGTCTCATCCATGTTTTGCAGCAATGTAGCAAGGTACTGTATTGTACGGACTATAAGGCGATACGTTTTACCTAGACTACCCCTGCGCCTTACAATGTGACTGATAACATAGTAAGAAACTATAGCAAAATTTGAATTTTGTTTACCGTAACTTAAGGCGATATATTTTTTTTGAAATTTCCATCTATGCGCCTAATAAACGAGGGCGCCCTATTAGTGAACAAAATCGTGAGAAGAGAGGCAATGATTGCCATGTTCAGTACAGTCTACTGTAAGTCACAACATCGAAAGTGGTAACGAGTCGACGATACGACGAATACTCGCGTTAAAATGTTTCAAAATCCCTGTTATCGTCCGAGATACCGTCCAACAGATGCCATAACCCTTCATTGGATGTAAAAAGCATCATTGTAGAGCTTAAAATGCCATAATTCTACCTGTTTTCGCGAAGAATTGTCCAACCACAACAACCGGAAGTCGCAAAAACGGAAGTTTCGATTATTTGAGAAGGGAGCCAACTCTCGTTTATGACAGCAGTAATGGCGGTCGATAAGCATTTACAGGATGTGTATGGGCTTCACTTTGTTTTGTGAGGTGTGTATCGCCTTATAAATGAGGGCGCCTTTTACTTTAATTTTTTCAGATTTTGCTTGAAAATTGCCCTATTCGCCTTATACACAGCAGCGCCTAATGAGCCGAAAAATACGGTAAAATTTAGGGGGTGTGCCTTACTATCAGGTGCGCCTTATAGTCCGTAAAATATGATAAATGAAAAATGCCTTTGAAATGAAAGTGTATGCCATGCCTGTATCGTGTACTGTGTGTGTCACCATGCTTTATGCAAACTAACTTTTATCAGTTTGTTTAAGATGACTTTATGACTCGCAATCATGTGGTTGTTATTATCTTTCCGTTTGATTTTGCTTTGATCACAGTGTGTGAGGCAAAATTATGAAATGTGTAAATGTGTATGAAGACTTGACGTGCGTGTAAGAAGTTATCGTGAGGATGCACAAATATAATTGTTTTGTTTTGGGGGTTTTCATGGGGTTTTTTCACTTGTAGTTTATGAAAGGGAGTGATTTAGAATTGGAGAGAAGCCTGTGCGCTTGATCTCTGCCTTTGTATGAATATTAATGTTTGTATGAATATTATTAATAGCTTCATGACCACGGCTTTAAGTTCAATCATCACATATTTCCGCTAGTGCCCAGGGTTGAAAGTCATAATGTATATTTCAACAACTGTTCCCGATTCTTTTTTCATTGATGATTTACGATATGTATACATGTAGGTATTCCAAAGCCCTGCCTTGCAGCTGTGACAAACTGCCCAGAATGCCGATTTTTGCTTGTTTTCAACTTTCATTTTTTCCTTCCTGAATGAAAATTATGAATAAAAACTCATACCAAATTGTACTTCTGTCTTTTGTGGTTCTATTGGTGTGCTTTTTATTCTTGTGTATGATGTGTTATTATTTTAAAACATTTGTTGAAAATACCAACCGTATTGGAGTTTTTGGCCGCCGACAAGCCTTCTGACTAAGGCCGTCGGCACCCCCCGGCACTTCATGGCTTTGGATGAGCCTGCCCATTTACTCAATATTAACTAAAGTGGTTCTATCTAAAAGGAAATTGAATGCTCTTTAAAACCATGCACTTTTTGAAAGGGTGGGGTCATGTTAAGCTGGTTAAAATTTAGTTCAAACTTTTCAAAGTAAAATTTCTGATCGAAAATGACAACATTTTTGCGTGAAAGTTACACCGATCGAAAGCTTGAGGTTTTCTCTTCCCGTGACGACATGTTCTATTTGTATCCGACCAATGGGCAGGCTCAACCACGAACCCAAACTCCGCGGAGCGCGTGACCTCATTCAGCCATTTACAACTAGCCGACAAAAATGGCGCACGCACGACAACGCTAACAGAGGTTCAGTTTCATCGCGAAAATATTGCCCATCTTGAAATTATCTACGATATTGATTCCATGCTAGGTGAGTATTGCTGTTTAAGATTATATTCGTGCATTTTTTATGCATATATGATGTTGTAAAGTTTTGTATTTCCGTAAAACATGACATCGTTCTTGAGCTAGAAATCAAATCTTTGACACGGCGAGCAGTCGAGTACTATCGAAGCCGAGCTAATTTTTTCTCATCATGTAAACCGATCATAACCATTATAGATGTTTTGGAAAAAGCCTATTATTAACGCTTAAAGATGTAATTAGGAATAAAATTGAAAGATTTTAAAGAAATCGATCAAAATGTGAGATCACGTGATGTTGAAAAAATGGTCTGTCTGACTAGTTAGACTGAGTGACTTCCCTTGGCAATATTCGATTCTGTTTTTCGATCGGCCTAGGCCTAGGATCAGAATTATATTTCCTCGTTTTTTGCCCAATACTTATTCAAATCAGTAATTGTTTTGGTTAAAATTATTGCGCTTCTAGACTTCTGCATGTATTTTGCAAAAGATTCAACTGTTTGTTTCTGAATTGAAAACCTTTAGTCAGTAAAGTGAAGCATCTTCAACTTCAAGTTCAACCCAGATTCTGAGATAGAGAGGAATATCATGCTAGGCCTAAGTAAACGTTGTCTTGGCCTAGACCTACGGCTACCAACAAAATCGAAACTAGTTAATGCTAAGCAAAACTACAAAAAACAGTCAATTGTTCTCAATATTGTGTTTCATTAACAATGAACAGATACTGGAGAATGCACACACTAACAGTAACAATACATTGAATGATTGATAAAGGTCTGCTGTTTCTCATTCACAAACATGAGATTTTGATTTCTGCACGCTTTATTTTACACACACACACACTACAAGGAACTTAACTCAAGCACCTAGCAACCCAATAATAAACATACAATTAAAGACCCAACTGGGTTATATGCACACACACAACACACAAATGCATGTGGATGTACCTGAATTAAGACAATTTGATGCAGTTTCAAGTTTCAGGCAACTGACTTCCTAAAACTCTCTCTCTCTCTCTCTCTCTCTCTCTCTCTGCAGACATGATGGGAATTGTCCGCAATTTTTTTTTTTTTTTAAGGCAAACTTTTACTAAAAGTTTTAGTTACTAAATACTTCAATTTTTAGAATATTATATTTTAATGCTGTAAAAATGAGGGCTTTTCAGAATTTTTTTGTCTCTGACAATTCCCATGCCTGCTCTCTCTCTCGCGCACACACACACACACACACTCACACACACACACACACACACTAAGGGGAGAGAGAGACTAAATATGCGCTTAAAATTTAAAAAACGAAGTTCAACAAAGACATAATATAATTATAATAATTTTATTAATAGCTCACACACATGCAAATATGCATGCACATAGGCACATAACCTTTCTCTCGTTCTGTGTGTGCGACTAAATTAATACAATGTTCTATTGCATTGCCTGACCTAGGGCCCAACATACGTGGTCGTCAACGACTGACAGGAAGTCAACTACCACCTGATGTGATTCATAATCACCGTACTGGGAGTGGGCCAATTAGGAGTTTTCAAATAAATTTTGGAGATTCGCTTCAGATTATTTAAATATTAGCTTCATTTTACTTTGTCTTTGAAAAAAAAGATGGGAAAATTATATTTCAGGTGGGGGAAAAAATTGGACTGTGGATTGAAGTTGTTTTTTTCCCTCAAGTTTAAATTCATGTAAGGATTTCACAACAGAATCTTAACGCAAAGCACTTGTGTCTTGCTTAGTTGCTAAAGATGAAAATATATGGAAGTATTCATTTAGGAAAATAAAAGTTAAATCAAAGAACTGACGCATATATTCTGTTTTATTATGCTGCAGGTGGCGAAATGGTTCCAAGATCTGATTCCTGGTTCCGGGTTTCCACCTGAACGTGCCAGGAACCTCTCAGGACTGACGGAAACTCACCTGTCAAAGCATTGCTTGTCAAAGAATTTGACATTGTCACTTTGAATAATGCATTACGGCATAACTCAATCAAGTCTATGTGCATCATGCAAAAATATTTGTTTTTTGTTCCTTGTTGTATTGTTGTCCGCCAGCTAGTGAATGATCACTTGACGTCACGCGCTGCATGCCTTTTGGGCAATTGTTTGAGCGTGCCCATTGGTCGGATAAAAATAGAACATGTCACGGGAAGAGGAAACCCCAAGCTTTCAATCGGTGTAACTTTTATGCAAAAATCTTATTTTCGATAAGACATTTTATTTTGAACAGTTTGAACTAAATTTTAACCAGCCTAACATTGCCCCACCCTTTCAAAAAGTACATGGTTTTAAAGAGCATTCAATTTTCTTTTAGATAGAACCATTTTAGTTAATATTGAGTAAAGGGGCACGCTCATCCAAAGCCATGAAGTGCCGGGGGGTGCCGACGGCCTTAGTCTGAAGGCTCTGGCGGCGGCCAAAATCTCCAATACGGTTGGTATTTTCAACAAATATTTTAAAATAATAACACATCATACACAAGAATAAAAAGCACACCAATAAAACCACAAAAGACAGAAGTACAATTTGGTATGAGCTTTTATTCATAATTTTCATTCAGGAAGAAATAAAAAGAAAGTTGAAAATGTGAAAAAATTAAAAATTTGAATATTTTTGTAAAAAAAAAGCCTTAAAATTTTAAATGTTTTGTAAATTTAGCACTTTTACTTGTTTTCAGAGTAGAGGACATTAAAAACTTGACAATTTGGTATAAAGGGCAACTCAGTAGCATTAAAAATGACAAAGTTATAGCAATTTGAAAAACCTTCAAAATTGATCCTTTTTGGCCAGGCGCTCAAATTCGATGATGTACCATTTTCATTGGACCAGTATGATGTAACTATCACAAACAGAGTTCTGAAAAAAATTGAGCATAATCTCTATGTTACTATTAAGTTGTAATCCAGATTTTGTAGTTATGGTACTGAAAACAACTGTGTACCAGACCTTTGAAATACCCCCATTGTGCGATTTTGTTCCAAGAATCTGTGGAAATAACTTAATTTTTGACCGAGTTTGGAGATTTACAACTTTTTTTGTAAAGCATTTGATGTCAACAAATTTTGTGTGTTTGATTACCAGTATATAAAGATTAAAAATCAGAACTTTTAGATCTCTGTGACTTTATGTTTTTTTGCTGTGTGCGAGTGAAAATGGCACAAAAATGTTGCCGAAAAATCTTCTAAGTCCAAAAATCACATAAAACGTCATAACTTTTTTATTTTTTACCACACAGACTTGTTTCTGGTATCACATTAATCAGGATCAAAAGATCTATCAAACTGTAGCAACAGACAATGTGTAGCATGTATTATTGAAAACCCCTTTGGAATACCTAATACATGTGTGTGTGTCTTGGTCAATCATTCACCAAACACCCCCTTTGAGAGCACACATTTTCGAATTTTGATATCTTTTTCAACAACATCTTTAAAAATAGCAGCAATTATCACATGTGGAAACATAACAATAGAAATACAGACACTAACACACACAGCACACACACACATGCATACACACGCAAACATACGCTGGGCTACAATAGACTATATGCTTGTGTGTGTGTGTGTGTGTAGGACAAAGAGATAGAGAGAGAGAGAGAGAGAGAAAGAGAGAGAGAGGAAGAAAGAAAGTATAAGAATGGGGTCTTTTCGTAGCATATTGGCGGAGTGTGTTTTTCTTCCTTTCAATGCCTTCGATTTGTTGATGACTTGTTTCTATATCGATACTTTTTGTGTGCATGTGCGTTTCCCTTGAAATAATGTAACATATAAATATGTGCTCTTCTTTTAGTGACATTCTTTTTTTGCGCTGTTATTACTTGTCATAAATGTTGATTTGTTTTTATTTCAATACTTTACGTCCTATCCTGTTATTGTAAAGCACATAGAGCATTTTCAATGATTACGCTATATAAATAAAATTATTGTTATTATTATTATTATTTTGTTGTTGTTGTCGTTCCCTTGCTTAACCCTTTGACCGCCAATGTCAGATTTTAGCACCACAATGGTTTAACACCCATGTCACTAAATGGCATCAAATCGGGACCTGTTATCCCCAAACCCTATTTTCTTAATTTTGGGAGGTAAGGATAGGCCTAGTGTTACATATGTCACAGAGGAATTTGCAGTATTGCAGAAATATTTGTCTCTACCCAGTTAAGTGTAATGGTATTTTTTGGCTGGCGGCGAAAAGGCTTAAAGACTCCAGGGATCATCCCAACAGCCGAAGCAATTGGACGCTATGGTATAGATTCCCCAAGTAGGGATGAGAACATTATATGTGTGTGACCGGTTTTTGATTACCCCGCCACGTGGGCAGCCACACCGACTTCAGAGGAATTATTATTATTATTATTATGCTAAACAGCCAATCGTTTGGGGAGTTTAGTCCAATTTACATACTACCACGCATGTTGACTGTCTTAAGATGCACTCATGACTACAGAGCCTGAAGACCAACGACAGGGTCATACAGAGATGGGGGCACATCGCACTGATCCTGCCATTAACACTGGTCTATTGTACAGTGGAACCTCCCTTATAAGACCTCCCATTATAAGACTCCCTCCCACATAAGACCCACTTCTCTGAGACATTGCCCTTTGTAAGTATTAAAATTACCTCCCTTATAAGACCCTCCCTTATAAGACCTCATTTTGGATGATTTTCGAAGGTCTTATAAGGGAGGTTCCACTGTATTAGGAAAGGGGAGAGGGGGGGTGTCTCTCTAACCCTAAAGCCTTTGTCAGACTAAACAAAGTAGAAACAGTACACCATGCTCCCAAGTTTTGTAGCCAATGGGAGGATTAGATTTAGACCGTGAAAAAATATTGAAATTATTGAAACCAATAAAAAGCATTCTCGTTTCAAGGTAGACAATGTAATAATACTGTGTGACATTGGGTGGAATTCTCAGCTTCTCTATCATATCTTCATTCTATCAATGTCTGCAAGTAACATTTTTGTAACTTTTAAGTGTTTTAAGCTTTATAGCTTTTAACGTGGATTTTTTATTATTTGTAAGGCTAATTGGTGTTGAAATCATATAGAGCTGTCATGTCTACCGTTTTAATCCCTAGCCTTTGTCCTCTCTCTCTGTGTCTCTCTATGTCCGGCTGTCTCTCTTTCTGTCTCTCTCTGTCTTCAAAGGTGTGGAAGAATGAGTTATTACTTGGTTTATATGTGAGAATAAAAATCACTTTAATTGCTGTCAGTGTGTGTGTGTGTGTTTACACCGACACGCATACATGCACTTGTGTGTGTTTCTGTTAGTGTAAATCCAAGCATAATTCAAAACAAAAGTATTTTACAAAATCATCATCATCACCATGGCAATGCCAATAGAGTGGGGCTTTTTTGGTTTTAATAATAATAATAATAATGGGAATTTATATTGCGCTCTTTCTCACATGAGCTCAGTGCGCTTTACATTGATAACAAGAACATTAAAGGCAAACAAAGAATTAATCATTAGAAAGTAAAATAAGCACGATGCTTGCACGCAACGTTCTCTTACTTCCTTACACACACACACACACACACACACACACACATGCATGCGCACAAACACACACACACAATTAATTATACAAGAGTAAAATAGTTACAATATGAACATTCTAAGAAGAAACATAGAGACCACATTCGCATTCTCAATCAAGTTTGAATACAATACTGCAACTTGAAATAAAATCATACTGCCATTGACATACCAATTACATGACTAATTATAATAGACAAACTTTGCAAAAACAAAAATACCCTTCTACCTCATTTACAAGCATTTAAAGTTTACAAGACGTAGACATTCTACATACAAAATACGAATTATAAAATAATTGTAAATACATTTTTTACAAGATTTCTGCAATAAAACGGACCCCCCCCCCCCCCCCCCCACACACCTCACACACAAACACTAATCAATCATAATATGTCCGAAACAAGTGAGTTTTAAGGGCAGAGCGAAAGGCGGAGATAGAGTCGGATGAGCGGACATGTTGGAGGGAATTCCATAAGTGAGGTGCTAAATAGTAGAAGGATCGTTCACCAAGCGATTTCGTGTGGACCTGAGGAACCTTGAGTGTGCAGCAGTCGGGAAGAACGTAGGGAGCGAGCAGGTGTGTAGACAGTTACTAGTTCGGAGAGATAGACGGGACCAGAGGAGTGAACAGCACCGAAACAAAGGCAAGCTATTTTATACTTGATTCTAGCCTCTACTGGAAGCCAGTGCAAGTTACGAAGATGAGGTGTTATATGATCAGAACGTGGAATCTTGAGAGTGAGGTGTGCTGCACTGTTTTGCAGTTTTGAACACGTTGCAGGAGATACTGAGGACAGCCACAGAGCAGAGAGTTTTTGGTTTTTATAAGAGATTATCATCTTTCGGGGATGTTTATTCTGTTTTCAAACCATTCTTTAATCTCCCCCTCCGTCCCTAACCACACCCCATACCAACAAAGGAAACACATAAAAGAACAAAAAGAAAATGGAAGAATCAGCTGAAGAAGCCCATGCGGGCAGTGCAGTCTAATGGTAATCTCAAGTTTGCATTCGTAATTAATAACTCAGGGTGATTGAGCCCAATTAGGCCCTGAGAGTTTCTGAGAGGTAATCTCAAGTTTGCATTCGTAATTAATAACTCGGGGTGAATGAGCCCAATCAGGCCCTGAGAGTTTCTGAGAGGTAATCTCAAGTTTGCATTCGTAATTAATAACTCGGGGTGAATGAGCCCAATCAGGCCCTGAGAGTTTCTGAGAGGTAATGTCAAGTTTGCATTCATAATTAATCACTCACTCAGGGTGAATGAGCCCAATCAGGCCTTGAGAGTTTCTGAGAGGTAATGTCAAGTTTGCATTCATAATTAATCACTCACTCGGGGTGAAAATGAGCCCAATCAGGCCTTGAGAGTTTCTAAGAGAGGTTTTGATTTCTGGTGTGCAACCAGCTTTCCAGACTGGTGTTAAAATCTAAATTTGGCCTTCTCTGACCTTTCCCCTCTTGAAGGCAACCAATCATTCAATTGCAGACTGGTGCGTTTGTTGGATGGTGGGAGGTTTTAAAAATCGAGCATTTCAGAATTCCTTCATTCTATGAATAAGCTTAGCGGTTTAGGTCAATATAAGACGACCGATGAATCGATTAATGCATGGCGTTTGCAAATCTTTAAAAAAAAAAAAATATCAGGTTGTCGGGTGGGTTTTTTTAACGAACCCAAAGAATGATCAGTCCCAGACAGAACAAGGGGAAGCAACTTGCCAGTCCTGAGTGAGTTAAAGGGGCACCCTGACGGATGAGTTTTTGCAAGAAACACGTCGAGATCACCAGAAAAACAGCCTTTTCCCGGATCGGAACACTCACTTTGCTCTGGTGATTCCTCCTTGGCGGAGTTGCCGGAGAGAGAAGCCATTTTGGACGGGGTGGGTGGAGGACACTCAAGAGTGATTGAAGCTTTTTCTTCTTTGTTGTGCAGTAAAAAAGGAAATTGGAGCTATTTCCTTTGTTGTGAGCGAAACTCCTTTTGGTAAACTGTAAACAAAAAGGCTTGAATTGTGTAAATGTTGTGATTTTTGTCTAAGTGACTCAGGCGGCGATTAGAAAAGAGAAGACACATGCCTTCTCTTTCACTGTAGGAATTTGACTTCCAGCACCTCCACCAAGGAAGAATCGCCGATTTAACAGTTTGATTTCTAGGAAACCAGAGCAAAGTGAATGTTGCGATCTCTGTAAAGGGTGGCTGTTTTCCTGGTGATCTCGACGTGTTTCTTGCAAAAACTCATCCGTCAGGGTGCCCCTTTAAGGATAGATTAAGATTACTCTAAACCAAGCCTCATTTACGCATGCATCACACAGCGCACAGTGGCTAGGGATTCAAAGTCTACCAACAATCACGCATAGCACATGATCTGCTTTAGTGCCCTTGACAGCACATAGACAGAATGCAAAAGGTTTTGGGAATAAAAGTTCGCATCGCAAAGATTTTGAATTATTGTTTTCCCCACAACAAACCACTACAAAAGCAAAGTCAGAGACAAAATTGTGGTCTAAGGGAGTGAAGCGAATTTAGAAGACCAAGGTATGGTGTGCACACAGATTTACTTCCCTTGAAGCAAATGCATCAAATTGACAGCTATCTATTAATTCTGGACATAGATGGCCGGAACGACTTGAATGAGTTAAAAAGCCTTTCCATACAGCTAAAAAAATCATAAAAAGTTACCTCAGTTCATGTCGAAATCAACGTTGGTCAAATATACAGTAACATTGGACAAAAACACCACAACAACAAAAACAGCCAACCAGTGACCCACCAAGCAAAACTTTGCCAAAAAATAGCACACACACACACACAAAAAGAAAAAAAGAATGACACACCTACCCTGAGTAAATTAATAACAATAGCTAAAAATCAAATGACCATCAGTGAAATTCAAAAACCTTGTATCTCAATTTTGGTAGTTTTGAGAAAAATTAAAAAAACTTAAAAAAATTAACCGCGTTCACCACAATTGATTAACTATGATGAATATGTTGTTCAAGACATTGCAAGTTTAGTCTTGCATTTTGTTAAAATTAATTCAAAAATATTTTTTTTAGACTTGAAAAGAACGGGACTCAAGAATTTGACAACCTCATTTACAGCAGATAGAAAGTCATTAGAGATACGAGCTTTTGGTGGAAGGTGGTGGAAAAAATTAGAAAGCTGACTATGTATCTAACTAACCCCCCCCCCCCCCCAATCAAGATACAAGGTTTTGGAAATTCACAGACGATATGAATTATTACATTTTGAACAAATGAAATTACAACTTTTTCGTTGCCACTGGCTTTAACGTGTGCTAAGTGCATGGGCACACGGGACCTCGGTTTATCGTCTCATCCGAAAGACTCCACATTCAGACTGTAAGACCTAGTGCAGAGTGAGAGGAAACATCCCCTATACCCAGGTTCGAACTCAGGTTTATTGTATAATGAGGCGAACGCGTTACCTCTGTGCCACTCTACACATCCTTAGAGTGATGATGTGTTCTCTGAGGATGGAGCCAAAATATGACAGTGAGAAGATTGAAGCCACATGAAGTCATTTACGCATTAAAACAATGCACACGAGTTAGTAAGACTCGTTTCTCCTTCATTACACAGTGGAAGCCTTCTTTCTTCCCTTTACTAGCTGAGAGCGCGGTTTTCGCTATTGATAATAATACCGTAATTTGCGGACTATAAGCCGCAACTTTTTTTGTTGCCACCCCACTCCCTCCCCTCTGCGGCTAGTACTGTGCCGCGGCCTAAACGTTACCGAAAGTGAAAGTAAACTCAACTCAGTGGCATCCTTGATTCAGACCTTTGATCTGTGGCCTTGTTCACGGTTGATGACCAAAAAATCACCTTGATTTCGGTATATTTTTCACAAAATGATTATCTGTTTCACGGTCTGACACTTTCGTTTTGGCAGTCAACACACTTGATCATTTGATTATTGTTTTTTTGTTTGTTTTGTTTCTCAGGAACTAATAAAGATATTTACATGAAATTTTGCACACTGATACAATGCATTACTCTGTCCATTTTAAGCCAACTTTGAAGACTCTATGTGATGGCATTATGAAAGTATGGAGTCCAACTAAAACAAATTCATATGATGTTTTATCCCCTCAACAGCACTGGATTGAAGCACTGCATAGTGATGCTGATCATTTGTCCACTTTCCTTAGACATCAAAGAGTGCAACTAACACAAAATTCAGCATCTCTGAGTTCTTAACCCGCATTCTTTGTTTCATCAAACAATAGTGAAAATTCACTTGATCTTACTTGAGACAAAGAATGCAAGTTAGCTACTCAGAGATGATAAATTTTATGTTAGTTGCACTCTTTGATGTCTAAGGAAAGTGGACAAATGATCAGCATCACTATGCAGTGCTTCAATCCAGTGCTGTTGAGGGGATAAAACATCATATGAATTTGTTTTAGTTGGACTCTATACTTTCATAATGCCATCACATAGAGTCTTCAAAGTTGGCTTAAAATGGACAGAGTAATACATTGTATCAGTGTGCAAAATTTCATGTAAATATCTTTATTAGTTCCTGAGAAACAAAACAAACAAAAAAACAATAATTTCCCTCCGAACACGCAGTGTGTCACCTTAAAAGACCCCTCCCTTATAAGACCTGATTTGGGAAGATTTTTGAAGGTCTTATAAGGGAGGTTTCACTGTAATAGAAACTGAAGCGGTGAAGGGAAGTCACTCCCTGCAGTGATACTACAGCAGCACAGAGTTAGGGGGCATGGAACGCTGGTCCACCCCCGTGACAATGACCCCGTCCATCCTCATCACCATGGTGACGCAGCGCACCGCCGAGCGCCAGCTGCCCACTTTGCTGCCGTAGTTGTCCCACACTCCTGACGCGTCATGTCGACAGCAGTATTCGTCGTCAATAACGGTCGCCTCCGGAACACTAAGCAATGCGAGTTCTTCTTCATCATGACACAATGAACGGGTACAAGCGGAAATGGCTCCAGAACTTTGCTTTCTCTTCAACGCACAGCCTGTGCTTAGCGACTCTTCCCCCGCGCTTTCTACAAACGTTTGTGAAGGGTTGGTTGCGGAAACGTCTTCTGAGCGCGGGTTAGTTCCGGAAGCACAGTCTGCGTGGATGAGTGACACGCCTCCTTCTCTTTCCACAAACGGCTGCGAAAGGTTGGTTGCGGAAACGTCTTCTGAGAGCGGGTTAGTTCCGGAAGCACAGTCTGCATGGATGTGTGGCACGCCTCCTCCTCCTCTTTCTGCAACTGGTTGTTGTGAAGACACAGAAAAGGAAACATCCTCGCAGGATGGATTTCGGTCCGAAGCACAACTTGCGTCCACACGCGGCTCTCTTTCCACGTTTTGAGTTGCCGCCGATGAAGGGTTCGAAAAGAGCACGTTTTTTGCGGAACTTGAATCGCTTTTGAAAGCACAAACTGATTCAGGGTTAGTTTCCGGCATTTTCCCTGCTACCGGTTGTGAAGAGTTACTACTAAAGGAAATATCTTCGGAGCACGAATCTCTTTTTGAGCAACCACCTCTCTGGATATCTGCATTTCTCCTGTCACTTTCTGCCTCGGTCTGTCCAAGAGACGAACTTGCTCCGGTGAAATCGTGTCTCTGACGGAAACGTTGGTCAACGAGCGCGTGCGAAGAACCGAGACAGTTTTCCTCTTTGCCTTCATTCGACAGTCTCACCGAATCGCTCTCTAAAGTTTGGGCGCGCGATTCCAGCCACACTGGGCCGGAGGAAACTGCCCGGTCCTCGCGGGAGAGTTGGGGGTGGGGGTGGAGTGAGGAGGGAGACAGGGGTGGGGATGCGGCCCGGTCTCTGTTGCGGCGCAGTGTGGCGCAGTGGGCCTCAAAGGCGTGGGCCAGGACCCCTCTCACTGTGGGCCGGTACAGGGCCGCCTCTGAGGCCCATCGGCCCGTGTCACTGTCTGTGTCTGCAAACCAAACCAAAAAGGGGTCTGTTATTTTACTGATTATCAGTAGTGGTAGAGATACTGGGATGAGGATGGAGATGGTGATGATAATGGCGATGATAATGATGAGGATGAGAAGAAGGATTGAGAATGTTGAAAACGAAGACGATGATGATGAAAATCATGATAACGTATGAGGAGGAGGAGGGGGATAAGGAGGAGAATGAAGGTGATGATGGAAGTGGTGGTGGTGATGGTGACGATGACGACAGATGATGGTGAAATTGACGATGACGGAGAGCCCCGGAAAGAGGGAGGGGTTTGGGGGGTTGGACCGGATATCCTGCTCAAAACACACATGCACCTGAGGGTGAAGGGCAGGCTGTAAGGAGCTGCGCGCACATGTTCTCGGTGAGGCCCCCTCCTCTCAACAGCTTGCCGTCTTTGGCAGCCTGTGTGAGCCGGGCTGTGCAGTGCCAGAATTCCTCCTCCGCTATCTCCCTCCCCGCCTGGCTAGGAGATCGGACCACCACCGTCTGTGGAACGTAAATATGATGGGTTCAATTGGTTTTTTTATTATTAACCATCATCATCATAATAATAATGATAATAAAAATAATGAGGAAAATTTATACAGCGCCCATCCTACTATATGTAGGCTACAGGGAGCTTTACACAGAATTGAAATGGAATAAAAACATGAAACAAAAATCCAATAACATGAGCAGACAAAACAATACCGGTCAGACTTCGTTTGGCCGGTAAAAATTCACATAACAATCAGCAAATGCTGTGACTACTACTACTACTACTACTACTACTACCACCACCACTACTACTACTACCATCACCACTACTACTACTACTACTACTACTACTACTACTACTACTACTACTACTACCACCACCACTACTACTACTACTACTACTACTACCACGACTACTACTACTTATAATAGGCCTAATACACGTATCATCATCGTCGTTGTTGCTTACATTATTATCAACATCATCATTATCATGACCATCATCAGTATCATGATCATTATCATCACTTATCAGCATCATCATCACCATCAGTACAGTGGAACCTCCCTTATAAGACCTTCCAATTATAAGGCTCCCTCCCACATAAGACCTACTTCTCTGAGACATTGCCCTTCTTTGCAAGTATTAAAATTACCTCCCTTATAAGACCCCTCCCTTATAGGACCTCATTTTGGATGATTTTTGAAGGTCTTATAAGGGAGGTTATCCTCCGAAGTCGGAGTGTGGCTGCCCATGTGGTGGGGTAATCAAAAACGGTCACACACGTAATGTTCTCATCCCTAGAGCCTGTTGCATTTGTACCATGGTGTTCGAGTGCTTCGGCTGTTGGGATGATCCCTGGAGTCTTTAAGCCAGGGTAAGACAACAACAACAACAACAACAATAAGGGAGGTTCCACTGTAACCATCATCAAGGGAGGTGTCCACATGTAATCCATCATCATTGTTGTCATCATCTCACATTATTATCAACATCATCATCATTATCATCATCATCATTATCATCATCTGTATCATGATCATTATCATCATTTATCACCATCATTTATCATCATCATCATCTTCACCATTATCGTCAAAATCAAATCCTCCATCTCCTCACAAGAATCTGTGGGATATACACGCAATGCATTCTTTTTGTTATTGTTTATCATTGTCAGCGTCATTTTCAACATCAACATCATTGTCAAATCATCCTCCTGCTATGCTATTTTTCTCCCCAGTTTGTTAAGGGATCAAACCACCAGAGACTGTTGAATATAAAAACATCATCATCATCATCATCATCATCATCGTCATCGCCACCATTATCTTCTTCTTCTTTGACATAATTGCTATTATCGAAGTACTTTAACCACACCTTTATCAAAGTTGTATTGTCTGTGTTCTCATCATGATCTTCATAACAATCATACTCATTCTTATACACTCAATGTTCTTATTTACATCAGCAGCACACACACACACATACACACGCACACAGACACACACACAAACTTGTCTAAACTGTTGTTGACTTGAGAAAGATTAATAAATCGAAAATGTGTGTCTTTTAAGGTGAGCCCCGGGTGTTGTGGAGTTTTGATCTAAACACACACAAACTTGCACACACACACACACACACACACACACACACACACACACACACACACACACACACACACACACACACACACACACACACACACACACACTAACCTGCACAAACACAGGCGGTGTAATCACCAGGTGTTTTTTGTCATCACCGATAACATCACACCAATCCTCGCTCACTGGTCTAAACGATACGTCCTCACACACATTTCCCTGGAAACCACACCACAATGCTGCATTTATCATTTGGACATTTTACAATACAACCTCTATTTTAAGACTTCCAAAATGTCCGGAAAAATCGGTCGTAAATTGGAGGGGTCGTATGACGGAGGTTTTCACTGGCAGCCGTAGAAAGAAAAAGTTCAGCACAGTTCATACTCTCTTCTTCATGCACACATACAATGACATATTAAAACTGGATTTGGGTCTTTCCAACTCCATAGGATTGTGCAATCGATGTATTACAGTTTCACTTCGCCGACTTCTGTTAATCACCTCCACACTCGTCCAAAGTCAGTGGTTTTCTTTTTCAAAGTCAGTGGTTTACGTGCTTTTCCTACGCTTTCCGCCATCTTTTCTACAACAAGGGAAGCGACTCCGCTTTCAGGCCCTTGACCGTGGTTGTTTCCCTTTGCTCGAAGTCTATGCAGACGACAACAACGGTCGTAAAAACCAACAAAGTGGCGGTCGTAAGTCGCGTTTTAGAGGAAGTCGTTTAAGAGAGGTCGTTTACATAGTAAAATGCATCTATGCCAACAAATCCGGTCTCAAATGAGAGGTGGTCGCTTAACAGAGGGTCGTAAAATAGGGGTTTGTCTGTACGTTCATTTTCAGTCTGTAAGATGCAACGTTTTTTTCCCTGCATTTAACCCCTACGCCTTATCTGATGCCTTACCCCTACCCAAAATTAAAAAAAAGAAATTATGCCAGTATGGCAAGCACCTAAAATAAACAAATTGTTTATTTTATAACAGATGTGTCATTTCTTTGAATTTTGATTTTGAAAAGTCTAACCATTTAAAAAAGAAAGTGTCATCAATTGCTACTGAAGAAGAATATTTATCATACACAACCATTTTTGTTCATTTGCTTTGTTACGTTAAAGTTTTTTGCTTTAAAATAAAATCATCTTCACTGATCTATTCCCCCCACAATTACACATCAAATGTGGCAACTTTTATTTTCCTGTTTCCTTCTATTTATTTATGCCTTAAGCCCCTTACCTTGACCTAAATACACTATTCACCTCATGAGCATCCAACACATAGGTGAGCAACTCCACCCGACAGGCAGCCTGCAACACTTTGAGCGCTCGCAAAGGAACGCCGTCGATCACCGCGATGCCCGATGCCGCACAGCACGCACAGAGGTCAGGGCTCACGGCGCCACGCACCAACGCCGCACCCACACCTAACTGAGAACACAGCGCACCCACACCTAACTGAGAACACAGCGCACCCACATCTAACTGAGAACACAGCGCACCCACTCCTGAGAACACAGCGCACCCACACCTAACTGAGAACACAGTGCACCCACACCTAACTGAGAACACAGCACCCATACCTAACTGAAAACACAGCACACCCACTCCTAACTGAGAACACAGCGCACCCACACCTAACTGAGAACACAGCACACCCACACATAACTGAAAACAGCACACCCACACCTAACTGAAAACACAGCACCCACACCTAACTGAAAACAGCACACCCACACCTAACTGAGAACACAGCACCCACACCTAACTGAGAACACAGCACACCCACACCTAACTGAGAACACAGCACCCACACCTAACTGAGAACACAGCGCACCCACTCCTAACTGAGAACACAGCACACCCACACATAACTGAAAACAGCACACCCACACGTAACTGAAAACACAGCACCCACACCTAACTGAAAACAGCACACCCACACCTAACTGAGAACACAGCACACCCACACCTAACTGAGAACACAGCACACCCACACCTAACTGAGAACACAGCACACCCACACCTAACTGAGAACACAGCACACCCACACCTAACTGAGAACACAGCACACCCACACCTAACTGAGAACACAGCACACCCACACCTAACTGAGAACACAGCACACCCACACCTAACTGAGAACACAGCACACACACACCTAACTGAGAACACAGCACACCACACCTAACTGAGAACACAGCGCACCCACACCTAACTGAGAACACAGCACACCCACACCTAACTGAGAACACAGCACACCCACACCTAACTGAGAACACAGCACACCCACACCTAACTGAGAACACAGCACACCCACACCTAACTGAGAACACAGCACACCCACACCTAACTGAGAACACAGCACACCCACACCTAACTGAGAACACAGCACACCCACACCTAACTGAGAACACAGCACACCACACCTAACTGAGAACACAGCGCACCCACACCTAACTGAGAACACAGCACACCCACACCTAACTGAGAACACAGCACACCCACACCTAACTGAGAACACAGCACACCCACACCTAACTGAGAACACAGCACACCCACACCTAACTGAGAACACAGCACACCCACACCTAACTGAGAACACAGCACACCCACACCTAACTGAGAACACAGCACACCCACACCTAACTGAGAACACAGCACACCCACACCTAACTGAGAACACAGCACACCCACACCTAACTGAGAACACAGCACACCCACACCTAACTGAGAACACAGCACACCCACACCTAACTGAGAACACAGCACACCCACACCTAACTGAGAACACAGCACACCCACACCTAACTGAGAACACAGCACACCCACACCTAACTGAGAACACAGCACACCCACACCTAACTGACAACACAGCACACCCACACCTAACTGAGAACACAGCACACCCACACCTAACTGAGAACACAGCACACCCACACCTAACTGAGAACACAGCGCACCCACACCTAACTGAGAACACAGCGCACCCACACCTAACTGAGAACACAGCACACCCACACCTAACTGAGAACACAGCACACCCACACCTAACTGAGAACACAGCGCACCCACACCTAACTGAGAACACAGCGCACCCACACCTAACTGAGAACACAGCGCACCCACACCTAACTGAGAACACAGCACACCCACACCTAACTGAAAACAGCGCACCCACACCTAACTGAGAACACAGCACACCCACACCTAACTGAAAACAGCGCACCCACACCTAACTGAGAACACAGCGTACCCACACCTAACTGAGAACACAGCGCACCCACACCTAACTGAGAACACAGCACACCCACACCTAACTGAAAACAGCACACCTAACTCAGAACACAGCACACCCACACCTAACTGAGAACACAGCACACCCACACCTAACTGAGAACACAGCGCACCCACACCTAACTGAGAACACAGCGCACCCACACCTAACTGAGAACACAGCACACCCACACCTAACTGAGAACACAGCACACCCACACCTAACTGAGAACACAGCACACCCACACCTAACTGAAAACAGCACACCCACACCTAACTGAGAACACAGCACACCCACACCTAACTGAGAACACAGCACACCCACTCCTAACTGAGAACACAGCACCCACACCTAACTGAGAACACAGCACACCCACACCTAACTGAAAACAGCGCACCCACACCTAACTGAGAACACAGCACACCCACACCTAACTGAGAACACAGCACACCCACACCTAACTAAAAACAGCACACCCACACCTAACTGAGAACACAGCACACCCACACCTAACTGAGAACACAGCACACCCACACCTAACTGAGAACACAGCGCACCCACACCTAACTGAGAACACAGCGCACCCACACCTAACTGAAAACAGCGCACCCACACCTAACTGAAAACAGCGCACCCACACCTAACTGAGAACACAGCACACCCACCTAACTGAGAACACAGCACACCCACACCTAACTGAGAACACAGCACACCCACACCTGAGAACACAGCGCACCCACACCTAACTGAGAACACCGCACCCACACCTAACTGAGAACACCACACCCATACCTACCTGAAAACAGCACACCCACACCTAACTGAAAACACTGCACCCACACCTAACTGAAAACAGCACCCATAACTAACTGAAAACAGCACCCATACCTAACTGAAAACAGCACACTCACACATAACTGAAAACAGCACACCCACACCTAACTGAGAACACCGCACCCACACCTAACTGAGAACACCACACCCATACCTACCTGAAAACAGCACACCCACACATAACTGAAAACAGCACCCATACCTAACTGAAAACAGCACACTCACACATAACTGAAAACAGCACACCCACACCAAACTGGAAACACCGCACCCATACCTAACTGAAAACAGCACCCACACCTAACTGAAAACAGCACCAACACCTAACTGAAAACAGCACACCCACACCTAACTGAGAACACCGCACCCACACCTAACTGAGAACACCACACCCATACCTACCTGAAAACAGCACACCCACACATAACTGAAAACAGCACCCATACCTAACTGAAAACAGCACACTCACACATAACTGAAAACAGCACACCCACACCAAACTGGAAACACCGCACCCATACCTAACTGAAAACAGCACCCCCACACCTAACTGAAAACAGCACCCATACCTAACTGAAAACAGCACCCATACCTAACTGAAAACAGCACCCACACCTAACTGAAAACAGCACCAACACCTAACTGAAAACAGCACACCCACACCTAACTGAAAACAGCACCCATACCTAACTGAAAACAGCACCCATACCTAACTGAAAACAGCACACCCACACCTAACTGAAAACAGCACCCATACCTAACTGAAAACAGCACACCCACACCTAACTGAAAACAGCACCCACACCTAACTGAAAACAGCACACCCACACCTAACTGAAAACAGCACCCACACCTAACTGAAAACAGCACCCATACCTAACTGAAAACAGCACACTCACACCTAACTGAAAACAGCACCCATACCTAACTGAAAACATCACCCATACCTAACTGAAAACAGCACACCCACACCTAACTGAGAACACCACACTCACTCCTAACTGGAAATAGCACACCCATACCTAACTGAAAACAGCACACCCACACCTAACTGAGAACACAGCACACCAACACCTAACCGAAAACACAGCACCCATACCTAACTGAAAACAGCACACCCACACCTAACTGAAAATAGCACCCACACCTAACTGAAAACAGCACACCCACACCTAACTGAAAATAGCACCCACACATAACTGAAAACAGCACACCCACACATAACTGAAAACAGCACCCATGCCTAACTTAAAACACCACATCCACACCTAACTGAAAACATTGCACTCACATCTAACTGAAAACACCGCACCCACACCTAACTGAGAACACTGCACCCACTCCTAACTGAAAACACCGCACCCACACCTAACTGAAAACACCACACCCACACCTAACTGAAAACACTGCACCCACAACTAACTGAGAACATTGCACGCACATCTAACTGAAAACACCGCACCCACACCTAACTGAAAACACTGCACCCACAACTAACTGAGAACATTGCACTCACATCTAACTGAAAACACCGCACCCACACCTAACTGAAAACACCACACCCACACCTAACTGAAAACACTGCACCCACAACTAACTGAGAACATTGCACTCACATCTAACTGAGAACACCGCACCCACACCTAAACTGAGAACACCGCACCCACACCTAACTGAGAACACCGCACCCACACCTAACTGAAAACACCACACCCACACCTAACTGAAAACACCACACCCACACCTAACTAACACAGTTGAAAGTCATTAAGATTCAGAAACAAAAAGAATGGCATGGATCTTATCATGAAAAGGTCGATCATCTGAAATCATTCCTAGGAAAAAACGGTTGAGATATGAAAAAAGATCAGCCGTTACAAGTCATCCAAAGGTCGACTAGCTAGGCAGTCGCAAATAGAGGCATATTTACATATATTCTTTTCCTCTAAAAGAAGCCAGAAAATCGATCGGAACAAAAAGGTACAGTTTGTATCCGTTTTCCAGTTTTCACTGGTCTCCTCGCAATCAGCCGACGCATTCCGATTTCGGAGAAACGCTTTCCTTCATCAATACGGGTGAGACTGACGAGGGTTTTACTGGCTATATTTATTTTTCAGATTTCTGTTTGTTTTGTTTTTTGGGTTTTTTCTCCAAAATATAACAAACAATAGAATCCCCCAAGGGGCTGTGTTCTTGTGTTTGGCAACATTTTTATTTTATTTTAGAGCTTTCCTCTTGTTGAAATAGTCTGCTAAATTACAAACTGTACCTTTTTGTTCCGATCGATTTTTCCATAAGGCCACAATGGCCTGGGAACACAGAAGAAGAAGATCAAGGGAAGCAATTCATGTTCACTCCCCTCTCCCCCACCTACAGACATGCCTACCCCAAAATTTGCTTCCAGGGACAATAAAGAAAGACATCAGGGACAAATCCGTGAAATCAGGGACAGGACAGGTTATCCGACTTAATAATGTGATGCCTACAGTCATCTCTCCCGCCAGATTTCACCGAGAAATCGCATACACACGTCTGGCAGAATGCAAACGAAACTCCTTTTTTTACCCACTTTTCCGTGAACTCTTCTTTCGTTTTCTTTTCACACTTGTCTGATCCGTGATGCGAATCAGAATCCGACTCTGTGTCGGCAGGTGCTCTCTTCGACGCCATGTTGCCTTCAACTTGGAAGTGAAAGAGAGGCTATCTTCTTTGCGTCTAGCAGACGATAACGATTCCTGGCTTAGTTCTTCTCTAATCGTATCTCTAATCTAATCGATGGAACGGCTTTTCGATTCCCGATTTTTTTTCCCGGGACGCGTATTGCAAATCCGGGATTTTCGGGACAGTCGCTTCTAAAATCAACTTTCCGGGACAAATCCCGGATGTACAGGGACAGTAGGCATGTCTGCACCTATCTCTTCAGCCTTCCTCGCCATTCCAACAACCATTCATCTCTACCTGTTTCAGCAGACGCAGAACCTGCGCCTGCCAGCTGTCGGTTGATCGGTGCAGGGACTGCGCGCCGCCTTGCGTAACGATATGCGTGGAGGTCAGGGTCGCCCGGTGTCCCCGATGTTTGAACTCTGCCGAGAGGTCACCGTTGATCAGCTAAAAAAAAAAAGAAGGTCATTTTACGTCAATTCGATGCTTCTTTTGTGTGTGTGTGTGTGTGTGTGTGGTCAATTCGACACATTTTAACCGCTGATTATGCAGACAAAGCCTTTTAACTCATTCAAGTCGTTCCAGCCATATATGTGCGGAATTAATATAGCTGTCAATTTGTTGAATTTGCTTCAAGGGAAGTAAATCCTTGGTCAATTCTAAACTCGCTTCGCTCCCTTAGACCACAATTTTGCCTCTGACTTTGCTTTTGTAGTGGTTTGTTGTGGGGAAATCAATTGGTGTAGTTTTTCTATATAATGTTGGATGGGGGGGATGGGAGGGGCAACTTCAGTGTGGGAGCGAGAGCAGTAGGTCCTACTGCCCGCTATCCTAACATCCTCTTGGCCTGAGAAAGTGGGGGATGTTTCCTGGGCTAGACTTCTAACACTTAAAGCTTCTCTTTTCTTCTTCTCCTTTGCGTTCCCAGGCCATATGGCCAAGGTACATAATTATGTGTTCGGTTTTCAATTTTTCACTGGTCTCCCTGTTGCGTACAGCCGACACATTCCAATTTCAGAGGAACTCATAAGAGAAAAAGTATTTTGAAGATTTTTTTTAATAATAAAGGCAGGATCAGATCTCCATCTGAGCCTGCCCCCAACTGACCATTAAAATTAGATCCCCCCCCTCCCCCTCTCCCGTTTGTTGCTGGAAGTGGGGCCTGTTCCTTCCCGGCTGAACTGGGGGGTTTAATGGTCTTAACCCAGTGCTAAGCTTTAGGTCTTTTCTTTCTATGTTTTCTGTAGGTACATGCGCCCTCCTAGTTCCGTCACGACTATTGACAGTATTGACACCTGCGACGTACTGATCCTGACCCTGATCCTGAAGAATGGGCCAATAAGTCAGAAAGATGGTAGATGATAGAAAGCAAAGGGAAAAGGCAGAGTCAAAGTGGTAGATTAGAGGAAGTTACAAGCACAGAACTTCCAGAAGGTGGGGGAGCTACAGTTCAAACAAAAAATTAAAGCCCAGTCCAACAGCATAGCAACTGCCTTCTGACTTGCAAACGCATTGGATAAAATTGAACGACATACATGTATGACAAAACTGTACCGACATGTTGCAAACTCGGACAGATCAGAGATTACTGGGACACTGGCCTTGTTAGCGAATATAGGAGAGAGAGAGAGAGAGAGAGAGGGGGAGGGGGAAAGAGAGAGAAAGAGAGAGAGAGAGAGAGAGAGAGAGAGAGAGAGAGAGAGAGAGAGAGAGAGAGAGAGAGAGAGAGAGAGAGAGAGAGAGAGAGAGAGAGAGAGAGAGAGAGAGAGAGAGAGAGAGACAGAAACATCCCTAGGGAGGTTTGATGCCATACTACAGCCAAGTATCATAAACACACACACACACACAAAAACCACGAATACACACAACACAAACACCCATAATGAAACACAAACACACACACAACAGGAACACACACACACACACACACGCACACATACACCGATTTTTGCTTTCCCCAGACATTTTTTGTCTGAATCACTTTTAGTGGAAGGACGTTAAACTGAAGAAAAACAACAACAACAACACACACACACACACACACACATACAGACAGACTGAAGAGAGAAAAAGTGAGAGAGAGCGATTACCAGGACTTTGGCGTTCGGCGCCATACGGCTGACAACTGTCATGACGTCGACAGCGGCAGCCACCACCAGACCCTGACACACCTGGTGATTGCCATGACGACCCGGCAGACACACGCTGTGCACCAGAGTGCCGTCATACCTGCACAAGGTTAATTAATACGCATAAAATTATGTCAATTAATGATCAGTCAAGCACCATACATAACGATCACCGGACTAGCAGTGAGCACACACATATACATATACAGTGGAACGTCCCTTACAAGACCTTCAAAAATCATCCAAAATGAGGTCTTATTAGGGAGGGGTCTTATAAGGGAGGCAATTTTAATACTTACAGAGAAGGGCAATATCTCAGAGATCTTATATATGGGAGGGAGTCTTATAATGGGAGGTCTTATAAGGGAGGTTCCACTGTAGTGATTTCCATGATCATTGAATCTATACACAAGACTGGGTTTTTTTAACATTCCAAGCTTATCACAATATCAGTGTGCTATCGTGATGTCAAAAAAAGATAAAACTTTAAAATAAAAAAAATTTGGGTGAAGGGCTAAAAAGTATGTCAAAAATAGGCATGTCTATTATATACAAACCATCTTATTTATAAAGAAAACAACATCTTGAATTTGCAAACTTATTATTTTTTTGAAAATTAAATTGCAATTAACCCTTTCACCGCCAGCCATATTTCAGCCAAAAATGTCCATTAAATTTACCTGGGTAGAGAACAAAATCCATCTGCAGTATTGGGGATTCTTCTGTGACATATATAAAATAAGGTCTATCCTTACTTCCCAAAACTAAGACAACAGGGTCTTTGGATAATAGACCCCAATTTGATGCCTTTTAGTGACATGGGTGTTAAATCACTGTGGTGCTAAAATGCAACTTTGACAGCGAAAGGGTTAAAAACTAAGCCAAAAGTTTGATAATCCTAACTTAATTTGGTATTTGATATTTGGTATATTCTAGTCACAGAGATTTACCTCTATGAAATTTGGGCTGCTCTCCCTCGGAGAGCACGTCACCGCAAATGCAGCGCCTACCCAATAAATTAAAAAAATTGGACATTGAAGACAGAATTTTGCCTCTTTCTTTCTATTTACTGATTTAAAAACAAAAAACAAAAAACCAACAACAATCAAATAGACAAGAAAATTACTCAAAATTGTCTTTCATGTTGTGGATACTGGTAGGATACATAGACATAAATATGCCCCCAAAATAGAAAATTAATATTTTGGGGATTGTTGATTATTTCTGGCTGTCGCTCAAAAACATTCTGAGTTGTTGCTTTCGTTCCCCAGCATTAACACTCTGGGGACACACCCAGTGCCATGTGAACATTTGGCATGGCCTTGGGTGGGAATATTACATGTATGACTGCTTTTAAAGGGCCCCGCCACATGGGCGGCCATACTCTGACTTCAGGGGACTTCGCTCCGTTCATGGAGCCACCCACACATTCACTCCACCCGTGGCGTGACAACAACCAACTCTTTACGGCGTGTAGGGAGAACTGCCACTGGTAAAGACAGCTTCCATTGGGCACAGCCGCATCATTTTAATATTGGCCATGGGTTAATTTCACTTGCATCACATGTACAGACACAGTGAATAGCCAAGGACCCTTACCATGGGTCAATTTCACTTGCATCACATGTACAGACACAGTGAATAGCCAAGGACCCTTACTATGGGTCAATTTCACTTGCATCACATGTACAGACACAGTGAATAGCCAAGGACCCTTACTATGGGTCAATTTCACTTGCATCACATGTACAGACACAGTGAATAGCCAAGGACCCTTACCATGGGTCAATTTCACTTGCATCACATGTAGACACAGTGAATAGCCAAGGACCCTTACCATGGGTCAATTTCACTTGCATCACATGTACAGACACAGTGAATAGCCAAGGACCCTTACCATGGGTCAATTTCACTTGCATCACATGTACAGACACAGTGAATAGCCAAGGACCCTTACCATGGGTCAATTTCACTTGCATCACATGTACAGACACAGTGAATAGCCAAGGACCCTTACCATGGGTCAATTTCACTTGCATCACATGTACAGACACAGTGAATAGCCAAGGACCCTTACCATGGGTCAATTTCACTTGCATCACATGTACAGACACAGTGAATAGCCAAGGACCCTTGCCATGGGACAATTTCACTTGCATCACATGTACAGACACAGTGAATAGCCAAGGACCCTTGCCATGGGACAATTTCACTTGCATCACATGTACAGACACAGTGAATAGCCAAGGACCCTTGCCATGGGACAATTTCACTTGCATCACATGTACAGACACAGTGAATAGCCAAGGACCCTTGCCATGGGACAATTTCATTTGCATCACATGTACAGACACAGTGAATAGCCAAGCACCCTTGACCATAACATTCTGAGTTAATTAAGTTGTTGGTTTTTTTTCCCATGCACCATCACGTTTATGTAACACAACCAGAGGAAAAAGAAACTCCTGAATTCTGAACTCTCACTAACCCTGAAGCTTTACCACCGTACAGAAGATGTTGGTTCATCACATGTTGCGCCCACAACATCATCTCATGGCAGCCGTGGCTCAAAGCTTCGCCTTCCATCGGCAAACAAACCGCAGATTTTCTCGCCGCAGATGAATCTTGACGATGAGCAGCCCTTTTGCTTACAGTGAGATTCTTAAAACCATTCCTTACGCTTGAACCGGGATCCTCGTGGCTTGTTGAGAACTGATCGGGTCTGCTTGATGCACACACAGGGATATTTGTTTGAAAAGTAACACTGTCAATGCCGTGTTGAAGGTTATTAATCAGATCGGGTCTCTGCCCCAACGCACAAGAACTGTTGACGTCTCTTTGTGTCGGGCTGCATTCTTCTTCGACTTCATCAGGTAATTCGCACTGTTGAAGATGCCTGCTTCTCAACACGATATTCTTGTGCCTGCCTGCTGCTGCTGAAACAGAAGAATCCGTTATACCGATTTGACCAGAACCAGCCTCCCCAGGTTTGGATCTACCGCGAACCAAACGTTTGGAATTCTCAACCAGACAAGATTTGTTCCAGGGTCCTGGACTGGCGAGTTGGCTATGAAGACTGGTTCTCTGCTGATTGTTCTTCCTTGGACCCGGGGCCCCAGCAGTCAGCAATTCACAGCGTCTGCTGTGTGCACCAATGTCTGATCCATGCTGATGCCTCAAGGCGCTCTGTTCCTGGGCTGAAGGAGATGCTGGATGTCCCCCAGGACGACCTCGGTGAAGATCACTGCTACCACACACTGTCCTTGGAGTTCTGCTATGACTATCATGCCCTTGTCCGTCACCTTGAAGATGACCTGCCTGACCCTGGCCATGACCTTGACAACCCTGGGGGGGATGGTGTTGATGACTGTGAAGTTGACCTTGGTTTCCCTGGACGCGACCTGGAGGACCTTCATGACCCTGCAGATGACCAAGAGGATGACCTTCAAGATGGCCATGACTCTGGCGTTGGCCTTGACTTTCCAGGAGATGGCCTAAATGACCTTGTAGGTGACCGTGATGAGGCTGGAGATGACCTTGTAGATGACCTTGGATATGACCTTTATGACCCTGGAGACCCTGGAAATGACCTTGATGATCCAGATGACCTAGGTGACCTTGGAGATGCCCCGGTGAAGGGCAAAGGGTCACAGGCGCGGTGACAGAGTGGAGCTGTGCGATGCAGTCCTCAACAGCTTCGTCCAGCAGTTGCTCTATGAACGGCAGCGGTATTCCCTGCAACATGGCAAAAGGGGGAGAAAAAAAGAAGCAATAACAATGAGTAAATGCTGAGCCCGCTTGTCATGTTAAAGCAACATTTTGTTATTTTGGTATTTGGTATATTCTATTCTAATCATAAAGACTTATCTCTGTAAAATTTGGGCTGCTCTCCTCTGGAGAGCGCGTCACCGCAAGCGCAGCGCCTACCTTTTTTTTGTTGTTGTTTGTTGGGGGGGGGGGGGGGGGGGGGTTGTTTCTCCATGCTCTTACCGACTTTTAACTGCCATGGGATTTTTACATGCATAAAGCGCACGGGTCGGACTAGCTTTAAGTTCCCATCCGAAGGACTCAACGCTCGGTTCGATTTTCCTGTCGAACTAGAAAGAAAGGGCGAGGCAGGGATTCGAACCTGGGTCACTCACGCTGCGGTCATGCACTGAAATCAGCAGGTGAACGTCTTACGTACCCACTCTGCCACCTTCCTTCTTACATGTTAGAAGAATTTAAACCATGTTGACGCCAGTCCACAGTAGCTGTTCGTGAAAGGAATAGATCCAAAATTATCACAGCAATGCATTATTTCACGGGCGTTGGGGTGAATCGTCTTTCAAGAATTTAAACAATAGCACTGCAAGGAAAAAAGGTAAGCTCCTTTCGTCAGCGTTGTCTGCTGTGAGATGACTGGCGAATCAGTGCACGCTGGCCAAGGTTCCTTGGCTATTCACTGTGTCTGTACATATGATGCAAGTGAAATTGACCCATGGTAAGGGTCCTTGGCTATTCACTGTGTCTGTACATGTGATGCAAGTGAAATTGACCCATGGCCAATATTAAAATGGCAGTTCTCCCAACACACGCCGTAAAGAATTGTTGGTTGTTGTCACTCCACGGGTGGAGTGAATGGGTGGGTGGCTCCATGAATGGAGCGAAGTCCCCTGAAGTCGGAGTATGGCCACCCATGTCACGGGGCCCTTTAGAAAGCAGCCATACAAGTAATCTTCCCACCCAAGGCCATGCAAAATGTTCGCATGGCACTGGGTGTGCCCCCAGAGTGTTAAGCTGGGGAACGAAAACAACAACAACAGTGCACGCGATCGTGAGTACAGGTCAGGGCCACACCCACGGTGCATTTCGAACCACGAATGAACATGAACATGTTTTTTTTGTAACAAAATTACATGAATTTTTTTTTTTAGCAATGATTATGATTGTGTATTGTATTAGCTTTAGGTCGGGTTCACATAAGATGCGTAAGTTCCGTACGGAAAACCCTAAACAAGTGGAAGAAAGAAGGATAAAAGTTTTTACGCATGTAGAAGAAATTTGGACACGTGCGCAAATCTTTTCGCTTCTTTGTTTCACTTATTTATGGATCGCGCTCGGGTTTCTGCATGGAATATCCGCTTATGTGTGTACACGGCCTTACTGTCACAGGGAATCGTCCCAGTGAAATTGAAGCTGCCTTTACTTGGAGAGCGAGTTGTCACTAGTGTAGCGCCACCTTTCTTCTTTTTTGCATGCTGGGTTCTGAGCGGAACACGGGAGGAGGAGGGGGTGGGGTGGGTGGGTGATGAATTGATGACTCTGTTGCTGCCACAGGGTTCTTCAACATACATCATCATCA
The DNA here is from genome assembly GCA_017654935.2 of Phymorhynchus buccinoides. Lineage (NCBI taxonomy): Eukaryota > Metazoa > Mollusca > Gastropoda > Neogastropoda > Raphitomidae > Phymorhynchus > Phymorhynchus buccinoides. The sequence continues at coordinate 19,744,125 of CM065683.1, read as the reverse complement.
TCATCATCATCATCTTCATCATCACCACCATCATCATCGTTATCATCGTCATCACCATCATCATCATCACCACCATCATCATCGTCATCACCATCATCATCGCTTTCATCATCATCATCATCATCATCATCATCATCATTATCATCATCACCACCATCATCATCATCTTCATCACCATCATCGTTATCAGCATCATCACCACCATCATCATATTCATCACCACCATCATCATCTTCATCACCATCATCGTCACCATGATCATCATCATCATCATCGTTATCATCATCATCACCACCATCATCATCTTCATCACCATCATCGTCACCATGATCACCATCATCATCATTGTTATCATCATCATCACCACCATCATCATCGTCCTCTGTTGTTGTAGGAAGTGCACTTGAGCACCACTGTCAAAATAGCAAGAGATTCGACTCATCATCCACATTATTATAAATACGATCATAATGATGGTGATAATGATATGATGATGTCGTGATGACAATGGTGATGTTGATGATATGATGATGATGATGATGGTGATGAAGATTGTGAGGAGGATGACAGACAACAACGATGATGAAGATGATGATCATTATGATAATGATGACGATGATGATATGATGACAATGAGGATGAGGATGGTGAGGATGACAACAATGATGAAGATGATGATCATAATGATGATAATGATGATATGATGATGATGATGAGGAGGATATGATGATCAGGATGATGATGAAGATGATGATGACAATGATGATGAAGATGATGATGACGATGACGATGATAATGACGACAACAACAATAATAATGATGATGACGACGATGTTGAGATGACGATGATGTTGAGATAACGACAATGATGATGATGATGATGATAACGACGACGATGATAACAACAACGACAATAACAACGATGATGACAACCACAATGATGACGACGACAGTGACGATAATGCCGACTACTATTGCATCCTAATCACCTGTTGCAGTAGACTGTGCACCTGAGCGCAGAGCTGCCCGACAAGGAAGAGGAGAGATTTGACCCCGCACCCATACAGATCCTTGTGGGCCTCACACGTCTGGACCACGTACAGTGCGGCAGGGTGCTACAAAAACACACAAAAAGGGTCTTCAACCAGGGCTCCCAATCGTCCCGCAAAACAAGGGGTCCCAGGGACTCCTTCACTTAAGGTATAGAGGGTCCCAGTGGCATTGCAAATGCTAAAAATAATTTTTCTAGTGCATATTCTTTTAGAGGGTCCATTAGAATTTTAGCACTTCATAGACCCCCAAATGGGGGTCCCTGGGAGCCCTGTCAATAGACGATTTTCGGAAAATAACTAGAGGAGAGCACTTCGTGAAAATTAGAGTTGATTACCTCGACTTACTCGGTCAAAATCAGAGCAACAAAATGGCGGCATGGCGGCGAAGCTTGAAACAGCAGGATGTGAGTCAGCGACTTTTGCAAACATTTTATTAGAAAAATGAGGGGCGGCCAGTATCCACAAACTGAGAGAACTTGCAAAATGTGACATAAAAATATAAATTACATCAAATTTTAGAATGACGCACAGTGTTCTAAGTGATGTAAGTCTACTCAAACACACGAGGTGAGAGCTGGGGATCTACCTGATGGTAGAGTAATTTCTCCTGTTTGACCGATTCAATTAGGCAAGGTCACTCCCACACACCATGAAATTACTCCCCTTAATTATTTCCAAACAATTCCTATTGTTTTGGGGGTTTTTGCCCAGATTAAGAATAATAATAATATGATTACAAGTATTGTATGCCAGTCAGTCATTTCCGACCATGACTGCCAGAAAGCAGAAGGGATAGATGCTATTCCGAGAGGGCTGGGCCAGAATTTGTTTATAGTGGTGATGCCTCACCCATGGTACATCCCCACACTTTAGGCCAAAGGGATTTGTGGGCTTTTTAAGAGTACAAGTGGAAATATACTGTAATGTCATCATCACCTGGAAATTTTTATTTTTTTTATTTTTTTCCCTCTTCCCTCCCCTCCCCTCCCCCGTCCCCCTATGTAGCTTTTCTCCCTCCCCTCACTCTTCTAAACACACACACGCATGCACACCACACATGCACACATGCATGCAGACATACACACACACACACACCCGCATGCAGACATACATACACACACATACACACACACACATGCATGCAGACATACACACTCACACGCACAGTATGTTCACTTGGTATTTATCTTTAACATTGTTCATTGTTCGGTTATATTCTTTAAACGTAAATTTAACTTTTTTTTAATGGGGGTAGGGGGTGGGGTTATGATTAGGTATGCACAACTATCCTATCACTTACTTTAAAGCTTACACACATTTACAGGCACACCCACTCACACTCACCGCACCAACATCACACTACAAAATAATATTGTCTGAATCATTTTTAGTGGAAGGACGTTAAACTGAAGAACACACACACACACGCATGCAGACATACACACACACACACGCATGCAGACACACATACACATAGACACACACACACACACACACTACGCGCAGACACTAACTAACTCTCATTTATTTCTCACGTGAAAGCACCTGTTTACAAAGGGAAACATCGCTAGGTTTTCGCATCGTAGCAGAGCAACGTTCTCACCTGTATATCAAGGTGCTTCAGGGTCTCCGCAGTATCCTTCACGCTCACACACATAGACACACATAGACACACACACACACACACACACACTACGCGCAGACACTAACTAACTCTCAGTCTGTATATTTCCCACGTGAAAGCACCTGGGTAACCTTGCTAGGTTTTCGCATCACAGCAGAGCAACGTTCTCACCTGTATATCAAGGTACTTCAGGGTCTCCGCAGTATCCTTCACGTACACCTCACTCTCTCCATCACCAGCCACGATACATCGCACACTGTACACATATACAAAGCACACCCTTCATACATTACTCACTGTACACATGTGCAAACGATACGCTTCCTATCTTATACATTGCATGCATGGCACAACAGAACAAGATTAACTTATTCATGCAACTCATATGCAAGCCTTACTATGTCATAAGGGCTGTAAAGGGGCTTCTTATTCTTCTTTTTCTTCTTCTGCGTTCCCAGGCCATATGGCCATAATGGGTAAGGTACGTATGTGTCCGATTTTCAGTTTTCGCTGGTCTCCCCGCTGCATAGAGCCGACACATTCCGAATTCGGATGAGCTTGAAGGGAACAAATTATTGAGAAGATTTTGTTTTGAAAAAGGCAGGAGAATGGGCCAATAAGTCAGAAAGATAGTAGACGATAGAAGGCAAAGGGAAAAGGCAGAGTCAAAGCGAGTGGCAGATTAGGGGAAGTTACAAGCATAGAACTTCCAGAAGGTGGGGGAACTATTTTTACGAAAGACACCCCCACCCCCCAGTATCCCCACAGGGAATAAAAGGGCTTCAATATAAATCTAATGGGAAAAAAACCTGAAACAAACAAACGCAGTCACAACAGTACCTGTATAGATACACATACTACACTAGATATATCCATAAATCATAAACTATTCTAATTAAGAAGCACTAGCTAGGGGGCCTGCTAGCTGCCACAAAAAACACATCAGTTTACTTAATTAATCGGTATGTATACCATATACATCTCATACCAAACAAAAAAACAAACGTCATAAGATAAACACTGCTGTGATTTGTTACCGACTCATGTCCACATTCAAAAGCGGCCAAGGAAAAAGTTAAAATAATCCTCAAGAATGGTTCAAAGCAGTTTGGTCTGAACCAAGGATCAACGGCTCTAGAGGTGTACCATAATGTGTAGAGTGGCACAGAGGTAACGCGTACGTTCGCCTTGTGTCAAGTAAGCCCGAGTTCGAACCTGGGTACAGGGGATTTTTCCTGAGCTCACTTTGCACTAGGCCTTAACGGTCTGAACGTGGAGTCTTTCGGATGAGACGATAAACCGAGGTCTCGTGTGCCCGCGCACTTAGCACACGCTAATCCCAGTTGCAATGAAAAAGTTGTCACAGAAAAATCGAACGCAAACATTTTTTTAAATGGGGTGGCGCGCCTCTGGCTGCGACACGCTTTCCAGGTGGGAGCAACCCGATTTTCACAGAGACGCCTCTGTAACGATAAAGCACCTAATACCTAATAATACCTAATCTGACCGATTGGACGCTAATCTCACCTTCTCTAATACCTAATACCTAATGTTTACCACTTTCAGTTTACATTGTCCCCACCTAAAAAAGACAAAAAACTCACTACTGGACTGGGGGAGGGGGAGGGGGAGGGGGAGGGGGAGGGGGAGGGGGAGGGGGAGGGGGAGGGGGAGGGGGGGGGGGAGCTGCACTGATGTCATATGCTTTTTTTTTTTTTAAAGCTAAGGTGGAAAAATGGAAGTTTTTAGTGACACTGGTCAAGCATTAAAATATCTAAAAAAATTGTTTCTTGTTGTACCATAATATTAACCCTTTCACCGCCAAAGTCGCATTTTAGCACCACAGTGATTTAACACCTATGTCACTAAAAGGCATCAAATTGGGGTCTATTATCCAAAGACCCTACTGTCTTACTTTGGGGAAGTAAGGATAGACCTTATGTTATATATGTCACAGAAGAATCCCCAATACTGCAGATGGATTTTGTTCTCTACCCAGGTACATTTAATGGACATTTTTGGCTGAAATATGGCTGGCGGCGAAAGGGTTAATAATACTCTCTTTCTGTGTGTGTGTGTGTGTGTGTGTGTGTGTGTGTGTGTGTGCGTGTGTGTGTCTGTGTGTGCGCACGTGTGCATGCATGCGCGTGTGTGCCTGTGTATGTGTCGGTGTGCATGCATGTGTGATTTATGTATGTCTGTGTGTGTATGTGAGTGTGCGCAAGTGTGTCTGTGTTGCCTGTCCATCTGTCAGTCTGTCTGCGTTTGTGTGTCTGCATGTGTATCAATTCATATGTTGATGTGTGCTTCCAGTATTACTAGTACAGTGGAACCTCCCTTATAAGACCTCCCATTATAAGACTCCCTCCCACATAAGACCTACTTCTCTGAGACATTGCCCTTCTTTGTAAGTATTAAAATTACCTCCCTTATAAGACCCCTCCCTTATAAGACCTCATTTTGGATGTTTTTGAAGGTCTTATAAGGGAGGTTCCACTGTAGTATCAACAACCAGCCACACTACCTTCCCGTGACACCAAGATGTTCCCGGACCATGTCACCTGAAAACAAACAAATTCTAAAACAATTCATCAAATACATGTAGGGTATGGCATGGTAGGATATGGTATGGTATGGTGTGGTGTGGTATGGAATGGTATGGTATGGTATGGTGTGGTATGATACGGTATGGTATGGTATATGGTATGGTGTGGTATGGTATGGTATGGTATGGTATGGTGTGGTGTAGTATGGTATGGCATGGTGTGGTGTGGCATGGCATGGTATGGTATGGTATGGTATGGTATGGCATAGTATGGTATGGTGTGATATGGAATGGTATGGTATGAGTTGGTATGATAGGTAATGTATGGGATAATTATGGTATGATATGGAACATGGTATGGTGTGGTGTGGTATAGTATGGTACGGTATGTGGTATGGTATGGTATGGCATGGTATGGCATGGCTTGGTATGGTGTGCTGTGGTTTGGTGTGGCATGGTATGGTATGGCATGGTATGGTGTGGTATGGTATGGTGTGCTGTGGTTTGGTGTGGCATAGTATGGTACAATATGTGGTATGGTATGGCATGGCTTGGTATGGTGCGCTGTGGTTTGGTGTGGCATGGTATGGTATGGTATGGTGTGGTGTGCTGTGGTTTGGTGTGGTATAGTATGGTACAATATGTGGTATGGTATGGTATGGTATGCTATGGTATATGGTATTATTTTCTACTAAATCTAGTCACAAGGGATGAGAGGGGTTCGCTCAGTAAACCTAGCAATGAATTTGGTTCATACCAGGCAGCTGGACTCTTCCTGCTCGTATGCATTTTTCACTGCTATGAGCTTTTTATATCAATATATGTGTGTAAAGCGCTCAGATACGGGTCAGACTTGCTTTAAGTCCCTATCTGAAGGACTCAGCATTCAGTCTGATTTTTTTCGTCGAACTGGAAAGAAACCTTGGTAAGGCTGGGATTGGAACCCTGGGGGCAGTCACTCATGCATTGCATTGGCAGGTATCAGGGCTGGTTTCCGGACCCCCCCCCCCCCCTCCCCTCAGTCCTAAGCAATATATACCGTATACAAGGAAGAAAATAAATAAATGTGGATCTATATCATGTCAGACTTTGGTTCGATTTTTGCCTTAAAAATTGCTAAATTGCAAACATTTTAGGGGGGGCTTTGCCCCCTGCCCCATGACCTATGTGACCCCCTGGACCCCTGGTGTGTGTGTGTGTGTGACTGTGGCTCACTGTGTCAGTGTGTGTGCGGTTTTATGTAGTCACTGTCAGGTCAGGTCAGGTAGTTAGGACAATAGGCCTCGCGGCCTCTTCACTGTCCTGTCTTTTTTTTAAAAACTTTTGCACAGCTGAGAGGTTTTTATATTTTGTTTTTGGCAAATCTGCATTTTATTCATGCTAATATTGTAGTTTTGATATGTTGGTGACGGATGACTGAGTCATCAAAAACCGTCACAGCTGTGCCCAATACTACAAAAACTAAATTGAAAGGGCACTTCAGAGGACGTGAGGCCTAGTTACCCTCATTACCCTGACCTGACCTGACCTGGTGTATCCACCAAGGAGGTTTTTGAATTGTGTTAAATTCTGTGCTCGTTTAATATGTGCAGGAAGAGTATTCGGACTATTCCAAAACTTTGTTACTCTGTTAGAAAATAAAAAATTTATAATATTAGTTCGGTTATAGTACTTATACTGGGTTAGTATTTTTAAATCACTGTTACGGGTTCTTGAGTCAGTTGTTAGCTGGACCAAAGATTTATAATATTTTATTAATATTAGTATTGTTGTTGTATTTGCCATCCTTAAAATACAGGAGGCTGCGAGGAGACCTGATAAATGTTTATAAAATTTTTAACAATACTGACTTTACTAACAAAAGATTGTTTCAGCTCTCGAACTATTCGAAAACTAGAAGCTGTGAATTAAAAATACTAATACAATACAGCAGAACTAACATTAGAAAACATTTTTGGGCTAACAGTAACAGAGTTGCCAAGTATTGGAATAACCTCTCTGCACAAATCAAGCTTGCACCAAACCTTTTAAAACCAGTTTAAAAACCTCCTGGACAAAGACCCTAAATTGACAGAATTGAGATACCAACATGACTGATTGTGTCATCAAAAACCGTCACAGCTGTGCTCAATACTAAAAAAACTATATTGAAAGGGCACTTCAGAGGCCGCGAGGCCTAGTTGCCCTCATTACCTGACCTACCTGACCTGTATGTTACATGTATTTATCAGATCCCCACGAATTCTTCTATATTTGTTTGTGATGATTCATTGATTATGATGAACGTTTAAAGGAAAGTATCACTTACAAATCACTTTAACAGCATCACTGCTTGAGTCGGTCAGAGAATTGTTCAATCTGCATGACATGATTTAAAAGTTGTTGTCATGCAAAACATGCCAGCACGCGCGTCTATGGAATTAGGGTATGGGAGTTGTTCCCCTTTCGCCAAGGGACATCACTTTCACCAAACACTGGGAAAAAAATGTCACTGAGCAAGTGCCTCTTCCTTATCACTCAACATTCCGAAAAGCCACCAATCATCGTTCATTCTTTACTGACTGTTGGCAATTGAAAGTAGGGCCTAAAAGCTTTGTTCTATATATTAAAAAAAAAGAAAGACAGCGGATCACAAACTTTATGAAAAAAGCGTGCTTTGATCGGCAAGTTCATTTTGAAAAGTTGGTAAAAAATCTGCTGGACCATAACATAAGTTGGTAGTGTCTAGAACTCATTTAGTCTTTGCAGTTATATCAGTATGGTGCGACCCATTTCCTCATTCGTCGTCACAAAAGCTGGCCTGTTAACGTTTTTCGTGGGGATTTTCTTTGGAGTGACGGTGACGTACATGCTGACTTACTCCTCGTTCATGCACACCCGGTTGAAGTTTCGCCTGCAAGGGGGCGTGAACACGATGAGTGGAGGCTTCATCCCCGACAGCCCGCACAGTCACGGGGAGACGGACGACTTCAGCGGACCCCAGCAGTCGGTCAACTGGGCAGACAAACACTCACACAGCCACACAGGTGAGAGGTTGAAACCAAACTTGTTCAAGCTTCCTTCCATGAATGATACACCATCCTGCTGGACTGAACAATCTACCCCAGGAAGCTGTGCAGATCAAGACTATTATCAGTGCCAATAGCACCTGTTGTGGGTCCTGCTAATTGCTGTCCGGGTGACGTCCATAAATCCAGAGAGAGAGAGAGAGAAATTTTAAAAAAAAACTATGAGAAAAAAGCATCCTAAAGGCAAAACAAAACAAAAATGTTGGTTTCCTGTTTCCCTACCTACCCTAGTTTTTGGCTGCCGAACCTAAACCTTTTTTGGATGAATGGGAAAAAAAGAAAACGAAAGTAAGTGAGCAAATACAAACATAAAACACTTATATAAGTGCAAAAGTATTGTTTTGTTTTATTAAAATATATAAATATATTCACACACATGGACCGAACACAAGATTAAAAAAGACAGAAAAAAAAAGCCTAGTACCTACCTACCTACCCTATTTTTCAAACTGATGAAACCCCTTGGAAACACACCTAATTGGGGGGGGGGGGCTTAAATTAAAAGCACTGAAAGTGAAAGACTGACATAAAAATCCCACCTTCTTCTGCGTTCTCAGGCCATATGGTCATAATGGGTATGTCCGGTTTTCAGTTTTCACTGGTCTCCCTGCTGTGTAGAGCAACACATTCCGATTTCAGAGGAGCTCAAAGACAAAGGAGAAACATTATTTTGAAACTTTTTTTTATAAGGCAGGACAATGGGCAAATAAGTCAGAAAGATAGTACTATTAGTAGATGGGTCTCTCTCCTGAAAACTGGTCCAATATGTGACATAGAAGCCAAAAAATAAAATTGGGCAAATTGAACAGAAAATGCATGCATAGAGTAGCTTTATGAATCAACTTTCTTATGAAATGAAAACAAAATCAGTCAAGGCTATCGTTGCTGGGTTTTATGACTTTATTTATATGCGTCCAGAGCTGGTAGCGCTGACAACACGGTGTCCTTCATTACATAATTTCATCAACTTAAATAAACTTTATGATGCATTTATCTCATTAGAATAACAGACTGTCTCGAAATAAAGAGTTATGACTGATTTAATTAAAAACATTTTTTTTTTAAAGTTTAATATTGGTGTTGGTTTATACCGTCTTTGGATCTTACCATAATTGATTGTTTTATTTTTTGTTATATAATGTCGTGCCACTCAAAATGCCATTTATTTTATTTCAAATGTGTTAGAATAGTTTCATTATTATCTCTGATATTCCATTAATTTGACAATTAAAAAATAAGTGTTAAATTTAAAATAAAAAAATTCTGGGTAGCGCTGACAACAGGACACCATCTGGTAGCGCTGACAACATGGTGTCGACCATTATATAATTTTACCCACTTAAATAGACTTTATGGTGCATTTATCACTTTAACATGGCAGACTTTTTTGAAATAAAGACTTACAAATGGTTTCATTTGCAAAATAATACAAAAGAAATGTGTTTAAATACTAGTGTTGGTTTGTGTCATCTATGCATATTACCATGGTTAATATCAAAATGTTGTTATATAATGTCTCACCACTCAAAATGACAATTTTTCATAGCGGACGTGTTAGAATAGTTTCATTACCACCAGGAATAACCCATAGATACGGTAATTTACAATATAAAGAGCTTAATAAAAATTTAAAAATTCTGGGTAGCGCTGACAACAGGGACGCCAACTGGTAGCGCTGACAACATGGTGTCCTACATTACATAATTTTACCTACTTAAACAGACTTTATGGTGCATTTATCACTTTTAACTTACAGATTACCTTGAAATGAAGACATGTTTTCAATGATAGAAAAAAAAGTAAAATATAAAGAGCTTAATAACAAAAATAATTTCTGGGTAGCGCTGACAACAGGGACACCAACTGGTAGCGCTGACAACATGGTGTCCTCCATTATCATTACATGATTTTACCTACTTAAACAGACTTTACGGTGCATTTATCACTTTTAACTTACAGATTACTTTGAAATGAAGACTTTTATATGTATCCAATGATAGAAAAAAAAGAATAAGATTTAAATTTGAGAAAAAAATTGTGGGCAACACAGACAACAAGAAGGACGCCATTGTCATCCATCCACTAAAAGAAAATTGTATGAATTAAATTTCTTGTGAATTGAAAGATATGTCTGCTACAAGAATAAATGTGTATTGTATTGGCAAATTTGGCCTTATGGTTAAGAACTTAACTGTGAACAAGCTATTCTACACATAGAAGGCCCATTCAGTGGCCAGGTAGCGCTGACAACGGGCCTTTTAGGGGTGGACACCATACTGTTTTTGTGCTCTCTTGACCAATCAAAACATCCCACACATTTGAAACTTTGTATGAATAATGATCTTTAGTAGTTGTTTGAAAGTAGTAAACTTTTGACTTGGGCAGAAGAAGTCCCTAGGTGAAAATTTTAATTATGTAGGTAGCGCTGACAACACATTTTGTGGACACGACAATGACCAAAGATTTTTAAAAAATTGTAAAAAATCTATTTAACAATTATATTTACTGTTCATGCACATACATTGTCAACAATATGTTTTTTGATAACTAAATAAGAAAAAAATGGGTCTTAGAGATTGTTGAGGCAAAGAAAATCTGCATTATTTTTTATTATATTTGAGGACACCACATGTTGTCAGCGCTACCTGGTATTTAAAATGTTATTTTAAAACACACTTTTTGGTAAAATCCACAAAATTGTTACTATAAAGGAAGGACTACTACTCATCTTGAGTGTGCATGCATATGTGTGCAGAATCTTTTGTGGTTTCTGAAAAAATAGAAACTTTATGCAAGACTGTTGGGCATGTCACAAAACTAAGCACCCAAAATGCCCATTTTTCAAGACAAAATTGTTTACTAAACACATTTTGGTACATGCACAGATAAAAGAAACATTTTATATGATTCTTACAACTATTTAGAGCTGAAATACACAAATGAATGATATCTCATTGTTTTATTTGATTTTTTATTGTTTAATAAATAGGATAGGTCACAATGACCCAGTTTTCAGGAGAGTTACCCAGATGATAGAAAGCAAAGGGAAAAGGCAGAGTCGAAGAGAATGGCAGATTAGAGGAAATTACAAGCATAGAACTTCCAGAAGGTGGGGGCACTACGTTTTTACAAAATACCCCCCCCCCCCCTAAAATTAAGAAAACAAACCAACTAGGTCTATACTTTATGAAAGAATCGACATCCAAAAGACACTAGGACAACTCCAATCGATATCCAGGCGGCTCCGGACGGCATCCGGACGGCTCCAGACGGCAATTAGTAGGACCGCCTGTTGTCGATACTATCACTATCAAAAAAGGTATCACATGTATCATCAGTAAACTCCAGCAGTCCCCCTGTGGGGATACCGGCGGGTCTTTTGTATTATATAAATAGTTCCCCCACCTTCTGGAAGTTCTGTGCTTGTTACTTCCTTTAAACTGTCACTCTCTTTGACTCTGCCTTTTCCCTTTGCTTGCTGTCATCTACTAGATCTGTCTGCCTTTCCGGTCCATTCTCCCGCCTTTTTTCAATAAACACAAGTTTTCAAAAAGATTTCCTCCAGCCGAAGTCGGACATGCTGGGCCTAATTATGTCTTACCTAGGCACATGACGGCAGCATGATGCATCTGCACTCATAATTGACAGGGAACTGTCTGAGCGATCGAAGAAGAAGAAGAAACTCCAGCAGTCCAGTTGTTTTTTCCAGTTTTCTGCATGTGCATCAGTTACGTTGGCAGAAAACCAATTCTGGTCATGAATCATGAATCGTTTTTTGTTGCTTTTTTTTTTAAAAAAGGGAGGTGGAAGGGGGAGGGGGGGGGGGGGGGGGAGGAGGAGGGTAAGCCACTTTTGCAGATCCCTACAGAATAGTCATGTGTGACTGTGACTGATGACTCATGATTGGATTCGGAAGGCAGTACAGTCCTGAAACAATTCCTCCTGCATCAGTGCATGTCATTCTTCCCATTTCCTCATTGCACATGCTCATTGAGCCATGTCAGCCTGCGAGTGTGCGGCTTAGTGTGAAAGCACTTCTAGCACCATGGGCTAATACATTTGTCACGCATGTGGAGTCCAAGTAACGGTCGTGCATGACACACTTTGCATGCATCATGCGGGGCCCGGATGTCCTCCGGCTAGACCGGGGCATTAATCGGTCGTGTATGACTTTGAACTCATCTAAGTTCCCTCTACCACACGTCTCCCCCTACCCCTGCCCCCCCCCCCCCCCCCCCCCACCCCCCCCCCCCCCACCCACCCTCTTTTAATTTAAAAAAAAATCAAAATCAATCTTCAGTATCTGACTAACCTCAGGACTGCCTAAGGCAAAGAAGAAGAAGAGAAGAAGAAGAAATGCACTGCCAAGTACCCTGCCATGTGTTTGTCTATTTTTAGAGCTTATGTTTGATTACAGGCAACGCATGTGCATTCGTAAAAATAGTTACTCCCCTCTTGTTGGTAGAGATGCAATGTAACAAACAAAAAAACATGGCGCTAGAAGAGTTTTAACCCTCTTGCATTCGCATTTGTGATAGAAAAAACTTCTTCTAGTGTTCAGATTCTTTCACACATTTTCAGGAAAATCTGTCTTTTGAAGCACACAGAGCGCCATACAGTTACTATCGCATCACTGCAAGTGAGAAGCTTCTTCATAGTGTGTGTATAACAAGCCAGAAGTTAGTGCGTGATAAAAAAGCCTTCAGAGGGGGTCTCAGAGTGGGGGCAAGCTACGGGCGGTTTAGGGCGGCTTGAATACACAGAGGCAACTTCCGGCTGGGCGGTTTGGGGTGGAATGAATGCAAGAGGGTTAAGTAGCTACATCAATATCTCGGCAAAGATGTAGATTAATATCTTCCCACTTAGTTTCTTGGTTCTTTCCATGTAGATTGAGTAACGGTACTTAAACCTCTATATTTTAAAAAAAAATTATGGTTATGGCGCATATGTGTATTGCGGTGACCAGGACTATTATTTCACACCAGGAAATATTTTTTTGTGACAACTTTAGTAAGTTAGTTTATTGGCTATTGTATGGATCCACACATATAATTTATAATTAGGACCATTTTAAAACTTATGATGATTTGAAGGCAGAAAAGTGTAAGAAAGATGGTGCTCTCCATAGAAAAAATGATCAATAGATTATGACCTTCTCTTGTGGGTGAAAATTTGGAGATGGAGAGATATATCTCAGTGTCTCCCACAATATATGAATAATATACTCATATATTGTGGGAGACACTGACAGAGAGAGAGAGAGAGACAGACAGACAGACAGACAGACAATCCTGTGCATGGTGATGACCAGCCTTTACTCTTTATCACTTTACAGTACTGTTACTGTGTTGTGCAGAAGAGCTATCCACAAGGTTCAAGTCTTCTGCTGGGTGATGGCCAGCCTTTACTGTTCACCACTGTGCCGTGCAGTGTACTGATGCTGTGCTGTGTTCACTGTGCAGAGGAGTCGAGCGCCCTGGCAGAGGAGCTGTCTCACAAGGTTCGAATCCTCTGCTAGGTGATGACCAGCCTTTACTGTTTACCACTTTACTGTACTGTTACTGTGTTGTATTCACTGTGCAGAGGAGTCGAGCGCCCTGGCAGAGGAGCTGTCCCACAAGGTTCAAATCCTCTGCTAGGTGATGACCAGCCTTTACTGTTTACCACTTTACTGTACTGTTACTGTGTTGTATTCACTGTGCAGAGGAGTCGAGCGCCCTGGCAGAGGAGCTGTCCCACAAGGTTCGAATCCTCTGCTAGGTGATGACCAGCCTTTACTGTTTACCACTTTACTGTACTGTTACTGTGTTGTATTCACTGTGCAGAGGAGTCGAGCGCCCTGGCAGAGGAGCTGTCCCACAAGGTTCGAATCCTCTGCTAGGTGATGACCAGCCTTTACTGTTTACCACTTTACTGTACTGTTACTGTGTTGTATTTACTGTGCAGAGGAGTCGAGCGCCCTGGCAGAGGAGCTGTCCCACAAGGTTCGAATCCTCTGCTAGGTGATAATGTCCTGATGCTGTGCTGTGTTTACTGTGCAGAGGAGTCGAGCGCCCTGGCAGAGGAGCTGTCCCACAAGGTTCGAATCCTCTGCTGGGTGATGACCAGCCCCAACAACCTGCAGTCCAAGGCGCAGCATGTGTACGCCACCTGGGCCAAGCGCTGCAACAAGGTGCTCTTCATGAGCTCCAAGCCGCCCGACTCCGCCTCAACCCTCCCTGTGGTGGCGCTGCCAGTCAGCGAAGGTCGCGACAACCTCTGGGCCAAGACTAAAGAGGCGTTCAGGCACGTGTATGAGAACCACTTCGAGGACTTCGACTGGTTCCTGAAAGCTGACGACGACACTTTTGTGGTGGTGGAAAACCTGCGGTATTTCCTGAGCGACAAGAACCCGGCGGAGGCGGTGTTTTATGGGCGAAGGTTCAAGCCGTACGTCAAGCAGGGCTACATGAGCGGGGGAGCGGGGTACGTGCTGAGCAAAGAGGCCCTGCGCAGGTTTGTGCAGTCATCGTTGGGTGACGAGGCCCACTGCAGGAAAGATGCGGGGGGTGCCGAGGATCTGGAGATGGGAAAGTGTCTGCAGCAGGTGAGTGGAAGATGGACAGCGGTCATTATATTAACTCACTCGGCACTGGCCGATTGCTTCCCCTTACAACCGTTTAGGACGGGGCCATTCGACTAGGTTCGAAAACCCATCACCACAAAAAAGTTTTGAAAAGTTATGGACTGATATTTTCAGATAAGATTGCTAACACCATGCACTAAACGATCGTAAAATATCAGATTCCATACCTTCGTCGTTTGTCTCCTATTGACGAAAACAGCTAACACATAGAAAGAAGGAAAATTCCACATTCCGACCCCCCTCTACAACCAAACCTGAATGGGAAGTCTGCAATGATTGGTTGATTTCAAGAGAGGCAAGGTCAAAGCAAACTGAAAATAGGTTATGACTTTGCACCGGAAAGCTGGTTACACGCCAGAAATCAAAACCTTGAAAACTCTTATGAGCCGGAGCCGGGCCATTCATCCTAAACGGTTGTGCGAGCCATGAGCCGGCTCCGGCTCATTCGTCCCGAGTGAGTTAATTGTATAACGTCCAGAGCAGGGGGTCACAATCAGCGCACTAAGCGTGCTCTGGATTTGACTTAGGTGGGCCACCTGGATGTGTGTGTGTGTGTTGAAAAGAAAAAAGTCAGTTCCATCTTCTGACAGCAAGATTCAATTAACAAATTCACTGATTCATCGTGTACATGTATCCAAGAATCTGCTGTATTCATTCCTTTGATATAATCCTATCAAAGACGAGTGGGTTTTTTGTTATGATTCATCTTCATCTTCATCCTTTAGTGGGTTTTTTGATTGTTTGTTTGTCTCATCTTCTGGGCTGTACAGTGGCTTTGCTCCCACACTGCTCATTCCGAATCCCAACTCGCAGCCACACCCCCCGGCTTGTGAGGTCAGGGTGTCTGAGATCAACAGTCCAAAGGGAGCAAATTTATGTTAGGCCGTCAGGATGCAACCAACTGAGGAGACACTGCACTGCTGCTGAGTCACTTCTGTGGAGTTCAGTGGAGCCTGTTCTGAGCTAACATATGCAGGACACCAGCTACTAAGCCCCCTACTGACGACAATAATGTCTTAGTCATGGAGCCAGCGTGAGTGAGGTCCTTCCCCGAGGAAGCCACCACGACCGTCTACCGACAGCTCCCCAGAACATACTGATTCATACTGATTCCCATGGCTTTGACCCGAACGCACCAAGGCATAGACTGGATTGGAAATCGAAGGTGAGATCACCTTGAGAGCATGGCATTTACATTTTAAAGCCACAGAGTTTGAGACATAATTTTCTTTTCGAAGATTGATGGAAATGAGGCGGATGACTATGATGATGATGCTATGGAGTTCCGTATCGGTCTGAGACTACATCACAGTACATGACAGAGCTGTACTACTCTACGCTTCCTTTCGCAATGATATCCCCACATAAACCAGGCTGGAGAACTACAGACACCTGCAGTGTTGGTCATGCAATTAGTGCAACACTCTCAGAATCGCATCCATGAATCGGATGAAGCTCGACTTCGTGGTTTCAGCCTTCCCATTGAGTCCGTATTAACCACTCACTCTGGGTAGGAGTCTGAAAAAACCCCTCGCCTCTGCTGGGATTCGAACCCGAGACCTCCCAGCCACGGCGGCTGGTTGTAGATTTGTTTTCTCATGAATAGCCGTGTTATGTCTGCCACCAGGTGGGGGTGCAGGCGGGGGACAGTCGGGACGAGTTAGGCAGGGAGCGGTTCCACCCCTTTGTGCCAGAGCACCACCTGATCCCAGGTATCCTGCCCAAGAACATGTGGTACTGGAGCTACAACTTCTACCCGGCCAAACAGGTATGCTATGGTATGGTGTGTGTGTGTGTGTGGGGGGGGGGGGGTTGTATGTGTTTGTCGATCTCTCACACAAGTTTCCTGTCACGCTGTCGTTCTACGCCAAACAAAAAAATATAACTTTTGCCTTATGATTGTCTTAAAAACTGGGAGTAGGTTTACATAGGTTTGGGCAAGTTATATTGTGACTGACCTATCGCTGTGTTGCCGTGGTTGGGGGTGGGGAGTGTTGACGTGTACGGGCCCTTTAATGTGTATGTATTTATTGTCATGGAAGCTTTTATTGTATTGCATTGTATTTTGTATTCTTTTATATTGACTGCAAGACAAATTTCCTTGTTTTTTAAATGGGGATAATAAATAATTGATTGATTGACATAGCTACAACTTCTACCCGGCCAAACAGGTATGGTATGGTGTGTGTGGGGGGGGGGGGGGGTGTATGTGTTTGTCGATCTCTCACACAAGTTTCCTATCATGCTGTCGTTCTACGCCAAACTAAGAAATAGAACTTTTGCCTTATGATTATCTTAAAAACTGGGAGTAGCTTTACAGAGCTCAGCATCTTGTTATTGTATGGCAGGGCCCAGAGTGTTGGAGCGACTACGCCATCACATTCCAGGATTATGGACATTATAGAAATGTTATTCATCAGTTTTGTCATTATTGTTATTGTTTCATGTTATTGTATGGCAGGGCCCAGAATGTTGCAGTGCCTACGCCATCACGTTTCACTACTATAGAAATGTTAATTACAGTGGAACCTCCCTTTATTTCATGAACCACCATTATTTCAGACAAGACGAAAATAAAATCGGCAACACCGTGTTAAAAGAGCGATATTTCGAATTATTATAAAATCTTTGTCCAGCTAAAAACGTTGGCCAACTGAATGTTTGAAGCAACGAGTCATCCCCATGTCATCCAAAAAAACAAAAATAAAATAAGTGATTAAAGCTCGTATTTCAGCAAGTTGCACGTGCGGGAATCAGTAGCACGTAGAGGAAAAGAAAGGAAAAAGAAGACAAGAAAAGAAAGGAAAAGAAGAAGAAAGAAAGAAGAATCACCATTGTTTCATATTATTGTACGGGCAGGGCCCAGAATGCTGCAGCGACTACGCCATCACGTTCCACTACGTCAGCCCCAACATGATGTACGTGCTGGAGTACCTCATCTACCACCTCAAGCCTTACGGCGTCGCCGTGTTGCAGCAGTGCGACGCCGCCGCCCAGCAGCAACCCACCCGAGACGCCCCTGCACCGGGCCCCGCCCGCGGCAGCCCTCTCCGGGTGGCTCGCTCGACCAGACTGCCCTCCGTTGGCGATTCGAACGCGCAGAATGCTGGTGGTAGGGAGAAGGAAGGGGCTGCGCTGAGAAGCGTTTCTTCTTCCTCGGGTGTGGGGAGTCCGGGCGGGGCGGGGGTTGAGAAAACGACTGGAGAAGAGGAGGAGAGAAATACGGTTTTGGGTGCAGGTAGGGATGATGGTGGTTTGAAGGAGGAGCGGGTCTCCGCGTTGGTTTGAAAGGAGAATGTGTGTGTGTGTGTATGTGTGAGTGACTGTGTGTGCAGGGCTCCCAGGGACCCCCATTTGGGGATCTATGAAGTACTAGAATTCTAAAGGACCCTCTAAAAGAATGTGCAGGGGGTCCCAGGGATGCACTAGAAAAATTCTTTTTGGCATTCACAATGCCATTGGGACCCTCTATCCCGCCTCTGGGACCCTCTATCTTGTAGGTGGAGGAGTCCCTGGGACCCCTTGTTTTGCGGGACAATTGGGAGCCCTGGTGTGTGGGTGTGTGTGTATGTATGTGACTGTGTATGTGTGTGTGTATGTGACTGTATATGTATGTGTGTGTGTGTGTGTGACTCTCTGTGTGTGCATATCAACGTTTGATCGGCTTAGGATTGAGCAAAGGGAATGGTTGTTTGATTGTTTGAACGAAACATAATCATGTGCCTGGTGCGCTGATCTTACTCTCTATGGGTCACTCTCCAAAAATGTACACCCAAAATGAAAGATTGATACGGAAATGGCTGTTATTTTGATCTGGGTGGCTTCTCAACTAGGCTGTAAATAGAATACATGATCCCAGGTAGACTTATAGACTGTTTGCTTTTTTTTAAATGCCTCAATTCAACTTACGATTGAGTCATGTATGAATAGACGATTTTCGGAAAAAAAAATAGGGGAGAGCACTTCGTGAAAATTAGAGTCACTTACTTCCATTACTCGCTCGAATACCATTGTAACAATGGCGTCAAAGCTTGAAACAGCAGGATGCGAGTCAGCGACTTGCAAACATTTTTTAAAGAAAAATTAGAGGTGGCCAGTTGCCACAAACTGATAAAACTTGTAAAAATATAAATGACATACATTTCAGAATGACGCACAGTGTTCTAAGTGCTGTATGTCTGCTCAAACACACGAGGTTTATATTTCTGGAGAGTGAAGTGACCCAATCTTTTTTTCCTTTTTAGAGGTGGTGGAGGGGGGAGGGGAGGGGGTAGCACTTTTCTTTTTTTTGTTAGAGTGAGAATGCGGGTTAGACTGGGGGGAAAAAAACAAGTTATATATAAGCGTAGATATTTAACTGCCGTGTCTTGCTTTAACTACATATACTCATTCTCTGTACATTTTGATATGATGGGATTATATATTATACAGTGGATATGTTTTAATGATTATATTGCGAAGAAATTTGGGTGTATGTGATCTTTATGAAAATGCCCTACGTTTATTGCTTATATCCTCATTTTAGAGTATGTTTTTTCAGAAACTGTTGCATTTTTCGTGACAAATGTTTTTGGAAAGTTTATTTGACCTTTTTTTTTCTTCTTTTTTTTGCGTTAGCGTTAGCACTTTGTGACAGATTTCTTTTTTTTGTAGCAGCATTTTTTAAAAAAGCCATTCACCATCATGTTTTTTGGTGTGTGTTTTTTTTTTTAGAAGTATTGCATTTCATTGCGAATGTTGTTTGTGTTTGCGTGGTTTTGTTTTTCATTTGTGATCAAAGTTTGCCTTGTTTTGAAAGGATTGCCATCATATTGAGCATTTGTCCAAGATCCTTCATAAAATTGATATATGGTTGAGGAAACATTGAGGTGGATTTGGGAGCCCAAAATCAAACTCAAAGTTGTTCCAAGCTTTTGATGGAAAAGTACAACATGATCAAAGATATAATCTGAGATTATTATCATTCCGCTTGTCCCTTGTAACTTGCGAAAGGTACTGTTGTTGAAGTATTGTGTACTATTGTGTAGCATGTATGGTTATTATTTACGGAATACCCCCCCCCCCCTCCCCCCCGTCTCTTTCTCACCCCAACCTTTTGCACACACACACACACACACACACCCTCCGCCTTCTACCCTATGGCGTATCATTAATCGTTATTTTTTTACATTTAAATATGAAGTTACATTCATAATGATTAGCGCCGGTGATCAACCAATGCAAGTTTGGTTTAACCCTTTCGCCGCCATCCCTTCTTCAGCCAAGAAATACCATTATATTAAACTTAACTGGGTAGAGAGAAAAAAGGTATGTGCAATATAGGGAATTTCTCTGTGACATGCACAACATTAGGCCTGCCCTTTACCTCCGAGAATTAAGAAAATAGGGTCTTCAGATAACAGGCCATGATTTGATGCCTTTTAAGCTGGAGACAGACTATGCGACTGCCTTATATGATTCGATCAGGTCATGACGTTGACCAGAATTTGTTTCCCGCACAGAAGAGGTCACAAGCCATCTGACTCGATCAGACTCGATCAGTGAAATTTAGAACCCGCCCTATTCGGCCCTGTCACCTGACTGGGCCCGACTGAGTCAGACTGATCGAGCAGCATGGTATGTAAATGAGGTGAAACGTCACGACCTGATCGAGTCACATGAGGCAGTCACATAGTCTGTCACCGGCTTTAGTGACATGGGTGTTAAACCATTGTGGTGCATAAATGCGACATTGGCAGCGAAAGGGTTAAAAATTTAAAAAAAGGAAAAAAAAAGCCCAGTCGCATGTATGTGTGCTGCAATCATGGTAACATGTATGAAAGCATTGTAGGCTTTTTTTACAAACATTTTTTTAAATTATTATTAAAGTGTGTCAAACTGTTTTAACCCTTTCACCACCAATGTTGCCATTTTAGGTACCACGTTGACCCATGTCGTTTAAAGGCATCAAATGAAGGCATTTTTAGGTACCACGTTGATTTAACACCCATGTCGTTTAAAGGCATCAAATCAAGGCATTTTTAGGTACCATGTTGATTTAACACCCATGTCGTTTAAAGGCATCAAATCAAGGCATTTTTAGGTACCATGTTGATTTAACACCCATGTCGTTTAAAGGCATCAAATGAAGGCATTTTTAGGTACCATGTTGATTTAACACCCATGTCGTTTAAAGGCATCAAATCAAGGCATTTTTAGGTACCATGTTGATTTAACACCCATGTCGTTTAAAGGCATCAAATGAAGGCATTTTTAGGTACCATGTTGATTTAACACCCATGTCGTTTAAAGGCATCAAATCAAGGCATTTTTAGGTACCACGTTGATTTAACACCCATGTCGTTTAAAGGCATCAAATCAAGGCATTTTTAGGTACCATGTTGATTGAACACCCATGTCGTTTAAAGGCATCAAATCAAGGCATTTTTAGGTACCATGTTGATTTAACACCCATGTCGTTTAAAGGCATCAAATCAAGGCATTTTTAGGTACCATGTTGATTTAACACCCATGTCGTTTAAAGGCATCAAATCAAGGCATTTTTAGGTACCATGTTGATTTAACACCCATGTCGTTTAAAGGCATCAAATCAAGGCATTTTTAGGTACCATGTTGATTGAACACCCATGTCGTTTAAAGGCATCAAATGAAGGCATTTTTAGGCACCACGTTGATTTAACACCCATGTCGTTTAAAGGCATCAAATGAAGGCATTTTTAGGCACCACGTTGATTTAACACCCATGTCGTTTAAAGGCATCAAATCAAGGCATTTTTAGGTACCACGTTGATTTAACACCCATGTCGTTTAAAGGCATCAAATCAAGGCATTTTTAGGTACCATGTTGATTGAACACCCATGTCGTTTAAAGGCATCAAATGAAGGCATTTTTAGGCACCACGTTGATTTAACACCCATGTCGTTTAAAGGCATCAAATCAAGGCATTTTTAGGCACCACGTTGATTTAACACCCATGTCGTTTAAAGGCATCAAATCAAGGCATTTTTAGGCACCACGTTGATTGAACCCTTTCGCCGCCAGCCATTTTTCAGCCAAAAGATCCCATCATACTTATCTGTGTCAAGAAAAAAAATCATGCAATTTTTGGAATTCCTCTGTGACATGTATAGCATAAGGCCTATCCTTACCTCCCAAAATTAAGAAAATAGGCTCTTTGGGTAAAGGTCAAGATGTGCCAACCCCCCCTACATTTCTCGGTTAACTCCATTTTTCTGTTTTTGCCTTTCTTGCCAAACATAAAGCTGAATTTTAGGAACATTTTCACCTAATTATCTTTTTGGAATAACCCTAAACCTACCCCTACCCCCCCCCCCCCCCCCCCCCCATAAGACGGAAAAACGCAATGAACCACGACTGTGACAAATGCGGCGGTGTACTGCACTACATAGGGGGGTTAGGGTTAGGGTTAGTATTCCCAAAAGATAATTAAGTGAAAATGTTCCTAAAATACAGCTTTATGTTTGGTAAGACAGGCAAAAACGAAAAAATGGAATTAACCGAGAAATGCAGGGGGGGTGGGGTGGGGTGGGGTGGGGCACATCTTTACCTTTACCGCTCTTTGGATAACAGACCCAAGTTTGATGCGTTTTAGTGACATGGGTGTTAAACCATTGCGGTGCAAAAACGCGACATTGGCTGCGAAAGGGTTGAAACACCCACCCATGTCATTTGAAGGCATCAAATCAGGGTCTGTTATTATCCGATGACCTTATGTTCTAGATTGTAGGAGACATGGATAGGTCTTATTTCATCCTTGCCATAGGGATGCAGATCTATGCTAGTGTTGCAGATGCCATCTTTTTTTCTCTCTGCCCAAGCCAGTGTGACAGAAAAGTTGCGTTGAAAATTGGCAGACAGTAAATGAATTACCGTAATTTACGGACTATAAGGCGATACTTTTTTTCCCAGACTGAGACCCCTGCGCCTTATAATGTGACTGATAATATAGTAAGAAACCATAATAACAAAATCTGAATTTTGTGCAAAATTTGGGGGGTGCGCCTTATAATCAGGTGCGCCTTGTAGTCCGTAAAATACGGTAAACGCATGAATTCTAAGACAGAGCACCAGCATTTAAAAACAATTATTTTCTTTCTTTGAATTAGATGGTTGGTTGATGGCTTCGTCTAAGATAGAGCGTCAGCTTTTTTTGCTTTTTTTGTTTTCGTCAATGGTTGGTCGATGGTTTCGTCTCAAACGTGCTGCTTGCAGGCAAGCATGCGTTAACCCTGATGTTCTCGTTAGTTTTTTTTAGAAATGGTCAGCATTTGTTCCTATATAATAAAGTCTAGGTATTACGTGTAGATCGTTCTGGTTCTGGTTCTGATTGGATATTTGACGAAAGTCGTGAGTCGTGTGTTGTTGGTCAGGTATTTTTTGGTATTTTTGTTTGTTTGTAGTATATTCAAGTCACAGAGACTTATCTCTGTGAAGTTCGGGCTGCTCTCCCCCGGAGAGCGCATCGCTGCAAGCACAGTGCCTACACATTTTTTTTTTTTTTTTTTTGGGGGGGGGGGGGGGGCAGGCTGAGGAGGGGGGGGGGGGCAGAATTGGGAAACCTAGCTATCAATTTGGTCATACCAGGCAGCGGGATTTCTCCCTGTTCTTACCAACTTTCAACTGCCGTGGGATTTTTGCGTGCGTAAAGCACACGGGTCAGACTAGCTTTAAGTCCCCATCCGAAGGACTCGACGTTCAGTTCGATTTTCCTGTCGAACTAGAAAGAAAGGGCGAGGCCAGGATTCGAACCCGTGTCACTCACGTTGCAGTCACGCATTACATTTTGCAGGCGAACGTCTTAACCACTCTGCCGCCTTTCTCCATCAGGTGCAGGTATATAAGGGAGATTGCCCCCGATGACTTACACAGTGCCCACTCTTGGGTAGCCCTTTAGATCTTCTATCACTACGGGCAAATTTATGCATTCGCCCAAGACATCACTCCACACTCCCACCAAATGCAAAGACATTCACTGCCACAGTACCCTGCCATGTGTTTTGTCTATTTTCGGATGCTTGTTTCTTCCATCAAAGCAACTCTTGAAAGAAATAGTCACTCCCCTCTTGTCGGTTGAGATGCAATAGACGATTTTCGGGAAAAAAAGTAGGGGAGAGCACTTTGTGAAAATTAGAGTTGTTTACCTCCATGACTGCAGGGTTCATAAGGGCCTTACCAGTCCTTATAAGTCTTGACCAATTGAAATCTCCAAGTAAGGCCTTACAAGTGCTTACGTTCACTTCAAGGTCCTTACAAGTCCTTACAGCTGCCAAAAACTGCCTTGAGCAGCAAGACCATACTCAAAATAGATCGCAGAAGCAGCGATTTTACACTTGAGAAACGTCGCTCAGCACCTACTTCACCTTACCCCCCCCTCCCCCACCTTCCGGTTTCAATTGACCGCTTAGCAGACGAACGATGCACCGCGAGTTGTCAAGAGAAATTGGACTGAAACCTCGTTCTTTATCCTGGTGTCGTTTTGCGAGAAAACACGTATATCTGTGTCAGCCATAGTTTTTCTATCTGCTTAGACATTGTTCACAATGCTGGGAAAGTGTTCCTTTCAAGATCGTTGGCTAAAAGATGGACATTATCCTTAGG
Organism: Phymorhynchus buccinoides; assembly: GCA_017654935.2. Taxonomy (NCBI): domain Eukaryota; kingdom Metazoa; phylum Mollusca; class Gastropoda; order Neogastropoda; family Raphitomidae; genus Phymorhynchus; species Phymorhynchus buccinoides. Next base: position 19,719,592 of record CM065683.1, on the reverse strand, counting down.
CCTACAGGTCCTTACAAGGTCCTTACTTGGAGATAGCTGAAAGCCCTGGGAACCCTGCTCTGACAAACTGAATTTTGTGTAAAATTTGGGGGGTGCGCCTTGTCCGAAAAATACGGTAGGACACATTTTCTATTGCTCAGAAAAGGTTTGCGTTGCATTTGGGTGAAGGAAATGTGTTTAACGTTCTCCGACCTGGTACAGGTTCATATGGGACATTTATATATGTGACCCGGCACCACGAAAGGGACATTAAGTCGCTGGGCTAGTTTCTCACTACAGGCTTGTAAAGTCAAAAATCTAATTCTTTTGTCAATTTTGAGTTACGGGTATATTCATGTTCTCTAACATCTTATCTTTTATAGTTATAAAGGACAATCTTTTATATTGTTTCTAAATGGTTTTGTAAGTGCTTTAAAACGAGTAGGTCAATGCATTTTTTTCAGCTAGGCTAGACTTTAGACTGCGTTTTCTTAAAATGGCCGACGCTCACCCTACTAACTTTAAATGCTCATAACTTTGGAACAGAAAAAGATGCAAGAATGGTTCTTGTATCATTAGAAAAAGAATTGTCTGAAGTTGCAAATATATAATTTTCTCAGAATGGTCAGTTTGACACTTAATGTCCCTTTCGTGGTGCTGGGTCACATATATGAACGATAGTGGGTCGATCCTGGAGGTACTGCAATCCCAGGAAAGACCCACTTGCATTTGGGTGATGAGAAGTGAGCCATGAGTCCTGCCCAAAGTTTGCAGAATTTGCGTCATTTTTTTTTTTTTTTTTTTTTTTTCTTTTTTTTTCAGATCTTTTTTCTCTAACTATGGTCTGCAGTGTCTTGTTCATTTCATGTGTCTTAAATAAGTGTGTGTATGTGTGTGTGTGTGCGCGCGCACATGTGTTGATTGCTTACATTAGCTGGATACCGTACTTGTCTGTTTTGTATTTTTTGTGTGGTGATTTTCTTTTTTTTATTTTCTTTTTTTTTAAAATATGGCCCAAGTTTTTTTTGTTTTTTCTTTTTATGGCTCATTTGATCAAAATGCATTTTACAAATTGAATGCATTTATACTTATAGATATAAACATGGGGGTGGTAAAAAAAAAAAAAGGATAATTAAATTTTCCCATTTAAGATCTTTCTTTTCTTCTGATGACTTTTTGCATTTGAGGACAGTTATCGGGTATTGTTTTCAAATATGTTGCTTTACATTTTTTAGACTTAAAAAAAACTGATAGATGCATTTTGCTTGTCATTATGCAAGCAAATGTGACAGTGTTTACAAACAATGCCACTCACCGATGGTTTGCAATATGATGTTGCCGCAATTCATTGTTTTGGAAACATTATTGATTGAGATTAAAAATTGTTGAGCTTGCTTTTATTAGTGCTTCCCTTGGTGGATCATTATTGGAATATTTGGAATTATTGGTGGAATATTGGACATGCAAACTGTAGAATTATTAGTTCCGTTATTAATTCTATTTGTTCTATTTGATGTCATGATGTACAAGTGTTTTCTATGTTTAGTAGACTTGTAAAAAAAAGTGTTTTTTTGTGTTTCACTTTCATCATTATATTTTTTAATTACCATATTTTTCGGATCATTGGGCGCTGCTGTGTATAAGGCGAATAGGGCAGTTTGCAAGAAAAATCTAAAAAAATTTAAAGTAAAAGGCGCCCTCGTTTATAAGGTGATATTCACCTCACAAAAGAAAGTCGAAGCTTGAAGCCCGTACGCGTCCTGTAAACGCTTACCGACCGACGTTACTGCTGTCATAAACGAGAGTTGGCTCCCTTCTCAAATAATCGAACTTCCGTTTGAGCGGCTTCATGTTGTTGTGTTTGGACAATTCTTCGCGAAAACTGATAGAATTATGGCATTTTAAGCTCTACAACGATGCTTTTTACATCCAGTGAAGGGTTATGGCATCTGTTGGACGGTATCTCGGACGATAATAGAGATTTTGAAGCATTTTAACGTGAGTATTCGTCGTATCGGCGACTCGTGACCACTTTCGATGTTGTGACTCACAGTAGACTGTACTGAACACGGCAATCGTTGCCTCTCATCTCACGATTTTGTTCACCAATAGGGCGCCCTCGTTTATTAGGCGCATAGGTCGAAATTGGAGAGAGAAAAATATCGCCTTTTAACCCGGACATTACGGTAATGTTAAGAGAAAGATCCTGCTTGATTTGTTTTTAAATTCAGAAACGGGGTACTGAAACAGGATTTTCTTTATTAACCCATTAATTGCCTTAGAAAAATTTAGAGAAAAAAGAAAAAAAGAAAAGACTTAGGGTCAATCTGTCGAAATGATCTACAGATATGACCTGCTTGACTGCATAGTTATCACTCCGTTATTTCCTTTCATCTGACGATGTCATCAAATACGTGTAGTACATTGAAAGGCATTCGACTCAGTGATAGTAATTTTATCAGGCAGGTAAACTTTTTGAAGAAAAGGCTAAACGAAGTGAGAAAATTAAAATTGCAGATTTTTTTAACGTTTTTCTTTTTTGTAAATGTAATTGAAGCAATTGATGTTTCACAAGTAAAATGCATCTTTTTTATTCTCTCTGCATTGAATACTGAGTCTTTTTTTTTTTCTCCTTCTGGTCGATTAAAACTTGAGTGTAGGGAGAGCTCCCTTTGTTTGCATTTTGTAATATGTGCTGTGGTTTTTTTGGTGTGTGATATCTTTAAAAGAGTTGCAACATATTTAGCTGAAACTCTAGTTACACAGGTTTGGTTTGTACTGGTATGTTTTGGATAGAAAATGTTGAGACGTTTGGTTTCTGAACGGACCACAGTGTAAACTTGATCCACGTGATAGTTTGGATGAAAGTTTTCATGTTACATATATATACATGGGTGAAAATAGTTCAGGCATACTCCTGAAATCAGGATTGGAAAAGCTGATAGAAAGAGTCTTCACGATTGGCCATCTTGTTGCCCGGGAACCACGGTCTTGTAAAATCAAACTTTTTCTGCCAACATTGATGGCAGTTTAAAACAAGATGATAGAGATGCAATAGACTATTTTCGGAGAGAAAAAACTAGGGTAGAGCACTTCGTGAAAATTAGAGTCGTTTACCTCCATTACTCGGCCAAATACCATAGCAACAATGGCGTCAAAGCTTGAAACCGCAGGATGCGAGTCAGCGACTTGCAAACCTTTTTTTTTAGAAAATTTTGGGGTGGCCAGTGGCCACAAACTGATAAAACTTGCAAAATGTGATGTAAAAATATATGATTACATCAATTTCAGAATGACGCACGGTGTTCTAAGTGCTGTATGTCTGCTCAGACACACGAGGCGAGAGCTGGGGATCTACCTGATGGTAGATTTAGAGTAACTTCCCCTGTTTGACCGATTGAATTAGGCAAGATCACTCCCACGCACACCATGAAATTACTCCCCTTAACCCTCTCTCTACTACAGAAGCTGAATGCGCCCGATTTGTTTTTTATCACTGGCTCCCATGTGCGCCGATTGTGGCCGCTGAACGCCAGGTCTAGTACGTTCACTTTCACTTTCTCCCTACCCACAATGCAATATACTAAGTTAGGTCTTCCTGTTCCTGACTCTCCCTGGTCCATTTTTGGTCTTTACAGCAAGGGAAAGCACCCACTAGTATTTTTGAACGGAATTTTCAAAGTTTCGCCCAATATTTTTTTTTCTTCACGTGACGCGGGCAGTAATGACCCGGTCGGATGTTTGGAGTGCCATTACGGATTCTTTCTTCTAATTCATGGTTTGTTGTGTAACATTGTGTTAGCTTTCGAATGAAAATATCATCATTGCTATTCAATATGCATCTTTCAGAAATGAAATGTGAGTTAGACTTTATTCTGGGTGATTTTTTTAATGAAAAGATTTGGTGTGACGTTCGGAGTTACTCCCCTTCACTTGGTACTCAGGATCGATTCTTGTTCAGAGTGATCATAGTGAGAGAGTTAATTATTTCTGAACAATTCCTATTCTGACACTATCCTCACCCATCCTGTATACACGGGCACATGCACATTGAACATCACCGTAAAATGCGGACTATAAGCCGCTACTTTTCCCCTTAACTTTGGCCCATGCGGCTTATAGACTGATGCAGCTTGTCTGTGGATTTTTCCAATTTCATATTTATTAGTGTTATAGAATCTGTTTCCTTCCACATTATCCACTATGTTTTAGCTTCATTGGAGCTCAAAACTGGTTTTGACACTTAAAAGATTTGGTAAAGGTCAAGATGTGCCACCCCCCCTACCTATCTCGGTTAATTGTATTTTTCCGTTATTGCCTTTCTTACCATACATAAAGCTGTATTTTAGGAACATTTTTAGCTAATAACCTTTTAATACTAACCCTAACCCTAACCCTAGCCCTAACCCTAACCCTACCCCCCACCGTATAAGACGGAAAAACGCAACGAACCACAACTGTGACAAATCGCGGTGTACTGCAGTACATAGTGGGGGGTAGGGTTAGGTTTAGGGGTAGGGTTAGGGTTAGGGTTAGTATTCCAAAAAGGTAATTAGCTAAAAATGTTCCTAAAATACAGCTTTATGTATGGTAAGAAAGGCAAAAACGGAAAAGTACAATTAACCGAGAAATGCATGGGGGGTGGCACATCTTTACCTTTACCAAAGATTTATAGAAAGTGTCTCAGAGCATTAAATAATAATCATGCTGCAGAAGCAGAATTTCTATTTTTGTGTTGTTTTCAGCTCATGTATTGATTTTTGTGTGGTAAGGTAGGCAAAATCTACTGCTTTTTTCTTTTAAAATTTTCACAACTTAGTTGATATCAGTTTTGAGTCTCTCTTCTCACCATCCTTGTCTAACACAACTAGGAACCAAGAGGGGAAAGTACAAGTTCAACGGTAGAACACTAACAAACGTAAGCATTGTTTTAGTAACAGAGTTGCTAACTCCTGGAACTCACTGCCACCTGAACTAAAAAAATGCACCATCTACTAACAACGCCTTCAAAAATCTACTTGACAAAAATGAAAATGTTAGTGAATTGTATTAGGATTGATATTGCAATCATAGTTTGATTGTTTTCGCTTGCAAATGCAACCTAATTAGAGAAAGCATTCTGGATGGGACGTATTATAAGCCGTGAGGCTTAGGCAGAAGCCAGTCCCTCTACTACTACTACTACTACTACTACTACTACTTAACTTTGTCAGCTTTTTTGCTTGAGTAATTTTCCTGCGGCTTATAAACTGCTGCGTCTTATGTGTGAACAAATAGTCGATATTCTGTCCATTTAAGGGATGGGGCTTATATACAGGTGCGCCTTATAGTCCGGTTTTTACAGTATTTTTTTTAATGCGGTCACCACTTGAGGATTGGGAACATTCAGAGAGCATTGAAACCTGTCATTTCAGGATTGAGAGAATGTTTTAACTTTCACCCATGCATATCGTTTTTGCTTTCTTTATTTTATTTTTTTCCCCTTCTTGTTTCTGTTCTACCTTCGACCACCTTTTCCTACCCTACCTCCACCAGTTTACACTTCATTCCCCTCCCCACCCCACCCCATCCCACTACTCTTGTTTTGCTTTTGCTTACAAGTAAGTATTATGCTGTTGACCCTTTCAACGCCAGCCGTTTTACAGCCAAACCTTTCCATTAACCCTTTCACTGCCAAAGTCGCATTTTAGCACCACAGTGGTTTAACACCTATGTCACTAAAAGGCATCAAATTGGGGTCTGTTATCCAAAGACCCTATTGTCTTAGTTTGGGGAAGTAAGGGTAGACCTTATTTTATATCTGTCACAGAAGAATCCCCCAATACTGCAGATGGATTTTGTTCTCTACCCAGGTAAATTTAATGGAATTTTGGGGCTGAAATGTGGCTGGCGGTGAAAGGGTTAAGCTTACCTGGGTAGAGAAAATATTTCGTCTGCAATATTGAGGATTCCTTTGTGACACGCATAAAATAGGGCCTATCCTTGCCTCGCAAAATGTAGAACAAAAGGTCATTGGATAACAGACCCTCATTTGATGCCTTTCAGTGAGATGGGTGTTAAATCATTGTGGTGCCAAGAGGCGACAGTGGCGATGAAAGGGTAAAAGGAAACATTGCTACGGAATGTGGTCATGAAGTTTTGTTCAGTTTTGACTTTCGTACGAGTTTAACTACGAAAGACCCGTATTTCATTTGATTTGATACCAACAAAATTATGTTGAGATAAGAAAAAAACTGATGCAATGCTGTATCTTCAAAGACAACAATTTAAAACATCAGGACAGGACAGCCCCCCCCCCCCCCCCCCCCCTGGTTTCTCACTCCATCCCCACCCCCCACCCCATCCCCAATTAAGAAATAATTAGAAAAGTGCACCAAAACATGACAAGTTATACCTTTGCATGAATTGTCTTTCTTCATATTTTTGTGTGCAATATTGTACACATGTATTTGAGTCTGAAAAAAAGATTCAGTAGCCAAGCTGTGGAGTGATCTGTGCACAAAATTGGAGTTTGTTTTAAATGGTCTGTTTGTTCAAAATATACTGAAAGGACTTAGATTCAGTATAGCAGTGCACTGTGTTAAATGCAGTACACACGTACATGCACTAAGAACATTCCTTCCGTACTCTCTTACCACAGGGACTTTTTGCTGTCTTCGTACAGGCATGGTAGACCTCCGCAAATCGCTGAAAATTCGCGGAAGTTTGAAACAAAATTATTAAAAAATGCATTGAAATGGCATGAAAAAGTGAAAATTTCACTCATTTATTGAATTTTCTTCGGCCCCCTGGACCCCCAGCCATTTTCCTTGAAAAACACTTTGCCCCCCACTACCATGCCTGGTTGTAACATTTTGGTCGTGTGCCTTTTTTTTCCATTGGGGAAGGTTGAGGGTGGGGTGGGGGTGGGGAAGGTGTCTTTTGTTTTGTATCGCTGTCTAGTTGATAGTGTCTCCTATTTAAGGAAAATCTATAGTCATGTATAGTTAATTTGCTACTAGGTGCATTGCTTTTATGCAAGTTTACATATCATCAGTGAAAGTCAAATTCTTGTATCTTGATTTTTTATGATTTTTTAGTTAGATACATAGTCAGCTCTCTCATTTTCCCCGCCACCTTCCACCAAAAGCTCGTATCTCTAACAACTTTATAATCTGGGGTAAATGAGGTTGTGTAAATAGAAGAAAAACTCGTAAGTCCCAAATTCAGATCTACTTAAGGACAAAAACCTCGTATCTTCGTTCTTTTCAAGTATTTTATAAAATAAAAAAAGTAATTTTAACAAAAGGCAAGACTAATCTCGCAATGTCTTGAACAACATATTCATCATAGTTAATCAATTATGGTAAGCGCTGTTAATTTTTAAAACAGTTTTTTTCATTTTTCTCAAAACTACCAAACTTGAGATACGAGGTTTTTGAATTTCACCGACGATATATATTATGTCAAGCTATGCTTTTGTACTTGTTTTTATCAATCGTTGCTTTGACCCTGAACGGTGTATGCTCAACAGAAAATTATATATAAATTTACAAATAAACTCACCATGTACTTCATGTGAACGGGCCGACTCACAAGTGAGATTTCAGCCGTACAACTTCCCAACCGTGATGACGTCTGTGAGGCAGGATTCTCGTGAAATACTACTGTCTAAGCTAAGCCGATGAAATCCTACTATCTTCGTTCGCTATTTTCATGTAGGCCCCAATACATGTTTGATATGAAAATATAGATATTTCATCAGATTCGTGTACGGGGGGACTACAGATGTAGTGAATGAAACTGGTAGGATTTCATCAGATCATTTAGCAGGCATCAGAACGGCCCGCGGATCCGCAGATTTCCGCGGTTTTGGTAGCCACTGGCCGCAGTTTTGGCACTGCCGGCCACGGTTTATGCTTCATGAGGCAGCGCGATCTTATTCTCAAATGGTATTCTTAAACGGTTTGTCTTCATACTGCGCCTTCGGAAACGAAAAATCGTGGCCATGTTTGTTTTTTCTTCCGAGTTTAGAGCTCTCTAGACTCTTACTTTCACTGTTTCAGAGTTTGTTTTGATGACAGTGATTGTGATTTGGGTTTTAAATGAGTCGATTTAGAGGATATGATCGCGGGAGACTACGATGATGTGAGAACTTTGAACTTTTCCGCGAGAAATCGGGTAGTGAATCATCGCAATGATGCCAACTGTGGACTAGAGTTTTGTGGGGTCCGACTCGATGTCGACTCCCGAGTCATGGCGAGTGTTGTTTGTCCGCGGATTGGACTCTGGAGTATTCTGATGCCTGATTTAGACAGTAGTGCAGTATTTCAAAGGAATCGTGCCTCACATATGTCACAGTTGGGTAGTCGTTCGTTCGACTGCATTGGACGGATTTGGACATTTGGGTCTGTCCCTTTCAAATGCATGCTTTTTCAGATTGACTTTATTTTTTTTAAATCATAATTTACTAAGTTGGATGTTGTGGTTGTTGAATGTAAACACAGTAACATGTTGAACGTGTTTGACATTATTTGAATGTTGGTTGATTCGGTGTGTATGTGTGAGTGTATGTGTGTGTGTGTGTGCGCACGCTTGTGTGTGTGTGTGTGCATGCACGCGCATATGTGTGTGTGTGTATGCGCATGTGTAATATTGTGTAAGCAATATTCAACTTATGATGTTGAATTATTTATTTTTTTAAAGAAAAGAGCATCACTTGACTCAAATTTGTTGCATGTCTATGAGTATGACTTTATTCATGCATGAGCACAAACTATCATAGACGTTTCTGTTTATTTTTATTATTGTTATTTATTTTATTTTATAATGCTCATATTGAATTTAGGTAAATAAGCAGTGATCTGGGTCATTAATTTAAAGTTGGGATCATCGTTAACCCTTCCCATTCCTCCAAAGTCGGAGTGTGGCTGCCCACGTGGTGGGGTAATCAAAAACGGGTCACACACGTAATGTTCTCATCCCTAGCTGGTGCATTTGTACCATAGTGTTCAAGTGCTTCGGCTGTTAGGATGATATCCCTTGAGTCTTTAAGCCAGGGTAAGACAGCAACAAACCCTTTCCCTGCCAGTCGTGTGTCTCAGTAGACACATTAATATTATTATATTGGAACGTTTTGTGTTAGTTTAATTGGTTAACCGTTTTCACCACCAAAGTGGCATTTCAGCACCAGTGATTTAATACCTGTGTCACTAAACGGCATCAAATTGGGGTCTATTATCCAAAGACCCTATTGTCTTAGTTTTGAGAAGTAAGGATAGACCTTATTTTATATATGTCACAGAACAATCCCCAATTCTGCAAATGGATTTTGTTCTATACACAGGTAAAATTAATGGACATTTTTGGCTGAAAATTGGCTGGCGGTGAAAGGGTTAAGATGTTGTTGTTGGTTGTTTTTTTGTTGGCACTCTCAGTTCTTTATAACGGGAGTACATTGCAATTCAAAGAGTGTGTCTGTCTGTCTGTCTGTCGGTGTTTATTGTATGTGTGCATTATGCCTCAAAATGACAAGAATATTTTCCTGTGTGTTATAACTTGGATTTTTTTCTTTGTTACCAATTTCATGACCAGTTGCAATCATTTTTTTCAAGTACATTGCCATTCAAACGAGCGTGTCTGTCTGTCTGTCTGTGTTTATTGTATGTGTGCATTGTGCCTCAAACTTACAAGAACATTATCCCGTGTGTTATAACTTGGATTTTTTTTTTAACGAATTTTTCGACCAGTTGCAATCATTTTTTTCTAGTGCAAATTTCAAAGGCAGGTATGTAACATGCAAGTTTCCTATCATATTAATAAGTTCTCTCCCCCCCCCCCTCCCATTGGAAAAACATAGTTGATGCATAGAATCTTTAAAAATCAAAATTATTCAACAGGTGTTAAGAGCTCTTTAAAAAAAATTAAAAAAATGTGCTGAAATGTAATGCAAGTGAGTTTATTTCATTAAAACAAATGAACTTCACGAACGGTTTGTGGAATGTGTGCAGCCGTGAAAAATGTACCCTCTCTGTACGATTGATTTATTGACGGTTTTCCATGGTTGAATTTTTTTGTCTTCAAACCGCGCAAAACTTTGCTCATTACCTCGCTTTCTGTTTTGCATTGTAATAAGGGATGTCCGTGATGAATAATAATTATGAATTTGGATTGTGATACAAAGTGATTTTCAAGAGTACCAAAAAAACAAGCTATGCTTTCTACGTGTTTTTATTTATCAATCATATCTTGTACAGTTGCTCCTCAACAGAAAATTATACATTAACCAAAAAAAACACTCGACTCACCGTCTGTTTTTGTTGGCTTTTACCTGAAGTGAGTATTTAGACAAGAAATGCTGAAATGTACTAAGTTGTGCATTTGACAAACTGCATTGCTTATGATGTAATTGTCTTTTTTTCTTCTGGGTTTTCTGTGATAAGTTCCGGGCATGTTTCATTTCTCAACTTGCCGCCTTGAGAATAGAAAAAGGATCTGGAAGGGGGGTGGGGTAGGGTTGGAGGGACCGGAGGGTGCGGAGATGACGTCTTTATGAATGAATCAAACGTTTTGTCTTCCGGAAAGTTCTGGGGGGTATAGGGGTTGGAGGGTGCGGAGATGACGTCTTTATGAATGAATCAAACGTTTTGTCTTCCGGAAAGTTCTGGAGGGTATAGGGGTTGGAGGGTGCGGAGATGACATCTTTATGAATGAATCAAACGTTTTGTCTTCTGGAAAGTTCTGAGGGGTATAGGGACCGGAGGGTGCGGAGATGACGTCTTTATGAATGAATCAAACGTTTTGTCTTCCGGAAAGTTCTGGAGGGTATAGGGTTTGGAGGGTGCGGAGATGACATCTTTATGAATGAATCAAACGTTTTCTCTTCTGGAAAGTTCTGGGGGGTATAGGGACCGGAGGGTGCGGAGATGACGTCTTTATGAATGAATCAAACGTTTTGTCTTCCGGAAAGTTCTGGAGGGTATAGGGGTTGGAGGGTGCGGAGATGACATCTTTATGAATGAATCAAACGTTTTCTCTTCTGGAGAGTTCTGGGGGGTATAGGGACCGGAGGGTGCGGAGATGACGTCTTTATGAATGAATCAAACGTTTTGTCTTCCGGAAAGTTCTGGAGGGTATAGGGGTTGGAGGGTGCGGAGATGACGTCTTTATGAATGAATCAAACGTTTTGTCTTCCGGAAAGTTCTGGAGGGTATAGGGGTTGGAGGGTGCGGAGATGACATCTTTATGAATGAATCAAACGTTTTGTCTTCTGGAAAGTTCTGAGGGGTATAGGGACCGGAGGGTGCGGAGATGACGTCTTTATGAATGAATCAAACGTTTTGTCTTCCGGAAAGTTCTGGAGGGTATAGGGTTTGGAGGGTGCGGAGATGACATCTTTATGAATGAATCAAACGTTTTCTCTTCTGGAGAGTTCTGGGGGGTATAGGGACCGGAGGGTGCGGAGATGACGTCTTTATGAATGAATCAAACGTTTTGTCTTCTGGAAAGTTCTGGAGGGTATAGGGTTTGGAGGGTGCGGAGATGACATCTTTATGAATGAATCAAACGTTTTCTCTTCTGGAGAGTTCTGGGGGGTATAGGGACCGGAGGGTGCGGAGATGACGTCTTTATGAATGAATCAAACGTTTTGTCTTCTTGAAAGTTCTGGAGGGTATAGGGTTTGGAGGGTGCGGAGATGACATCTTTATGAATGAATCAAACGTTTTCTCTTCTGGAAAGTTCTGGGGGGTATAGGGACCGGAGGGTGCGGAGATGACGTCTTTATGAATGAATCAAACGCTTTGTCTTCTTGAAAGTTCTGGAGGGTATAGGGTTTGGAGGGTGCGGAGATGACATCTTTATGAATGAATCAAACGTTTTCTCTTCTGGAAAGTTCTGGGGGGTATAGGGACCGGAGGGTGCGGAGATGACGTCTTTATGAATGAATCAAACGCTTTGTCTTCTGGAAAGTTCTGGAGGGTGCGGAGAAGACGTCTTTATGAATGAATCAAATGTTTTGTCTTCTGGAAAGTTCTGGGGGGTATAGGGACCGGAGGGTGCGGAGATGACGTCTATGAATGAATCAAACGTTTTGTCTTCTGGAAAGTGGTTTACTTATAGTACAAGCTGCCTTAAATCTTTCACTCTCTTTTTTCTTGTTTTTACTTTTACTGAGTTGTATCATGTTTCTACCTTTGTGGGTCTCACACGCAGACACTTCTTTTTCGTCTTTTTTGTTTTGTTTTGCCTACACATTTTTGGTTGGTTTGTGGCTTTTGTGTATCATATATTTTTGTCGTTTATTTATTTATATTATATGCTTGCTGGTTTATTCTTTTTTTTTAAATTGTAAACGCATAGGGCTTTTTTTAAGATTAGGCCCTATAAATGCTAATTATTATTATTATTATTATTATTATTTATTTTCCCCTCAATATTTTTGTGATTTGTAAAGCGCGATGAGCCCACTATGGGGTATCGTGCTATATAAATATTCATTACTATTATTATTATTATTATTATTCATTGGTCTCATTTTACATTAGTACAAAAGGCTGGAATTTTTGCGTTCTCTTTGCTATATGCATGGTCACAGTGACGTCACACCGATTATTTTGCCCCAGAACTGGAAAAGGGAGGGGAGGGGATGGGGGGTGTCGACCATTTTGCCTAAAAGAAAAAGCCTCAGGTACTGTACAGCTGAGCATAAAACTTTAGAAGCAGGAAAAAAGACACATGATAGATCATTACGAAGCGAGCTAAGCTTGGATCTGCTGGATTGTGACTGCTTTTTGCTTTGCACACGCAGGTAGGCAGGTAGATAGATATAGAGCTATTTATAGGCCTCGCGGCCCTTACGTGAATTTGACTTTTGACTTTTTTCTTTTTTTTAAAAAGTGGTTTGCAACTCCTTAGACTAAAACTAATCAAAAAGTTAATTTTTTTTTATTTTTAGGAATGGCTTTGTTTAGTCATCAAAACTTTTAAATTTTGTTTTGAAATTTGGGTTTTCGTTCAAAAGATTATTTTGTTTTAATCTTAAGTATGCAGGGCCCTAATTAAGGCAGAATCAAGCCCATCGAAAACAGATTGTCTGCTGTTTGACTGCCACTCAGTGCTTCTGGACACTGAACTGGAGATTACTCCTCTTTGTCAAAACAACAAGAGGCATGATGTAGATTTTGCCGCGCGCGAGCGAGAAACAAGGCAGAGAGAGAGAGTGAGTTTTCCGTTGCCAGGAAACTGCCTCTAGTCTCTAGATGAAGCGCCACCTGCTGTCAAGGGCTAAGGAAGGTAACTCACCCTAAAGAGCCCTTTTTTCTGAGGAGTGAAAACTAAGCACACCGTTACACGTGTGTGTGTGTGTGTATTTGTGTCAGTGTGTGTATGTCTTCCGGCATGGTGTTTTTTGTTTTGTTTTAATCAAAAGAATATAAAGACAAGTCTAATTTGTCACTGAATTTTAATTCATTTTTTTTAAACATAAAGACGATTCCTACTATCAGCTGAGCCATGTAGTTGGGGTTGTTGTTTTTTTCTATCTCATTGTGTTCAATTTCCATTATTGTACAGTATCATACCATGTATACGTTATAGCTGTATATTTCTGGTATTGGGTGATGGAATTGTCACTCGTCATAAAAAGAAAACTATTGGTATAAATAATGTTCGTGTTTGTGGTTGTGTGTGTTTTGTGTGCCAAGCGAATTGCATTGATTGGAATTTTCTCTTGCCATACGAAGCTTTTCTCAAATACAATGCACTATGAGAGCTTTGCTTTAATATTTGGGCGCCTCGGCTGTACTGAGATTTTCGTTTTGAACTTTACCGGTGTTTTTTTTTTAATCTGCCAAACTGAGAGAATGTTGTGTTATGAAAGAAGGTGAGCATCTATGCACTGACTGCTTGCTATGCTGGAAGAAAAGTAAGTTTTCAGGGATTCTGAAAATGTAGAGATCGTGCACTAGAGCTCTCAAATCACCCCCTAGAATGTCAAACCATGCGTGAGATTGTAAGGGGTGAGGTGACGCATTAAAACGATGATCAAGGCGTTAACACGGCTGCTAATTTTCAGTAAGATAACGACGTTGCTCATTTCAATAGTCAGCTAGGCCACACTCTAAGCTAAAACTGCCACAATGAGGAGTCGCTAACCTAGATCTAAAATTCTTAAAAAATCGTGCAAGAACTGCCAGAACGCAGGTAAACAACGAAATCTCGTTGTTCATTGGCAGACCCTTTTCTCCAAATCTAATAAAATCGTTTCAAACACTTGATATTCCTTTCGTTAACATGCCACCAGTCTGGCAAGTGTTGAAGAAAACTGGAAGACAAAGAAGAAGAAACAGGCTGTTCGTCAAAAACAAAATCAAGCACACACCAAAAAGAAGAAGTTATCAGTAGGTGTGTGAGTGAAGAGAGTGTGTTGTGTGCACGTACGTGTGCGTGTGTGTGTCTGTAAGTGCCGTCTACGTACATAGGAAATAGGGTCTTGAACATTTGAAGCTGGGGGTGAAAATATCCCTTAAAGGGGCACCTTGACCGATGAGTTTTTGCAAGAAACACGTCGACATCACCAAGAAAACACCCTTTACAGAGATCGCAACACTCACTTTGCTCTGGTTCGCTAGAAATCAAACCGTCAAATCGGCGATTCCTTCTTGGCGGAGGTGCTGGAAATCAAATTATTTCAGTGAAAGAGAAGGCATGGCCACCTGAATTTAGACCAAGTCGTTTGCACAAAATGTTCAGAATACAAGCCTCTTTTTTTTTCTTTTCTTTTTTAAATTTTATGCAGTTTACCTAAAGGAATTTCGCTCACAACAAAGGAAATAGCTCTAAAAAATTTTTTTTATTGCACTACAAAGAAGAAAAAGCTTTAACCCCATCCAAAATGGCTCCTTTATCTCCGCCAAGGAGGAATCGCCGTTTTGGCGGTTTGATTTCTAGGACACCAGAGCAAAGTGAGTGTTCTGATCCTTGAAAAGGCTGTCTTTCTGGCAATCTCGACGTGTTTCTTGCACACAAAAAACTCATCCGTCAGGGTGCCCCTTTAAGAGAAAGGAAAATCAGAAGCCTTTGTTTTAACCCTTTCACCGCCAGCCATCTTTGAGCCAAAAAATTCCATTCAAGCTACGTGGCTACAGAAAAAAATTGGTCTGCAATATTGTTGGATTTCTCTGTGACACTTAGAATAGTGTCAATCCTTACTGCCTAACTTTAGGAACACAATATCATTGAATAATAGACCCTGATTTCAAGGGTTTTAACGACATGGGTGCTAAATCATTGTGGTGCGACACTGGCGGTGAAAGGATTAAACAACAAACAGCACAAAAGGAAGTAAAGGGTGCAAGCTACACGCTCAGATCTGATCGATTAATTTGAGATTCGAGCAGCAGTATAGGCCTAATTATGGAAGGTGTTGATTTTTTGCTTTTATTGATTAACTGATTGTAACCAAGATTTTTGCAACTCTGATGAAGTAAAAGGTGATGGTGTCTATTTTATATTCCATGCTTTGCTTGAGATGATTGTTATTAAAAGTCAAGAGTCTTACTCTTTGTGTGTGTTGATGAAAAATGAGGAGGCGAGACTTTGAGAGATGACGAGTTGACTTTTTTAAAGAAAACATCTTACAGACAAATATACATCTGCACCCACGCACGTGCACATGTTCACACACACACACACACACACACACACACACACACGCACACACACACACACACACACGCACGCACACATCAAATCTTTTAACGCATGCGCACACATTTAAGGGTCAGCCACACGTCCACTAAAATCGTACGACTGTATGATACGATTCGATCACATGGATTCAAAGAACAAAGTACTTAGTACCTATCCGCAAGCAAAATTTGAGTGTCCTAGGTCCCTGCGTTCAAACGTTATCGTGCTAGGTGCTCGGCAGCATTTTTGGCTCTAGTGACTTTGATCTTTGACCTATGACCTTCATTTTTTTAAATTTAGCCGAGATATTCTTAGTACCTATCCGCATGCAAAATTTGAGCGCCCTAGGTCCCTCCGTTCAATCGTTATCATGCCAGGTGCTCGGCAGCATTTTCGGCGCCAATGACCTTGACCTATGAGCTTCATTTTTGAACTTGGCCTAGACATCTTTAGGATCAGGATCAGGATCAATGCGTCGCAGGTGCCAATACTGGCAATAGTCGCGACGGAACTAGGAGGGTAATGCACCTACAGAAAACATAGAAAGAAAAGACCTACCCCCCCCCCCCAGTTCAGCCGGGAAGGAACAGGCCCCACTTCCAGCAACAAGCGGGGGAGGGGGGGGGGGGTCTAACTTTAGTGGTCAGTTGGTGCAGGCTCAGATGGAGATCTGATCAGCGCTGATGTAGGCTTAAATGCGCTGATAGAGCCTGCGTTGACTGTGGCCTCCACAGCAGTCCGCACGAAGAAAGAGCTACGATGTTGCTCTGTTCTACATTCTTGGACACGAAATCCACACGAGTGGTTGATGACCTGTTGTTCGAGGATGTTTGTGGACTGGAAGCCTTCATAAGGCCTATCATGAGACCACCATGGGCGTTTTACCCCACTATCCCCTGTTTGGTGGGTTTGATCCTGCGACGCTTTGTATTTGAGCAAGAAACATTTCCGCTGGAAAAGGCTGAGACGTTGCTGCCTGCGACGTTCTTCCAGAGGAGGGAGGTTCAGGTCTACCAGCAGCTTGCTTGCACACTTACGCAGACTGGATTTAGTAGCTTATCTATCCACATATTTGTGCAAAGGTCAAGGTCAAATGTCAAATGTCTCCCACTGCATTCCTTAAGTCATGAAGATCAATAATTTGTATAGCTACGTGGGTGTAAACCCAATGTTGTCCAAACTGTAGCCTCTGCAATCTTCGAGGGCACATAAAGGCTTCTGTAACACTATTGTTAGAGCGAACCTTAGCTTTTTTGGCTCACTCGTGTTAACAAAGTTAACACTAAGTGAGTATAGTATAATAGTTGTTCGGTTGTGTGTCCGTGGTCTAATCTCCAAACTTTAACATTGGCATTTTCTCGGGAAATAGAAGGCGTACATTGTTCAAACTTTGCATACACATAGATGTTTATGGAAGCTTTAAAACAATAATGATTTGAATAATTAAATGCTTAAAACAACACTGTAAACAGATAACAAACAGATAACATTTGAGATTAGTGGGTTAGTCTAGAGAGTATTCAACAGGCAACATGAGTTAAGAAACTCATCAACACTGAAAGCCTCGATAGCTCATTGGTAGAGTGACTGTCTGTCGTGCCCAATGGTTCCTTGTTCGATTCTCAGCATGGGCACTTTTTTTTCTTTCTTTTTTTTTGTATCCATTAACGATAGTTTCATTTGTACTTTAAAATTGTATTGGCAGTCTTGTACTTTAGACACCCCCCTCAATCTTTGTTTGTTGTTGTCCCACATGTGCCTGTTCGAGTGAGCCTTGAAGGCTTTGCCTCTTGTTTTCTTTTGTGTTTGCTGTTCCCTGCATTCATGATCAAACCACACGTTGTGCATAACACTTCGAAATGTCTCCCAACTGCATTCCCCCGGTGATGCTGGTCACGAATAAACCTGCTATTCTGAAGACCTGTGCCGGGAGAGAGCTTCCGCGAAGCGAAGCTAGTAGGTCGTAGCTGCTAGTAGGGGAAGACGGGGTAAAAAGCCCGTGGGCGGGTAAGAAGCTCATGCCAATTATCTCATGAAATAAAGAAAATTTCAGTCAAGTTTGCCCATGAGACGAATGCTAAACATTAACACTCGTCTCATGGCAAAATGTGACTGAAATTTGCTTTATTTCATGAGATAATTGGCATGGGCTTCTTACCCGCCCATGGGTTTTTTGCCCCGTCTTACCCTAATCAATGACATAAATCATGGTTCACAAATCTACGTATAGGTGAAGACGGGGTAAAAAGCCCATGGGCGGGTAAGAAGCCCATGCCAATTAGGCTTATCATGAAATAAAGAAAATTTCAGTCACATTTTGCCCATGAGACGAACGCTAAACATTAACACTCGTTTCATGGGCAAAATTTGACTGAAATTTGCTTCTTACCCGCCCATGGGCTTTTTACCCCGTCTTACCCTAGTAGGGGAAGACGGGGTAAAAAGCGCATGGGCGGGTAAGAAGCCCACCCCAATTATCTCATGAAATAAAGAAAATTTCAGTCAAATTTGCCCATGAGACGAATGCTAGACATTAACGCTCGTCTCATGGGCAAAATGAGACTGAAATTTGCTTCATTTCATGAGATAATTGGGGTGGGCTTCTTACCCGCCCATGCGCTTTTTACCCCGTCTTCCCCAAGGCCTATAACGCAGTTTGGTAAGAATTTTATAGCTCCTTTTCTGTTTGAAATGATTCTATTAGGCCTACGGCTTGTTGAATCGTGCGCGCGCGCGCCTTTGTGTGTGTGTGTGTGTGTGCGCGCGCGCGCGTGTGCGCCACGTGTGTGCATGCGTGTGTGTGTGTGTGTGTGTGTGTGCATACCTGCGTGTGTGTCTATGTGTGCGTGCGCGCGCATGTGTTATAGGGAATATGAAATTTGTGCAATGATGCCACATTTAATTACTATAAAAAATATAGAGAGAAATATGTGTAGGCCTCTGTGAGTGTGTGTGTGTGTGAGTGTCAATGAGAGATTCATTCATAGATCTCTCTCTTTCTCTCTCTGTCTGTCTCTCTCTCTCTCTCTCTGTCTGCCTCTCTCTCTTCTTCTTCACAGTGCGTTGACACAATCAAAACTTTGAATACTCTCTCTCTCTCTCCCTCTCTCTCTCTCTCTCTCTCTCACACACACACACACACACACACACACACACACACACACACACACACACACACACACACACACACACACACACACACACACATATATATATAATATAAGAATACACGCAGGCATACTTATCCTCTGGTAACATCATTTCAAATTCGAAGTGTGTGACGCCAAACCAAAAAAACACACGACGAAAATGACGTCATGAAAAGCCAGAATATTGTTCTCACGACCATCGCCCGGGACCTGAACTACTGGCGTCGATAGCGGTCCAGGGGAAAGTCCTGCAACATCAAGGGGATAATATCGATATACTCTGGGCCGGTAAGAGTACAAACTCTCTTACTAGATCTAATAAATTATAAAAGCACTCTTTTAACCAGCACAGATCTTTGAATTTCGATGCAAGTGTAGTCTACTTTTACAGTTTGAGTTCTTCTTCTTCTGGGGGGAGGGGAGGGGCGCTGTTTAGTGTTTAGATCCGGGACTTGAAGCTCTCCACCGAGGCCGATGATACTGCCTCAGGTGGGAGGGAGTTCCACTCAGAGATGGTCCGTGGAAAAAAGGAAAACTTTCTATAGCTGGTTTTGCAAGAGGGGAGGAGGTATGTTGCTTGGTGGGACTTTCTCGTTTGTCTTGTTGGTGGGTGGAGGGAGGCTGTAGTGTATGGGGTGTTGATAGTTAATTTTAGTCTTAGTAAATTTAGAATTAAGAATACTAATGAATACATGCAGATGCAGTTTTGCTACTGCCTCCCCCCCCCTCTCCCACGCACCCACCCCCCCCCCTTCACGCCTCCCCCCCCCCCCCCCCAATTTTCTAATTTGCCTTGCTAAGGAAAGGGATGGGGTTTTACGCTAGGGTTAATTTCATGAAAGTGAAAGAATTGACACAGTGAAATTGGAACTACTATATTAACTAGGCGTTCAAGACTGCACTTGGTCATCTCCAAACATAGAACACTCAGTTTTTTAGTAAAGTTTTATTTTTGTGTATTTGACGGTTTTGGTTAGGGTTAGGGTTAGGGCTAGAGTCAGTTTAATTAAAAACTTTCCATATTTGGAGATGACCAAGTGCAGCATTGAACGTCTTGTGAAATTGAAAGCTGTAAACGTAAGGGGGAGTAGCATAGCTAACCTGCACCTTTGCCTGTACTGTTACAGTAATTCTTCTAGGCTATTTGAAAGATGGAAAATTTAATTTAAAATTCACATTTTTTTTCTTGGAGAAATCCTTTTTGTGTGTGTGTGTTGCTTTTCTTATATTTTTGCATAGACTACCTATCAACCTTTCCTTTCCTTCACAAAACGGGACAGAGAGGATCACCATCCACCAAATATACACGAAGAGACACCCACCCCTCTGGCCCCGCAGCCCAGTGACATAGGAGTTCGGAGTCTGAAGCTGCTGAATCAATTTCTCAGTGCACTAAATACACATTCTTCGTCTTCTTCTTCTTCTTCTTCTTCTTCTTCTTCTTCTTCTTCTTCTTCTTCTTCTTCTTCTTCTTCTTCTTCACGTTTTTTATCCCTATGGCTGGAGCCCAACGCCTATGAATCTTGAGACTCTCTTTCTAAATTTGTTTCTTTCAGCAGTAAGAACTTGAGGATGTGGCGATGACCTTGTCTCTACAATGACGCTCGGCCTACTTTCTCATGGCCACTGGTCAAACATAGCGACAGGGCTTTTAGATTGACACGCGCCAGTCTCCGGTCTGCCTACCATGGGGAATAATTTATGATCTTGCTTTCCTCTTGCCAGTCATATAGGCATAAAGGAAGGGGGTGTTATCATCGTCAAAGCCACCATGTCCATGCAAGCCATCACTCCTCAGCTCGTAGAGTCTGCGGAAGGCCAGAGCCTGAAGCTGCTGACCTCGCAGCTGGCCCGCAACGCCCTCAGCTACCTGGAGAAGCTGGACCGCTATGACTGTCAGGAGCTGCTGTCCTACGCCACATCCCACTGGCTGCTCAGCAACGATGATTTCCGCATCCCGGCCGATCCCCCGTCTGGCCTGATTAGGTGGGTGCGTTTGCAGCGATGCACCAGGGATGGAAAAGTGATAGGACTTCTTCTTCTTCTTCTTCTTCTTCTTCTTCTTCTTCTGCGTTCCCAGGCCGTTTGGCCATAATGGATAGGGTACATATGTGTCCGGTTTACAGTTTTCACTGGTCTCCCTGCTGCGTACAGCTGACACATTCCGATTTCGGAAGAGCTCAAAGGAGAACAATTATTTGGAAGACTTTCTTTTTGTTTGTGGCTCAAGCCACAAACCTATAACTCACTTTGTCGGTCGGTCGGTCTATCGGTCTGTCGTTCCAAAATTGTCGCACATTTTGACAAAATTGTCGCACTTCAAATCGAGGCTACACTTCTGGCCGCTCTTTAAAATGATGTATTTTAAAAGCGTACAAAATAATAAACATACGTAATACAGACACTACAACAGACACGACGAGTATGCGGTGCTTCTTTTGATGAGCATAAGTAGGATACATAGTTTTAAATGTTTTCCAAAAGATATAAAAAGTTACGAAATGGTGCAGAGATAACATTATGCTGGTTTACAGATTAAAATTATTGAAAATCCAGGGGAGGTAACTCATGATTGGAGTGGTAAAAATAGACCGCGTGCCACAAACTATTGCGATTTCGCGCTTGTTTTTTTTAAAGCAGGAGAATGGGCCAATAAATCAGAAAGATAGTAGATGATAGAAAGCAAAGGGAAAAGGCAGAGTCAAAGAGAGTGGCAGATTAGAGGAAGTTACAAACACAGAACTTCAAGAAGGTGGGGGAACCATTTTTTACAAAAGCCCCCCCCCCCCCCCCCGATATCTCCACGGGGAGAGACTCGTGGAGGGGGCGGGGTCATCCAGCTCCGTATGGAGGCACGAAGCATCCACCCACTGTCCCAGTGATAGGACAAAATGTCCTGAAACGAGAAAATCAATTAGGTGGGTGGGGTTGCGGTGATGCTTCAGGGACGAAAAAATGATGGGGAAATATACACTGAGACAAGAAAATCAATTGCAGTAATACACCAAGGACAGAAAAGTGATACGACAAACTGTCCTGAAACAAGAAAATCAATAAGACCGTAAGGCCTAGTGCAGAGTGAGAGGAAAAAAACTGTACCCAGGTTCGAACTCGGGTTTATTGTGCACTAGGCGAACGCGTTACCTCTGTGCCACTCTACACCTTCCCTATGTATTTTATTTTATGTATGTAAGAATGTATTCAGGGCTCCCAGGGACCCCCATTTGGGGGTCTATGAAGCACTAAAATTCTAAAGGACCCTCTAAAAGAATGTGCAGGAGGTCCCAGGGATGCCCTTAGAAAGATTCTTTTTAGCATTCGCAATGCCACTGGGACCCTCTATCCCGCCTCTATGACCCTCTATACTGTAAGTGAAGGAGTCCCTGGGACCCCTTGTTTTGCGGGGCGATTGGGAGCCCTGGTAATTGTGTGTGATATGTGTGCGTAAACGGGAGATAGTGATGATGATGATTTTCAATTTATACGCTAGCTCACACATTACGTTCAGTTTCCGACCCTCTATCTCTCCAGATCCCTAGGCATTTAAGCTTTCAACTGTTGGTCGTCCCTAGGTTTTCAGGTCGAGAGGACGTAAAGCCCTAAATTTCGTTCGTTCGTTCGTCCCTAGGTATTTAAGCTTTCAACTGTTGGTCGTCCCTAGGTTTTCAGGTCGAGAGGACGTAAAGCCCTAAATGTCGTTCGTTCGTTCGTCCCTAGGTATTTAAGCTTTCAACTGTTGGTCGGCGCTCTTTTACTTGTGGCGGTGCCATAGCCGATGAGGTTTAAACGAGGCGTGGTTACCGCTACACCTATCTGTATTAATTAAAAAATCGGGACTTTACTGGTTTCGTACTGCCTCCGGGCATTGCCTCCAGTATTGTTCCCACCATATTTGTATTTACAAATGTCCCATATGTGTCTGATTCAGACCAAGAGGACGTAAAACACCATTTTCGTCGTCGTCGTCCCTAGGTTTTCAGGTCGAGAGGACGTAAAGCCCTAAATTTCGTTCGTTCGTTCGTCCCTAGGTATTGAAGCTTTCAACTGCTGGTCGGTGCTCTTT
>CM065683.1:19691732-19694232 GCA_017654935.2 Phymorhynchus buccinoides | reverse complement strand
CGACCCTGATTCCCTAAATGTTGGGACACTTTTTGGATCTTCCCAGTAATGTCTGTGAAGAATGGGCTTGCCTTTGTACGTGGGCGCGTGTGTGTGTGTATTCATGTGTCTGGGTGGGTAGGTGTGCGTGTGTGTATGTGCGTGTGTGTTCGTGCGTCTGTCTGTGTGTGCAATCGCGTGTGCGCCTGTGTGTCCTGACAGTGTGTGGTGGTGTGTTGTGGGTGTGGGTGTGCAAGGCTACTTCACGTTAGCTCTTTGGTTGTTTGTTTTCTTGTTTAATGTTTATTGTGTAATGTTTTCTTTTTAATCAATGTAAATATGTTTTGTAAAGCGTTTAGAGCCCTTACTGAGAATAAGCGCTATAAAAATACGCATTATTATTATTACTTCATCAAGATACGGGTACACACACATCTAGGTAAATTGACTACTTCATGAAGGTACGGGCACTCACTTTGCTCTGGTTTCCTAGAAATCAAACAGTCAAAACGGCGATTCCTCCTTGGCGGAGTTGCCGGAGAGAGAAGCCATTTTGGACGGGGTGGGTGAACGACACTCAAAGTGGTTGAAGCTTTTTCTTCTTTGTAGTGCAGTAAAAAAAAAGGAGTTATTTCCTTTGTTGTGAGCGAATCTCCTTTTGATAAACTGTAAATAAAAAGGCTTGTATTGTGGACATTTCGTGATTGGTGTATTGGGGTGTATGACATGAGTACAACGAACGGAAATAGTAGAATTAGTTTCATAGACGGAAGTATTTCACGTGATATATGGGGAAGACGGGGTAAAAAGCCCGTGGGCGGGTAAGAAGCCCATGCCAATTATCTCATGAAATAAAGCAACTTTCAGTCACATTTTGCTCATGAGACGAATGCTAAACATTAACACTGTGTGAGTGAAGCCAGATGTTTCTCTTTCTCCCCTGGACTCACACACTTGTGGGTCACTGCGATCCACACGCACACACGCGAAACTCTACTGTCTAACGAACGCGATGAAATCTAACTAGTTTTGTTCGCTATATTTTGTAGTCCCGTGCACGCGAATCTGATGAAATAACACATTTTGCAGAGGGGGGGGCACCACACACATTATATACCCATGAGACGGGCGTTAATGTATAACACTTGGGGGGGGGGGGGGGGGGGGGGGGGGGGAGGGGGGGGGGGGGGTGGGGGGAGGAGGGGGGGGGGGGGGGGGGGGGGGGGGGGGGGGGGGGGAGGGGGGGGGGGGGGGGGGGGGGGGGGGGGGGGGGGGGTATCAGACAATTCATTTGATTGGTGTATAAAGGGGTATGACACACACGCACGCACGCACGCACACGCACGCGCGCGCGCGCACACACACACACACACACACACACACACACAGCACGCAGCACACACACACACACACACACGCGCACACGCGCGCGCGCACGCACACACGCAACGCACGCACTCACACACACACGCACGCTGCGCACACACATATATATGACGCACGCACGCAGACACGCACGCACGCACACATGCATACACGCACGCACGCACACGCACGAGAGAGAGAGAGAGAAGAGAGAGGAGAGAGTGAAATAGTTACACACACCATATTCACGCACACACACACACACACACACAGACATGGGCTTCTTACCCGCCCATGGGCTTTTTACCCCGTCTTACTCTATATGATGACTCGCATACATCACACATATGGATTGTATCGTACACAGTGTACACACACCCACACAGGACACACACACACACACACACACACACACACACACACACACACACACTTCACTTCTTCTTCAGACAGACAGACAGACAGACAGACCACACAGACACACACACACACACTCAAGACAAGATTCACAATCAGCCAATGCATCGTAGTGAAATAGTTTTGGTATGAAAATCCTAAGAACAACGAAACATAGACCATATGGACACCTTCTCAATCAAGCTTAGATACAATACTGCATACACATTTATACACATTTATACACATTTATAAACACATGTCCCACCTCCTCACACACGCACTCACACACAAGACCGCGAGCATGCAGGCACACCGATTAACACCAGTCTGAGCAAAATAGGATACAAAAATACCCCTAGGGAGGTGAGCCTACTGAGTATTGATGGCTCTGACAGCAGAGGGGTAAAAGCTGTTCTTCAGGCGGTTAGATTTGCACTTAAAAGAGCAGAACCTTTTACCAGAAGGGAGTGGTTGAAACAGATGGTTGGCTGGGTGTGTGCAATCAGATATGATGGACTTAGCTTTGCGTCTTATGCGCACACTATATATGTTATCTAGGGATGGCAGTTTGTGACCTATGATTTTTTAGGATGTCTTGACGACTTGATGGAGTTTCCTTTTATCTTTAGAAGCTGATCCATACCAGACAGATATTGAAAAACTGAGTATGCTTTCGATGACAGATCGATAGAACTGTGTCAAGACTGCTGTACTTATCCTAACTTTCTTGAGCTGTCTTAGAAAATATAGTCTCTGG
>CM065683.1:19674232-19686732 GCA_017654935.2 Phymorhynchus buccinoides | reverse complement strand
CTTTTTATCCGTAGTATATTTTCAAATAACAAAACAAAACAAAAACAAAACAAAACGCAAAAAAAAAGATAGAGAATATATGAATCGCCGAAAAAGTTTGCATTTCATGTGCATGCTAGACTATTTCTTGACCTCATGTGTTGGAGGTCTTTTATTTGTCAGAGACAATTAATTTTGTTCAGAACTTTGATCGCTAAAAGTGATAGGCTAACGTGATGACAAAGTTGATAATTTACCCCAAATCGTTTTGGGCCGTTTTCTATTCTCTAATTTTTATTTTTTTAAATTTACTGTAGAACCTCCCTTATAAGACCTTAAACAATCATCCCAAATGAGGTCTTATAAGGGAGGTAATTTTAATACTTACAAAGAAGGGCAATGTTTCAGAGAAGTAGGTCTTATGTGGGAGGCAGTCTTATAATGGGAGGTCTTATAAGGGAGCTTCCACTGTAGTAATGTTCTTAGCGCTTTACTTATTAATATCTTTTAGCATTTTACAACTGGGTTTTTTTCTTGTTCTTTTTGTGTGCCTTTGTTCTGCTTTAATCTGTGCGACTTATGCCTAGTTTTCTTCTGCACGGTCAGGGTGAGCTGCTGCCTGAGGCTCCTAGAGGAAAACCTGGACCACCAAGGCTACCAACGGCTGCACGTGAGTGACATCGTTGGGGCCAAAACCACAACGAGCGTGAGAGCTGCGTGATAAACCTTAGTTTTTGACAACAGCGGAAAATCATTGAAACCCGGTCAGTTATAAACGACTGTGACTTTCACGTGATCAGGTCAGGTCAGGTCAGGTCAGGCTCGTAGGGCAGCTAGGCCTCGCGGCCTCTTGATAAATGATTCATGCGAAATACTGATATTTCACCAGATTCGTGTTTTTGTGGGTATCTATGCTACGCCCAATCCGTGAAATTGCCTATTTCATGAAATGGGCAAAATGGTTTGCCCAATTTATGAAATGGACAATGTACAATTTGTGAAATGGACAATGGACAATTGAGTTGGCCAACGTTATAGCTCGACAAAGATTATGTAATAAATCGAAATATCGCTCTTTTAACACGGTGTTGCTGACTTTATTTCGTCGTGTCTGAAATGGACAATGTATGTCACATTTTTGAATCCCCATTCACACAGGTATTGATTAAGATTGATTCGATGGTATCACACTTTTCTACATTGTATTTGCACCCCTATCCTGCCCCCAAACTCGACCAGATGCTAAGCTGGGGAACATGCCTGAGCCACGTGTTGAATCAAACGTTTTATCAAATTAAGTCTGAATAAAATAATTTTAACTCATCTACAGATGAGGTTTCTCACTTATTTGAACCAATTCTTGATCTATGTGAGCTAATGAACGAAAACTATTTCCCATTCATATTGCTTTTCTCAATTGCAAGTCAAAGGCCTAAACTGGCTATTTCACGAACTGGGCAAACCATATTGCCCATTTCATGAAATGGGCAATTTCATGGATTGGGCGTAACATCTACATAAATATTGTGAACGAAACTTAGTAGGATTTTATCCGATTCATGTAATCACTGGCATTTTATCAGATTCACGAGGTGTAGAGTGGCACAGAGGTAACGCGTTCGCCTCGTTTACAATAAACCCGAGTTCGAACCTGGATACAGGGGATTTTTTTCCTCTCACTCTTCACTAGGCCTTACGGTCTGAACGTGGAATCTTTCGGACGAGACGACAAACCCAGGTCCCGTGTTGCCCATGCACTTAGCACACGTCAACCCAGTGGCAACGAACAAGTTGTAATTAATTTGGTCAACATTTAACCCCCCACTTCCTTCCTTATCAGTCACACAAAAATCGAATGCCAAAAAAAAAAAAAAAAAAAAAAAAAATGGGTGGCGCGCCTCTGGCTGCGACGCCAGGTGGGAGCAACCCGAATTTAACAGAGACGCCTCTGTGACTATAAAGTGGTTAGCCGTACGACTGAGGCTGGATGTGTGGGGCACGACCTTTACACATCCAAGCCGCACCCAGGTCACGACTCCTGGTTGAGCCTGTGCTGTGTCACCACTCCAGAGTCTTTGTATTGGATCATATCGATATACTCCCATCTCAATGCGCGTGTATGTCCCCGTCTCTATGTGTCCCCGTTTCTATGAACGCCGAAGTTAAAAGAACGCCGAATTTAAGTTTGACGTCCTATTGGCATAGCCGTATAGGGGAAGACGGGGTAAAAAGCGCATGGGCGGGTAAGAAGCCTACCCCAATTATCTCATGAAATAAAGAAAATGTCAGTCAAATTTGCCCATGAGACGAATGCTAGACATTAACGCTCGTCTCATGGGCAAAATGAGACTGAAATTTGCTTCATTTCATGAGATAATTGGGGTGGGCTTCTTACCCGCCCATGCGCTTTTTACCCCGTCTTCCCCTACGGGACATTTCTATGACTTTTAGATTTGGGGGAAAAGGGGGAAGGGGAAAAGAAAATGTTCTCAAAATATAGATATTTGATTTTTATTTCGATACTATGGTTTTTATCTTGAAGAAAGGTCAAGTTTTTTTTCTTTTCCCCTTCCCCCTTTTCCCCCAAATCTAAAAGATTGTGTGCCCCTGTCTTTATGTGTCACTCCTCATTGTGCCCACGTCTCTATGATTATGCACGGGTGCAACGTTTCCTGGTATACAAGGATTTCCTGTTTTTGAATTTTACCAGAAAAGTTATTTCCCTTTTCTTAAAATTTGTCAAACACGATCTTTGTGTGCCTACTGTTTTTTCCCCAACACTTTAAAATAAGCAGTTGTATAAATTGTGGAAAAAGACAACTAAAATACCTTCATGAATCAATTTTTGCTTCAGCTGCAGGTGGGGGGGGGGGGTAGGGGGGGGGGGGGGGGGGGTGGGGGGGGGGGGGCATTACCCCTGGACCCCGGCCTTTCATGGTTTTTTTCATTTTGTGTAGTTGCATCCATGATTTTGTCCCCTGTCTCTATGTGTCGCCCTCATTGTGCCCAAGTCTCCAAATGTCCTCGTCTCCATATGCCCCCGTCTCTGTATGTACCCGTCTCTATGTGTCACCCTCATTGTGCCCGCGTCTCCATATATGTCCCCTTCTCTATGTGTCACCCTCATTGTGCCCGCGTCTCCATATGTCCCCGTCTCTATGTGTCACCCTCATTGTGCCCGCGTCTCTACATGTCCCCGTCTCTATGCGTCACCCTCATTGTGCCCGCGTCTCCATATATGTCCCCTTCTCTATGTGTCACCCTCATTGTGCCCGCGTCTCCACATGTCCCCGTCTCTATGTGTCACCCTCATTGTGCCCGCGTCTCTACATGTCCCCGTCTCTATGCGTCACCCTCATTGTGCCCGCGTCTCCATATATGTCCCCTTCTCTATGTGTCACCCTCATTGTGCCCATGTCTCCACATGTCCCCGTCTCTATGTGTCACCCTCATTGTGCCCGCGTCTCTATAATTATGTCCCCCTTCTCTCTATGTGTCACCCCTCATTGTGGTCCCACGTCCTCCATATATGTCCCCCGTCTCTATGTGTCCCCTCATTGTCTCCATATATGTCCCCTTCTCTATGGGTCACCCTCACCCTCATTGTGCCCATGTCTCACCCTCATGTCCCACGTCTCTATATGTCCCCTTCTCTATGTGTCACCCTCATTGTGCCCACGTCAGCATATGTCCCCGTCTCTATGTGTCACCCTCATTGTGCCCATGTCTCCATGTGTCCCCGTTCTCTATGTGTCACCCTCATTCTCTATGTGTCATGTCCCCCTCATTGTGTCCCCGTCAGCATATGTCCCCGTCTCTATGTGTCGCCCTCATTGTGCCCACGTCAGCTATATGTCCCCGTCTCTATGTGTCACCCTCATTGTGCCCACCTCAGCATATGTCCCCGTCTCTATGTGTCACCCTCATTGTGCCCACGTCAGCATATGTCCCCGTCTCTATGTGTCACCCACTGTGCCCGCGTCACTGTGTCCCCTTCTCTATGTGTCGCCCTCATGCCCCCGTCATGTGTCCCCTTCTCTATGTGTCACCCTCATTGTGCCCACGTCAGCATATGTCCCCGTCTCTATGTGTCACCCTCACTCATCGCCATGCATGTCCCCTTCTCTATGTGTCGCCCTCATTGTGCGCGTCCTCGTCTCATGCGTCACCCTCATTTTGTCCCCGTCTCTCTATGTGTCACCTCATTGTGTCCTCGTCTCCATATATGTCCCCTTCTCTATGTGTCACCCTCATTGTGTCCCCGTCTCCATATATGTCCCCTTCTCTATGTGTCACCCTCATCTGTGTCCCCTTCTCTATGTGTCACCCTCATTGTGTGTCAGCATATGTCCCCATCTCTATGTGTCACCCTCATTGTGCCCACGTCTCTATATGTCCCCGTCTCTACGTGTCACCCTCATTGTGCCCACGTCTCTATATGTCCCCGTCTCTGTATGTGTCTCCATATGTCCCCGTCTCCATATGTCCCCGTCTCCATATGTCCCCGACTCTATGTCCCCGTCTCCATATGTCCCCGTCTCTATATGTCCCCGTCTCCATATGTCCCCGACTCTATGTCCCCGTCTCCATGTGTCACCCTCATTGTGCCCACGTCTCCATATGTCCCCGTCTCTGTGTGTCCCCGTCTCTATTTGTCCCCGTGTCCCCTTGGATCAAGGTAAGGGTTAAGGATAGAGTTAAAGATTAAGGTTAGTGTTTGGGTTAGGGATAGGGTTAGGATAAAAAAATTAAAAAAAGACAGGGGGCACATAGAGACAGGGACACAATGAGACGAAATTGGGGACACATAGAGACAGGGACAGATAGAGATGGGGACGCATGGAGACAGTAACACATAGAGACGGAGGACACACAGAGACAGGGACACATAGAGACGGGGGCACATAGAGACAACATCGGGGACACATAGTACCAAATACCAACTACATAAAGACGGGGATACATAGAGACGAAATTGTGAACAAGTAGAGACCAAATTGGGGAAACATAGAGACGGCGACACATAGAGACAAAATTGGGACACATAGAGATGGGGACACATAGAGACGAAATTGGGGACACATACAGACGGGGACAGAATGGGACGAAATTGGGGACACATAGAGACGAAATTGGGGACACATACAGACGAAATTGGGGACACACAATAGAGACCAAATTGGGGACACATAGAGACGGGGACAGAATGAGACAAATTGGGACACATAGAGACACACAATAGAGATAAAATTGGGGACACATTGAGACGGTGACAGAATGAGACGAAATTTGGGACACATAGAGACGAAATTGGGGACACATAGAGACGAACTTTGGAGCAAATAGAGACGGGGACAGAATGAGACAAATTGGGGACACATACAGACGAGGACAGAATGAGACAAATTGGGGACACATACAGACAAAATTGGGGACACATACAGACGAGGACAGATTGAGACGAAATTGGGGACACATACAGACGAAATTGGGGACACACAATAGAGACAACATTGGGGACACATAGAGACGGGGACTGAATGAGACAAATTGGGGACACATAGAGACACACAATAGAGATAAAATTGGGGACACATTGAGACGGGGACAGAATGAGACGAAATTTGGGACACATAGAGACGAAATTGGGGACACATAGAGACGAAATGTGGGACACACAATAGAGACAAAATTGGGGGCAAATAGAGACGGGGACAGAATGAGACAAATTGGGGACACATTGAGACAAAATTGAGGACACACAATAGAGATAAAATTGGGGACACATTGAGACGGGGACAGAATGAGACGAAATTGGGGACACATACAGACGAGGACAGAATGAGATGAAATTGGGGACACATAGACACAAGATTGGGAGCGCATAGAGACAACATTGGGGACACATGGAGACAGGGACAGAATGAGACGAAATTGGGGACACATAGAGACGTAATTGGGGACACACAATAGAGACCCATACAAATTTAGGAACGTATAGAGACAAAATTGGGGACACATAGAGACATGAACACCTAGAGACGGGAGAGCCCATCGCTACGTGCCCCTTGGTACCTGGTTTCTCCAGGCTCGGCTGCAGTACCAGGAGAAGATGCTGGAGGATAACCTGAAGAAGAAGGCGGAGATCGTGCACCAGCTGGAGCTGCTCAAGTTCATCAGCTACATGACGCCCTTCCTGGCCGGCATGAAGAAACGCATGAAGATCCCAGACACCTCCAGGCTCCTGCCCTATGTGACAGGTAATGTGGCTAGAAGAAGAAGAAGAAGAAGAAGAAGAAGAAGAAGAAGTCTTCCTTTTTGCCTTCTCGTTTGTGTTCTTTTCTTGTTCGTCTTCTTCTTCTTTCGACAATCCGGTGTGAAGAGAATATTCTACCTCATGAAATAAGTACCCATTCCTCATTCGAATAATTGTTTGCTTGTCCGCCATTGTGAATTTTACGAAACTAAGTAATTTTTTTTAGTCATTTGCACATCAATTTCTCGGGGCAAAGATGTAGATTTACACCCTCTTGCTCTATTTCTTGGTTCTTTCCGTTAGGGTTAGGGTTAGGATGGTTATATTTCGCATGCAAAGGGTACTTATTTCATGGGAGCTACTTATTTCTCATGACACCGGCTCAGCATTTTGCCGATGTTTCTTCGTTGTTGTTGTTTGCAGGGGACGAGTGTCGGACAGAGAGGGAGTTGCCTCCGCTGATCATAGGCTCGGACTTCAAGTGTAAGAACTTCGTTCCTGGGCCCATGTACTTCAACCTGCACGGAGGTCAGTTCACCCGACTGTCTGTCTGTCTGTCTGTCTGTCTGACTTCAAGCGTAAACACTTCGTGCCTGGATCTGTGCATAGGTGAAGACGGGGTAAAAAGCCCATGGGCGGGTAAGAAGCCCATGCCAATTATATCATGAAATAAAGCCAATTTTAGTCAAATTTGCCCATGAGACGAATGCTGATAAACATTAACACTCGTCTCATGGGCAAAATGTGACTGAAATTGGCTTTATTTCATGAGATAATTGGCATGGGCTTCTTACCCGCCCATGGGCTTTTTACCCCGTCTTACCCTATTTCAACCTGCACGGAAATCAGTTTATTCGTATATCGGCTACATCCACATTTTTGCCCATTTGACAGAAAAGAGCAAGAAATTTCGTCAACAGATTATCTTCTCTCTCTCTCTCTCTCTCTCTCTCTCTCTCTGTCTCTCTCTCGCTCTCCCTCCCGACCCCCCCCCCCCCCACCTCTCTCATCCCTGTAGTTGATTTGATTCAAAGTTCTCTCCTCAGGCATCAGCATAGAACTCTCCACGGAATCCATGACGGAAGCTTCAGTGGACGTGATGGCCAAGAGCGAGAGAATCGTGGCTCGCTGCACCAGACATCTGCACTCAATGCTGGAACCCGACGGCACGCTCCAGGAGAACTACTCTCCTCTCAGCTACGAAATCAACAAGAAGAGGTACGCTGCAATACGATGCGATATATATATAAAGCTGGCGACAGACTATGTGACTGCCTCATGTGACTCGATCAGGTCGTGACGTTTCACCTCATTTGCATACCATCCTGCTTGATCATTCTGACGCAGTCGGGCCCAGTCAGGTGACACTAGGGCCGAATAGGTCGGTTTCTAAATCGAGATGATCGGATCAGTTCACTTGCCACCATTGACCAATCAAAAACTATTAAGATCGTAAGATCGTGGCTACACTTCCGTTCGCTATTTTTATCTGCTCAGTTGTCAGTTTTCGCCACGAACTTGTAATGTAGGTCCGTGGTTTTCGCCAACCACTGTACGATTGAAAATAGATCTACTAGGCCTATCGAGAATGTTTATCAAAGTGACGGTTGCTACGGATCTACGAGCTGGGCTATTTTGGGTAGCAACAAACCGGAATTGAGCAACGATCTTCACTGGGTGACGGTACGTTCTATATTTACGTTCTATGTCAAGAGTTGTCGGTCTTCGACGGCTCGGTCGAGGACAGGGTGAGGTAGGGGAAGACGGGGTAAAAAGCGCATGGGCGGGTAAGAAGCCCACCCCAATTATCTCATGAAATAAAGCAAATTTCAGTCTCATTTTGCCCATGAGACGAGCGTTAATGTCTAGCATTCGTCTCATGGGCAAATTTGACTGAAATTTTCTTTATTTCATGAGATAATTGGGGTGGGCTTCTTACCCGCCCATGCGCTTTTTACCCCGTCTTCCCCTAGAGTTGGGGTTCTGGGGAGCAAAGCCCTCCCGAAGCTGGAAATAATTTGACTTAAATTGCATTGAAGGCCTCTCTCCCGGGAGAGGAGTGAGATGTGAATTCATTATATAATAATAAAATATAGGGGAAGACGGGGTAAAAAGCGCATGGGCGGGTAAGAAGCCCACCCCAATTATCTCATAAAATGAAGCAAATTTCAGTCTCATTTTGCCCATGAGACGAGCGTTAATGTCTAGCATTCGTCTCATGGGCAAATTTGACTGAAATTTTCTTTATTTCATGAGATAATTGGGGTGGGCTTCTTACCCGCCCATGCGCTTTTTACCCCATCTTCCCCATATTATTTCCGTGTCGGAATTTTTAGCTAAGTAGACTTATAATAAGGATCATGGATTCACATCTCACTCTCTCGGGAGAGGCCTTCAATGCAATTTAACAGTCAAATTAGTATGAGTCGTGAAATCAAAGGTTTTGGCGTGGTAGTCATGGAAAACACACACACACACACACATACACGCTCACGTGCACGCACACACACACACACACACACACACACGCGCGCGCGCGCACATACGCGCACACATACACACACGCACACACACACACGCACACATACACACGCACACAACGCACACACACGCACGCTCGCACAATACAAAACGCGCACACACGCACGCACGCACACACACACACACACACACACACACACACACACACACACATACACGCACACACACACACACGCACGCACATGCACATGCACACACACACGCATACGCACGCGCACGCACGCACACACACGCGCGCGCACGGGCGCACACACACACACACACACACACACACTATCTTTTTCTTTTTAGGAGGTGGGCTCTGGAACCCCTATACCCGTACACACCCCACCCCACCCCACCACCCCCACCCCGATCTGCCTCTGCATTATGTGACTAGATAACGGTGTTTCTACCTCAAATTAATTATTCGTGTTGTTAAATCCAATACATTAAAAACAAGAGGCAAAGCCTTCAAGGCTCACTCGAACAGGAACATGTGGGACAACAACAAACAAAGATTGAGGGGGGGGGGGGGGTCTAAAGTACAAGACTGCCAATACATTTTAAAGTACAAATGAAACTATCGTTAATGGATACAACTAAAAATAAAATAAAAAAAAAGTGCCCGTGCCGAGAATCGGACCCGGAACCATTGGCATGACAGACAGACACTCTACCAATGAGCTATCGAGGCTTTCAGTGTTGATGAGTTTCTTAACTCATGTTGCCTGTTGAATACTCTCTAACCCACTATGCTAAAATGTTATCTGTTTGTTATCTGTTTACAGTGTTGTTTTACGTATTTAATTATTCAAATCATTATTGTTTGAAAGCTTGCATAGACATCTATATGTGTGGAAAGTTTGAACAATGTACGCCTTCTATTTCCCGAGAAAATGCCAACGTTAGGGGAAGACGGGGTAAAAAGCGCATGGGCGGGTAAGAAGCCCACCCCAATTATCTCATGAAATAAAGAAAATTTCAGTCAAATTTGCCCATGAGACGAATGCTAGACATTAACGCTCGTCTCATGGGCAAAATGAGACTGAAATTTGCTTCATTTCATGAGATAATTGGGGTGGGCTTCTTACCCGCCCATGCGCTTTTTACCCCGTCTTCCCCTAATGCTTGGAGATTAGACCACAGACGCAGCACACACACACACACACACACACACACACACACACACACACACACACACACACACACACACACACACACACACACACACACACACACACACACACACACACACACACACACACACACACACACACACACACACACACACACACACACACACACACACACACACACACACACACACACACACCACACCACATTTTCCCCTTTAAACACAACACAGCATGATAACCCTTACTAAACCCTTACTAAACCCTTACTAAACCCTTACTAAACTGTCACCAAGTCCGTAGCTTCGAGTTGTGGACGAAACAGTCAGTGAGAGCGATCCTTTATGTGCGTTGTGTTCAAAGGAAAATCATATCTCTTAAACGGAGTTTTAGTGGGGCAGTGGGTGGATGCCTCGTGCTTCCACAAGGGGAGCTGGACGACCCCCGCCCTCTCCACGACTCTCTCTCCCCGTGGGGATACCTGGGGTGGTGGTGTCGTCTTTCAGTACAAATAGTTCCCCCACCTTCTGGAATTTCTGCGCTTGCAACTCCCTCTAATTTTTATCACTCTCTTTGACTCTGCCTTCTCATTTTTTTGGTTACTATCATCTACTATTTGTCTTCTCTTCTTCTGCCAATGATGTCCACCTGCCTTAACCGGCAATAACTGACATCATATATTGGGGTTCAAAGAAAAATCGCTGCGCGGGGAAAAAGAAAAAGAAAAAGGAGCCTAGATAGATAAGAGAGCATGTAGGGGAAGACGGGGTAAAAAGCGCATGGGCGGGTAAGAAGCCCACCCCAATTATCTCATGAAATGAAGCAAATTTCAGTCTCATTTTGCCCATGAGACGAGCGTTAATGTCTAGCATTCGTCTCATGGGCAAATTTGACTGAAATTGTCTTTATTTCATGAGATAATTGGGATGGGCTTCTTACCCGCCCATGCGCTTTTTACCCCGTCTTCCCCTAGGGCCATTTGGCAACCCCAGCTAGTCCGAGAACACCTGGCCCCACACGAGGAAGAAGAAATCAAACAAGAAAAAAAGAGGGAGAAGGAGAATCGGTGGGAGGAGTGGGGGAGGGGAGGGGAGGAGAGGGGCCCATTCTCCTGCCTTTTTTTTTTCTCTCTCCCCCCTCCCCCCAAAAAACAACAACAACAACAACAAATTATTCCAACTACTTTTTTGTTTTGAGTTCCTCCGAAATCGGAATGTGTCGGCTGAAATGCCACAGCGGGGGGGAGGACAGTGACAACTGAAAACCGTACACATACGTGTCTTACCCATTACAGTGGAACCTCCCTTATAAGGACCTCCCGTTATAAGACTCCCTCCCACACTACTACATAGGACCTACTTCTCTGAGACATTGCCCTTCTTTTTAAGTATTGAAATTGCCTCCCTTATAGGACCCCTCCCTCGTAGCATTCACTACCGTCATTGTTAAGTTTAGCGTATTGTATTCACCTCGTCAAAGTCTTTTGAACCCTTTCACCGCCAAAGTCGCATTTTAGCACCACTGTGATTTAATACCTATGTCACTAAAAGGCATCCAATTGGGGCATATTATCCAAATACCCTATTGTCTTAGTCTTGGGAAGTATGGATAGACCTTGGATAGACCTTACTGTATCCACAGAAGAATCCCCAATACTGCAGATGTATTTTGTTCTCTACCCAGGTAAATCTAAATGTAATGGCAATTTTTGGCTGAAATTATGGCTGGCGGCGAAAAGGGTTAAAGACGAAAATGTGGTTTTATTCGCCGTGTTTATTGTTTATTTCACCTTCATGTGCTTGTGTGATGTATAGCGTTTTGGTGCTTTTTAGTTCAATTGTAAGGTCTTATAGTAAAGGAGGTTCCGCGATATAGCCACATGGTCTGGGAACACAGAAGAAGGAGAGCATGAAGAAGAAGAAGAAGAAACGTTTTGATGCTTTTTAGTTCAATTGTAAGGTCTTATAGTAAAGGAGGTTCCGCTGTATAGCCACAAGGTCTGGGAACACAGAAGAAGGAGAGCATGAAGAAGAAGAAGAAGAAGAAACGGTGGTATGTGTGACCTGGCAGGTACTACGTCATAGTGGTGGAGTTTGAGACGTACTACGGGTGCACCCCGCACAGGCCTCTGTGGGTGAGAACCTTCCACGACGAGATGATCAAGATGAGGCCCAAGAGGATGCCCATGACAGACATCCACCTGCAGGAGCAGTTCAAAAAGTGCTCAGGGCACAAGAAGGCCATCAAGTATAAGGTAGCCTACGTTTGTCTGTCTGTCTGTATGTTTGTCTGTCTGTCTGTCTGTCTGTCTGTCTAAGGCCCAATCATCTACAGGGCTCTGGACACAAGAAGGCCATCAGGTACTACCCTAGGTACAAGGTAGTCGACCACTCTCTCTGTCTCTCTCTCTGTCTCTCTGTCTCTCTCTCTCTCTCTCTCTCTCTCTCTCTCCCTCCCTCCCTCTCTCTCTCTCTCTCTCTCTCTCTCTCTCTCTCTCTCTCTCTCTCTCTCTCTCTCTCTCTCTGTCTGTCTGTCTGTCTAAGGCCCAATCATCTCCAGTGCTCTGGACACAAGAAGGCCATCAGGTACAAGGTAGTCGACGTCTCTCT
>CM065683.1:19639232-19669232 GCA_017654935.2 Phymorhynchus buccinoides | reverse complement strand
ACATAATCGCTAATATCTCGCGAAGTTTTGCATGTATTTTAATGCAGTTTTTTTCACAACATTTCTTGTTTCTTTTTGTTGCTTCTTGCTTCTTGGTCTGATGTGATAATTTTGTGAGCCGAATGGCAACCAAACTGAATGATACGCATGGCATTTGATCTGTCCTTCTTGCTTTGCTTCTTGGTCTGATGTGATAATTTTGTGAGCCGAATGGCAACCATACTGAATGATACGCATGGCATTTGATCTGTCCTTCTTGCTTTGCTTCTTGGTCTGATGTGATAATTTTGTGAGCCGAATGGCAACCATACTGAATGATACGCATGGCATTTGATCTGTCCTTCTTGCTTTGCTTCTTGGTCTGATGTGATAATTTTGTGAGCCGAATGGCAACCATACTGAATGATACGCATGGCATTTGATCTGTCCTTTTTGTTGTTGTTGTTGCTTCTTGATTCTTGGTCTGATGTGATAATTTTGTGAGCCGAATGGCAACCAAACTGAATGATACGCATGGCATTTGATCTGTCCTTGTTTCTTGGTTTTATGGGATAATTTTGTTCTTGATAAAAATTCTGTGCAGTAAAGACACTGCATTTATTTAGGACACGCGCGCATGTGTGTGTGTGTGTGCGTGTGTGCGTGTGTGCGTGTGCGTGCGTGTGCGTGTGCGTGTACGCGCACGCGCAAGTGTGTGTGTATGTATGTGTGCGCACGTGTGTTTGGTGAGTGTGTGTTATCATGTGGGGAAAAAATCTACATTTTGCAGAGCTGGGCAAGCATGATTTCACGTATTTCATTGATTTGGTGTGTTTGTTTCATTTGCTAATCGTTTAATTTGTAAAGTTGAAAGGACTGGTTTGCTACGTGTGTGGTATTGAATGGGTTAGGTAGGTACTAGCTGCATGTTTTCTTTTTGTTTTTGTTGTTGTTGTTGTTGTTGTTGAGTGGCCCATTATTAATATTTGGTTAAAATTATGTTGACCAATCAGACAAGAGCGTGTGATCATTATTTTCCCGCTATTAAAGTTTTGTCAAATCGTTTCTTAGACACCTTTTGTGACAAACTTTCTGCGCGCATGGCGCTCTCTTGTGAAACGTCCCCCCTGGTGATATGTCAACGGTGTTTTCACTTTTCACTTTTTGCCTCAAGAAATAAGAATCTCCTGATTAAGCTTAAAGGGGCACTCTGATGTACGGATGAGTTTTTGCAAGAAACACGTCGAGGTCACCAGAAAGACAGCCTTTTCAAGGATTGGAATACTCATTTTGCTCTGGTTTCCTAGAAATCAAACCGTCAAAACGGCGATTCCTCCTTGGCGGAGTTGCCAGAGAGAGAAGACATTTTGGACGGGGTGGGTGGAGGCCACTGAGACTGGTTGTAAGCTTTTTCTTCTTTGTAGTGCAGTAAAAAAAAAGAAACTGGAGCTATTTCCTTTGTTGTGAGCGAAACTCCTTTTGGCAAACAGTATAAAAAGGCTTGTATTGTGGACATTTCGTGCAAACGATTTGGTCTAACTCAGGCGGCCATTAGAAAAGAGAAGACACATGCCTTCTCTTTCGTTGAAAGAATCTGACTGGGGGGAGAGCAGCCCGAATTTCACAGAGATAAATCTCTAGTGACTAGGATATACCAACATACCAAATTTGTGCCAGGCATCACCCCTCTTCACGTGTCGGCGCGCTGCGGGTCTCTGGCGGTGGCGGAGTGTCTGGTGGCCGTGGGGGCAAAGCTGCTGGTCTGGGACCAGATGGGCTGGGCCCCCATCCACCTGGCCACCTTCTTCAACCACCAGTCCATCGTCAAGCTCTTCGTCTGGAAGCACCCGCCATTGCTGGAGCTGCGCACCGAAAACCAGTTAGTATTACAAAGTTAACTTTCATCATTATGTGAATATCGTAAGTAACGTGGTGATTGTGTTCAACAACCACCAGTCCATCGTCAAGCTCTTCGTCTGGAAGTACCCGGCGTTGCTGGAAATGCACACCGAAAACGACCTTTAATATGAATATTATTAGTATAATTATGATTGTGTTCAACCATCAGTGAATCGTCAAGCTCTTCGTCTGGAAGTGGCCGCCATTGATGGAACTAAGCACCGAAAACGAGTTAGTACAAAGTTAACTTTCATCATTCTGTGAATATCGTAAGTATCGTGATGATTGTGTTCAGCCATCAGTCCAATGTCAAGCTGTTCGTCTGGAAGTGCCCGGCGTTACTGGAAATGCACACCGAAAACGACCTTTAATATGAATATTATTAGTATAATTATGATTGTGTTCAACCATCAGTGAATCGTCAAGCTCTTCGTCTGGAAGTGGCCGCCATTGATGGAACTAAGCACCGAAAACGAGTTAGTACAAAGTTAACTTTCATCATTCTGTGAATATCGTAAGTATCGTGATGATTGTGTTCAGCCATCAG
Source organism: Phymorhynchus buccinoides (assembly GCA_017654935.2). Lineage (NCBI taxonomy): Eukaryota > Metazoa > Mollusca > Gastropoda > Neogastropoda > Raphitomidae > Phymorhynchus > Phymorhynchus buccinoides. The sequence goes on along the minus strand of CM065683.1, from coordinate 19,666,807 downwards.
TCCAATGTCAAGCTGTTCGTCTGGAAGTGCCCGGCATTGCTGGAACTGCACACTGAAAACGAGTTAGTACAAAATGACCTTTAATATGAATATTATTAGTTTTTATGATTGTGTTCAACCATCAGTCCAACGTCAAGCTCTTCGTCTGGAAGTACCCGCCATTGCTGGAACTGCGCACCGAAAACGAGTTAGTTCAAAGTTAACTTTCTGTTCACAGCAATGGTGATAATAGACTGGTTTTTGGCTCACGTCGTTTTTGAAAACAAAGTGGAGTCTATATGTTCGGTTGTGTGTCTGTGTGTGTGTGTGTGTGTGTGTGTGTGTGTGTGTGTGTGTGTGTTTATGTGTGTGTGTGTTGCGTCCGTGGCCCCGACCTTTAACCTTAACTCAAAACCTTAACGTTGTCATTTTCTCTAAACATATAAGGCGTTAGAGGGTTAAAGTTAGCAGGATACTTGATTTTGACGTGAGCCTTCAAGTCACGACGATCAAAGCAGTCAGATACATTGATAAAGAACAAAATAAAGATAATCATTTGTTGCAGAGATTACTGTTGTGCAACCTTTAACCTTGACTCAGTCACACTCTTCAAACTAAAGAAGACTCTCACTCTCCACTGAAACTTTAACGTTGTCATTTTCTCAAAAAAACATAAGATGTTAGAGGGTTAAAGTTAGCAGGATACTTGATTTTGACGTGAGCCTTCAAGTCATGGCGATCAAAGCAGTCAGATACATCGGTAAGGAACAAAAGAAAGAAAATCATTTGTTGCAGAGATTACTGTTGTGTTGTACCGAGTAGGAGATACTGGAAAGAAGACTCTCCATTAGATATACAAAAACGCTCTTTAAAAAGAAACACAAGACTTCAGGTGTGTACAAATAGGTACATTTTAACGTCGTCAACTTATATTTTCTGTAACAAATGGATGTACCGAGTGTGTGCGTTGACGGCCCGGTTGTTTAGCTTTATTTGCGCCTTTGAGTAACGGTTGTTCGTGTTCATTATGCACATCATCTCTGCGCATAACTTAGCCTACCATCACTTCCGGCAACAAGGCCTAGGCCTAGAGTCCATGCCTTACCTCATAATCAAGACGACGTACTTAACATTTAGCCCACATTCATTTCAGTCTTGAAAAAAAATATACGGAAAATCCAGGGTTCGTCGATTTCACTGCCTTCGACGTACGAATCCTTTGTTAGGCCTAGACGATTGATCACCATGAGCAAAGACTGTACAGGGGAAGATAAACATGGATGAGCTTGCTGGCTGTGACCTTGACCTTTGCTTTGTGGCAGAGGGGGGGGGAGGGGGGATTAACGAAACGAAAATAAAATATTAGGACTAATATAAAATATCTTACAGAAATGTAGATGATGTGGAACAAGTTTTCATCGCATGAACAATCAGTTTAAAACAGTAACAGATCACGCAACTTCAATTATTAATTTTCTAAGAGTAAGAGGCTTAGACCCACAGGCAAAGACTAGGCCTACTACAGGTGTCCGTAGACCCCCCTTACCCCGGCGGGTGTGTGTGTGGGGGGGGGGATTGGTCACTATGTTTTTTTCTGAAAGCTTGGTCAATATGCTTTTCAATTTTACTTGTTTGCCAAAAATAAAAATAGGGCTCCACTATGTTACATGCGCATACATATAATTAAATTTTAAAGAAAGGGGTAGGGGTGCATAGAAATAATTTTAATTTACACAGTAAAATAAAAATTAATTCTGTTTTCAGATGCACAAGTGTCTACATAACAGTATTATCTCTATACAGCCATGGGAATTGTCATGGGAATTCCCATGCCTGCTATAGTAATAACAATCAGACGTGAGCCTTGTAGGCTTTGCCTCTTGTTTAAAATGCGAAGAAAAACAAATTGTGTGTATGAGAGATAGAGAGAGAGAGGGAGAGAGAGAGAGAGAGAGAGAGAGAGAGAGAGAGATTGAAATTGAAAAATGAATTTTATTGACATTAGCAAACAATGCTCCAATGCCAAGGAAGCACAAACCATGAACTAAAGAATATAAGCCTAACTGGCGACTAAATCAGTTCATAAGATTTTTTAAGAAACATAAAATAAATCATCTTACATACATAGATAGCTTACACTAGAGAAAAAAAAATTACACGAGAGTGAGAGAGAGAGAGAGAGAGAGAGCCCTGAGAGAGAGAGAGATCTCTCTCTGCGTCTCTGCAATGTGTTGTGTGTGTGTGTGTGTGTGTGTGTGGTGTGTGTGTGTGTCTCTCTGTGTCTCTGTCTCTCTCGTACTTATCAACAGTAATACAACAATCAACCGTAAACTAATGAATCAATTATAACAAATGAGTGCCTCAAGTGCCTGGATCTCTCTCCTTTGCAATCTCTCTCTCTGTGTAGTCTACGAGCTGCCCTTGCTCCTAGCCTCCAGCGCAGGGGCCCTGAGCGCCCTCAAGTGCCTGATCTCTCTATATAATCTATCTTAAAATCTCTCATAGGGAATCTCTCTCTGGACATTCAAAAAGAATAAGGCCGTCTACACTTCATAAGCGGATATCACACACTCGGAAAGTCTACGCGCAATCCATTGCTCCTAAGCTGAAACAAAGAAGGGCCCTGAGATTTACAAAGTGCCTGTCTCGAATTTCTCTCTCTCCTCTCGTAAACTTTTATCTCTTCTCTCTCTCTCTCTTCTCTCTCTCTTAGGGTTTTCCGTCTGTACAGTCTACGAGCCACGCCCTTGAACCTAGGCCTCCAGATGAATGGGCCCTGGGCGCCCACAAGCGCCTTCTCTCTCTTTGTCTCTCACTTCTGGTCTTCCACGAATTTAGGCGAATTTTGTAGATTAAGCTGGACAAAAGATCTTTGCTCTGAGTGCCCTGAAGTGCCTGATCTCTCTCTATCCTCTCTCAATGTCTCTCTCTCTCTCTCTCTCTCTCTCTCTCTCTCTCTCTCTCTCTCTCTCTCTCTCTCTCTCTCTCTCTCTCTCTCTCTCTCTCTCTGTACAGTTTACAAGCCACGCCCTTGCTCCTAGCCTCCAGCTCAAGTGCCTGATCTCTCTCAATGTCTCTCTCTCTCTCTCTCTCTCTCTCTCTCTCTCTCTCTCTCTCTCTCTCTCTCTCTCTCTCTCTGTACAGTCTACGAGCCACGCCCTTGCTCCTAGCCTCCAGCTCAGGGGCCCTCAGCGCCCTCAAGTGCCTGATCTCTCTCTCTCTCTCTCTCTCTCTCTCTCTCTCTGTACAGTCTACGAGCCACGCCCTTGCTCCTAGCCTCCAGCTCAGGGGCCCTCAGCGCCCTGAAGTGCCTGATCTATCTCTATGTCTCTCTCTCTCTCTCTCTCTCTCTCTCTCTCTCTCTCTAGCCTCTCTCTCTCTCTCTCTCTCTCTCTCTCTCTCTCTCTCTCTCTCTCTCTCTCTCTCTCTCTCTCTCTCTCTGTAGTCTACGAGCCACGCCCTTGCTCCTAGCCTCCAGCTCAGGGGCCCTCAGCTCCCTCAAGTGCCTGATCTCTCTCTATGTCTCTCTCTCTCTCTCTCTCTCTCTCTCTCTCTCTCTCTCTCTCTCTCTCTCTCTCTCTCTCTCTCTCTCTCTCTCTCTCTCTCTCTCTCTCTCTGTAGTCTACGAGCCACGCCCTTGCTCCTAGCCTCCAGCGCAGGGGCCCTGAGCTCCCTCAAGTGCCTGATCCAGCTGGGGGCGGACGTGCGAGCCGCGGACAGCGACGGCAACAACGTGGTCACCCTGGCAGCCCTCGGGGTGCACATCAACATCCTCGAGTTCCTCATCCGATGGGACAACCCCAGGGTGGCGGTCTGGGACATCCTCGTCGGTAAGGATGATCGTAGCCCACACGGATAATTATGCGCACACTGAATTGAAGTTTACGCGCGCGGAATCTCATGCACAATCCCTGTGACAAGATCCCCCCCCCAAAAAAAAAATCTGGAAGTAAGAAATATGCATGCGCAGTCCCGTCCGCTTATTTCTTACATAGGTGAAGACGGGGTAAAAAGCCCATGGGCGGGGTAAGAAGCCCATGCCAATTATCTCATAAAATGAAGCCAATGGTCAACCTATGGCGATATTTTTCACGCCAGAGGGCAGTCAATGCACTAGGGGCTTATCACGCGATTTTCTTACTTGGGCGTAGTGAGAGAGAGAGAGAGTGATGGTAGGACCACTCACTGTCTCTCTCTCTTTCTTTATCCCCAACTAATAATATAGAGAGGATTAGCCCCACACGAACGTCATGCCCTCTGGCGTGAGAAAAATCGCACTAAGTCTCTCATTTCAGTCACATTTTGCCTACGAGAGGAGTGTTAATGTTTAGCATTCGTCTCGTGGGCAAAATTGGACTGAAAGTTGCTTTATTTCATTGAGATAATTGGCATGGGCTTCTTATCCGCCCATGGGCTTTTTTTTAACCCCGTCTTCCCCTAAGTGTATGGGGTTTTCGCTTGAAACTTACGGATTGCGGATCTAATGCGTGCGTGTCCATAGACACCCCCCCCCATCACACAGGATGAAGACCCCTCCACGTCCTCATCGCGCGTTACAATTTCTTGAAGGTTCTTTGATTTGTGGGGTTTTATTTCAAGGCTGCATGAAAAACAAACAAACAAACTACTATTGATTATCTCGTGGTCTTTTCTCTGCTGAAATAAAATGTTTTTTTCTGTTTTAAAATTTTTTGTATTTCTAGAGAACGTACCGAGGTCGCGGAAATCTTCCTCAACACGTGTGATTGCGGTCACGACCTCACTACGATCTGAGGTGTGGGTGGTGACCCAAAGCTAGACCCCCCCAAAAAAACTTCCCCCGTGCGGATACCGGGGGGTCTTTTGAATAAATAGTTCCCCCACCTTCTGGAAGTTCTGTGCTTGTAGCTTCTTCTAATCTGTCACTCTCTTTGACTCTGCCTGTTCCTTTTGCTTGCTGTCATCTACTATCTTTCTGCCCTTACCCGGTCCATTCTCCTGCCCCTTTTTTTTTTTTTTTTTCACGAAACACTTTCAAAAACATTTCCTCCTCCAGTCGAAGTCGGACTTGCTGGGCCTAACTATTTCTTTAGTTAGGCGCATAACGGCAGCATGACGCATCTGCGCTCATATTTGACAGGAAACTGTCTGAGCGATCGAAGAAGAAGAAGAAGAAGAACATCCCCCAAAAATGTAGATATAAAGCCACGCTCTTGAAGTGGATCTTAGCTGCCGTTATATTGTCGGTTACCCTGCAGCTATTTGGGCAGTCCACGCGCGCACTCACCACGCTGCCACTAACTTGTCCCCCGTTCACACTACGAGCCCTCCACGCTTTTCCACCACGTTTTTGCTACGTGTGTGTTTTGAGCCTGAGCAGCATGCGCCTAGTGAGAACGGACCGGACCCATCCGAAAGTAAACTTTTTCACACACACACACGTGCGCACGTACACACGCAGGCATATTCACACATTTATGTTATAGATGGCTTGAGGTACATAAAGCAATTTAATCACTGCATGTAGGCCTTATGGCTTATTCAATGTTACTTCTGAGAAGGACATTTTTTGACTTGGGATACACCCATGAACACGCAAACACACGCACATGCACACGCAAACACACACGCACACGCACGCACGCACACACACACACACACACACACACACGCACGCACGCACGCACGCACACGCACGCACACGCACGCACACACACACACACACACACACACACACACACACACACACACACACACGCGCGCGCGCGCGCGCGCGCGCGCGCGAACACACGAACACACACATTCAGACAATGTCTGAATGTCTTTTAGCGGAAGGACTTTCTCCTGCTTCTGCCATGTAGTTATCAATGTCATTTCTGGCCATTATTGCAACAACAAAAACACAATAATAACAAACGTTAACCCTTTCGCCGCCAGCCATTTCTCAGCCCCCCCCCCCCCCCCCCCCCAAATACCATCAAACTTAACTGGGTATTTTACTGCAATACTGGGAATTCCTCTGAAACATGCATAACATTAAGCCTGTCCTTACGTGCCTCCCAAAATTAAGAAAATAGGGTCTTCAGATAACAAGCCCCGATTTGATGCCTTTTTAGTGACATGGGTGTTAAGCCGTTGTGGTGCATACATGCGACATTGGCGGTGAAAGGGTTAACATGAAGAACACACACACACACACACACACACACACACACACACACACACACACACACACACACACACCTTTTATTTTCCTGATCGCAGGCATGCTGGATAAGAGAGGGGACGAGTGGAGACAAGAGAAGGCGGTGCAGTGTTTGGACATTTTGTCACACCGCCACAAAATTTACTGGCAGCCTATTTTGAAAGCTGGTGAGTAGGCCTATGGTTGTCTGCCTGTCTGTCTGTCTGTCTGTCTCTCTTTCTCTCCAACGCTCTTTTTCCCCTCGCTTTATGTGATGATGATGATGATGATGATGACTGTCTCTCTCCATGCACCTTACCAGCCCTGATCAGGGTCCTGAAGGAGAAGGAAGGTCTTCGATGTCTGGTGACCTCAGTCCATGTCCACGTGTCCGAGAACCAGGAGATGATGGATTATGGTAAAAATGAGGATGAGGATGAAGATGACAGTTAAGATGACGGTGATGTCTCTCTCTCAAGGCGCCTTACCAGCCCTGATCACGGTCCTGAAGGAGAACGATAGTCTTCGGTGCCTGGTTACCTCAGTCCTGGTCAATGTGTCCGAGAACCAGGAGATGATGGATTAGGGTGAAAATGAGGATGATGATGATGATGGTGACGATGAAGATGACAGTAAAGATGACGGTGATGTCTCTCTCTCAAGGCGCCTTACCAGCCCTGATCACGGTCCTGAAGGAGAACGATAGTCTTCGGTGCCTGGTTACCTCAGTCCTGGTCAATGTGTCCGAGAACCAGGAGATGATGGATTAGGGTGAAAATGAGGATGATGATGATGATGGTGACGATGAAGATGACAGTAAAGATGATCACGGTGATGTCTCTCTCTCCAGGCGCCTTACCAGCCCTGATCACGGTCCTGAAGGAGAAGGAAGGTCTTCGATGTCTGGTGACCTCAGTCCTGGTCAATGTGTCCGAGAACCAGGAGATGATGGATTAGGGTGAAAATGAGGATGATGATGATGATGGTGACGATGAAGATGACAGTAAAGATGATCACGGTGATGTCTCTCTCTCCAGGCGCCTTACCAGCCCTGATCACGGTCCTGAAGGAGAAGGAAGGTCTTCGATGTCTGGTGACCTCAGTCCTGGTCAACGTCTCCGAGAATCAGGAGATGATGGATTAGAATGAAAATGAGGATGAAGATGACAGTAAAGATGACGGTGATGTCTCTCTCTCTCTCTCCAGGCGCCTTACCAGCCCTGATCAGGGTCCTGAAGGAGAACGATAATCTTCGGCACCTGGTGACCTCAGTCCTGGTCAACGTGTCCGAGAACCAGGAGATCCGCTTCGCGCTGACCTCGGGCGAGGCCGCGCCCATCCTGGTGGACCTCCTGGACTGTGACACCAGCGACATCCAGTCCCGCTGCGCCATCATACTGGCGGACATGGCGCAGGTCAGAGGAAACCAGGTAGGGAAAGATAATGATAACAGCGGGGATAATGATGATAAGGTGAATGGTGTTAGCAATAATATTATCATGATGGTCAGCGACATCCGGTCCCGGCGCTGCGCCTTTGTCCTGGCTGACATGGCGTAGGTCAAAGCTAGAAACCAGGTAGGGAAGATAATAACAGGGGTAATGAAGATAGCAATAATGTTATGATAATGATCCACGAGGGATAATGAAGATAATGATGACAAGGATAATGATGATTGATAGTAATAATATTATTATGATCAGCGAGGGATAATGAAGACAATGATGACGAGGATAATGATGATTGATGTCAATAATATTATCGTAATGATCAGCGAGGGATAATGAAGATAATGATGACAAGGATAATGATGATTGATGTCAATAATATTATCGTAATGATCAGCGAGGGATAATGAAGATAATGATGACAAGGATAATGATGATTGAATGCAATAATATTATCGTAATGATCAGCGAGGGATAATGAAGATAATGATGACAAGGATAATGATGATTGATACCAATAATATCATAATGATCAGCGAGGGATAATGAAGATAATGACGACACGGATGGGGTTGGGATAGTGTTTTGAGGCGGCTTTACTGACGACAGTGATGCCCCCCAAGGCCCAGCCACACTTGCATACGACTTGACCTCAATACGATACGAATGTGACGATGTCTGTGAGTCATGATTCACGCGAAATGCTTCCGTCTAAAATATAACTACCGTTTTCGTTCACTATACTCGTATCTCAAAACAATCTAAGTACCCACCCAGCCTCCCTCCTGATGCTGGTGCAATGAGAGACTTAGTCCGATTTTTCTCACGCCAGAGGGCATGACGCTCGTGTGGGGCTAATCCTCTCTATATTATTAGTTGGGGATAAACAAAGAGAGAGAGACAGTGAGTGGTCCTACCATCACTCTCTCTCTCTCTCTCTCTCTCTCTCTCTACGCCCAAGTAAGAAAATCGCGTGATAAGCCCCTAGTGCATTGACTGCCCTCTGGCGTGAAAAATATCGCCATAGGTTGACCATTTGTAAAGTGACTTGGACTACGTGACATATAGGGCTAAGGGAAGTAACCCATAGCGAGTCACAAGGAGTGGTCATCCCCTTAGTCGTTTCGTTTTTGTGCTGTGGCATGTGTGGTTTCCGGTTGATTGGTGTATTATAGACCGCAATGCACGAATCGAATAAAGTGTGTCCGATACAAACACAACTAGTAGGATCTCGTCAGATTTATGTACATAGACAGTAGAATGTCACGTCAAAATCACGCTTCACAAATGTCACAATCGGATCGTAGTGAATCGAATCGTATGCAGTGTGTGTGGGTCGGGCCTTTTTACTCCTTGCCTGGTCCTCCTCCTCGCTTCTGCTAAAGCAGTTGTTGCTGTCCCCCCTTCAACTTCAACTTCAACAAATCTTTATTATCTCAAAATGAGAAATTAAATATGGCAACACCCGCGATTTCAACATAAAAGACATCACATAAAACAATATTTTCCAAATCATGCTTAAATATGAAACAAGACATAAAAGTACACAGCTCTACATAAGAATACACAAATGCAATATAAAGACACACTTATGTTTAAAACATCAATTATATATAAGACAAACACCATATTTATGTACATATTCATAAATTCCCCCAGGAGAAGCTGGCGTCGTGTGGCGGGGTGGAGCCGCTGGTCAAGCTGCTGGAGTCTGACCTGGAGGACGTGCTGGTCAACGCCACGGCCGCCCTGCGCATCCTGTGCACCGACCACCCCTACAACCAGACCCTGGCCACCCAGTGCGGGGTGACGAGTTCCCTGGTGGAGTTCCTCTCCGTGGCCTCAGGCGAGTTGCTCATCGCTGTGCATGCATGTATGGATAATGTTATGTGTAGGAAACTGTCATTATCACGGTCATCCCCGTGCAACGACCACAACCATACCCTGACCACTCAGTACCGGGTGACAAGTTCCCTCGTGGAGTTCCTCTCCGTGGCCTCAGGCGAGTTATAATGTTATGTGTAGGGAACTCTGTCATTATCACGGTCATCCCGTGCACCGACACCCCCCCCCCTCACACACACACACAACCAGACCCTGTCCACTCAATACCGGGTGGCAAGTTCCCTCGTGGAGTTCCTAATCGTGGCCTCAGGCGAGTTACTCGTTGTGCTGTATGGATAATGTTATGTGTAGGGAACTCTACCATTACCACGGTCATCCCGTGCACCGAACCAACCACCACCCCCTCTCCCCCCACACACACAACCAGACCCTGACCACTCAGTACAGGGTGACAAGTTCCCTCGTGGAGTTCCTCACCGTGGCCTCGGGTAATTTGAGTGAGTAGGCTGTGTTATATGGACAAAAGGGATTGGGATTGGGTGTGGGGGTGTGGGTGGGGGGTTGCTTGTTTTTAGTCTCCTATTTTTGTAATCATCACCTATCTATCCCCATAGGTTTGCTGGGGTGAGTTACGGGGCACGGGCAAGGGATCAAATGTGCCTGTGAAGATAAATAAATAAATAATTGCCAGTAGGTCTACCTCTACATCTTACCTGGTGCTGTGTTCTGTTTGTGTCTCAGACGACCTCCAGGCCGGCACGGCAGCCGCCCTGTGTGCCCTGTGCACCAAGCATAGAGACAACCAGGACCTCTTCATGGCTAACAACGTGTCCAAGTCAGTGGAATTCCCATCCTTCCTTCCTTCCTTCCTTCCTTCCTTCCTTCTTTGTCCCTTCTTTCTGTCTTTTTGTGCCCAGTGCACCAAGCATAGAGACAACCAGGACCTCTTCATGGCCAACAACGTGTCCAAGTCAGTGGAATTCCCATCCTTCTTTCCTTCCTTCCTTCCTTCCTTCCTTCCTTCCTTCCTTCCTTCCTTCCTTCCTTCCTTCCTTCCTTCCTTCCTTCCTTCTTTGTCCCTTCTTTCTGTCTTTTTGTGCCCAGTGCACCAAGCATAGAGACAACCAGGACCTCTTCATGGCCAACAACGTGTCCAAGTCAGTGGAATTCCCATCCTTCTTTCCTTCCTTCCTTCCTTCCTTCCATCCTTCCTTCTTTGTCCCTTCTTTCTGTCTTTTTGTGCCCAGTGCACCAAGCATAGAGACAACCAGGACCTCTTCATGGCCAACAACGTGTCCAAGTCAGTGGAATTCCCATCCTTCTTTTTCCTTCCTTCCTTCCTTCCTTCCTTCCTTTCCTTCTTTGTCCCTTTCTTTCTGTCTTTTTGTGCCCAGTGCACCAAGCATAGAGACAACCAGGACCTCTTCATGGCCAACAACGTGTCCAAGCAGTGGAATTCCCATCCTTCCTTCCTTCCTTCCTTCCTTCCTTTTTTCCTTCCTTTTTCCCCTTCTTTATTCCTGTTTGTTCCTTCCTTCCTTCCTTTCTCTCTTCCTTCCTTCTTTCTATCTTTTTTGTGCCCAGTGCACCAAGCATAGAGACAACCAGGACCTCTTCATGGCCAACAATGTGTCCAAGTCAGCGGAATTCCCATCCTTCCTTCCTTTCTTCATTCCTTTTTTCCCTTCTTTATTCCTGTTTGTTCCTTCTTTCCTTCCTTCCTTCCTTCCTTCCTTCCTTCCTTCCTTCCTTCTTTCTGTCTTTTTGTGCCCAGTGCACCAAGCATAGAGACAACCAGGACCTCTTCATAGCTAACAACGTGTCCAAGTCAGTGGAATTCCCATCCTTCCTTCCTTATTTCCTTTTTTCCCTTCTTTATTCCTATTTGTTCCTTCTTTCCTTCCTTCCTTCCTTCCTTCCTTCTTTGTCCCTTCTTTCTGTCTTTTTGTGCCTAGTGCACCAAGCATAGAGACAACCAGGACCTCTTCATGGCCAACAATGTGTCCAAGTCAGCGGAATTCCCATCCTTCCTTCCTTCATTCATTCCTTCCTTCCATCCTTCCTTCTTTGTCCCTTCTTTCTGTCTTTTTGTGCCCAGTGCACCAAGCATAGAGACAACCAGGACCTCTTCATGGCTAACAACGTGTCCAAGTCAGTGGAATTCCCATCCTTCCTTCCTTTCTTCCTTCCTTTTTTCCCTTCTTTATTCCTGTTTGTTCCTTTCCTTCCTTCCTTTCTCTCTTCCTTCCTTCTTTCTATCTTTTTTGTGCCCAGTGCACCAAGCATAGAAAAAATCAGGACCTCTTCATAGCTAACAACGTGTCCAAGTCAGTGGAATTCCCATCCTTCCTTCCTTCTTTTCTTTTTCCCCTTCTTTATTCCTGTTTGTTCCTTCTTTCCTTCGTTCCTTTCTTTCTTCCTTCCTTCTTTCTGTTTTTTGTGTGCCCGGTGCACCAAGCAACGAGAAAACCAGGACGTCTTCATGGCTAACAGAGTGTCCAAGTCAGTGGAATTCTCCTCCTTCCTCCCTTCCTTCCTTTTTGTCTCTTCTTTCTGTCTTTTTGTGCCCGGTGCACCAAGCATAGAGAAAACCAAGACCTCTTCAGGGCTAACGGGGTGTCCAAGTCAATGGAATTCTCCTCCTTCCTCCCTTCCTTCCTTTTTGTCTCTTCTTTCTGTCTTTTTGTGCCCTGTGCTTGAAACATCGAGAAAACCAAGACCTCTTCATGGCTAACGGGGTGTCCACAGCTAGCCACGCCCCTGTTCGTCAGATCGCAGAATCCGAAACCGGCAGTCTGTAGCCAACCTGTGTTTAGCCGTCAGGAGGCAACCACCAGAGGAGACACTGCACTGTTGCCGAGTCACTTACGTGAGGTTCAGTGGAGCCTGTTCTGATCTAACACACGCAGGACGTGCGGTATGAAGCTGCAGGCAGAGGTATGGCCTAAACTAATGAACTGACCATCATGCTGACTGATCATGTTTTCTCCCATTCTTAGGCCCTTGGTGGACTTGATTTGAGGCAGTCGCAGCATCATGGCGCAGGTTAAAAAACACGGCCTAAAATACTGAGCTAATCGTGATGCTGTGTTTTGGCAAGTGAATGTGTTGCCTAAACTACTTAATCAATCATGATGACACAATCATGTTTTCTTACTCTCATTTAACTAATCATGATGACACAATCATGTTTTCTTACTCTCATTACACGCCCCTATTAGACTTGGTTCGCGTCAGACGCAGCATCACGGTGCAGCCTAAACGACTGAACTGATCATGCTGCCACATGTTTTCTTTCACCTGTTCTAATGCCCTTGGTAGACTTGATTCGCAGCATCACGGTGCGGGTTAAAATACAGCCTAAAATACCAAGCTGATAATGATAACACGTGTTTTAAATCGTCTAGTGAATGTTTAGCCTAAGCTACCGAACTGATTCTGATGCCACATGCTTTCTTTCACACCTGTTCTAAGGCCCCTGATGGACTTGATTCGCGGCAGTCGCAGCATCACGGTGCGGGTTAAAATACAGCCTAAACTACCAAACTGATCATGATAACACGTGTTTGAATTGATTGTCTAGTGAATGGTTAGCCTAAACTACCGAACTGATGCTGATGCCACAACTCTTCTCCAGGCCATTGGTGGACTTGATTCGCGGCAGTCGCAGCATCACGGTGCAGGTGAAGGTGGCGGGGGCGGTGGAGGCCCTCGTGCTGAACAACAGTGTCAATCAGAGAGTCTTTATCGACCTGGGTGCCGCCAAGGCCCTGCTGAGACTGATGAAGGTGATGTGTTGTTTTGTGTTGTGTAGTGTAGTGTTGTGTTGTGTAGTGTTTATCACAACAGTGTCAGTCAGAGAGTCTTCATCGACCTGGGTGCCCCCAAGGCCCTGCTGAGACTGATGAAGGTGATGTGTTGTTTTGTGTTGTGTTGTGTAGTGTAGTGTTGTGTTGTGTAGTGTTGTGTTGTGTAGTGTTGTGTTGTGTAGTGTTTATTACAACAGTGTTAGTCAGAGAGTCTTCATCGACCTGGGTGCCCCCAAGGCCCTGCTGAGACTGATGAAGGTGATGTGTTGTTTTGTGTTGTGTTGTGTAGTGTAGTGTTTATCACAACAGTGTCAGTCAGAGAGTCTTCATCGACCTGGGTGCCTCCAAGGCCCTGCTCAGGCTGATGAAGGTGATGTGTTGTGGTGTGTTGTGTAGTGTTTATTACAACAGTGTCAGTCAGAGAGTCTTCATCGACCTGTGTGCTCCCAAGGCCCTGCTCAGGCTGATGAAGGTGATGTGTTGTGTTGTGTTGTGCTGTACCACATTGCGTTGTACAATATTGCATTATATTTTGTTGTATTGTATTGTACTGTACCCATTGTATTGTATTGCATTGTATCGTAGTTATCACAGCAGCGCCAGTCAGAGAGTCTTCATCGACTTGTGGGCTCCCAAGGCCCTGCTCGGGTTGATGTATTATGTGTTGTATGTATTGTGTTATATTGTGTTGTATGGTATTGCCAACACCACCAACACGAGAGCAGCCCCTGCTCCAGGCCTTGGAAATCCGTGCTGTGTTACTGGGGAACAAGTAACAGGCAGAAAAACAAAAGCTTCAATTTTAGGGGTGGATGAGGTTCAGAGTGGCACAGAGGTAACGCGTTCGCCTTGTGTCGAGTAAACCCGAGTTCGAACCTGGGTACAGGGGATTTGTCCTCTCACTTTGCACTATAGGCCTTACGTGTCTGAACGTGGAGTCTTTCCGGATGAGACGATAAACCGAGGTCCCGTGTGCCCATGCACTTAGCACACGTTAATCCCAGTGGTAATGAAAAAGTTGTCATTTGGTAAAAAATTACACCCCCTTTCCCCTTTCCTTCTTCACCAGTCACACAAAAATCGCATGCAAAAGAAACAAAAACATGGCTGGCGAGCCTCTGGCTGCGACATGCTCTCCGGGTGGGAGCAACCCGAATTTCATAGAGACGCCTCTGTGACTATAAAGTACCTAATACCTAAAATTAGCAGCCTTTTAGGGGGTCATGATTCCTAAATCCCATATTACGATGCATTGTTGCAGAACATCTTCACGGAGGTTCGTGAGCAGGGGGCCAACGCTCTGTGGGCCCTGGCCGGGGAGAACAGGACGCAGCAGAAGTACATCGCGGCCCAGGTGACCATCGCCCACATCATCCAGATGCTGCTGGAGTCCACGGAGAAGCTGCTGCGTGTCGGTCAGGCACACACTGCTCCTCGCTCTTCGCCGCCTTCTTTTGTTCTTGTTCTTCTTCTTGTTGTTGTTGTTCTTCTTGTTGTTGTTGTTCTTCTTCTTTTTAAAGACCCACCAGGTCACGTGCCACAATCACGGGTTTCACGTGTTTTCCCTCTTATAGCTGCTAAGAAATCTTGTTTTGACCAGGTTTGACTCCCATACAAATGTCCCCAAATTGAAAAGGAAACATCGTTATAAAGAGCAGCCTCAATTTGAAGTTGGGGGTATTTGTATACATGTGGGTCACAGCTTCCCCCCCAAAAAAACCCAAGGGACTTAATCGTGGTGCGTCAGTGTGTCTTTCAGCCAGCAGCCTTCATCTTTTTGTTCTTCTTCTAGTTTTCCTTCTTGTTCTTGTTGTTCTGGGACCCGTTGTTCTTCTTTTTTGTTTTTGTTGTTGTTCTTCTTCTTCCTGAAATAATAATAATGATGATGATGATGATGATGACGACGATGACGATAGGTCGCAGGGTTCACGATCCCAACGTCATAGCTTTGGGATTCGAGGAGCAGGAAAATCAGATCAAGCTAACTGAAAACTATGATGATGATGATGACGATGATGAGGGTTCATGAGGATAGCTCTGGGATTCGAGGAGTAGGAAAATCAGATGAAGCTAACTGAAACTGATGATGATGATGATGATGATGTTGCAGGTCGTAGGGTTCATGAGGGCTATAGCTCTGGTACTCGAGAAGTAGGAAAATCGAGGCTAGTATGATGAAAATCATGACGATCAAGCTAACTGGTAAAACTATGATGAAGCTAACTGATGATGATGATGATGATGATGACGATGATGACGATTGGTCGTAGGGTTCATGATGGCTATAGCTCTGGTACTCGAGAAGTAGGAAAATCAGATGAAGCTAACTGAAAACTATGATGATGATGATGATGATGACGATGACGATGACGATTGGTCGTAGGGTTCATGATGGCTATAGCTCTGGTACTCGAGAAGTAGGAAAATCAGATCAAGCTAACTGAAAACTAAGATGATGATGATGATGATGATGATGATGATGATGATGACGACGATGATTCACAGGGTGTATGATGGCCATAGCTCTCGGGTTCGAGGACCAGGAAAACCAGATCAAGCTGGCTCACGCGGACGCCATCCAGCAGTTGGTTCGTCTGCTGCGCACCAGAAAGAAGAACGACTCTGTGCTACTGCTGGTCATCAAGGTCATTGGAACACTGTGCTTAGGTGAGGGAACAGTGATAATGATGATGATGATAATGGTGATGATGATGGTGGTGGTGGTGGTGGTGATGGTGATGATGATGATGGTGGTGATGGTGATGATGATGATGATGATGATGATGATTATGAGGATGAGGGAGCACAAGAACGACTCTGTGCTACTGCTGGCCATCAAGGTCATTGGAACAATGTGCTTAGGTGAGGGGATAGTGAGAATGATGATGATGCTGGTGATGATGATGATGATGATTATTATACTGAGGATGAGGGAGCAAAAGAATGACTCATAGCTTAGGACACTGTACCTCGGACCCAGCCCACCTTAGTTAAATTCTCTCACTCTACTCGAATGCTTGAATCTCTTCACTGGCTTCCTGTCGGAAGGCGTATCGAATACAAGCTCTCTCTGCTCTGTTACAAATCCCTGAATGGTCTGGCTCCTTCTTATCTCGCTGATCTTCTGAACCTTTACACACATTTTAGACAGTTACGCTCCTCTTCTGAGACTTCTCTCCTCCAGATCCCTCGTTACCGCACCAAGACCCTTGGCGAACGCTCCTTCTCTTTCCAGGCCCCCTCCTCTTGTAATAGACTCCCTTTACCTCTCCGTTCTGCCAACTCCCTTTCTTCATTTAAGTCTTCTCTCAAAACTACTCTTTTCAAATCATAGCCTGCTATATTTCTTTTCAAAGTACTGTGCCCCTTCCATCCGCGTGTGTTTCTGTGCATGCGTGTAGTATGTGCGTGTGTGTGTGCGCGCGCGTGTGGTGCGTTCGTGTCTGTGTTTGTGTGTGTGTGTGTCTGTGCGTGTGTGTCTGTGTTTAGTGCGTGCGTGTTCGCGCACGCGCGTGTGTATAATATATTTTTGTCATTTCTTTATTTATATTGCTTGCTGGTTTATTCATTTATTATTGTAAGCGCTTAGGGCTTTTTTAAGATTAGGCGCTATAAATGCTTATTATTATTATTATTATTATTAATAGGAATTGTTCGGAAATAATTAAGGGAAGTAATTTCATGGTATGTGGGAGTGATCTCGCCTAATTCAATCGGTCAAACAGGGGAAGTTATTGTACCATCAGGTAGATCCCCAGTTCTCGCCTCGTGTGTTTGAGCAGACATACAGCACTTAGAACACCGTGCGTCATTCTAAACTAGTCTTGATGTCATTTATATTTTGACGTCACATTTTGCAAGTTTTATCAGTTTGTGGCCACTGGCCACCCCTAATGTTTCTAAAAAGAAAATAATGTTTGCAAGTCGCTGACTGGCATCCTGCGGTTTCAAGCTTCGACGCCATTGTTGCATTGTTGCTATGGTATTTGATCGAGTAATGGATGTAAACAACTCTAATTTTCACGAAGTGCTCTCCCCTAGTTTTTTTTCTCCTGAACGGTGACCATGTTCTCTATGCGGTGTCAGGCGTGGCGTACCGCAACAACCAGGAGACGCAGCAGTGCATCGCGGACGAGGGGGGCATCCGGGTGCTGGTGCACCTGCTGATGGAGCCGCCCAGCGAGGAGGTGCAGGTGGCTGTCGCCCTGACCTTGGCCTGTGTGATCCTCAGCAACAGGCAGAACCAGGAGAAGTTGTACGAGGAGACCCACTTCAAGTTCGACATCCTGCTCCACCTGCTGAGGTCCAACAGGGACGTGAGTGCCAAGTAATGAGGGTTAATTCTACAGAGACCGTTGGCCTAAAAACAAACTGGACCATTAGTCTGCGTGGTCTTCAGCAACAGGCGGAACCAGGAGGAGCTTTATGAAGAGACCCACTTCAAGTTCGACGTCCTGCTGCATCTGTTGAGGTCCAACAAGGACGTGAGTATCAAGTAATGAAGGTTAATTCTACATAGACCAGTGGCCTAAAAAAAATAGACCATTGGCCTGCATGGTCTTCAGCAAAAAGCAGAACCAAGAGAAACTTTATGAAGAGACCCACTTCAAGTTCGACGTCCTGCTCCATCTGTTGAGGTCCAACAAGGACGTGAGTGACACGTAATGGGGGTTAATTCTACAGAGACCATTGGCCTGCGTGTTCCACAACTACAGACAGAACATGGGACAGAACATGGAGAAGCTCTAGGAGGAGACCCAATGCAAGTTCGACATCCTGTTGCATCTGTTGAGTTCAAACAAGGACGTGAGTACCAAGTAATGTGGTAAATGCTACAGAGAGCATCGGCCTAAAAAAAATAGACCATTGGTCTGCGTGGTCTTCAGCAACAGGTAGAACCAGGAGAAGCTTTTTGAAGAGACCCACTTCAAGTTCGACATCCTGCTCCACCTGCTCAGGTCCAACAAGGATGTAAGCTTCCAATATTCAGAAGAAAAAAAAGTTTGGTATTCAAAGGATAGTGCCGGCAGCTACACAGTCTACTTAACCCTGGCCTATGTGATGCTCATCAACCTACAGAACCAGGAGAAACGTTATGAAGAGACATCCTGCTGCACCTGTTGAGGTCCAACAAAGACGTGATTATAGAACTAGTAACGGGGGTTAATTCTATATAGATCATAGACCTGCATGTTCTCCAGCAACAGGGAGAAGCTGTATAAAGGAGACCCACCTCAAGTTCGACATGCTGCTTCTGTTAATGTCCAACAAGGATGTTAGTATCAAGTAATGAGGGTTAATACATGTACCACACTCACCGATAATGTCATTGATCATTGGCCTGTGTGGTTATCTAATATCAGCAACAGGCAGAACCAGGAGAAGCTGCCTGATGAGACCCACTTCCAAGTCCGACATTTCTGCTGCTTCTGTTCAGGTCCACTAAGGACGTGAGTATCCATTACGAATAGAAGAGGTTACACACTAAATCGGAACCAGGAGAAGCTCTAGGAGGAGACCCACTTCAAGTTCGACATCCTGCTCCATCTGCTCAGGTCCAACAAGGATGTAAGCTTCCTTTATTTAGAAACAAAAGTTTGGTATTCAAAGAATAATATGGGGCATATAGCTAAACAGTCTTAATGCTGGCCTGTGTGATGCTAAGCAACCGACCGAACGGGAGAATATGAAGAGACCCACTTCAAGTTCGACACCTTGCTGCATGTGCTCAGGTCCAACAAGGACAGTGAGTATCAAGTAATGGGGGTTAATTCATGTACTACACTCACAGACAATTCCATAGATCATTGGCCTGTGTGGTCCTCAGCAACAGACCAAACCAGGAGAAGCTGCATAAGGAGACCCATTTCAAGTTTGACATCCTGCTGCTTCTGTTCCGGTACAACAAGGACGTGAGTATCAAGTAATGAGGGATGGTTAATTCTACACGCACAGACAATTCACTAGATCATTGGTTTGCGTGGTGCTCAGGAACAAACAGAACCAGGAGAAGCTTTACGAGGAGACCGACTTCAAGTTGGACACCCTTCTGCACCTCCTGAGGTCCAACAAGGATGTGAGTATCAAGTAATGAGGCCCACACTCTTGGACAATGTAATAGAGAATTGTTATGTGTGGTCCTCAGCAACACTACAGGCAGAACCAAGGGAAGCTCTAAGAGGATACCCACTTCAAGTTCAACACCCGGCTGCATCTACTCAGGTCCAACAAGGACAGTGAGTATCCTTTACTGAGGGATTATTCAGCAAATAAGAACCATTGAATAAACCGGGAGAGCTTGTACGAGGAGACCCACTTCAAGTTCACTCTGACATACTGACCCATTTTGTTAAGTTAGTTATAACACTCATGCGTTTCTACTGGCTTCTTCTCTCATGCTTGCCTGTCCTTGCTTCTCTGTCTCTGTCTCCCTCTCTCTCTGTGTCTGTCTGTCTCTGTCTCTCTGTCTTTATCTCGGTTTCGGTTTTATCTCTGTCTCTCGTCTGTCTCTCTGTCTGTGTCTGTCTCTCTCTCTCTCTCTCTCTGTCTCTCTCTCTCTCTCTCTCTCTGTCTCTCTCTCTCTCTCTCTCTCTCTCTCTCTCTCTCTCTCTCTCTCTCTCTCTCTCTCTCTCTCTCTCTCTCAATAGCTTTTTTGTCGTATCGGCATCCATTTTTGCCTGTCAAAGTATTGTTCTAAACATTGTGTTCTTTACCTTTTTGCTTTAGTCGTGTGCATAATTATTTTAGTTGCACCTCCAAATGTGTATAGGTCGGTGGCCTCACATTAAAATTCATTGCGTTTGCGTTTCTCTCTCTCTCTCTCTCTCTCTCTCTCTCTCTCTCTCTCTCTCTCTCTCTCTCTCTCTCTCTCTCTCTCTCTCTCTCTCTCTCTTTTTCCATGGATGCTATATTTAGTCGTGTGCATAATTATTTTAGTTGCACCTCCAAATGTGTATAGGTCGGTGGCCTCACATTAAAATTCATTGCGTTTGCGTCTCTCTCTCTCTCTCTCTCTCTCTCTCTCTCTCTCTCTCTCTCTCTCTCTCTCTCTCTCTCTCTCTCCCTCTCTCTCTGTCTCTCTCTCTTTCCATGGATGCTATATTTAGTCGTGTGCATAATTATTTTAGTTGCACCTCCAAATGTGTATAGGTCGGTGGCCTCACATTAAAATTCATTGCGTCTGCGTTTCTCTCTCTCTCTCTCTCTCTCTCTCTCTCTCTCTCTCTCTCTCTCTCTCTCTCTCTCTCTCTCTCTCTCTCTCTCTCTCTCTCTCTCTCTCTCTCTCTCTCTCTCTCTCTCTCTCTCTCTCTCTCTCTCTCTCTCTCTCTCTCTCTCTGTAATGTTCATCAGGACATTCGGCTTCAGGCGGGCATGGCGACCACCATATTCGCCTACAACAACACCCCTCAACAACTGGCCATCAGGGAGGCGGGAGGCATCAAATTCTCCATCTTCCAGCCTTTCCTCGTATCCGACGACGAGTTCCAGCAGTGCTACTCAGCTTTCCAGGTTAAAAAAAAAGCAAAAAACAAATCATAACCAGCGCTGCTAGTGTGACCCTCAAACTTTGCACGCGGATAGGTAAGTAGTTAGGACATCTAAACCGAGTTCGAAAATTAAGTTCATTGATCGAAGGTCAAAGTCGCTGGAGCTGAAAACACTGCCACGCGGATGGTGGCGATCCAGCGTTTTTGCGCTCTAATTCTCATTCTGTTCGAAGATGCAATGACACTTATTATACATAGAAGCAAATCTACACATACATGGATCATGAATACACTACGAGGCCACTGGGATAAATTTAAAAAAAAGGTTCCTTTTTTCCTTGTGTCCAGTGATGAATTCCAGCAGGGATACTCAGCTTTCCAGCTTTTTAAAAACGAATATGACCACTGCAAGTAGGGTTATTAACGCTCTTGACGGCAAGAGTTCAACCCTTGTTGGTCAGTATCCAGAAGGGCATTCACTCTTGCTTGCAAAAGGCAACCATTCATGGGGTTATTGGCGAGAGTTATTCCCTTGTTTGGTCAGTACTCAACCATCTCCCCCCCCCCCATCCACCAAGGGCATTCACTCTTGCAAAAAGTGGTGGTTACAGTGGCCAGATGCAAAGACACTCACATGCGAGCAAGTTTTAAGTTTAATTTTAAAGGAAGTGCTCTCCCCTAGTTTTTTTATCTCCCGAAAATCGTCCATTACGCTGATATTAAGGGGATACGTGCCTTTTACTTCCCACGATGACAAATGATCAAGACTTTTGTCAGAGCATCTACACATACTTCTAAGGTCAAAACTGAAAAGAAAACACGGGATCACCGGTGGGGAAGGGGGGGGGGGGGGGGGGGGTTGTGTTCTGTTGCCTGGCGTTCCGAAAATAAATCCTGATAAACATCAGTTTGTGCGCTTCATATTTGCATCATTGTCTCAGTGTTACACTAATGCATGTATGATGAGTTTGACAATCAGCGCAATTGACGATAAAAAAAACTGGCGCAATTAACAACTGCTGCAATTAAAATAAGGGAGTATGTAGTTCAAATTAGTGCAATTGCGTAATTTTATCATTGTAGCAATACATATCAATATACATTTATTGAGTAAGCTTAAACATTGGCGAAGTTGAGCAAAATAATGAAACTTTTGTGCAATTATGGAGTAAATTTAACATTGGAGCAATTGGGTAAATTTAACGCTATGCTATTGAGTCAGTTTAATTTTGGTGCAATTGAATAAACTTAACATTGGAACAATTAAGTAAATGAAAAAAATTGTGCAATTGAGTAAACTTGAAACCGGCGCAACTGAGATTTAGCTTGAAATCGGCGCAATAGAGTAAAAACTTCAAATGAGCGCGATTGAAAAAAAAGTCACATCGGCGCAATTGAGTAAATTTGTCAAATCGGCGCATTTGAGTAAATTTGTCAAATCGGCGCATTTGAGAAATCGGCGCATTTGAGCAAATTTGTCAAATCGGCGCATTTGAGAAATCGGCGCATTTGAGATGTATCCCTCCCCACACAACCAGGTGGTGATCCTGGCCAGGGTGATCGTGGACATGGGCCAGGTGGAGCTGACCGCCCAGGGCATCAGTGTGCTGGTCAGCAGGCTGGGGTCCTCCGTGGACCGTGTGCTGGTGCTGGCCTGCTCCCTGCTGTCCTCGCTCTGCCACACCCGTGCCGGCATCCCAGACGCCATTGTGGCTGCCGATGCCATCCAGCTGCTGGTGCACCACATACATTCTGTGGACGTCGAGGTGAATTGTTGTAGAAACGTGTATTGTTACTTAATTTGCCATCATATACATTCTGTGGACATCGAGGTGAATTATTGTAGAAACATTTACATGCATTATTACTTAATTTGCCATCCCTGTTGATGCCATTGTGGCTGACGATGCATCATATACATTCTGTGGACGTCAAGGTGAATTATTTGTAGACACATGTATTATTACTTAATTTGCCATCCCTGATGATGCCATTGTGGCTGACGGTGCATTATATACATTCTGTGGACATCGAGGTGAATTATTGTAGAAACATTTACATGCATTATTACTTAATTTGCCATCCCTGATGATGCCATTGTGGCTACTGATGCCATCCAGCTTCTGGTGCATCATATACATTCTGTGGACGTCGAGGTGAATTATTGTAGAAACATTTACATTTTTATTCTTAATTTGCCATCCCTGATGATGCAATAGTGGCTGCCGATGCCATTCAGCTTCTGGTGCATCATATACATTCTGTGGACGTCAAGGTGAATTGTTGTCGAAACGTGTACATGTATTATTACTTACTTTGCCATCCATGATTATGCCATTGTGGCTGCTGGTGGTATCGAGCTTCTGGTGCATCATATGCATTCTGTGGACGTCGAGGTGAATTATTTGTAGACACATGCATTGTTACTTAATTTGCCATCCATGATTATGCCATTGTGGCTGCCGATGTTATCCAGCTTCTGGTGCATCATATACATTCTGTGGACATCGAGGTGCATTATTGTAGAAACATGTATTATTACTTAATTTGCCATCCCTGATGACGCCATTGTGGCTGCCGATGCTATCGAGCTTCTGGTGCATCATATACATTCTGTGGATATTGAGGTTCATTATTGTAGAAACGTTTACATGTATTATTACTTACTTTGCCATCCATGATGACGCCATTGTGGCTGCTTCTGGTGCGTCATATGCATTCTGTGGACGTCGAGGTTAATTATTGTAGAAACATGTATTGTTACTTAATTTGCCATCCATGATTATGCCATTGTGGCTGCCGATGCCACTCAGTTTCTGGTGCATCATATACATTCTGTGGACATCGAGGTGAATTATTGTAGAAACATGTACTATTACTTAATTTGCCATCCCTGATGCCATTGTGGCTGCTGATGCCATCCAGATGTTTTCTTTCAGGTGTACAATATCCTTTCAGGTGTACAATATCCTTTCAGGTGTACACTATTCTTTCAGGTGTGCAATATCCTTTCAGGTGTACACTATCCTTTCAGGTGTGCAATATCCTTTCAGGTGTACACTATTCTTTCAGGTGTGCAATATTCTTTCAGGTGTACAATATTCTTTCAGGTGTACACTATTCTTTCAGGTGTACACTATTCTTTCAGGTGTGCAATATTCCTTTCAGGTGTACAATATTCTTTCAGGTGTACACTATTCTTTCAGGTGTACACTATTCTTTCAGGTGTACAATATTCTTTCAGGTGTACACTATTCTTTCAGGTGTACAATATTCTTTCAGGTGTGCAATATCCTTTCAGGTGTACACTATCCTTTCAGGTGTACACTATTCTTTCAGGTGTGCAATATCCTTTCAGGTGTACACTATTCTTTCAGGTGTACACTATTCTTTCAGGTGTGCAATATCCTTTCAGGTGTACACTATTCTTTCAGGTGTACAATATTCTTTCAGGTGTACACTATTCTTTCAGGTGTACACTATCCTTTCAGGTGTACACTATTCTTTCAGGTGTACAATATCCTTTCAGGTGTACAATATTCTTTCAGGTGTACAATATCCTTTCAGGTGTACAATATTCTTTCAGGTGTGCAATATCCTTTCAGGTGTGCAATATTCTTTCAGGTGTACACTATTCTTTCAGGTGTACACTAGTAGTTCTTTCAGGTGTGCAATATCCTTTCAGGTGTGCAATATCCTTTCAGGTGTACACTATTCTTTCAGGTGTACACTATTCTTTCAGGTGTACAATATCCTTTCAGGTGTACAATATTCTTTCAGGTGTACAATATCCTTTCAGGTGTACAATATTCTTTCAGGTGTACAATATCCTTTCAGGTGTACACTATCCTTTCAGGTGTACAATATTCTTTCAGGTGTACAATATCCTTTCAGGTGTACAATATTCTTTCAGGTGTACAATATTCTTTCAGGTGTACAATATCCTTTCAGGTGTACAATATTCTTTCAGGTGTACAATATTCTTTCAGGTGTACAATATTCTTTCAGGTGTGCAATATCCTTTCAGGTGTACACTATTCTTTCAGGTGTACAATATTCTTTCAGGTGTACACTATTCTTTCAGGTGTACACTATTCTTTCAGGTGTACACTATATTCTTTCAGGTGTGCAATATTCTTTCAGGTGTACAATATTCTTTCAGGTGTACAATATTCTTTCAGGTGTACACTATTCTTTCAGGTGTGCAATATCCTTTCAGGTGTACAATATTCTTTCAGGTGTACAATATCCTTTCAGGTGTACAATATTCTTTCAGGTGTACAATATTCTTTCAGGTGTGCATTATTCTTTCAGGTGTGCAATATCCTTTCAGGTGTGCAATGTTCTTTCAGGTGTGCAATGTTCTTTCGGGTGTGCAATATCACTTCCTTCAGGTGTGCAATATCCTTTCAGGTGTGCAATGTCCTTTCAGGTGTGCAATGTCCTTTCAGTTGTGCAATAGCAGTTCTTTCAGGTGTTCAATGTTTTTTCAGTTGTGCAATGTTCTCTCAGGCGTGCAATTGTAGTTCTTTCATGTGTGCAATATCCTTTCAGGTGTGCAATGTTCTCTCAGGTGTTCAATGTTCTTTCAGGCGTGCAATGTTCTTTCATGTGTGCAATGTTGATCTTTCTGGTGTGCAATGCTCTCTCCCCGGGTGTGCAATGTTATCGCAGGTGTGGAATGACAGTTCTTTCAGGTGTGCAATGGCAGTTCTTTCAGGTGTGCAATGTTTTTTCATGTGTGCAATGGTAGTTCTTTCAGGTGTACAATATCCTTTCAGGTGTGCAATGCTCTCTCCGGTGTGCAATGTTATCGCAGGTGTGGAATGACAGTTATTTCAGGTGTGCAATGGCAGTTCTTTCAGGTGTGCAATAGTCATTTCAGGTGTGCAAATGTTCTCTCAGGCGTGCAACATTCTCTCACACGTTTCAGGCATGCAATGGCAGTACAGTTCTTTCGGGGCATGCAGTGTCCTCTCAGGCGTGCAATAGTCCTCTCAGGCGTGCAACACTCTCACGTTTCAGGCGTGCAATGGCAGTACAGTTCTTTCGGGGCATGCAATGTCCTCTCAGGCGTGCAATAGTCCTCTCAGGCGTGCAACACTCTCTCACCAGTTTCAGGAAGTGCAATGGCAGTACAGTTCTTTCGGGGCATGCAGTGTCCTCTCAGGCGTGCAATAGTCCTCTCAGGCGTGCAACACTCTCTCACCAGTTTCAGGAAGTGCAATGGCAGTACAGTTCTTTCGGGGCATGCAATGTCCTCTCAGGCGTGCAATAGTCCTCTCAGGCGTGCAACACTCTCACGTTTCAGGCGTGCAATGGCAGTACAGTTCTTTCGGGGCAAATGTTCTCTCAGATGTGCAACATTCTCTCACACGTTTCAGGCAAATGGCAGTCCTCTCAGGCGTGCAATAGTCCTCTCAGGCGTGCAACACTCTCACGTTTCAGGCGTGCAATGGCAGTACAGTTCTTTCGGGGCATGCAATGTCCTCTCAGGCGTGCAATAGTCCTCTCAGGCGTGCAACGCTCTCTCACCAGTTTCAGGAAGTGCAATGGCAGTACAGTTCTTTCGGGTCGTGCGATGCTCTTGCAGGTGCGTAACGCGGCAGCGGTGACGCTGGGCTACCTGTCCTTCAACAAGACGGCGGCTCGCCTCATGCTGTCCATTTGCCGCAACAAGCCGCAGTGCTTCGACAAGCTGGTCACCAACCTGGGTCTGGACCCTCACATCTGCCCCGTCTTCATCAAGTCCTTTGAGAACGCCCGAGCCACCGGTCTCCCCTCTCAGTGGTAAGATGGACAGGAGAGAGAATGAGATGGAGAGAGACAATTCGACAATCGACATTTTTATTGTCATTACCAAACAAGGTCTGATGACAAGGGGGGTTGGCAAAATGTATCAACTTCATAACAAATAACAAATAGAAAGCAAAACAAAAAATGGAGATGGAGAGAGAGAGAGAGAGGGGGGGGGAGAGAGAGAGAGAGAGAGAGAGAGAGAGAACACTGGTCACTGAACACTGTACACTGAAGACCTCACATTTGCCCTTCATCGAGTCCTTAATTTGAGAACGCCCGTGACACCGGTCTCCCCTCTCAGTAGTAAGATGAACAGGAGAGAGGAGAGAACACTGGTCACTGAACACCGGACGCTGAAGACCCCCACATTTGCCCCGTCTTCATCGAGTCCTTTGAGAACGCCCGTGCCACCACTGATCTCCACTCTCAGTGGTAGAGATGAATGAGAGGAGAGAGAGAGAAGAGAGAGAGAACACTGACTGATGGACGCTGAGAGAGATTGAGTCCTTTGAGAACGGCGCCACTGGGTGGTAAGATGAACAGAGAGAGAGAGAGAGAATGAGAGAGAGAGAGAGAGAGAGGGGGGGGGAGAGAGAGAGAGAGAGGGGGGGGGAGAGAGAGAGAGAGAGAGACACTGATCACTGAACACTGGACACTGAAGACCCCCACATTTGCCCCGTCTTCATCGAGTCCGTTTGAGAACGCCCGAGCCACCGGTCTCTCCTCTCAGTGGTAAGATGAACAGGAGAGGGAGAGAGGGAGAGAGAGAGATGGGGGGGGGGGGGAGAACACTGGTCACTGAACACTGGACACTGGACACTGAAGACCCCCACATTTGCTCCGTTTTCACCAAGTCTTTTGAGAACGTGTGCGCCACCGGCCTACCATCACAGTGGTGAGATGAACAGGAGGTGTGGGTGGGGGGGGGGGGGGTGGAGAGAGAGAGAGAGAAGAGTGGAGAAGGAGAGAGGGTATGCCAGACACAGAGAGGGGGGGGGGGGGGTATGTGGCTTTAGATTTAGAGATGATACGATGATATTTTAGC
>CM065683.1:19624232-19629232 GCA_017654935.2 Phymorhynchus buccinoides | reverse complement strand
AATAAATTAAATTCAACAGAACGAACACTCTTTTGGAAACTATGATACACAAATTATACCTATGCTAACATACGCTGCTGAAGTTTGGGGTCTTTGTGGCAACAACCTAATAGAAAACATACACACTTACGCAATTAAACGTTTCCTCAATGTACCTTTACATACTTCCAACAAAATGATCTATGCAGAGACGGGCAGATATCCTTTATACGTTCTCACGTATATTAAAAGCGTTAAATATTGGTTAAAGCTGTTCAAATTACCATCTAACAGATTATGCAAACAGGCTTACCTAATGTTACTACAGGAGCATGAAAAGGGAAAGTTTAACTGGGTTTCTAGAGTGAACAAACTGCTAACGGAAAATGGGTTTGGCATTGTATGGGTAAACCAAGGAGTAGGGAATGATGGACTGTTTATTGCGGAGTTAAAAGACAGATTGATTTGCATGTTTCATCAAAACTCTCATTCTCATATGGAAAACAGCGAAAAGTATGATTGGTTTATCTCTTTCAAGAGTAACATGGAAGCTGAAAAGTATTTACTGCTGGTAACAGATAGGTGGCACAGAAGTGTGCTTGCTAGATTTATAACTAGAACATTAGGCCTCAATGCAGTCAAGAAATGGTTTATGGTTACAAGTACAACAGATGAAGCATGCCCAGTTTGTACATCGAACGAAAAAGAAGACGAGTATCACCTTTTATTCCAGTGCAGTGGTTATAAACATATTCGTGATAAATATGATTATCTCTTTCAGGAGCCTACACGAGCAGTAATGAGCAGTTAATTAAATCATTTGCAAAGTTTATTGCTGACATATGCAACATCCGATCAAAATGTCTTCCAAGTTGATTTTCTAACTTTTGTGCCCACGTGGTCGTCATTGTTTCTGTTGATGTTTTTCACTATTCGATTATATTTGTGTTTTCGACTTTATGTGATGCATACATAAGTTGTTATGTTGCATGAAGTTCCTTTTTGTTCATGTTTTATTATTTTTTATTTTTTTCTTCCAGGAAATGTGATGTACCCCCCCCCCCCCCCCCCCCCCCCCCCCCCCCCCCCCCATGTCATTATGGCAGTTTTGCTATTGGCATTAAAAAAGTCATTTGTCATCATTGTTTCTCCTCTCCCTCTCTCTCTCTCCCTCTCTCTCTCTCTCCCTGTCTCTCTCCTCCCTCTCTCTCCCTTCCCCTCTCCTCTCTCTCTCTCTCTCTCTCTCTCTCTCCCCCAACTCTCTCTGTCTCTCAGTCAGTCAGTCTTAGTATCTCTCTCTCTCCCCCTCTCCCTCTCTCTCTCCTCCCTCTCTCTCCCCCTCTCTCCTCTTTCTCCCTTTCTCTCTCCCCCCTTCTCTCCCTCCCCCTCTCTCTCTCCCCCCCCCCCTCTCTCTCTCTCTCTCTCTCTCTCTGTCTCTGTTTTCACCGTCAATGGCAACAGCTGTTAATGCCAATAGCATTACACGCTCTATTGAGTCAAATGACATATACAGACAAGTTTCTTTCAGGCGTGCAATATCCTTTCAGGTGTGCAATATCCTTTCAGGTGTGCAATTTTCTTTCAGGCGTGCAATATCCTTTCAGGCGTGCAATATCCTTTCAGGTGTGCAATTTCCTATCAGGTTCAGTTTTCAGGCGTGCAATGCCTTTCAGGTGTGCAATGTTATCATCAGGTGTGTAATGTTTCTTTCAGGCGTGCAATATCCTTTCAGGTGTGCAATTTCTCATCAGGTGTGCAATGTTTCTTTCAGGTGTGCAATATCCTTTCAGGTGTGCAATATCCTTTCAGGTGTGCAATGCAACCAGGCGTGCAATATCCTCATCAGGTGTGCAATATCCTTTCAGGTGTGCAATTTTATCATCAGGTGTGTAATGTTTCTTTCAGGCGTGCAATATCCTTTCAGGTGTGCAATTTTTCAGGTCATCAGGTGTGTAATGTTTCTTTCAGGCGTGCAATATCCTTTCAGGTGTGCAATGCAATATTCTAAGGCTGCAATATCTTTCAGGTGTGCAATTTTCTTTCAGGAAAATCGCCTTTCAGGCGTGCAATATCCTTTCAGGTGTGCAATTTTATCATCAGGTGTGCAATGTTTCTTTCAGGCATGCAATATCCTTTCAGGCGTGCAATATCCTTTCAGGCTGCAATATCCTTTCAGGTGTGCAATTTTCTTTCAGGCGTGCAAATCCTTTCATGTGTGCAATTTTATTTCAGGCGTGCAATGTTTCTTTCAGGTGTGCACTACATTTCAGGTGCATCAAAACAGCATCAGGTGTGCAATAGTTTTTTTATGCGTCAAGCCAGCCTTGGGGTTTCAGGTGTGTGATTTGAGCATCGCGCGTGTCATGCGCTTTCACGCGCGCAGAAAAATTCATGTGCAACTGTGTATCAGGTGTGCAATGTTTTGCATGAAATCCTTTGAGAATGCCCGCGCCACCGAAACCCTCTCAGTGGTGAGATGAGCAAGAGAGAGAGAGAGAGAGAGAGCGAGAGAGAGAGAGAGAGAGAGAGAGAGAGAGAGAGGCGAGACCTTCAGACTTCAGACTTCAGACACTTTATTTTACAAGGATAAGAATTTAGACTGGACCTAATCTTCCATTCTGTCCTTGGTTCTAAGCATGCAACACATAACTAATACTATAAATGAACATTGCGACACACAGGAACATCGCCAACAGAAACAACAACGATTAACAGTAATATAGCAACGACATGGTAGGCAGAGCATCAACATCAGCAATGAAAACAAGCAGAACAGAAAACTAACCGACCGAATAAACAAACAAACAAAGAAATACATGAAAAACACCTCTTTCACTACAATATACTTCTTCTACTAGTACTACCGTTACTATTCCTACTACTATTAGAGAGAGAGAGAGAGAGAGAGAGAGAGTGAGTGGGGGTAAGACAGACAGAGAGAGTGTGTATGTGGATTTAGATTGAGAGCTGATACTTTGACATTTATGTGACTGATGAGGAAGGAATAAAAGGGGTGGGGGGGTACATTTTGACCAAATGACAACTTTTTCGTTGCCACTGAGATTAACGTGTGCTAAGTGCATGGGCACATGCACGGGACCTCGGTTTATCGTCTCATCCGAAAGACTCCGCGTTCAGACCGTAAGGCCTAGCGCAAAGTGAGAAGAACAATCCCCTGTACCCAGGTTCGAACTCCGAGTTTACCTGACACGAGGTGAACGCGTGCGTTACCTCTGTGCCACTCGACACCACCTTAAATATAAATGTCTTGTCCTTCACGATGGTAAAGCTGAAAAGATTGGGTGTGCGTGTGTGTGTGTGTGTGCGTGCGTGCGCGTGCGTGTGTGCCTTAGTGCGTACGTGATTTGTGTGTATGTGTGCGTCCTTGCGTACATACATCTGTTGTGTGTATGTATGCCTGCGCGCGCGTGTATTGTCTACAGGCACACGTGTGAAATGTGCTCACGTGCAAAATTCCCGTATTTGCCTATGTGTATGTGTGCGGGTGCTCTAAAACCCCAGAAAGAGCAAATGCGACCCAGGTCCACGAAAGGGACATTAAGTGTCAAACCGACCACTATAAGAAAATGATACATTTGAAAACTTCAGACAATGAGCAGCTTAGGACGCGGATTTGACCGCCAGGGGGCAGTCAAACCAGTAGGGGCTTGTCACGCGATATTCTTAGTTGGGCGTAGTGAGAGAGAGGGAGATTTCCCCCCTCTCTCTCTCTCTCTCTCTCTCTCTCTCTCTCTCTCTCTCTCTCTCACTACGCCCAACTAAGAATATCGCGTGATAAGCCCCTACGGGTTTGATTGCCCCCTGGCCTCCCCCTGGCGGCCAAATCCGCGTCATAAGTTGACCATTCTCTTTATAATCTGTTTCCGGTCCAGAGTTATGAGCATTCTTTTTAGTAGGGTGAGCATCGGTCAATTTGAGAAAACAGTCTAAAGTCTAGCCTAGCGGAAGAAAATGCATTGACCTACTCGTTTTAAAACGCTTACAAGACCATTTAGAGGCCATATTAAAGAGTATCCTTTATGAACATGAAAGATGAGATGCTAGAGAACACAAAAATACCCGTAACTCAAAATGGACAAAAAACAAAAAAATAGATTTTGGAC
The DNA here is from genome assembly GCA_017654935.2 of Phymorhynchus buccinoides. NCBI lineage: Eukaryota > Metazoa > Mollusca > Gastropoda > Neogastropoda > Raphitomidae > Phymorhynchus > Phymorhynchus buccinoides. The sequence goes on along the minus strand of CM065683.1, from coordinate 19,625,129 downwards.
TTTTGCAAGCCTGTTGTGAGAAACTAGCCCAGCGACTTAATGTCCCTTTCGTCGTACTGGTTCACAAATGTGCTCACGTGCAAATTCCTGTTTTTGCCTATGTGTGTGTGTGTGTGAAGGTACTCTAAAGGCCACAAATCCGGAAACACCCCAGGAATCACAGTGGTGACGGCACCATGACTAACACGGGTGTTTCATTCTGTGTTTGTCTCACACCTGCTGCCATGTCATTCACACCGACTGGCGTGCGTTGTGTACGCATGGGAATCCGGAATAAGGTCGAAAGTACGGTTGCGCCTAAGGTCGAATGTACAGATGTGCTTAAGGTCGAAAATAAGTAAATGCACACTTCAGCCTAATGTCGAATTGCAGAGCTGTGCCTAACGTCGAAGATACGGTTGAGCCTAAGGTCGAATGCAAAGTTGAGCCTAACGTCGAATTGCAAAGTTGCGCCCAAGGTCGAATGTACGGTTGAGCCTAAGGTCGAATGCAAAGTTGAGCCTAAGGTCGAATGCAAAGTTGAGCCTAAGGTCGAATTGCAAAGATGTTAGGCTCAACTAAACATTCGACCTTAGGCACAACTTTGAAATTCGACGTTGGGCTCACTGTGCATTCGACCTTAGGCTCAAACGTAAAACTTGCATGAAATTTTCGACATTAGGCACACTTGTCAGTCATGCCATTTTCTTTCGACCTTAGGCGCAACCGTACATTCGACGTTATTCCGGTCACCCGTACGCATTTGGTCCGCTATCGCCCATGTTGGGTCTTGGGGAAGGGAGACCCAAAGAAGCAGACCTGCTTTGTGAGCGTAACCTGTCAGCAAGTCAAAAGCAACAAGGCGTGTGCTGCCTGTCACACGATTGTCAAACATGCTGGGTCCTCGGTAGAACGCAG
>CM065683.1:19616732-19621732 GCA_017654935.2 Phymorhynchus buccinoides | reverse complement strand
GGCCGGCCACACTGCCTACGATTCGATTCACTGCGACCCGACTCACGTGAAATTCTACTGTCTGAATAAACCTGATGAAAATCCTACTAGTTATGTTCACTGTTATGTAGAAATATCTTTGTAAATTTCGTAATTAGATCAGTAAACAAAACAAATATCCCCACACAAGCAGTTACACTTCATATCAAAACTGATCAGAGACATCTAGGCTACATTTCTCATTAGATCAGTAATCAAAATAAACACGTGTGGCCCCCCCCCCAAAAAAAAAAAAAAGAAGAAAAAAAAAAGCAACACCTCTTTGAAATTCACAACCAAAAGTAGGGGTAAAAAGCGCATGGGCGGGTAAGAAGCCCACCCCAATTATCTCATGAAATAAAGAAAATTTCAGTCAAATTTGCCCATGAGACGAATGCTAAACATTAACGCTCGTCTCATGGGCAAAATGAGACTGAAATTTGCTTTATTTCATGAGATAATTGGGGTGGGCTTCTTACCCGCCCATGCGCTTTTTACCCCGTCTTCCCCTATATCTCATAAAACGAAAGTGAACTCAATAAACGTTTTATTCTTTGTCACTTAAAACTAAGACGAGTCTCGGTTATGTGCTGAATAGACAAGGTACCCCCAAAGTCAAATTAAAGTAACCAATTTCGTTCCAGGGCTCCCAATCGCCCTGCAAAACAAGGGGTCCCAGGGACTCCTTCACTTACAGTAGAGAGGGTCCTAGAGGCGGGATAGAGGGTCCCACTGGCATTATGAATGCTAAACATAATTTTTCTAGTGCATCCCTGGCACCCCCTGCACATTCTTTTTAGAGGGTCCTTTAGAATGCTAGTGCTTCATAGACCCCCAAATGGGGGTCCCTGTGAGCCCTGCGTTCTGCAATAATGGTGAGTGATTTTCACCCTTTCACTCCTGCTGAAACAGGTTGACTTGAAAGCCCACAGAGAAGAAAATACAGATGCGCTGCCTACGTTTTCCCACTGAGGATAAGTCAAACGATCTCTTCTCTGTCAGTTTTGCATACAGTTTGTTGTATGCGCTGTCAGTAATGAACGTAACCTACCCATCGCATAACTCGCCTTTGGGCGCCATTTTACATGCAGCAAATAAGTATGCTTTTATTGCTCCAAATTGTTCCATCCTTCTTGTACAGCTTTTGTGAGCTAAACCACATTGTTTGGAGTGATTGTTGGACCAGGATAGCTCTCTGCAACATGTCCCTTAACACTTTCACCGCCAAAGTCGCATTTTAGCACCACAGTGATTTGACACCTATGTTACTAAAAGGCATCAAATCAGGGTCTGTTGTCCAAAGACCTTATTTTTTTAATTTTGGGAGGTAAGGATAGGCCTAATGTTATGCATGTCACAGAGGAATTCGCAATATTACAGATATTTTATTTTCTCTACCCAGAAAGTTTAATGGTATTTTTTGGCTGAAAAATGGCTGGCGGCGAAAGGGTTAAATGGTCAGTCGCTTTGAGACCTGTAGATCGTGCTGGCTAGTCTTTGCAGACAATTATTATACCAGCGTTTTTGAATGCCAGCTCTATACTTACAATTATAATGGACTATTGAGCATTTGGAAGAACCTGTTAACCCTTTCACCGCCAAAGTCGCATTTTAGCACCACAGTGATTTACCACCTATGTCACTAAAAGGCATCAAATTGGGGTCTATTATCCAAAGACCCTATTGTCTTAGTTTTGGGAAGTAAGGATAGACCTTATTTTATATATCTCACAGAAGATTCCCAAATGCAGATGGATTCTGTTCTCTACCCAGGTAAATGTAATGGATATGTTTGGCTGGAATATGGTTGGCGGTGAAAGGGCTCAACGCAGTATCATATGACTGGATTTCTTGCTCTGTCGCTCCAAAACGAGCAGTCAAAGCTGACCATAACTGCCTTGCCTGAACATAAACCCACTCTCTGTCATATCACTTCTGTGTCACCTTTTCCTGGCTCTGATATGTCTGATGTGATGAGGGAAACGCGTTGAACATGTGCGTCAAACTTGACTTTTTACAAAGGGTACCCTAACATTGGTGTGGGCGTTACCCATAACGGAAATTGCATGTAAACAAAGTGAAATTATGCATGCATGTCAGTAAGTAGATAGGCTACGTTTGTATTGATTTACAGAATCTGTGCCAATCACCCAGAGAAATATTTTGCCTTGCTTCGCAAAAGGTTGCTTAACAGTATCCTAACTCTAAATAAACAAGCGTCAGGAACATTCTGAACATTCATAGATAGACCAATAGCCAAAATATCAACCCCACAGAAGAAGTCACGCTTCCAACAACAACAAAATCAGAATCACGTAGTTAAATTTTATTATCTGTCAGTAACCAAAATATTAGTCCCACAGAAGCAGTCACGCTTCAATAATTAAAAAAAAATTTAGAAACACCTAGTTACATTTATGATTAGATCAGTAACCAAAATATTAGTCCCACAGAAGCAGTCACACTACAATAATTAAAATAAATCAGAAAAACCTAGGTACATTGATGATTAGATCAGTAACCAAAATATTAGTCCCACAGAAGCAGTCACACTTCGATGAAAAAGAAAATCAGAAACATCTACTTAAATTTATGATAAGATCAATAACCAAAATATTTTCCCCACACAGGTAGACACACTTCGAAACAGAAACATCTCGAGTGAGTTATAGGATTGTGTGGCATTTGCGTAATACAAACAAATTTGTGCAGGAACGATATTGGAAAAGATTTAAATAGACCAGCGTCTGTTAAAATATTTCAGCTTCCACTGAAGAAGTCTCTGCTTTGTAACAACAACAAAATTCAGAATCAAACGTAGTTCTGAAATTTGATTATTTGATCAGTGCGTACTGGTACGGGTCAGTGCGCACCGTACATACGGTCACGCATTTTAAATTTAAAAAAAAAAATCAGATATACACGTAGTTATATTTATTATTAGCAACTTTCACCCCACACCAAGCAAAGGAAACCTTAACGTAAAATGAGTACCGTATATTCAAGCTTACCTTCTAACGCTTCAAGTTGGTTTTTTGGTTGAAAAATCAGAAACACCTAGAAATAAACGTTTATGATTAGATCACGTAACCATGACGTGATTTCTTTACAATCCTACGATTTCAAGGGGGGTGTGGGGGTACGCACTGAGCAACCAACGCAACGATCGTCAGAAAAACTCTAGTTACATTTATAATTAGTTCTTCATCACCAGCCCAGCCTGAAGTAGGTGTTCTCATCCAGGTGCGCGTTTCTTCCAACATAGATGTACATGAAAATGCAGACCCCCACCTCTCTCTCTCTCTATGATCTCTCTCTCTCTCTCTCTCTCTCTCTCTCTCTCTCAGGTCTCTCTCACTCTCCAAACTGACTCTATCTGTTTGTATGTGTCTGAGCCTGCAAGATGCGCCGTGCGTGGGTTTTTGTTTCCAGGTGATAATATTACAATACCATTGCCCATACAGCCATATTACAATTTGCCCCCCGGGTCTATAATATGAATAGATTATTATGCAAAGTGTGACCCATTGATCAGCTGTGACTCCTTACAGAAGGCTTGACTTTTTGGCCTGAAGTATGAACTTATAATAACTGTCAAACCATCATGAAGGCTTGTTCACAAAGTTTGACCCATTGATCAGCTGGACTCTTTAAGAGCAGGCTCGACTTTTTGGCCTGATGAATGAACTTATAATAACTGTCAAACCATCATGAAGGCTTGTTTACAAAGTTTGACCCATTGATCAGCTGGACTCTTTAGAGAAGGCTCGACTTTTTGGCCTGAAGAATGAACTTATAATAACTGTCAAACCATCATGAAGGCTTGTTTACAAAGGTTGAACAGTGATCAGTTCGACTCTTTACAGAAGGCTCGACTTTTTGGAAAGAATGAACTTATTATAAGATCAAACCATCATGAAGGCTTGTTAACAAAGTTTGACCCATTGATCAGCTGGACTCTTTACAGAAAGCTTTGTTTTTGGCCGGAAGCATGAACTTATAATAACTGTCAAGCCATCATGAAGGCTTGGTTACAAAGTTTGACCCATTGATCAGCTGGACTCTTTACAGAACCGTACATTTTGGCCTGAAGAATGAATTTATAATAACTGTCAAACCATCATGAAAGCTTGTTTACAAAGTTTGAACAGTGATCAGTTCGACTCTTTACAGAAGGCTCGACTTTTTGGCCTGAAGGATGAACTTATTATAAGAGTCAAACCATCATGAAGGCTTGTTCACAAAGTTTGACCCATTCTCAGCTGGACTCTTTAAGAAGACTCGACTTTTGGTTGAATGAACATATAATAACTGTCAAACCATCATGAAAGCGTCAAAGTTTGAACAGTGATCAGTTCGACTCTTTACAGAAAGCTCGACTTTTTGGCCTGAAGAATGAACTTATTATAAGAGTCAAACCATCATGAAGGCTTGTTCACAAAGTTTGACGCATTTGATCAGCTGGACTCTTTACAGAAGGCTCGACTTTTTGGCCTGAAGAATGAACTTATAATAACTGTCAAACCATCATGAAGGCTTGTTCACAAAGTTTGACCCATTGATCAGAAGGACTCTTTACATCCAGGTTGACGTTTCTTCCAACATAGATGTACTTATGCCCACTGTCAAGCCCCCATGAAGGCTTGCTCTCAAAGTTTGACCCATTGATCAGCTGGACTCTTTACAGAAAGCTTGACTTTTTGGCCTGAAGTATGAACTTATCTAACTGTCAAACTCATGACTTGTCTACTGTTTGCCCATGTCAGCTGGACTCTACAGAATGCGCCGTTTGGGTGATGTTGAACTTATAATTGTCCAACTGATAATATTACAATAACATTGAACCATATCAGCCATCTTACAAAGGCTTTTTTGGCCCCCGAATGAACTTATAATATGAATAGATTATGAAGGCTTGCACAAAGTTTGACCCATTGATCAGCTATGACTCCTTACAGAAGGCTTGACTTTTTGGCCTGAAG
>CM065683.1:19604232-19606732 GCA_017654935.2 Phymorhynchus buccinoides | reverse complement strand
GGCGGCAGTGGGATCGCATTGCATAGCATGATCCAGTATGTGCGAGCAGCTAGTTTCAAGCTGTTAGGGGGGGGGGGGGGGGGGGGGGGGAGCTGTCGGGTGTGGGTGGTGTGTGTGTGTGTGTGTGTGTGTGTGTGCGTGTGTGCGTGTGCGTGTGCGTGCGTGTGTGTGCGTGTGTGTGCGTGTGCGTGCGTGTGTGTGTGTGTTTGCGTGTGTGGGTTATATATATATAGCGAGTTGTTGTAACAGGTTATGTTGCTGCTTGATTGGATGGTTTGTGTATATATTATAGTGATAAGTTATGACATGTTATGTAGACGCTTGATTGGCTGGTTGATGTGTTATAGTAACGTGTTGTTGCATATGGTATGTTGTTGCTTAATTGGTTGGTGTGTGTGTTATAATCATTATGGTTATAAGTTGTGACATGTGCCGTTGCTTGATAGGCTAATGGGTGTTATAGTGATGTGTTGTGATATGTCCTGTTGTTGCTTGATGGCTGACGTGTGAGTTATAGCATGTATTGTGACAATGTGTTTGAATCGCTGGTGTGTGCTATGGGGATGAGTTGTGTCATATTATGCTGCATTTTGAGTAAGGTTTCTTGCTGTTGTGACATGCTGTGTAAAATGTCTACTACAGATCACATGGCTAATGTGTGCGATAGAGATACATTGTGAAATGTTGTGTATTGTAGTTTGTGTGACTGGTGATGTTGTTGTAGGATGTGCAGCATTCTTGTTGTTTGATTTGTATGTAATGTTGTGGTGTGATTCGCTGCATTGTCTGGCATAACAAGACAGCTGCTCATGCCGGGCCCTTTCTGTGTAATTTGTCGTTTGTCTTTTTGGGGGTCTTTTTTTTCTCTTTCATTTCTTTTGTTTGAATTTTGTTTCTTTTCCGTTCATTTTCTTCAAATTTTTCTTTTTTTTATTCCATGTACCCCCAAGGGGCTTTCGGAAATAAACCTTGAAACTTGACAAGCCCCCCCACCCCTCCCTCCCTCTCTACTAGCCCCATCTTTCTCTACTGTCAAAAGGCACCCCCCCCCCCCCCCACCCCTGGGGATACGGGCGGGGAGGGGGAGGGAGAAGGTGGGGAACTATTTGTACGGAAGACCCTATCACCCCCACACCACACATAGTTCCCCACCTTCTGGAAGTTCTGTGCTTGTAGCATCCTCTAATCTGTCTATCTTGGAGTTTGACTTTGCCCTTTTCCTTGCTTTGTGTCATCTACTATCTTTCTGACTTTTTGGCCCATTCTCCTGCCTTTTTTCTAAACCCACACCCCCCCCCCATCACCCACACACACACACAAAAAAAATCTTCCATATAGTTTTTTTCCTTTGAGCTCCTCCGAAATCGGAATGTGTCGGCTGAATGCCGCGAGGACACCAGTGAAAACTGGAAAACGGACACATACATACCCATTGTGGCCTTATGGCCCGGGGACGCAGAAGAAGAGGAAGAAGCAAGCACACTCCTAGCTTCTTCCTCTGGGGATGTTCGTTGGGATGCCTGCTATGTGAGTTCGTGTCATCCATTCCACCGGCACAGCATGGCCTACTCCTATACGGAATAGTGGAACGGGCTTTAACCCTTTCACCGCCAGCCATATTTCAGTGCGTGTTCCATTAAATTTACCTGGATAGAGAATAAAATCCATCAGCAGTATTGGGGATTCTTCTGTAACATGTATAAAATAAGGTATATCCTTACTTCCCAAAAGTAAAACAATAGGGTCTTTGGATAATGGACCCCAATTTGATGCCTTTTAGTGACACAGGTGTTAAATCATTGTGGTGCTAAAATGAGACTTTGGCGGTGAAAGGGTTAAAGGGGTGCGCAAGATCTTTGTGCGTGCGTTTGCACACGGGACCCTCGGTTTGAAGTCTCATCCGAAGGACTTACCCCCCCACCCCCCACCCCCCACCCCCAACTGACATCAGGTACCCATTAGCTCGCTTGCTCCTTAATACCGAATAGTGGAATGGGCTTTAAAGGCGTGCGCAAGATCTTTGTGCATGCGTTTGCACACGGGACCCTCGGTTTGAAGTCTCATCCGAAGGACTTCCCCCCCCGCCACCCCCACCCCCACCCCCCAACTGACATCAGGTACCCATTAGCTCGCTTGCTCCTTAATACCGAATAGTGGAATGGGCTTTAAAGGCGTGCGCAAGATCTTTGTGCATGCGTTTGCACACGGGACCCTCGGTTTGAAGTCTCATCCGAAGGAATTCCCTCCCCCACCCCCCCACCCCCCCAACTGACATCAGGTACCCATTAGCTCGCTTGCTCCTTAATATTGTAAAACAAACCCCTGTTTGCAAGCCTGTGGGTCGGTAATAGGAGAGGGTGGGGTGGGGGTACGGGTGGGTGGTGGGAGTGATAGGTCACGAAATGGTTGCGTCTTACCAAATATCCTGAATATACAAAGAGTTTGCAGTCCACAGCCAAGGTCGCGCCAGTTACGGGGTTCAAACCCCCGAAACACATAA
>CM065683.1:19591732-19596732 GCA_017654935.2 Phymorhynchus buccinoides | reverse complement strand
GACACGTGATCTGGCGGGTCTTTAAAAGCCCGTCTCACAGTATCCAACTTTTCAGTTGGGAAGAAAACAAAATCAGTTGGGAACTTCAGTTTGTTGTGGCCGTGCGTTGCTTTCACACTATCAGCAAGCATTGGCTTTCCAGTTTGTGTTCACTTTCTTCAGTACACGTCTGTTAAGTCCTTTCGCGGACATTTGTCCTCTCGCGGATACCATGATCTACAATAAGCCTAGGGTCTCCCATAGCCATATATATTTCTTGATCAGCATGTCACAACCTATTCAGATCCTGAATTTTGAACCGCCAGTGCAAACCTCCGCCAAGGGAAGACTCACAAAACCGAAATTTCCTTCCTTCAGGTCCGAGCTGTATCTCATGAACCCGCAGTGGGTAGAATGGCTTCGAATTGTGTGTGGTAATGTAACGTGGCAAGTCATGAAATAAATACATGCAATAAATATAAAAAAAGAAAGCAGAAACACAGTCATTTTATACTAATGTGAACATAAGACTAAAAAGACCGCGAGAGGACTTAACAGAAGTCTGTATGTTGTCCACGCCGTTTCTTTTTACACAGGTCCTCAGATTGTGATTCCCATTTCTTAATTTTCATGCTGAAATAAATGAGATGGAGACAATAGGGGAAGACGTGGGTAAAAAGCCCATGGGCGGGTAAGAAGCCCATGCCAATTATCTCATGAAATGTAAGCAACTTTCAGTCACATTTTGCCCATGATACGAGTGTTAATGTCTAGCATTCGTCTTATGGGCAAATGTGACTGAAATTTGCTTTATTTCATGAGATAATGGTCGACTTATGGCGATTATTTGACCGCCAGGGGGCAGTCAATCCACTAGGGGCTTATCACGCGATTTTCTTAGTTGGGCGTAGTGAGAGAGAGAGAGAGAGAGAGAGAGAGAGAGAGAGAGAGAGAGAGAGAGAGAGAGAGAGAGAGAGAGAGAGAGAGTGGGTGGGACTCCTCCCTCTCTCTCTCTCTCTCTCTCTCTTTTCTTTATTCCCAACTGATAATACAGAGAGGATTAGCCCCACTCGAGCGTTATGCCACCTGGTGGTCAAAAGAGCCCGCTAAGTCGCTCATTGGCATGGGCTTCTTACCCGCCCATGGGCTTTTTACCCCGTCTTCCCCTATAATGTTTGTTTTATATTGGTACCTAAAAGCCACCTCACACTATTCAGCAAAGTCGGATGAAAATGGTTGACCTTTCCACGGATTTTCCCTTTTTCTTGACAGAGAGAGAGAGAGTAGAAATCACAAATGCAAATGTTGGTCGGATGAAACCCTTCCAACCAGGTCGGAAGGAATTGACGGCTGCACCATTTTACTTCCAACTCACTCAGGCAGTTGTGGGGAATGCAGCCAATGCTTGCTGATAGTGACGTCGGCACACGGCCACAAGTAGTTGAATCAAGTAAGTAAGGTGCAACAAGTAGGCTTTTAGTGCCTAGTTCTGGTAATAAAGATTACGTGGGACAACAGCATTGGTTTCTCCGTCTCTCTCTTTGTCTCTCTGTCTCTGTCTCTGTCTCTGTCTCTGTCTCTCTCTGTCTCTCTCTCTCTCTCTCTCTCTCTCTCTCTCTCTCTCTCTCTCTCTCTCTCTCTCTCTCTCTCTCTCTCTCTCTCTCTCTCTCTCTCTCTTGACAAGCAATGAATATACAAAAATAATATGGAGGATGGTCATAGTAGGCTCTCTCCCGTGGGGATACCGGGGGGGGGGGTCTTTTTGTATAAATAGTCCCCCCACCTTCTGGAAGTTCTGTGCTTGTAACCTCCTCGAATCTGTCACTCTCATTGACTCTGCCTTTTCCCTTTGCTTTCTGTCATCTACTATCTTTCTGCCTTACCGGTCCATTCTCCTGCCTTTTTTTTTTTTCTTCAAGAAACACTTTCAAAAAGATTTCCTCCAGCCGAAGTCGGACTTGCTGGGCCTAACTATTTCTTAGTTAGGCGCATAACGGCAGCATGACGCATCTGCGCTCATAATTGACAGGAAACTGTCTGAGCGATCGAAGAAGAAGAAGAAGAAGTCATAGTAGCCCTAACTAGGCTTATAATTCACTTGTCTTCTTCGCTGATCTTATTGTCTCCCCCTTCAATAACTTTCCCATTTCTTGCTGCTTCTCTCCCAGTAGTTTCACACCAGAAAGTATTAGTGTGAAGAGATGGGGGGTGGGGTGGGGGTAGGGGGGGGGGGGGGTGAAAGCGCCAGGAGCTTCCTGGTTGAGGCCTCATCAGCCTGGCTCCTGTATTCACAGCAGTGCTCTGCTATCACAGTCTCTCAAGGCGTATAAGTAGGGTGAAAGGCGTCAATTCCGCCCCTCTTTCCACGCCCGGTTCCAAAACCGCCCTATGCCCCCCCAAGCCTTGCCCTCGTTTGCTTATCGAGATAAACCAGCCTCTCTTCAACTCTTCCAGCCTCTCTGTGGGGCCCAAGCCAGCAGTCTGTGACTCTCCACCCTAAAGAGGGGATCAGCAATCACGCGCTGCATCGATTTTCGATTGGCCGTCCACGGAGTCGCCGCGTGCCCACGTGGGACAGATATAAAGGGAGATCATTACAGTGTCAATATTAGATCAGGGGAAGTAATTAGACGTGGAGTGTGTTGTCGGTGGGGCGACACCTTGTGGCCAGTTCTCACCGATAACGCAGACACTCACTGTCAACGCTGATTTTCTGTCCATGCTAATTTGCATCCTTTTCTGTTAATGCTAATTTTGATCCTTTTCTGTCAACGCTGATTTTGTTCCTCTTTCTTTCCAGATTTTCATTCCTTCTCTCTTTTTGTTTTCCCCTTCTTCTTTTTGTTTGCTCCGTTTTTCTTGTCTGTTGGGATTTTAGTAGTCGCTGTTTTACAGAGCAGACATGCGCGTGTCACAACATAAAGGAAGAGACATGACTGTTATCTGAACATTCAGAAGGAGTATAGAGTTACTTCCCGCGGGAAAGCTTTCAATGAAGAGGCTGGAAGACAAAGTGTGTATCTTTATTTTTCCCTTCTTTGTCACGCCACCACGTTCTACAACTCCTACCAAACCTTTTGTCTAGAGCTAGAACAAACATCAAATGACTTTTATCATTGGCTGACATTCGCCTGTGATAAAGTCCAATAGTAAGGTGAAAGATCTACAATAAGTTATGTTCTACAGTAATGAGCGACTTAGCGGGCTCTTTTGCCCACCAGGTGGCATGACGCTCGAGTGGGGCTAATCCTCTCTATATTCTTAGTTGGGGATAAAGAAAGAGAGAGAGAGAGAGGGAGGAGTCCCACCCCCTCTCTCTCTCTCTCTCTCTCTCTCTCTCTCTCTCTCTCTCTCTCTCTCTCTCTCTCTCTCTCTCTCTCTCACTACGCTCAACTAAGAAAATAGCGTGATAAGCCCCTAGTGGATTGACCGCCCCCTGGCGGGAAAATAATCGCCATAAGTCGACCATTGAAAACTCATGGTGCAGAAGACTACTACTTTCGAAAGGGGGGGGGGGGGGGGGGGGGGGGGGGGGGGGGGGGGGGGGGGGGGGGGGGGGGGGATTGCACTGACTCTTAGTTGATAATTAGGTATTAGGTGTTAGGTACTTTATAGTCACAGAGGCATCTCTGTGAAAATCGGGTTGCTCCCACCTGGAGAGCGCGTCGCAGCCAGAGGCGCGCCACCCAATTTTTTTTCATGCAATTTTTGTGTGTGACTGATGAGGAAGGAAAGGGGTGGGGTGTGAGGGGTAAATTTCGACCAAATGACAACTTTCCTTGCGACTGGGTTTAACGTGTGCTAAGTGCACGGGCACACGGGTCTCGGTTTATCGTCTCATCCGAAACGCTCCACGTTCAGACCTGTGAGGCATATTGCAAAGTGAGAGGGAAAACCCCCTGTACCCAGGTTCGAACTCGGGTTTACTTGACACGAGGCGAACGCGTTACCACTGTGTTGAAGCCAAATGGGTTCATTGACTTTCGAGGACTTCCCAAACGCCAGGAGGTGTCCTCAAGTCTTTTAGGCAAAAGAGATCAGGGACGCACCAAGGGGGGGGGGGGGGGGGGGGGGGGGGGGGGGGGGTAAGAACTGACGATCGGCGACGATCGGCGACGAGTAACAAATTCCTCGAGTAACAAATTTCATCCCAGCCTGGCTGAACTGCAATTTCGGGGTCTCCTCCCCGCTCATCTGGAAGTCATGGTCGAACACAAAGTGACTGGCTCACACCCAGGTTCGGAATTTGTTCGTTCCAAGCAGTCTTTGATCTGTACCTAGGGGATTTGTGGTCATTTTGTCTTGGTTTGCCCCCCCCCCCCCCCCCCCCCCCCCCCCGCAATGTGGTGGTGGTTGGGGGCTGGGGGCTGATGGAGGATGTTTGGTGTGGAGGTGTGAGCATTCACACCATGCAAGTAGACCATGAGGCACATCATAGAAAAGCAGCTTCCAGGGAGAGGGGTGGGAGGGTGGCTGATTTGGGTGTGGGGTGTGTGGGAGAGGTGTGTGGGTGTTTTTTGTGTCGAGGTGTGAGCAGTCACACCAACCTCTGTTGTCAGGGGTGGGGGTTGGTGGGGGGGAGGGGAGGGGGGGGGGGGGGGGGTCCCCGGTCCTCGATCTATTGATAAACATTATGTCTGCGACTCTTGTCACCTTCGACACTACTTTTTTTTGTGTGGCTTCTGGGTAAGCCTATAAGGGAATACTAGGGGTTGGTGGGTGGGTGCAGAGATAGAGAGAGAGAGAGGGGAGGGGGGGGGGCAGAAAGAGAGAGGGAGAGACAGAGACAGAGACAGAGAGAGATACACAGAGAAAGACACAGAGAGAGACAAACAGAGAGATAGAGAAAGAGAGATATATATATACAAAGAGAGAGACAGACAGAGAGAGATATATATCTATATATATATAGAGAGAGAGAGAGAGAGAGAGAGAGAGAGAGAGAGAGAGAGAGAGAGGAGAGAGAGAGAGAGAGAGAGAGAGAGAGAGAGAGAGAGAGAGAGAGAGAGGTGGGGGTATAA
>CM065683.1:19586732-19589232 GCA_017654935.2 Phymorhynchus buccinoides | reverse complement strand
GAAGAGTTCTTGAGCAGCACAGCGACAGGCTAAAATAAGGGGGGGGGGGGGGAGGGGGGGGGGGGGGGGGGGGGGGGGGGGGGGGGGGGGGGGGGGGGAAGAAAGGAAGGGGAATGGGGGGGGGGAATCATGGCCCTGTGTTAGTTAAGAGAGAAACAAAAAAGGACAATGATTGGATGAAGAGAGCTGCGATGGTAGTTAAGAGAGAGAGAAAAAGTATGATGTTTGATTGAGGAGAGCCTGCAATGTTGCCCTTCGTTTCGAATGAGTGTTGCTCAATTTGTACCCCCCCCCCCCCCACTCCTCCCCCCTTCCATTGCTAAGTTCTCAGGAGGATCCCCCCCCCCCCCCCCCGCCCCCCCCCCCCCCCAACCCCCCCCCTCCCCCCCCCCCCCCCCCCCCCCCCCCCCCCCCCCCCCCCCCCCCCCCCCCCCCCCCCCCCTCCCCCCCCCCCCCCCCCCCCCCCCCCCCCCCCCCCCCCCACCCCCCCCCCCCCCCCCCCCCACCCCCCCCCCCCCCCCCCCCCCCCCCCCCCCCCCCCCCCCCCCCCCCCCCACCCCCCCCCCCCCCCCCCCCCCCCCCCCCCCCCCCCCCCCCCCCCTCCCCCCCCCCCCCCCCCACCCCCCCCCCCCCCCACATTGAATTATATGATTCTTATCGACCATCATGTCTCTCTCCTCCCTTTGTCCTCCATAATTCTCTTCTTTCCTGCATTCTTCTAGATACACAGGCCCTGATCAAAACGTTAAAGGTGGACTCGGACGGATGAGGGTTTTTTTTGCAAGAAACACATTCGAGATCACCGGAAAGACAGCCTTGTCAAGGATCGGAACACTCACTCTCTGGTTTCTTAGAAATTAAACCGTCAAAAACGGCGATTCCTCCTTGGCGGAGATGCCGGAGAGAGTAGCCATTTTGGATGGGGTGGGTGGAGGTCACTCATTGTGGTTGAAGCGTTTTCTTTTTTTATAGTGCAGTAAAAAAAAAAAGGAGCTATTTCCTTTTGTTGTGAGCGAAACTCCTTTTAGATAAACTGTATACAATTTAAAAAAAATAAAATAAAAAGGCTTGTATTGCGGAAAGTTCGTGCAAACGATTAGGTCTAAACGCAGGCGGCCATTCGAAAAGAGACGGCAAACGCCTTCTCTTTGGGTGAAAGAATTTGACTTCCAGCACCTCCGCCAAGGAGGAATCGCCTTTTTGACGGCTTGATTTCTGGGAAACCAGAGGAAAGTGAGGGTAAAGGTCAAGATGTGCCACCCCCCCCCCCTCTACCCAAACGCAGTATTGCGATCTCTGTAAAGGGTGTTTTCCTGCTGATCTGACGTGTTTCTTGCAAAAACTCATCCGTCAGGGTGCCCCTTTAAGAACTGCCCTCTTTCCCACCATTTCTATCCTCGCATTCATTTGTTCACCCCCACCCCACCCCCAGTCCCTCTACGTCCCACTCTCTCTATGTCACTGCTTTGCCCTTTTGATGTAAGCATCTCTCTGTCTCTGTCTCTCTTTGTCAGTGTCTGTCTCTTCCTTTCTCTGTGTCTCTGTCTCTGTCCCTGTGTGTGTCGTCTGCCTCTCTCTTTCTTACTGTGTTTCTGTCTCTGTTTTTATCTCTCTCTATGTCTCTGTCTCTCTCTCTCTCTCTCTCTCTCTCTGTCTCATCTCCTCATCTCTCTCTCTCTCTCTCTTATTCTCTCTCTCTCTCTCTCTCTCTCTTTCACCTCTCTCTCTCTCTCCCTCTCTCCTCTCTCTCTCTCTCTCTCTCTCTCTCTCTCTCTCTCTCCTCTCTCTCTCCTCTCTCTCTCTCTCTCTCTCTCTCTGTATCAGTGTATGTCTCTGTCTCTCTCTCTCTATTTTTCTGTGTGTGTGTGTGCCTCTTTCTCTGCCTCTCTCTCCTTTTTTTCTCTCTCTGTCTCACTATCTCTCTGTCTTTCTGTCTTTGTGTCTGTATCTTTGTCTCTTTATCTGTCTTCATCAGTGGCTGTTTTTCTCCCTCTCTCTTTGTCTCTCTCTCTCTCTTTTTCTATCTCTCTCTTCTCTCTCTCTCTCTCTCTCTTCTCTCTCTCTCTCTCTCTCTCTCTCTCTCTCTCTCTCTCTCTCTCTCTCTCTTCTCTCTCTCTTTCTGTGTCTCTGTTTCTTTCTGTGTTTCTGTCTCTCTCTGTGTCTTTGTGTACGTATCTCTCTCCGTCCTTCTCTCTCCGTCCTTCTCTTTCAGTGTGTCTGTGTCTGTCTGTCTGTCTGTCTGTCTCTCTCTCTCTCTCTCTCTCTCTCTCTCTCTCTCTCTCTCTCTCTCTCTCTCTCTCTCTCTCTCTGGTCATCTGTCTCTACAATGATTGACCAAAATCTTGTATGCTGTACAATGTCACCAACACATTGTATACACGCGGAAGTCATAGCAGACACGCGGACATATAAACATGCGGACATGTAGACATGCGGACATGTAGACACCCATACATCTTGTAGACACGCAAGACATTTAGACACGCGGACATGTAGACAC
>CM065683.1:19561732-19571732 GCA_017654935.2 Phymorhynchus buccinoides | reverse complement strand
TTTTAGCATGCACAAATTAAGAGGTAAACGCACACACGTATCAAAAGCAAACCTAGTCTTATTGTTTGCATGCGGATACACATATTAAAAAGTAAAAACATACACATGACGAAATCAAGCCTAATCTTACTTTATAATACTCATCTTTACCATGCACATAAAACAAAACTTAGCCTATACTTATCACAAAATCAAGACTAATCCTACTTTACATACTCGTAACATATACACAATTTAAATATAAAGCCGATACACATAATCAAATCAAGCCTAAGCCCACTTTACATACTAATCTTAAAAATGCATCAATTGAAAAATGTAAGCACATACACATGAGAGAGAGAGAGAGAGAGAGAGAGAGAGAGAGAGAGAGAGAGAGAGAGAGAGAGAGAGAGAGAAAGAGAGAGACATAGAGAGAGAGAGACAGGGATGCTGGATCAGCTCGGCGTTCAGTGTTTGCTCATTTCATGAAACAGGCAAACTTGCATTCAAATGTTCTGCCTTAAAATAACATTTTACCTGTTTCATGAAACCGTGCAAGCCATGTTTGCTTGTTTCATGAGAAACGGGCAACCGATTTGCTTGATTCGTTAAAAAAACACCCCGCAATTCTGTGGCTTATTTCACGAAACAAGCAAAATCTTGCTCATATCATGAAACAAGCAATGTCGCAAATTTAGTGTAACATTATATTTCATTCAATCAGTTTATCAAACCATCATGACATTTGTTTCCTTGTGATCATACCCCCCCCCCCCCCCACCCCCCAAAGGGAAAGTGAAGAACAAATCAACAGCAAAATAACGATAATACAATCAGCAAAATAAATCTCAATAGATTTTTCGCTATTTCTTCTCCCTCGAACGAGCCCAAAGCAAAGTGTCTTTCTTTTTTCCAATAACCCCCAACTGCCATAAAAAGCCTGCATCAGTAAAACTAGAGATTTTGTGTTGTTGGTCTGCCTCTCATCTATAAAACAACTTCGCATCCCTCGCCCTCCATTGGCGAGCTAAAGGGAGACTACTCTGTGGAGCCAGAAAAGGGCAGTTAATCGTAATTGGCTCCCTTCACCGGAGTGACCTACCCTATTTGGCTGATCACGTGACGAGCGGCGTCCAATGAGAGGCCAGAACGAGCGGAGCCGGGATAGAAACGAGGCAGCTCATCGTCCAGCGCCCTCTGCTTTATTGGACAGGGGAGGTAATTGGATTTTGCTGCAGTTATCTTTCTTGAACTCGTAGTAAAGAGGAAGTTGGAGGCATCTCCAGTAGAAACAAAGTCTAGCCCAGCCCGCCAGAATAGCATCTGCCCCCCCCCCCCCTCAGCTATCTAATCTGGCAGTCATGGCCAGAAACGACTGACTGGCATACACTTTTGACAATCAAATTGCGTGAAAGTGGGTAGCCTAAAAAGGATCATATGTGCTTCTTGTGGCCTTATTTTGTTACATTTATGCTGTTGTTGCCAAAACCATCTTCGTAAAGGAACCTCTCTGTAAGCACGAAGTTACCATTCGGTTTTTCTTTGATGGAAACGCTGACCTTATTATAGCTATCGGTTTGGAATCAAATCTAACTTTCTTTAGATCAATCAATTACAGTCCGATACAATGTGTTAGGTCTTGTTGTGGAAAGCTCTGTTTCGTTTCAGTTTCGTTGCTCAGAGATGACTATAGGGGGCATAAGAGACACACACTAACTGGTGATAATATACTAAGGATACCAAGCCGAGAAAGGGAGAGAGAGAGAGACAGAGAGAGAGAGAGAGAGAGAGAGAGAGAGACACCAACACCGACACCGACACCGACAAGACTTTTAATGACATAGGCCAACAGCCCCTATCACATAAAGAGAGCGATGATGATTAATGATGTCACACTAATTTCAACCAAATTCACAACGGAATGAAACGTATTATTATTATTATTATTATTATTATTATTATTATTATTATTATTATTATTATCATAATCATGTAAAGAACAACAATGAACGGATAACTAAAACTACCCCTGAAATCCACCTGAAGTGGGGCATGGGAGGAAACATTTATCCTAAGAAATCAGTGGCTATTTTGTGTAAAAACCACAATTAATGGATTGTCAATAACGAGTGTAAACACCACGGGCCTCGATCACTGTGCTAGAAGGCCGCCTCATGCTGCGAATGAGGTTTCTGACCCACTGCTGGGGGATCCTGGCCCATTTCTCTTGGAGAACCATCCCGAGCTCATGGACGGTACGAGGATGTTGCTCTCGTTCTTCTACGGCTTGTCCGACAATGTCCCAGACATGTGCCACGGGATTAATGTCCAGAGAGCACGCTGGCCACTGCATTCATACACTTTCCCTCATCCTGCAGGTGCTGGCTGGCATGACGTGCACGATGATGGCGGCCATTGTCATCCATGAAAATGAAGTCCGCAACAATGATGCCTGTGTAGGGATGGACTGTGGGGTGGAGAATCTCGTACCAATATCTGTCTGCTCACAAGGTGTTGTTTTCCAGCACAAACATGTTAGGTTTGCCTTGCATGGAACTGCTACTCTGCACCAAAATAGACCGTCCGCCATAGCAACCATGCCGACCGATGATGATGTTTGGGTGGACAGGTTCATTCAGGCATCATTACACCCTCTGAAGTCAATCTGTCACATCAAAGCCACAACTGGACTCATCACGGAACGAAACGGTCCAATTTGCAACGGTCACAATCTGATTTTTGTTCTTCTCTATACTCGACTGCTTTTACCATGTGACCCCTATCGAGTGTTGCTGTGTATATTCCATCATCAGTTTATCAAACCATGGCTTTTTTCCCTATATCATATCCCCCCAAAAGGGGTAGGGGTGAGGGATCGGGGGATCGGGGAAAGTGAAGAACAAATCAACAGCAAAATAACGATAATACAATCAGCAAAATAAATCCCAATAGATGTTACGCTACTTCTTCTCCCTCGAACGAGCCCCAAGCAAAGTGGCTTTCTTTTTCCAATAACCCCCAACTGCCATAAAAAGCCTGCATCAGTAAAACTAGAGATTTTGTTTTTGTCTTCCTCTTATCTATAAAACAACTTCGCATCCATCGCCCTCCATTGGCCAGCTAAAGGGGGACTACTCTGTGGAGCCAGGAAAGGGCAGTTAATCGTAATTGGCTCCCTTCACCGGAGTGACCTACCCTATTTGGCTGATCACGTGACGAGCGGCGTCCAATGAGAGGCCAGAACGAGCGGAGCCGGGATGGATGGAAACGAGGCAGCTCATCGTCCAGCGCCCTCTGCTTTATTGGACAGGGGAGGTAATTGGATTTTGCTGCGGTTATCTTTCTTTAACTCGTAGGAAAGAGGAAGTTGGATACATCTCCAGTGGAAACAAAGACTAGCCCAGCCCGCCAGAATAGCATCTGCCCCCCCCCCCCCCCCCTCAGCTATCTAATCTGGTAGTCATGGTCGGAAACGACTGACTGGCATACACTTTTGACAATCAAATTGCGTGAAAGTGGGTAGCCTAAAAAGGATCATATGTGCTTCTTGTGGCCTTATTTTGTTACATTTATGCTGTTGTTGCCAAAACCATCTTCGTAAAGGAACCTCTCTGTAAGCACGAAGTTACCATTCGGTTTTTCTTTGATGGAAACGCTGACCTTATTATAGCTATCGGTTTGGAATCAAATCTAACTTTCTTTAGATCAATCAATTACAGGCCGATACAATGTGTTAGGTCTTGTTGTGGAAAGCTCTGTTTCGTTTCAGTTCCGTTGCTCAGAGATGACTATAGGGGGCATAAGAGACTCACACTAACTGGTGATAATATACTAAGGATACCGAGCCGAGAAAGGGAGAGAGAGAGAGAGAGAGAGAGAGAGAGAGAGAGAGAGAGAGAGAGAGAGAGAGAGAGAGAGAGAGAGAGAGAGAGAGAGAGACCGACACCGACACCGACACCGACAAGACTTTTAATGACATAGGCCAACAGCCCCTATCACAATTGAAACAGAGACAAACACAGAGAGAGACAAACACAGAGAGACATGGAGACACAGACATAGAGAGAGAGAGGGTGGGTAGGGGTGGGGTGGGGGGGGGGGGCTAAAGAAAAAAAATATTAAAAATGCTGGATAAAGAGAGCGATGATGATTAATGATGTCACACTAATTTCAACCAAATTCACAACGGAATGAAACGTATTATTATTATTATTATTATTATTATTATTATTATCATAATCATGTAAAGAACAACAATGAACGGATAACTAAAACTACCCCTGAAATCCACCTGAAGTGGGGCATGGGAGGAAACATTTATCCTAAGAAATCAGTGGCTATTTTGTGTAAAAACCACAATTAATGGATTGTCAATAACGAGTGTAAACACCACGGGCCTCGATCACTGTGCTAGAAGGCCGCCTCATGCTGCGAATGAGGTTTCTGACCCACTGCTGGGGGATCCTGGCCCATTTCTCTTGGAGAACCATCCCGAGCTCATGGACGGTACGAGGATGTTGCTCTCGTTCTTCTACGGCTTGTCCGACAATGTCCCAGACATGTGCCACGGGATTAATGTCCAGAGAGCACGCTGGCCACTGCATTCATACACTTTCCCTCATCCTGCAGGTGCTGGCTGGCATGACGTGCACGATGATGGCGGCCATTGTCATCCATGAAGATGAAGTCCCCAACAATGAAGCCTGTGTAGAGATGGACTGTGGGCTGGGGAATCTTTTGTACCAATATCTGTCTGCTCACAAGGTGTTGTTTTCCAGCACAAACATGTTAGGTTTGCCTTGCATGGAACTGCTACTCTGCACCAAAATAGACCGTCCGCCATAGCAACCATGCCGACCGATGATGATGTTTGGGTGGACAGGTTCATTCAGGCATCATTACACCCTCTGAAGTCAATCTGTCACATCAAAGCCACAACTGGACTCATCACGGAACGAAACGGTCCAATTTGCAACGGTCACAATCTGATTTTTGTTCTTCTCTATACTCGACTGCTTTTACCATGTGGCCCCTATCGAGTGTTGCTGTGTATATTCCATCATCAGTTTATCAAACCATGGCTTTTTTCCCTATATCATATCCCCCCCAAAAGGGGTAGGGGTGAGGGATCGGGGGATTGGGGAAAGTGAAGAACAAATCAACAGCAAAATAACGATAATACAATCTGCAAAATAAATCCCAATAGATTTTACGCTACTTCTTCTCTCTCGAACGAGCCCCAAGCAAAGTGGCTTTCTTTTTCCAATAACCCCCAACTGCCATAAAAAGCCTGCATCAGTAAAACTAGAGATTTTGTTTTTGTCTTCCTCTTATCTATAAAACAACTTCGCATCCATCGCCCTCCATTGGCCAGCTAAAGGGGGACTACTCTGTGGAGCCAGGAAAGGGCAGTTAATCGTAATTGGCTCCCTTCACCGGAGTGACCTACCCTATTTGGCTGATCACGTGACGAGCGGCGTCCAATGAGAGGCCAGAACGAGCGGAGCCGGGATGGATGGAAACGAGGCAGCTCATCGTCCAGTGCCCTCTGCTTTATTGGACAGGGGAGGTAATTGGATTTTGCTGCGGTTATCTTTCTTGAACTCGTAGTAAAGAGGCAGTTGGAGGCATCTCCAGTGGAAACAAAGTCTAGCCCAGCCCGCCAGAATAGCATCTGCCCCCCCCCCCCCCCCCCCCCAGCTATCTAATCTGGCAGTCATGGTCGGAAACGACTGACTGGCATACACTTTTGACAATCAAATTGCGTGAAAGTGGGTAGCCTAAAAAGGATCATATGTGCTTCTTGTGGCCTTATTTTGTTACATTTATGCTGTTGTTGCCAAAACCATCTTCGTAAAGGAACCTCTCTGTAAGCACGAAGTTACCATTCGGTTTTTCTTTGATGGAAACGCTGACCTTATTATAGTTATCGGTTTGGAATCAAATCTAACTTTCTTTAGAGCAATCAATTACAGGACGATACAATGTTAGGTCTTGTTGTGGAAAGCTTTGTTTGACTAGGGGGCATGCGAGACTCTCTAACCGGTAATAATGTACTAAGGATACTGATCCGAGAAAGAGAGAGAGAGAGAGAGGGGGGGGGGAGAAAGAGAGAGAGAGAGAGAGGAGGGAGGGGAGGGAGAGAGAGAGAGTGGGAGAGAGAAGGAGAGAGAGAGAGAGGGAGAGAGAGTGAGAGAGAGAGATGAGAGAGAGAGAGATGGGAGAGAGAGGGAGAGAGAGAGAGAGAGGGAGGGAGAGAGAGAAAAAGAGAGAGAGAGGGAGAGAGAGAGAGAGGGGGAGAGAGAGGGGTGGAGGAGAGAGAGACACACAGGGAGAGGGGCGGAGAGGGAGAGAGGGAGGCAGAGAAAGAGAGAGAGAGAGATAGAGAGAGAGAGAGAGAGAGAGAGAGAGAGAGAGAGAGAGAGAGAGAGAGAGGGACAGAGAGAGAGAGGGGAGAGAGAGAGAGGGAGAGAGAGAAAGAGAGAGAGGGGGAGAGAGAGAGAGAGAAAGAGAGGGAAATAAAGAGAGGGGGAGAGGAGAGAGAGAGAGAGAGAGAGAGAGAGAGAGAGAGAGAAAGAGAGAAAGGGAGAGAGAGAGAGACAGAGAGACAGAGACAGAGAGACAGAGAGAGACAAACACAGAGACAGACACAGAGACACGGAGACACAGACATAGCGAGAGAGAGAGAGAGGGTGGGGGGGATGGCTGGGGGGAGGGGCTGAAGAACAAAAATATTACAAATGCTGGATAAAGAGAGCGACGACGATGATGAATGATGTCATACTAATTTCAACCAAAGTCACAATGGAATCAAACATCGTATTATTATTATGATTACGATCATAATCATGCCCAACAATGGTGGACAATGAGAATGAGATTTGGGGAAAGGGGTTCCATGAGTAAAAAAAAAAAAATGGGGGGGGGGGGGGTCTCAACGGAAGCAGGTCCGGCCCATGGAGGGCAGACTAGAGGTCGGGGGGTCACCCATCTTCATTGAGATCCTATCACTGAGGTCCCCCACCCCCCCACCCTCGGGCTAGCCCTGGAGGATAGGAAAAACCCTGAACATTGGGACCCTGGAACAAAGTTGGGGGTAGGGGGGAGGGGCGTAAGGGGAGGGGGTAAAATGGATGAGATTTGTGATGTTCAGTTTTGTAGATCTTATTAGTTTTGGGGGTTTTTTCCCTTCAGAAAACTCTTTTGTTCGTTTAATAGTTGGGTTTGTAAGATTCTTTCGTTCGTCCTTTTGTTCGTGTATTCGAGCAAAATTATGAAGATATAGGAAGCAAAAGTGTAGAAGAAGAAGAAGAAGAAGAAGAAGAAGAAGAAGAAGAAGAAGAAGAAGAAGAAGAAGAAGAAGAAGAAGAAGAAGGAGAAGAAAAAAAAAGAAGAAGAAGAAGAAGAAGAAGGAGGAGGAGGAGGAGAGGAGGGGAAGAAAAAGGAGAAACGGAAGAAGAAGAAGAAGAAGAAGAAGAAGAAGAAGAAGAAGAAGAAGAAGGAAGAGGAGGAAAAGGAAAAAGAAGAAGAGAAGAAGAAGAAGGAGGAAAAGGAGGAACGGAAGAAGAAGAAGAAGAAGAAACGGAAGAAGAAGAAGAAGAAGAAGAAGAAGAAGAAGAAAGAAGAAGAAGAAGAAGAACAACAACAACAACAACAACAACAACAACAACAACAACAACAACAACAACAACAACAACAACAACAAGAGGAGGAGAAGAGAAAGAAGAAGAAGGAGAGGAGGAGTGGAGAGGGACACAAAGAGACAGAGAGAGAAAGAGACAGACAGACTGACAGAGAGGGAGAGGTGATGGGTGGGATGGGTGGAGTGAGGGTAGAGCGAGACGAGGAAGGAAAAAGAGATGACACGTCCAATGATAGATTAAACTGGAAGGTCAGTATCTCTTTTATCTTTCGTGAAAAAAATTTCCTTAACGTTATTTCTGTATTTTATACATATTATCCAGTCTTAGAATTTGACCAGAACATCCAACCCATTTCTCCAACTCTCACAAACCTACAGCTTGTTATCAGTATCATTAGGCCTAGCATTCCCTCTTTGTTCCAGCCAATTTAACCTCTCCATCCCACTCCACCCCCCCCCCCACACACACACCAAATAGCATATTAATTAGCGTTAACGGAAAGATGACATCTTCACCCTCCTCCTCGTTTTCTTTAACCACCACCCACCCCTCCCGCACGCACACTTCTTCTTCTTCATCCTCACATTTTCAAAGAGAACATTATTTCCGGAAAGACAACTCCAGTCATCCCGTTACACCGACAGGCTTCCGTCCCAGTCACTCACATGAAAACGGATCGTTTACTGCAATAATTCAAAGAACGATACAGAAGGGTCCCCAATAGGACACAATAAAGATTATCAGTTAAGGGGTTTACCAAGGAAAGGAATCAAATCGGAAAATTAAAAGATATAAAAAAATGCACCATCAAGTTTATCAATTAAGAGATTTATCAAATAAAAGAATCGAATTTAGAGAATCGAATGGTATCAAATCACGATGCAATTCATCAAAATTGTTTGAAAAACATAATGGCTACAAATTTAAGGCACAAGGGAGAGATTATGTGAATCTAACAGAAGCTTTCCAAATCAGAAATAATGATTTGTTTGGGGGGGAAACTGGATGGCATCAAGTCACGATAAAATCTATCTGTGAGGACTTTACCAAAGTTAAGATTAAATCGGCTAAATGTTTGTCACAAGGCGCACTACCCGAGAGCTTTTCAAATGAGAGGTCATAATTATTGGGGGAAAAAATTGAATTACATAAAAACACAACGCGGTATAGGCCTATCTGATGGAGTTTTCCGAATGAGAGGTCCAAATAATTTCCAAATTCATTGGCACCGAACACATCAAAATGTATCTCAAAGTAAGTTGTTTTTTCTCCAAATAAAGATCATGAATGATGATGATTATTCGAAAAATTGAATGGTACCAAAGGCCTTGCAAGGAACAACAAAGTTTATCAGTTAGGGGGTTTACCAAATTAAAGGTTACATTGGCAAATTGAATGGCATGAAGGGATATTAATACAGTTGATCTGATAGGAGTGGATCAAATTAGGGGTGGACTGGGAAAATTGGATGCCATCGATTGCCGTGTAGCCCTGCAGAGGAGCATGGAAGGAATGGGTGGCCATGTCAAGTTCTTCTTCACGTTCTTTAAGCCCTCCAGGTTCTAAAAGCACGGGAGTACATTGCAGCTAGAACGAGGGACCGTACGTTTTATGTATGTATGTCTGTGTGTCTCTGTTTGTGAGCATAATATTTGTTCCAGTCACCACCGTCAAAAACAACTAAAACCGATCCAAACGAAACTTGGCAGAAGAGCTCCTGATTTTCCAACAATTAGAGTCCTTTATTTGAGCTCATCAAAAGATTCTTATTGTTAACGGTACAGAAGATTGTAATTTGTAATAAAAACCAAACCTCGGGAAACCCCGTTGCCCTATGAATATCCCATAATCTGTTTTGATCATCATGTGAAAGATTGACTGACTATTTTGGGTCAGGAATTCGTAGGGGTAGTGATACAACCAACCTTTTTTGCGTGTCCTTGTCCTTAAAGACTGGCTGACTAGGTTAGGCTAGGTTAGGTACATTATAGTCACAGAGGCGTCTCTGTGAAATTCGGGTTGCTCCCACCTGGAGAGCGCGTCGCAGCCAGAGGCGCGTCACCCAATTAAAAAAAAAAGTTGCATGCAATTTTTGTGTGACTGATGAGGAAGGAAGGGAGGGGGGTAAATTTCGACCAAATGACAAATGTTTCGTTGCCACTGGGTTTAACGTGTGCTAAGTTGGGTCAGGAATTCGTTAGGGGTAGTGATACAACCAACAGTTTTTGCGTGTCCTTGTCCATAAAGATTGGCTGACTATTTGGGGTCAGGATTTCGTTAGGGGTAGTGATAAACCAACAGTGTTTGCGTGTCCTTGTCCTTGTGTGTTCCCAGTGAGACTTTGAATTGTTCGTATGACAATGCACATCGTGTAA
>CM065683.1:19551732-19554232 GCA_017654935.2 Phymorhynchus buccinoides | reverse complement strand
CACACACAGTTTGCCCTTAATGCCCCACATGGCTCACACACAGTTTGCCCTTAATGCCCCACATGGCTCACACAGAGTTTGCCCTTAATGCCCCACATGGCTCACACACAGTTTGCCCTTAATGCCCCACATGGCTCACACACACAGTTTGCCCTTAATGCCCCACATGGCTCACACAGAGTTTGCCCTTAATGCCCCACATGGCTCACACACAGTTTGCCCTTAATGCCCCACATGGCTCACACAGAGTTTGCCCTTAATGCCCCACATGGCTCACACACAGAGTTTGCCCTTAATGCCCCACATGGCTCACACAGAGTTTGCCCTTAATGCCCCACATGGCTCACACACAGTTTGCCCTTAATGCCCCACATGGCTCACACACAGTTTGCCCTTAATGCCCCACATGGCTCACACATAGTTTGCCCTTAATGCCCCACATGGCTCACACACAGTTTGCCCTTAATGCCCCACATGGCTCACACACAGTTTGCCCTTAATGCCCCACATGGCTCACACACAGTTTGCCCTTAATGCCCCACATGGCTCACACACAGTTTGCCCTTAATGCCCCACATGGCTCACACAGAGTTTGCCCTTAATGCCCCACATGGCTCACACAGAGTTTGCCCTTAATGCCCCACATGGCTCACACACAGTTTGCCCTTAATGCCCCACATGGCTCACACACAGTTTGCCCTTAATGCCCCACATGGCTCACACACAGTTTGCCCTTAATGCCCCACATGGCTCACACACAGTTTGCCCTTAATGCCCCACATGGCTCACACACAGTTTGCCCTTAATGCCCCACATGGCTCACACACAGTTTGCCCTTAATGCCCCACATGGCTCACACACAGTTTGCCCTTAATGCCCCACATGGCTCACACACAGTTTGCCCTTAATGCCCCACATGGCTCACACACAGTTTGCCCTTAATGCCCCACATGGCTCACACAGAGTTTGCACCCCACATGGCTCACACAGAGTTTGCCCTTAATGCCCCACATGGCTCACACACAGTTTGCCCTTAATGCCCCACATGGCTCACACACAGTTTGCCCTTAATGCCCCACATGGCTCACACACAGTTTGCCCTTAATGCCCCACATGGCTCACACACAGTTTGCCCTTAATGCCCCACATGGCTCACACACAGTTTGCCCTTAATGCCCCACATGGCTCACACACAGTTTGCCCTTAATGCCCCACATGGCTCACACACAGTTTGCCCTTAATGCCCCACATGGCTCAGACACAGAGTTTGCCCTTAATGCCCCACATGGCTCACACAGTTTGCCCTTAATGCCCCACATGGCTCACACACAGTTTGCCCTTAATGCCCCACATGGCTCACACACAGTTTGCCCTTAATGCCCCACATGGCTCACACACAGTTTGCCCTTAATGCCCCACATGGCTCACACACAGTTTGCCCTTAATGCCCCACATGGCTCACACACAGAGTTTGCCCTTAATGCCCCACATGGCTCACACACAGTTTGCCCTTAATGCCCCACATGGCTCACACACAGTTTGCCCTTAATGCCCCACATGGCTCACACAGAGTTTGCCCTTAATGCCCCACATGGCTCACACACAGTTTGCCCTTAATGCCCCACATGGCTCACACACAGTTTGCCCTTAATGCCCCACATGGCTCACACACAGTTTGCCCTTAATGCCCCACATGGCTCACACAGGTTTGCCCTCACACATGGCTCACACAGAGTTTGCCCTTAATGCCCCACATGGCTCACACACAGTTTGCCCTTAATGCCCCACATGGCTCACACACAGTTTGCCCTTAATGTTTGCTCACACACAGTTTGCCCTTAATGCCCCACATGGCTCACACACAGTTTGCCCTTAATGCCCCACATGGCTCACACACAGTTTGCCCTTAATGCCCCACATGGCTCACACACAGTTTGCCCTTAATGCCCCACATGGCTCACACACAGTTTGCCCTTAATGCCCCACATGGCTCACACACAGTTTGCCCTTAATGCCCCACATGGCACACACACAGTTTGCCCTTAATGCCCCACATGGCTCACACACAGTTTGCCCTTAATGCCCCACATGGCTCACACACAGTTTGCCCTTAATGCCCCACATGGCTCACACACATGAGTTTGGCTCCTTAATGGCCCCACAATGGCCCACATGGCACACACAGTTTGCCCTTAATGCCCCACATGGCTCACACACAGTTTGCCCTTAATGCCCCACATGGCTCACACAGTTTGCCCTTAATGCCCCACATGGCTCACACACAGTTTGCCCTTAATGCCCCACATGGCTCACACAGAGTTTGCCCTTAATGCCCCACATGGCTCACACACAGTTTGCCCTTAATGCCCCACATGGCACACACACAGTTTGCCCTTAATGCCCCACATGGCTCACACACAGTTTGCCCTTAATGCCCCACATGGCTCACACACAGTTTGCCCTTAATGCCCCACATGGCTCACACAGAGTTTGCCCTTAA
>CM065683.1:19541732-19544232 GCA_017654935.2 Phymorhynchus buccinoides | reverse complement strand
GCGTGCGTGCGCGTGTGTGTGTATGTGTATGTATGTCAAAAAACACACACACACAAATGTGTGTGTGTGTGTGCGTGTGTGTGTGTGTGTGTGTGTGCGTGTGTGCGTCAAAACTAGTGCGTGCAATGCGTGTGTGTGTGTGTGCTTGTGTGTGTGTGTGTGTGTGTGTGTGTGTGTGTGTGTGTGTGTGTGTGTGTGTGTGTGTGTGTGTGTGTGTGTGTGTGTGTGTGTGTGTGTGTGTGCGTGCGTGTGTGTGCACATGCGTGTTCGTGCGCGTGTGCGCGTGCGTGTGCGTGTGTGTGCGTGTGCGTGTGCGTGCGTAACCTCTGTGCATGTGTGTGTGTGCGGCGTGCGCGTGCGCGTGCGTGCGTGTGTGTGTGTGTGTGTGTGTGCTTGCAGCGCGCAATCTGATACATCTGTAAAAATACAAAGAAAAGAAACTTTGTAAAATGTTTTCCGTTTCTTTTTCATATCACACGTTTAAAAAGAAATTCTTCAGATATTAACATTGTACCATACCTTTTTACTCCATTCATCTCCAGTCCGCATCACAGTGTCATAAACCCCCACATTACACAGAGAAAACGGTTTCATGAAAAACACGCACATCGTCGACTTTGGGGGGGTATACAATACTGCTCACAAAAAAGTAGGGAATATTGTGTTTTCTAAGATCACCGTGGGTTCAATGAGAGACTTAGTGCGATTTTTCTCACGCCAGAGGGCATGACGCTCGTGTGGGGCTAATCCTCTCTATATTATTAGTTGGGGATAAAGAAAGAGAGAGAGAGAGACAGTGAGTGGTCCTACCATCACTCTCTCTCTCTCACTACGCCCAAGTAAGAAAATCGCGTGATAAGCCCCTAGTGCATTGACTGCCCTCTGGCGTGAAAAATATCGCCATAGGTTGAGCATAGGGCATTTGCCACGTGAGGACGACCTTGACATTCACCGAGTTGAATTTAGAGAGTTGAATTAGAAAGGTCAGCGTAACTCGGGCAGAACGAGCGCGGGCAAATTAGTAGTCTAGTATAGAGTAGGAACACTCGTGGCAAATGCCCTATTGACGAAATGATAAGTTCTATTCCATTTGAAAACAAAAGTATGTTATTCCTTGAACATAAAACCGAAGACTAAAATTAATGCTGAAACGTCACGTGATTGCCAGAGAAGATGGACTTCATTGGGTGCAAAGTCCAAAAGTCAACAAAAATAGTCATAAAACAGTTGAGAATGTGTTGGACCACGGTTTCCTGCAAGGCGTAGCGAGGCATTTGATTGAACATGGTCAGGGGACCTTGTAGGCCGTGGGAGGGTCTGGGTTTCGTGGATGTGAAGGTGATCTTGCACAAAATGTGCTCAGTGGAGACGCGAAATGTCATTTTGGAGGTTAAAATCTGCCTAACGCTGGTGGATTGGTTTTGACTGAAAATGTATCAACCCAAAAAAGCAATGGTTCCAGCAAAAAAAATAGTATAAGTGCATGGCTTTGTACATCGATTTCTCGGCAAATATGTAGATTTACACCCTCCTGCTCTATTTCTTGGTTCTTTCCGTGGTTAGGGATAGGGTTAGGGTTAGGGTTAGGGTTAGGGTTAGGGTTAGGGATAGGGTTAGGGTTAGATGGTCTTTTCTTTTGCCACAAGCATCTGGTTTTTTGGTCAAAATCATCTATTTTTTGGGAGCATTAAGTCGCTGCCATTTTTTTTCTCTTTCGTAAAAATAGTTCCCCCACCTTCTTGAAGTTCTGTGCTTGTAACTTCCTCTAATCTATCACACTCTTTGACTCTGCCTTTTCCCTTTGCTTTCTGTCATCTACTATCTTTCTGACTTATTGATTGGCCTTTTTTTCAAAATAATCTTCTAAATAATTTTTCTCCTTTGAGCTGCTCCGAAATCGGAATGTGTCGGCTGTACGCAGCGAGGAGACCAGTGAAAACTGAAAACCGGACACATACGTACCTTACCCATTATGGCCATATGGCCTGGGAACGAAGAAGAAGAAGAAATTTGATTTTTGGCTTCGATTTTACAGCCACGAAAAGGCTGAACTATCATTGTTCACATGAAATGAAACTTATGGTCTGGTCATCGAATCCGTAATAATATTGCAAAATCAATATCCCTTACTTTTTGTGAGCAGTGTGCGTTGCCATAGCTCCTTTAAATTGATGCCGAAAAACCGATCGTTGATGGTATGACGATATTAACCCCCCTGACTTCACTTTAGAAGATAGTCTAGGGGGAGGGGTGGGGGATTCGGGGTTGGGGGAGGGGGGGTGGAGGGGGGGGGTGGAGGGGGGGGGTGAGGGGGATGAGGCGATTAGGCGTCAGTCTGTGCTCTCTCTAGAAATCGCAAGTTAATCCCGGCACGTTCTGGTCAGCTCACAAAAACTCCCAGGGGGGCACATTTGGGGGGTCAAGTTGGGAGGTCCTAGCTCACCCCTTGTCTCCTTTATCATTTCTCTCTCTCTCTCTCTCTCTCTCTCTCTCTCTCTCC
>CM065683.1:19524232-19526732 GCA_017654935.2 Phymorhynchus buccinoides | reverse complement strand
AACGCCAAGTACTGGTAACGCTGAGTACAGCAAATTTGAAGCGATTTCTGAAGCGATTCGCTTCCGGGTTGGTACAGGGATAGTCAGGGATAGTGATCTTCCACGCGCATTTGCCGAACCGCGCAAATGACACGGCCGCCTCGGTTGCCGTTGCCATCGGCCCGTTAAGCCTCACAGCAAATTTGAAGCGATTCGGTCGAAAAACGGCGGAGTTATAAGGCCCGTTTCGTGTTTCAGACACACACACACACACACACACACACACACACACACACACACACACACACACACGGACAGTTGGCTTATTACTATATGATGATGATGATTAGACAAGGGTTCTCCCGGAGTGCTGAAGCCGATAACGTGTTGACATATCGTATTACTGATCTCGTAGGTAATTTGTTTATTATCGCTCGTTACGTATGTGAAATTAAAACCGATCAATCTACTTCAACCTTACTACACTGTCTCTGTCTTTATGTCTGTTCGTTTGTCTCTTCCTCCCTCCCTTCCTCCCTCCCCCCTATCTCTCTCTGTGCGCGCGTGCGTGCGTGTGTTTGTGCCCGACTCTCTCTCTCTCTCTCTCTCTCTCTCTCTCTCTCTCTCTCTCTCTCTCTCTCTCTCTCTCTCTCTCTCTCTCTCTCTCTCTCTCTCTCTCTTCCCTCTCTCTCTCTCTCCCTCCTCTCTCTCTCTCTCTCTCTCTCTCTCTCTCTCTCTCTCTCTCTCTCTCTCTCTCTGCTTCTCTCTCTCTCTCTCTCTCTCTCTCTCTCTCTCTCTCTCTCTCTCTCTCTCTCTCTCTCTCTCTCTCTCTCTCTCTCTCTCTCTCTCTCTCTCTCTCTCTCTCTCTCTCTCTCTCTCTCTCTCTCCCTCTCTCAGCTCTCACACTGTCTCCAATCAGTCCTTCACTCAAGTGGATTTTATTCCAGCTAATGTGTGTGTGTGTGCGTGTGCGTGTGCGTGTGCGCGTGCGCGCGCGCGCGCGCGCGCGCTCGCGTGTGTGTGTGTGTGTGTGCGTGTGTGTGTGTGTGTGTGTGTGTGTGTGTGTGTGTGTGTGTGTGTGTGTCTGTCTGTCTGTCTGTCTGTCTGTCTGTCTGTCTGTCTGTCTGTGTATGTTGTCTGTCTGTCTGTGTGTCTGTGTGTGTCTCTGTCTCTCTCTCTCTCTCTCTCTCTCTCTCTCTCTCTCTCTCTCTCTCTCTCTCTCTCTCTCTCTGTGTGTGTGTGCGTGCGCGCGCGCGCGCGTGTGCGTGTGTGTGTGTGTGTGTGTGTGTGTGTGTGTGTGTGTGTGTCTGTGTGTCTGTGTGACGGGGGGGGGGGGGGGGGGGGAGGGGGGAGGTGCTCGTCAGGTAATGGCTGGGAGAGGGTGGGTTTGAATAGAGAGTTTAGTAGTATAAAGCAAGGGAGGGAACGTGGAATAGATTGCGTTTACTTATCGAATTTTAAGCGTCCCAAAAACCTTTTAGATTAGTGGGTTAGAGAGTATTCAACAGGCAACATGAGTTCAGAAACTCATCAACACTGAAAGCCTCGATAGCTCATTGGTAGAGCGTCTGTCTGTCATGCCAATGGTTCTGGGTCCGATTCTCGGCACTGGCACTTTTTGTGTGTGTGTGTGTGTGGTTTGTTTTGTATCCATTAACGATAGTTTCCTTTGTACGCTAAAATTGTATTGGCAATCTTGTACTTTAGACACCCCCCCTCATTCTTTGATTGTTGTTGTCCCACATGTTCCTGTTCGAGTGAGTCTTTGCTTGTTTTGTTTTTTAATGAAAGAGTGAAGGAAATAAATCTATAACATGCATATAATCTTATTTTATTAAAACAAAAAAGTACTGACAACTGCACCCGAACTACTTGTCCTTTAGGGCATTTGCCATGAAGACGTGAAAATTAATATGATCTCGCACGTACTCTGTATTGCTAAAAAAAGAATCGGGACTTTACTGGTGTTGCACTGCCTCCGGGCATTACCTCCAGGATCGTTCCCACCATCTTTATATCTACTAATGTCCCATATGTGTCTGTTCCAGATCGGAGGACAGATTTTCATCATAATAATTTATTATCTCAGTTTTTAAAAAAATCACAAAAAGTAAATTGAAGCGAACAAAAAATGGAAATGTTTGTAGTTGATTTGGTTGAATACATTATTTTTATTTCACAACAAATGTCTTTTTTTTTATATCTTCCTTGTGTGTTGTGTGCTGGATTTTGTATTGTTATGCTTCGATTTCTCTGTTTGCCTATCCCCCCATTAATGTCATGTAAAGTATCTAGTTTTGTATTTCGTGGTGGTGAAAGTGGTGTTTTACGTCCTCTCGGTCATAGACACATATGGGACATTTGTAAATACAAAGATGGTGGGAACAATACTGGAGGCAATGCCCGTAGGCAGTGCAACATCAATAAAGTCCCGAGTTTTTAATATTATAGATAGGTGTAGCGGTAACCATTTAAACCTCATCGGCTATGGCACCGCCACAAGTGTCTGCAAAAGTTTCTG
>CM065683.1:19516732-19519232 GCA_017654935.2 Phymorhynchus buccinoides | reverse complement strand
TTACCTGACATTGCTGTCATAATGCTGTTATTACCTGACATTGCTGTCATAATGCTGTTATTACCTGACATTGCTGTCATAATGCTGTTATTACCTGACATTGCTGTTATAATGCCGTTATTACCTGACATTGCTGTCATAATGCTGTTAACATTACCCGACATTGCTGTCATAATGCTGTTAACATTACCTGACATTGCTGTCATAATGCTGTTAATATTACCTGACATTGCTGTCATAATGCTGTTATTACCCGACCTTGCTGTCATAATGCTGTTAACATTACCTGACATCTCAGCACGACAACGGCTGGGGGCGGCTCTTTTCCCGGCTGCACCGTGGAACAGAGGGGAGGTGAAGGGGCGGGCGTGTGCCGCAGACCTCAGGGGCAGCACGGGACCCTTGCAGACCTCGTCAGGGCGGAGGATGTCGTCCACCAGAAACGACGTGGGCCGCTTACCGCTAGGGCCCATACCTCCGGGAACCACACCACCAGGCCGACACCGCCTGAACGACTGCTGGAAGGCCGATACATAATAATCATCGAACAGAGAACCCTTGTACGAGCCCACAGTCTGGAACCGGAACTCACTGTCTTCGCAACGAGCTCGGATGCTGTTGGAAATCGCGCTAGGGTCGATTTGAGAGACAGCGCATGGTTCGGTTTTGGAGAGCGCGCGCGATACCTTGTTGGATATGATTGTCTGTGGGTCGTTTTTGTTGTCGTCGCTCGTTCGCAAGTCCAACACAGCGTCGTGGTCTCTCTCTTCGTCATCGTTCTCGCGGGCCATCGTATCTGGTCTACCCAGATCGTCCCGAGTTTCCCGGGAGGACGGTCCTGGTGCGTCCGTGGTCTCTGGCGGCGGTGTTCTGGAACGGGAGTCTGGAGAAAAGGGCTGATGAAGGGGGTGATGTGGAGGGGGAGAGGGAGTCCTGGAACTTGGCTGCTCGTTTTCTGAATCCGTCATGCTGAAGTAGTTTATAGTGTGTGACTCTTTTTTTTAGCAGTAAGGATTGGGTTGAATCCACTGTAATTAACAGCGCTGAGTGCTAATCGCAGTACGAAATCCCTCACACTTTCAGTCCCACATCTTTGCTTGTTAATATTGCAAAACCTTTTCAACGGTTGTTTTTTTGTACAAGGTTTTACTGATTTTTTTTACCTTATAAGATTATTTCACGCTTTCTTCCCTACAATCTATCACTGATGTTTGTCTACCTTATACATTTGTTTTGCACACTTTTGTTCAATGGGCGTCAAAACAGCTCTTCAAATAACAGAATCGTGGACATTGCTTTTTCTCTCTTTCTCCTGGTCTGCATTCACTTCGCGTCACAACACAACAAGCATCGACTCCATCATCGCATCGACGTCTGCTATTGCAACATCTCGTATTGTCCAGCGAGGCAGATTCTACAATCACCCGCAAGAGAGAACAACGAATAGAGAGAGAAAGAGAGAGAGAGAATGGAGATGACCCTAATGTTGGAGAGGTGACCTGTGACACACCCTCCCCCCATCACCGACCCGGACCAAAGATTAAACAAGCGAACGACAGACACTCTGGCTCGGACTAACTTACAACTGCTAACCCTTTTCATCTCCTACGCGATACCCAAAAAACACCACACACACAAATAACTCAGAAATCAAAGGGTCTGGGTTAAGGGGGGGGGAAATGAACTAAAGGAACGAGAGGAGAGAGAAGGAGAGAAGAAAGGGAAAGTGGAGTAGGGGGATGGGGTAGGGGTTAGGGGAAGAAAAAAGAAAGAGAGCAATCCCCCCCTCCCCCCCCCCCCCCCCCCCCCCCCCTCAATTTTTCCCATTGTGTCATCAGTGGTTCAAGAAAAGCGTAAGGAGGGGCGGGGGTGGGGGGAGGGTGATGGTAATGGCAGTTGATCTGCTAGGGGGTGGAGATCGTTGGCGTTCGATGAAGTGTTGAGGGAGGGGTAAAGAAAGACAGGGCCGGATCATGGGGGGGGGGGGGGGGGGGGGGGGGGGATTCTGGACACCCCCCCCCCCCCCTTCTGTCCCAAGCTTACACAAGGGTGAAATCTAAGAAAACGGCTCGATTGTTTTGCCCTTAAAAATCACTAAATTGCAAACTTTTCTGGGGGCAGGGCCCCCCACAAGAGCACTACTCCTTAACCCTTGACGTAATGCAGCTCCCTGGACCCCCACCCCACCCCACCCACCCTCCCCGGCGGACCCCCCTCCCCACATCTCTTACGAATGACTTAAGAGACTAAGTATGAGGATGAAGGAGGGGGTGGGATGAGGGGTGATGAGGGGTGAGGGGTGGAGTCATGACGATTGTCGACTTTTCATTCCTCCTTTTAGAAAGTGTCGCAAAATATGGTGACACATTTCCGTCGAAAATCAACGAAAGTTAATCTTAAAAACAAAACAAAAAAACAAGCAACAAACAGGGGCAATGCATAATGGCTACCTCTGTATTGTTAGAAATTCGGGACTTTCCTGGTGTTGTACTGCCTCCGG
>CM065683.1:19489232-19496732 GCA_017654935.2 Phymorhynchus buccinoides | reverse complement strand
GTAAACATTACAGAATTGAAAGCGCACACAA
Organism: Phymorhynchus buccinoides; assembly: GCA_017654935.2. NCBI lineage: Eukaryota > Metazoa > Mollusca > Gastropoda > Neogastropoda > Raphitomidae > Phymorhynchus > Phymorhynchus buccinoides. The sequence continues at coordinate 19,496,701 of CM065683.1, read as the reverse complement.
GAAAAACAAAATAGAATGGATGGGTTGGAATATGAATGCAGCGAGCATCGATTCTGCATGTCTAACAGGAATTCGCCCAATCACCTTTTGCCCAAGTCTTTGTTCTCGTTGCGTATCAGTGAGTACCTCCGAGTCGAAGCTCAGCAAACGGAATGTGCCACGGTTCGCCCAAATTGCTCTAGCACTGTTCGCCCAAAATGGTTTCCTAAGATCGAACAGTGAGAACAGTAATCAAACCCTAACCCTAACCCTAACCCTATTTCTTTCTTTTTTAAATATCTGTTTGATTCAACCATTAAATTATTGATTCAATTCCCTGATTTCCTTGCATGAGTTTTGGGCGGAACGTGATGGATGTAAACCGGTATAATTTCCAATTGGGCGAAAGGTGATTGGGCAAAACGTGATTGGGAGAAAGGTGATTTGGCGAAAGGTGATTGGGCAAAACGTGATGCACCGAATAGGAATTGTTCGGAAATAATTAAGGGCGGTAATTTCATGGTGTGTGGGAGTGATCTCGCCTAATTCAGTCGGTCAAACAGGGGAAGTTACTCTACCTTCAGGTAGATCCTAAGCCGTCGCCTCGCGTGTTTGAGGAGACACGCAGCATGTGGAACGCAGTGCGTTGATGTAATTTTATATTTTTTACGTCACATTTTGCAAGTTCTATCACTTTGTAGCAACTGTCCATCCCCCTTACTTTTCTAAAAAAATAAAAATGTTTGCAAGTCGCTGACTGGCATCCTGAGGTTTCAAGCTTCGACGCCCTGCCGCCATGGTTGCAGTGGTTTTGACCGAGTAAGTCGAGGTACTCAACTCTAATTTTCACGAAGTGCTCTCCCCTAGGTGTTTTTCTCGGAAAATCGTCTTTATTTCAATCATATTTCCTTCTTTAAGTGGCAGGCTTACAGCAAATCAGGCCCAATAGGGCATTTGCCACGAGTGTTCGTTCTCTATACTAGACTACTAATTTGCCCGCACTCGTTCTGCCCGAGTTACGCTGACCTTTCTAATTCAACTCTCTAAATTCAACTCAGTGAACTTCAAGGTCTCCCTCACGTGGCAAATGCCCTGTTCAGCAACGCTTTAAAAAAAAAGTATTCGAACTGGCATCATCTAAAAAACAATCTAATAATTCAATTTTCAGTCCAATTTTTGGTCCCAACACGCGGCCCCTCTTGCGTCTAATCCCACATAAGCTCTTGTGCATCAGGGACGTCCTCCCGCCAACAACTCCACACCATTCCTTCCTTCCTTTCCAACCCCCTCCTTCACCTAAGCCTCTCTTCTTTTTCTTCTTTTTCTTCTTCTTTTTCTTCTTCTTCTTCTTCTTCTTCTGCGTTCCCAGGCCATATGGCCATAATGGGTAATGTACATAGGGTAAGACGGGGTAAAAAGCCCATGGGCGGGTAAGAAGCCCATGCCAATTACATTAACACTCGTCTCATGGGCAAATTTGACTGAACTTTTCTTTATTTCATGAGATAATTGGCATGGGCTTCTTACCCGCCCATGGGCTTTTTTTTTTTACCCCGTCTTCCCCTCTGTGTCCGGTTTTCAGTTTTCACTGGTCTCCCCGCTGCGTACAGCCGACACATTCCGATTTCGGAGGAGCTCAAAGGAGAAAAAATAATTGGAAGATTTTTCTTTTGGACAAAAGGCAGGAGAATTGAGCCAATAATAAGTCAGAAAGATAGCGGATGATAGAAAGCAAAGGGAAAAGGCAGAGTCAAAGAGAGTGGCAGATTAGAGGAATACAAGCACAGAACTTCCAGAAGGTGGGGGAACTGTTTACGAAAGACCCCCCCCCCCCCCGGTATCCCCATAGGGAATGCCTCTCTAAAAATCACCTTTCTTCTAGACACCCCTACTAACCCTGGGATCGTAATCACGAGCGCCTCTTCAATAGTTAACACGGGTATTAAAATGTAACTTGGACACGAAACGGCCGATCTTTTGTTGTTGTTGCCAGTTTAGAGCATTTGCCACGCGCCGGTGACCTTGAATTTCACTGAGTTGAATTTAGAGAGTTGAATTAGAGAGGTCAGCGCAACTCGGGCAGAACGAGCTCGGGCAAATTAGTAGTCTGGCATAGTGAACGAACACTCGTGGCAAACGCCCTAAGTATTATTACCCGTGTTAATTTAACCGTTTAAGACGCACTCGTGATTTCGGTATCTGGGTCCTCATGATCGATTTGCCAATGCCGCGTGTTAAAGGGCCAGCCCAGCCACGCGTCCACTAAAATCGCACGACTGTACGATACGATTCGATCACGTTGATCTGCAAGAACAAAATGTGACTGTCCACGGCTTTTCTTGCGGATGACAGTTAGCAGGGAAGACTACCAACTATACCGGACATCCCGTCAGCCGCGGGGCTGGCGCGTCCAGACCACGTGGTCGAATCGTATCGTACAGTCGTGCGGTTTTAGTGGACGTGTGGCTGGCCCTTAAAGACCCCCCCCCCCACGTCACGTGTCACATTCTCTCTTATGCTTGGAAGATTTCTTAAAGACCCACCAGATCACGTGTCTAAATCACGGGTTTCACGCGTTTTCCCTCTTAGAGCTGGTAAGAAATCTTTGTTTTGACCAGGTTTGGCTCCCCCATACAAATGTCCCCAAAACTGAAAGCGAAACATCATTTTTAAAGAGCAGCCTCAAATTTGAAGTTGGGGACATTTGTACGTGGGTCACAGCTACCCAGAAAAAACCCCCACCAAGGGACTTAATCGTGGTGCGTCAGTGTGTCTTTAAAGATACACTGACGCACCACGACAGAGAGAGAGAGAGAGATGTCCTTTGGGTTTTTTTCTGGGTAGTTGTGACCCACACACAGATGTCCCCAACTTCAAATGGAGGCTGTACTTTAAAATGATGTTTCGGTTTGAATTTGGGGGCATTTGTATGGGAGTGAGACCTGGTCAAAGCAAGATTTATTTCCAGCTATAAGAGGGAAAACACGTGAAAACCGTGATTTTGACACGTGATCTGGTGGGTCTTTAAAGACCCCCCCACGTCACGTGTCGCATTCCCTCTTATGCTTGGAAGATTTCTTAAGAATTCTTACCAGCAATAAGAGGGAAAACACGCGGAACCCATGATTTTGACACGTGATCTGGTGGGTTTTTAAGAGGGAGATTGGGGTTGGTGGTGGGGTGGGTGGGGGGTGATGGTCAGGGGGGAAGCTATGGGTGAGAGAAGCTCATTAGGGGTCCCCCCCCCCACCCACCCACCAACCAGTTCTCTCAAGGAGGGGCATTGAGGGGGTTCAGTGACCATTAGCCTCAAGTCCCCCTCCGCCACATACAATTTTCGCGCCCATGTAGTCACACAGCTAGCGGCGGGCCGTCAGCCGTGAAATCGATGTGGGCCCAATGGTGATATAATGAGAGCCATTAAGGCCACACCAGCCAGCCTGCACGGGCACCGCTTCTCCTGGGTTCAGCGCGATATGCCCCCGTCTCTCTCTCTATATCCCCCTCTATGTGCCCCCGTCTCTCTCTACTCTCCCTGTAATATATCCCCGTCTCTATGTGCCCCCCGTCTCTCTCTCTCTACTCCCCTGTAATATATCCCCGTCTCTATGTGCCCCCCGTCTCTCTCTCTCTACTCTCCCTGTAATATATCCCCGTCTCTATGTGCCCCCCGTCTCTCTCTACTCTCCCTGTAATATATCCCCGTCTCTATGTGCCCCCGTCTCTCTCTCTACTCTCCCTGTAATATATCCCCGTCTCTATGTGCCCCCGTCTCTCTCTCTCTACTCCCCTGTAATATATCCCCGTCTCTATGTGCCCCCGTCTCTCTCTCTCTACTCTCCCTGTAATCTATGTGCCCCCGTCTCTATGTGCCCCCGTCTCTATGTGCCCCCCTCTGTAATATATCCCCGTCCCTATGTGCCCCCCGTCTCTATCTCTACTGTAATATATCCCCGTCTCTATGTGCCCCCGTCTCTCTCTACTCTCCCTGTAATATATCCCCGTCTCTATGTGCCCCGTCTCTCTCTCTCTCTGTACTATATCCCCGTCTCTATATATCTCCGTCCCCGTCTCTATGTGCCCCCGTCTCTCTCTACTCTCCCTGTAATATATCCCCGTCTCTATGTCTCCCCCGTCTCTATGTGCCCCCGTCTCTCTCTCTCTACTCTCCCTGTATATATGTGACCATGCCTGTCTCTCTCTCTCTACTCCCCTGTCTCTATGTGCCCCCGTCTCTCTCTACTCTCCCTGTAATATATCCCCGTCTCTATGTGCCCCCGTCTCTCTCTACTCTCCCTGTAATATATCCCCGTCTCTATGTGCCCCCGTCTCTCTCTACTCTCCCTGTAATATATCCCCGTCTCTATGTGCCCCCGTCTCTCTCTCTCTACTCTCCCTGTAATATATCCCCGTCTCTACATGTCCCTGTCTCTTGTCTATGCCTCTCTCTCATTGCGTCCTCGTCCGTCATGTCCCCATCTTCGTCCATATGACCACGTTTCTATTTGTCTCCGTCTCTACAGAGCTTTCTGTATTGCTACCAAAATTCGGGACTTTCCTGGAGTTGCACTGCCGATGCATGGCCTCCAGGATCGTTCCCACCATCTTTATATCTACTAATGTCCCATATGTGTCTGTTCCAGACCAGAGGACGTTAAGCAGAATTTCATCAGCTCCGTCTCTGTGTGCCCCCATCCCTACTCAGATTAGGGTATGGGTTAGGGTTAAGGATAGGGTTTCGGGTTAAGGTTAATGCTTGGGCTAGGGCTTAGGGTTGTTGTTGTTGTTGTTGTTGTTGTCGTACCCTGGCTAAAAGACTCCAGGGAACATCCCAACAGCCGAAGCGCTTGAACACTGTGGGGTAAATGCACCAGCTTGGGATGAGAACATTACGTGTGTGACCGGTTTTGATTACCCCGCCACGTGGGCAGCAACACTACGACTTCGGAGGATTTGGGAGACTGATGATGTTTTGCCAGGAGCTTGTCATGGCTAAAGACAACCCCCCGCATAACTTAGCATGACAATATTTTGATGCAGCCTTAGGGTTGCAGTTCTAGCCTGTGTCAAATGGTCTGATACAGCCTTAAGCCATGGCGGAGGGTTAGGGTTAGAGTTAACTAGAGCGTTAAGACGCTAGACCACCAGCCGTGCAGCAGCATTTTCGCGTCCGGTAACCTTGACCTTTGACCTATGACCTTCATTTTTGCACTTGGCCTAGTTATCTATAGTACCTCCCTGCATGCAAAATGTAAGCGTCCTAGGTCCCTCCGTTATCGTGCCAGGTGTTTGGCAGTATTTTCGGCTCCAGTGACATTGACCTTTGACCTATGACCTTGATTTTTGATTTTGGTCGAGCTATTCTTAGTACCTATCTGCATGCAAAATGTGAGCGTCATAGGCCCATCCGTTCAATCGTTATCGTGTCAGGTGCTCGGCAGCATTTTTGGCTCCAGTGACCTTGACCTTTGATCTATGACCATCATTTTTTAACGTGGCCAAAATATTGTTAGTACCTATCGGCATGCCGAATTTGACCGTCCTACGTCCCTCCGTTCAAAAGTTATCGTGTTAACATAGATAGATAGATAGAGATAGATAGATAGATAGATAGATAGATAGATAGATAGATAGATAGATAGATAGATAGATAGATAGATAGATAGATAAGTCAGTCAGTCGGCTTCAGAATCCACTGAAAACATTACCAGCTTCGCTCTCTTCGTTCGCGGCTGGTAATGATACGGTTAGGGTTCGGATAAACAAAGAGACGGAGAGGTGTAAGGCGAAGACACATAGAGTCGGGGACACATAGATACAGGGGCATTGTAGAGACGGGGACACACAGGGACGAAATTGGGGACACATAGGGACGAGATTGGGGACACATAGGGACGAGATTGGGGACACATAGGGACGAAATTGGGGACACACAGGGACGAAATTGGGGACACATAGGGACGAAATTGGGGACACATAGGGACGAAATTGGGGACACACAGGGACGAAATTGGGGACACATAGGGACGAAATTGGGGACACATAGGGACGAGATTGGGGACACACAGGGACGAAATTGGGGACACATAGGGACGAAATTGGGGACACATAGGGACGAGATTGGGGACACATAGGGACGAAATTGGGGACACATAGGGACGAAATTGGGGACACATAGGGACGAAATTGGGGACACATAGGGACGAGATTGGGGACACATAGGGACGAAATTGGGGACACATAGGGACGAAATTGGGGACACACAGAGGCGGGGACATATAGAAAGAGACGAAATTGGGGACACATAGAGGCGGGGGCATATATAGAGACGAAATTGGTGACACATAGAGGGGGGGCATATGATTAAATTATAGAGACGAAATTGGGGACACATAGAGGCGGGGGCATATATAGAGACGAAATTGGTGACACATAGAGGGGGGGCATATGATTAAATTATAGAGACGAAATTGGGGACACGTAGAGGCGGGGGCATATAGAGAGACGAAATTTGGGACACATAGAGGCGGGGACATATATAGATACGAAATTGGGGACACATAGAGGCGGGGACATATAGAGAGACGAAATTGGGGACACACAGAGACATGGACATATATAGATACGAAATTGGGGACACACAGAGACATGGACATATAGAGAGACGAAATTGGGGACACATAGAGGCGGGGACATATAGAGAGACGAAATTGGGGACACATAGAGGCGGGGACATATAGAGAGACGAAATTGGGGACACATAGAGGTGGGGACATATAGAGAGACGAAATTGGGGACACATAGAGGTGGGGACATATAGAGAGACGAAATTGGGGACACACAGAGACATGGACAAATAGAGAGACGAAATTGGGGACACATAGAGGCGGGGACATATATAGAGACGAAATTGGGGACACACAGTGGCGGGGACATAGAGAGACGAAATTGGGGACACACAGAGACATGGACATATAGAGAGACGAAATTGGGGACACATAGAGGCGGGGACATATAGAGAGAGACGCAATAGGGGACACATAGAGGCAGGGGCATATAGAGAGAGACGCAATAGGGGACACGTAGAGGCGGGGGCACACTGCTACACGTAATCCACCAGAACACAGCTTGCCCCGTAACGTCGCCTGACTCCTTCTTTTCAAACCAATTCCCGGCCATCACGGGACGATTCGTCAGCCATACACCAGGGATAGTCCTCCATCCAGCCTTAGCTTCCGCCCGCATCACTTCCTACCAATTGATCCTTCCGCCGACAAACTAACCCCCACCCCACCCCTCGGAATCAATCCGCCAGAGAACTCGCTCCGCATGGAAACAGTGCCCCAAGTGACGGGCGGAATGGTAGGGGGGGGGGGGGGGGGAGAGGAAGGGACACTCTAAACACTTTAAAGACCCCCCACGTCACGGGTCACTTTCCCTCTTATGCTAGGAAGATTTCTTAAAGACCCAGTGACGCACCACGATTAAGT
>CM065683.1:19474232-19476732 GCA_017654935.2 Phymorhynchus buccinoides | reverse complement strand
CGCAGGCACACTCCCTCCCTCACAAGCATGCACGCACGCGCACACAAACATACACGCGCACAAATGAACGCACGCACACGCATGCATGAACACACTCACGCACACACGCACTCACACACACACACACACACACACACACACACACACACACACACACACACACACACACACACATATACGCACGCACGCACGCACGCACGCACGCACGCACGCACGCACGCACGCACGCACGCACGCACGCACGCACGCACACGCACACACACACACACACACACACACACACACACACACACACACACACACACACACACACACACACACACACACTGCAGTCTAGATGACATACTTTGCGGTCGGTACTTGCAGTCTTATTGGCTATGCAACAAACAAACAACTACACGACAAGACTAGTGTAAAGTGACGTTATTTTATTCACAAGAGACAAAACAAAGCTACTGGATATTTCGGCGAATGCGCCTTTATCAACACAGACACACAAGAAAACAGCAAATATAGCAAAAGATAGCAAAAGGAGCAAAAAGCAGGCAACAAAAGGAGCAAAAAATCAACATGATATAATAATAATACTTCCCCAATGCGTAAATGATACATATAACACTGATAACTATTACATAAAAGAACATAATAGACAATTGATGGTCCAGTGATTCGACTTGCAATAGAAAGATATTATAAGAGAAAACATTTATGCTTTTTATCTAAATTAAAGCCAATTTTACACGTGAGCAAGTTAGGGAACCCCCCTAAATAACTCTCAATGCCCCAGTCAGTCATAACCCCACTTTCTACTAAAGCCCATGTCACTCGTCAGACTGAAGTGCCTCGTTAAACGAGGACTTTGTCGCTTATTTACTCGTTTGTTTGTCAACACAAACGCTTGAGTTTTGGGGTACACATGCTCGGATCTTTCATTGACAAAGTCGTAAAATGTCAGCAAGATTGAACGAACGGTTTTGAAAATATGAAGCAAAACGTAAAAGTATGGGTGCAAACACAGCCACGGTGTACGGGAAGGGTTCAAATGAAATCAATTTCCCCTCACTCACACGGTTTAGGGTGTCAAATAAACTTTCAGTTTTATGCTAAACAATCACTTCTTTCTTGTCATTTCGTTCATACATATATTACTATAACTCAACAAACATCTTTCACCGCCAATGTCGCATTAGGTCACTAAAATGCATCCAATCCAGACATCGACATGTTATCCAAAGACCCTATTTTCTTAACCCTTTCACCGCCAGCCATATTTCAGCCAAACATATCCATTAAATTGACCTGGGCAGAGACCAAAATCCCTCTGCAGTATTGGGGATTCTTCTGTGACGCATATAAAACAAGGTCTATCCTTACTTCCCAAAACTAAGACAATAGGTCTTTGGATAACAGACCCCAATTTGATGCCTTTTAGTGACATAGGTGTTAAATCACTGTGGTGCTAAAATGCGACTTTGGCGGTGAAAGGGTTAATTTGGGAAGGTAAGGATAGGCCTAATGTTGTATATGTCACTGAGGAATTCGCAATATTGCAGAAATATTTTTGTCTCTACCCAGTTAAGTTTAATGGCATTTCTTGGCTGGAAAATGTCTGGATGCGAAAGGGTTCAAACAAATTGTGTTTTGCACTCGCCAACCCCACCCCCCTCCCCTATCTGCATTCACTTCTTGTGTGTGTGTGCACCCTTCTTTATCTTCATTCTTCATCTCTTCATTTTCAATCTTCGCCCTTTCCTTCTATCTTATGGTCTTTTATGGAGCGAGAGGACGTAAAACATTAACCCGCTCCTATCATTTTACTCCTTCCCCTTTTCAAGTTTTGTAGCCCCCCCCCCCCTCTCTCTCTCTCTCTCCCCCCCCTGTACACACTTTTCTGCTTTCACCCTATAACACTGACGTACGCTTTGTTTGTGTGTGTGTTTGTGTCATTGTTTTCTCTGTCAAACACTCGTTTCTTTGTGTGTGTTTTACATGGCTTTGTGGGGTTTTGGGGGTGATTTACGTCCCCCTCATCTCGCAGTCATTTGAACCTATTGTTTCTCGCTCATGCGTTTCCTTTCTTCCCATTTATCTTGTGTTTTTCGGGGGGGGGGGGGGGGGGGGGGGGGGTCCTTTTCCTTTTCTTACTCTGTTCTTCCGCCTTCTTGCTCTAACCCTTTAAAGACCCACTGACCCACCACGATTAAGTCCCTTGTTTTTGGGGGTGGGTTTTTTTTTCTTCTGGGTAACTGTAGACCCGATTACAAATTCCCCCAACTTGAAAATTGAGGCTACTCTTTAAACGAGTCTTTCGGGTGAGACCCAAGGTCCCGTGTGCCCATGCACTTAGCACACGCTAAGCCCAGTGGCAACGAAAAAGTTGTGTCATTTGGTCGAAATTTACCCCCCCCCCCCACCCCCCCCACCCCCTTTCCTTCCTCATCAATCACACCAAAAATCGCATACACATTTTTTTTAATTAAAAAAATGGTTGGCGCGCCTC
>CM065683.1:19459232-19469232 GCA_017654935.2 Phymorhynchus buccinoides | reverse complement strand
TGAACATCATCTTGTGACGTGTCGACTGCTATAAACCAATGACAGGCTTTCATTGTTTGAAAGTGAAGGCTATAATTGGCGTAGTGAGAAAAAGTTTTTCACACAAGACGCTGAAACTGACTAGAGCAACACCTCTCCCAGCCAGAATAGCCCACCTAGTAAGTCTTATTGATGACTGGTGATTGAGACTGGTTGTTTGTTTGACCCTAGTTTTGATCTAGATCCTATGTTCAATGATGAATAAGGAGTAGATAGATATGTTATAGAAAAGAAGTGGTAAACATTCTATTCTATTTATGTGCACTGATTATTTGTGTGTGTGTGTTTTTGACTTGAACACTTTTGGTACCAGAACCGGAGTTTATGCCTACTAACCCATTTGTCTATTTTTAGTAGGAAACCTATGGGCCGCAATCTTGCACTTTATGATACCATTCCTTTCCAGGTGTTGGATGGAGAGTGATGTTGTCTTGATCACCTTTTATGTTTTACTGATCTCAGTTTGTTAACTGAAATTCAGTTTATTGATTAACTAGTGCTATTGTACAAGGGAAGCCTTCTAGCCGGTTGGGATTCACTAATTCCCTGCCGACTGAAGCCCCTTGTCTCTAAGCCATAGAGATCTACATCCACCTTCTCCTGTGATTATCAGCAGGGCATCGTGGGCAGGAAGATTACCCCTGCCTCACAAGCACCAAGACGGGAAAGACGCCCCGCACCCAGAATCCGTGAGGAGACCACGCCTGAACCGTGCCATCCCGCGAAGCCGTAACCGGAACGACTGGGAGCTACTCTCACCTGATGAGCCAGCCCAGCCACCCCAGCACTCACCAATCATTACGGAGGAACTTGCAAAGAGCTAAGTTTATGAAACCGCGCCAATCACTGGAACTTTCCTACGGACACTAAAGATAATTAGTAACCCTTCCGGCATGGGGCGAACCTTATAGAAAGACAAAAGTCTTGTAAATCCTTTCGGATTTCATTGTTTTTTTTATCCATATTTTGTTTTGGCGCCATTGAGCTGCTTTATTATTATTGTTGCATAATCTTATGCAGATTTTGGGAGTAAATAAAATACAAGTGTCAAATAATCCTGAACCCTTTGGTCAGACTGATGAGAGTGGGAGTCTTGTAATTTCATGTAAAACCCTACTTCTCTCTGTCTGCCATTTAGAGCAATTCAACCACTTGTATTTCTTACAACCATACGAGCCAGAACCCGGGCACAAATATAAATTTATTAGATGAAAAGGGGCCGGGAAAGTTGCTCATCTCCCATACCCTAGAGAAGTGGGCTAAAGGCAAATTTTCTAAAGTCTTCCCTAGGGACTTAGCCTTTTAACCCATTACCTCGTCACATCTAATTGGGGGCTCGCGTCCGGGATATTTTTTTTCATAAAGTCTAACAAATTTCAATTCAAACTGTAGTTCCTTTTCAAAACTTATCTTGTGTCCACTGGGAAAGTTATTGTGATTTGGTTCACTGTGTTTTGATTTGATTTGTTTGAATGCTATTTATGACTTTATTTTGATGTGCATGCTATTTCTGTTTATGTTGAAATAGTTAAGTGTTGTTTGATACATTCAACTCAGCAGCTTTGTTTTTATTTTGAATAGTTGTATTTACAACCATGGCTGAGATTGTTAAACTTAGGAGGGAACTTAAAGAATGGGGAGAATCTCTAGGATTGTCAGGCCAAGAGTTAGCCAATTTTGTCATATCTGAATATGACAAAGAGAAAGCTCGCGAGGTGGCTGAGAAAGACAAAGCTCGGGAGGCTCAAGAGGCTGAGAAAGACAAACAGAGAGCTCATGAGGCTCAAGAGAAAGCTCGGGAGGCTCAGGAGGCTGAGAAAGACAAACAGAGAGCTCATGAGGCTCAAGAGGCTGATAAAGCTCGCGAGGAACGCTGAGAAAGACAAGCAGAGAGCAGAGCAAGAGCAAATCCGTACTCATGAGTTAAGGCAGAGACAACTAGTGCAGGATGCCAAAAATAAAGAACTGGAACTTGAGGCCACTGAGCGAGAAAAAGCACGAGACCATGAGCTAGCTATGAAGCAGCTTGAAAACTCAGCAGACTCCGAGACTGCTGCCCCTCAAAATTTTCCCCCTCCCATTCATACCTCAGCCATGACCTTCACATTGGAGGCATTCAATGAGGCAACAGAGTCTATCGATGCATTCCTCGATAGATTTGAAAGACTGGCCCAGGAATTTGAGCTTGCTCCGGAAAAGTTCAACCTCAAGCTTGCCCAAAGTCTCAGGGGTGTGGCTTATGAGGTGTACAGCAAACTTCCGTCAAGCCAAATTACCGACTACCCAGCTTTGAAAGAAGCCCTGCTCAACAGATACGAGTTGACAGCGGACGCCTACCGGAAAAAGTTCCGGTCAACCAGAAAAGGTAGGGGAGAGTCCTATGCCCAATTTTCAGATAGACTGGGGAACTATCTGACAAAATGGGTGTCCCTTTCTGCCAAATCAGAGTCCTATGAGGATCTCCGGGAACTGATGGTTGGCGAGCAACTGCGCGAAACCATGTCCCCAGAGTTACGCACCTTTACTGCCGAACAAGGTGCCACAACTCTGGCTGACCTCATCCAGCTAAGTGATAGGTACACTCTAGCCCATGATGAACCTAGCGCCCCTAAAAGGCCAAAACTACAGCAAGTTGTTGGGTCCACTGGTTCACAGCAGAGCAGGGGTAACCCCAACTCCAACAGTGGGTCAAACAGTTCTACCCATGAACGACAACCACTGGGACAACCCTTATTCTGCTCATACTGCAAGTCGAACACCCACAATCGGGATGACTGCAGGAAACTTGCTTACAAGCGGCAAAATGTTGCAACTATGCAAGTCGTCTCGACTTCGCAGAATTGCACAAACCCCTCCCCAATCCAGTGTCCAGGCACACCGTCAGTCGTTGGACAGGCGACTGTCAACAACATCCCTGTTCAGTGTCTCTATGACACTGGACTGTCATGCGACGCCATTGTCTGCGGATCCTTAGTCCCCGCGTCAGCATACACGGGAGACTTCATCTCTCTGCAAGGCCCTGATGCTGCAATCCCCCCATCCACTTTGCCAGTCGCCATAATCAATGTCGACACCAGATATGTTAAGGGACCCATCAAGGCAGTGCTCATGGACAGTCCTGTCTATGACCTCATACTTGGATCACAGTATGTGTTTTTAGGGCACCCCTCTCAACCTGCCATAGTTTCAGCAGCATTCCCTTCTCCCCAATCCACAAACCAACTCCCTCCCTCCTTCCCAAAGAGCAAATCTCCCTCAGCAGGGAAGAAACCTCTCAACGCGGCAAACCAAATTGCCGCGCGAGCCAATCCAGATTGTCCCAAGTCCCCAAGTCCGCCACAACTTGGAAAATCCTTCCCAAGGAATGTCCGCCTAACGACCCAAGACCACTCGCCACAGGTACCTCAGGTGAAAGGCAGCACTGTACCCGCAAACACCCACCGAAGGTACTATCGGGACAGGCCGCCGCACGTACAGCCGTCACCTACCCCTCCCTTTCAGCGAGTGGCAGTCGACTTGGTCGGGCCTCTACCTCAACGGAAGAAGAAATTCCGGTACATAGTCACCGTGGTCGACATATGTACCATGAGGTGCGATGCCGCCCCAATCTCCTCACTTGATGCTAGTCAGGTAGCCGCGGCACTCAAAGCCATTTTCGCCCGAATCGGCCTACCAAACCACATCATCAGCAATGATGAATCCAGGCTAAAGGGGAAACTCAGGCAAGAGGTGTTTGCTATTCTGCAATCAACCTTGGGACAACTCAACACAGGATTGCCGCACCAACCTCAGTCGGAATCCATTCCACTGATCTCTAACCCACCTGCTCCTTTGAACTCTGTGTTGCGACCAGATGTTCCACCATTCCAGCCGACCCAGTCTCCCCACTAATTTGTCCCTGTCGCCCAAGTCGAAAGTGGAGTCGGCGTTCCACAGGAAGATTCCGGTACCAGAATCTTTTCTTCGGGGGGCCTCTGTGACGTAAGTGTCCCGCGCGACCCGCTTTCTTTATTTCTTATCTACACCCCCCCCCCTTCTCCCCTCCCCCCCCCCCCCTCTCCCTTTTCATGTCTCGACCAGCCGCCACGTTAATTGCCATCCCGCGTTCAAAGAGAACGCCGAGTAAGGGAGTTGTCTCTTTGTTCCCGGTCGGCATGTAACCCCTACAGAGGTTATCTCCCTTCACCCCCCCCCCCCCACTCTTATCTACCGTCTCATCACGAGATAGTGATATCAACAGTCGGCTCCCTTTGTAAGACACCTTGTCCTTACCCATCACAAGAAAGTGACAACCACGGTTATCTCCCTTTGAAGACGGTTTTGCCTTTCCAATCACAAGGTTAGGAATGTCCGGCATGTGATAATGCTGTAATCGGCGCGTGATTGTTCTGTACACTCTGAACATCATCTTGTGACGTGTCGACTGCTATAAACCAATGACAGGCTTTCATTGTTTGAAAGTGAAGGCTATAATTGGCGTAGTGAGAAAAAGTTTTTCACACAAGACGCTGAAACTGACTAGAGCAACACCTCTCCCAGCCAGAATAGCCCACCTAGTAAGTCTTATTGATGACTGGTGATTGAGACTGGTTGTTTGTTTGACCCTAGTTTTGATCTAGATCCTATGTTCAATGATGAATAAGGAGTAGATAGATATGTTATAGAAAAGAAGTGGTAAACATTCTATTCTATTTATGTGCACTGATTATTTGTGTGTGTGTGTTTTTGACTTGAACACTTTTGGTACCAGAACCGGAGTTTATGCCTACTAACCCATTTGTCTATTTTTAGTAGGAAACCTATGGGCCGCAATCTTGCACTTTATGATACCATTCCTTTCCAGGTGTTGGATGGAGAGTGATGTTGTCTTGATCACCTTTTATGTTTTACTGATCTCAGTTTGTTAACTGAAATTCAGTTTATTTATTAACTAGTGCTATTGTACAAGGGAAGCCTTCTAGCCGGTTGGGATTCACTAATTCCCTGCCGACTGAAGCCCCTTGTCTCTAAGCCATAGAGATCTACATCCACCTTCTCCTGTGATTATCAGCAGGGCATCGTGGGCAGGAAGATTACCCCTGCCTCACAAGCACCAAGACGGGAAAGACGCCCCGCACCCAGAATCCGTGAGGAGACCACGCCTGAACCGTGCCATCCCGCGAAGCCGTAACCGGAACGACTGGGAGCTACTCTCACCTGATGAGCCAGCCCAGCCACCCCAGCACTCACCAATCATTACGGAGGAACTTGCAAAGAGCTAAGTTTATGAAACCGCGCCAATCACTGGAACTTTCCTACGGACACTAAAGATAATTAGTAACCCTTCCGGCATGGGGCGAACCTTATAGAAAGACAAAAGTCTTGTGAATCCTTTCGGATTTCATTGTTTTTTTATCCATATTTTGTTTTGGCGCCATTGAGCTGCTTTATTATTATTTTTGCATAATCTTATGCAGATTTTGGGAGTAAATAAAATACAAGTGTCAAATAATCCTGAACCCTTTGGTCAGACTGATGAGAGTGGGAGTCTTGTAATTTCATGTAAAACCCTACTTCTCTCTGTCTGCCATTTAGAGCAATTCAACCACTTGTATTTCTTACAACCATACGAGCCAGAACCCGGGCACAAATATAAATTTATTAGATGAAAAGGGGCCGGGAAAGTTGCTCATCTCCCATACCCTAGAGAAGTGGGCTAAAGGCAAATTTTCTAAAGTCTTCCCTAGGGACTTAGCCTTTTAACCCATTACCTCGTCACATCTTAAAACAATAAATGTTAAATTACAAAGCATATTTTAGTCATATCCATATTCTTTTTCAGAATATTGTTTATGTCGAGTTCGTCTTCTGATTGTCATCTGACTTTTTTTTCCCTGATCGTTTTTTCTTTCATGGCTGTGTTTTTGATTTCGTTGAGAATGAAATACATCTTTCAAAATGGGCACACATATTTACCAAATAGATTTTTTCATCAGTGTTTCTATTGTGAGCGAGAGAGAGGGGGGGAGCAAGGGAGAGAGAGAGAGAGCGAGAGAGAGGGGGGGAGAGGGGGGAAGCGAGAGAGAGAGAGGAGCGAGAGAGAGAGAGACAGGCAGACAGACAGACAGACAGTCAAACAGACAGACAGACAAATAGAGCCTACCTGCACCATTTCTTTTCGTTTTCATGCAGTACGTATTTTTCACACATCCGTCGCCAATTCGCTTTTGTGCCGCGATTCTTCCAACACCAGTTGGGGTAAAATCCGTCTTCCAAAAACTTCTGAATATGCAGAAGATTTTCTTTGGCATAAAGTGCGTTGCTGTCCTTTGGGCGGCCCATTGTGAAATAGCCTAATAAGAAAGCTTATTTGAGAGCAACTGAAACACAGTGAATTTTACTCAGTGGTATTAATTCAAACCGCGTTGAATTGTTCTCTCCAAATAACTGTAAAATCGTGATTTAAGGGGGGAAAAGGGTAGTGGTAGCAATTATGGCTATTGTCATATCAAATTCCGTAAGATTGTTTTTAAACCAAAGGGGAATGTGTTTTTCCTGAAGTCTTTTTTTCCTGCGTGACGGGAGTGTTGTTTACCTAAGGGGAGTGTTTCTTTCCCAGGAAAATAATCCACAGGGGAGTGCATTTTGCCTAGGAAAAAAACACTGGGAGTGTTTTTTGCCTGGAAGTCTTTCTTGCCTGCTACACCGGACTTAAGTTCTTAAGAGGTGTGGGGGCTAATTCATTGAAGGAGCGAAGCACCAAGAGCCCTAGGTGGGGGTGGGGGGGGGGGGGGGGGGGGTGGGGGGGGGGTCCGGGGGCATGCTCCCCCGAAAAATGTTTAAATCCGAGAAGCAAAATAGTGCAATCTGGGCAGGAAAAAAAGGACTAATGCGGAAACAAAGGAAAAAGGGTGGGGGCTGCAGCGCCCTAAGCACCCCCCCCCCCCCCCGTAGGTCCGGCCCCGCCACACAGACAGACAGACAAAGAAAGATGCTGAAAGATATAGACCAGGGAGCGACAGAGCTGCTGTAATACCCATCGATATGGCTTCAATGGTGAAAGGTGTGTCTGCCGCAGTCTGTCGACACTTTTACCAACTCGGGACTCAGCACCGGGCCTCATTAGAACGAGAGGACCAGCCCCCCCCCTGGAGGAGGGATACTTGTGGAGGTGTGCTGTCTGCCCATCAGTGGTGCCAGATACCAACTACTGCAGAAACTTCACTACACACACTGGCGGTAGTTCTCTCTCTCTCTCTCTCTCTCTCTCTCTGTCTCTCTCTCTCTCTCTCTCTCTCTCTCTCTCTCTCTCTCTCTTCTCTCTCTCTCTCTCTCTGTCTCCTGTCTGTCTGTCTGTCTGTCTGTCTGTCTGTCTCTCTCTCTCTCTCTCTCTCTCTCTCTCTCTCTCTCTCTCTCTCTCTCTCTCTCTCTCTCTCTCTCTCTCTCTCTCTCTCTCTCTCTCTCTCTCTCTCTCTCTCTCTCTCTCTCTCTCTCTCTCTCTCTCTCTCTCTCTCTCTCTCTCTCTCTCTCTCTGAAATTTGATAACATTGGTGTTGATGGTGTGTGAATGAGATTTGGGTTTTTTGATCGGTTTTGATTTTTATGTTTACCAGTGATGTTTTTCCCCTTCCCTCGAGATGTAGTGTGGCCCGTGACCAATGTACATTAAAACATTTCAGTGTTTCACTCTCTCTCTCTCTCTCTCTCTCTCTCTCTCTCTCTCTCTCTCTCTCTCTCTCTCTCTCTCTCTCTCTCTCTCTCTCTCTCTCTCTCTCTCTCTCACACACTCACACACACACACTCTCTCTCTAAAAATTATTATTATTATTATATTAATTTTTTTTTATAAATAATTACTATTGCCTCTATTATTAGCAATGATCTTATAGTTGTAACAGACAATTGTGTGTGATTAGAATTGTTTGCGTGTAGTCCCTGATGTGGGGTGGTTTTTTTCGACCCAAAAAATGAGGTGAATATAATTCTGTTGTTGTTGGTTACGTTGTTGTTGTTGACGTACCCTGGCTAAAAGAATCCAGGGATCATCCCAAACTATAATAGGCCTACCTTTATCCCAACAGCTGAAGCACTTGAACACTATGGCACAAATGCATCGACTACGGATGCGATCATTGCGTATATCGGAGCAGTCGAAAAGAGCGCACCGCTAATAAGCGCGCGCCTAAAAGAGCGCATTTTGCATGCTAATAAGAGCGCGTGTTCATGCCAAAAAGAGCGCACGTGAATGTGCGGTTTTCGTGCTAATAACATAAGCGCGCATAGGTGAAATCGTTCTCACCAGACATTTACCATTTGCACTCGTCTGTTTGCTAAACTTCGGTCTTCTTGCTGTTTTGGAGAAAGAAACGTTCGATATGTCCACGATTCAACACATCACCACGTTAGGGATAGGGTTAGGGATAGGGATAGGGTTAGGATTAGGGTTTCACATCACATTTTACAACGCGCTCTTTTTGACATCCTCGATCTTTCTTAGGTTCCAAAGATGCGCGCTTATTGGACAAAACATTGCGCTCTTTCTAGCTTCATTTTTTGGACGCGCGCTTTTAGAGACTAGGTAAAACGCGCGCTTATGGGATGCACCCGCGTGTGTGACCGGTTTTTTTTATTACCCCGCCACGTGGGCAGCCACACTCCGTCTTCGGGGGGGGGGGGGGGGGGGGGATACAGTTCTGCTTTCTGGGGTCTTCTCTGGTATCCTGATCTGTTGCCCGCAAGGTGCCTGCAATGGTCAACTTGATTTCACCACCAGGGGGCAGTCAAACCAGTAGGGGCTTAGCGCGTGATATTCTTAGTTGGAGGTAGTGAGAGAGAGAGAGAGAGAGAGAGAGAGAGAGAGAGAGAGAGAGAGAGAGAGAGAGAGAGAGAGAGAGAGAGAGAGAGAGAGATGAAAACTTCAAAACTTTATTTTCAAAGAATATAGATTTTAGGCAACGCCTATATTATTTCAGTCTGTCCTTGATACATATATGGAAATATTACCCCCAACTAAGAATATCACGCGCTAAGCCCCTACTGGTTTGACTGCCCCCTGGCGGTGAAACGTGCGTTCTAAGTTAACCATTAAAATGCCGTTTCAACAAACACGTGATCTTCTCATTGCATCATAATGAACTAAGCTGCTAGTCATTCAGTTAGCATTCACGCACGCGATTACTGCAGGTGCGGCGGACAGGAATAGCGCGGTGCTCGTCGATACTTTTACTACACCTGCGCTATTCTTGTTTTTTCTCTGGAAACCGGCAATTAGCTTGTCTATCATTGGCAAAGCGATGCTTAAGGGAGAAACAGCACAGGCACCGTAGTCATGAGTGCGAATTAGACAGTCAACACCGTATGTAAAGTAGACTAAACTCCCCAAACGCTTGGCTGTTGAGCCTAATTTACATTACTAATCCCCGTTTTGAATGTCTAAGCTTTCTGACAGACTGTCGTGATGTCCTCCAAAGCCTCCAGTCAAGAGAGAGGGAAAGAGAGAGAGAGAGAGAGAGAGAGAGAGAGAGAGAGAGAGAGAGAGAGAGAGAGAGAGAGAGAGAGTGAGAGAGAGGGAAAGAGAGAGTGAGAGAGAGAGAGAGAGAGAGAGAGAGAGTGAGAGAGAGAGAGAGAGAGAGAGAGACAGAGAGAGAAAAGACAGAGAGAGAGAGAGAGAGAGAGAGAGAGAGAGAGAGAGAGAGAGAGAGAGAGAGAGAGAGAGAGAGAGAGAGAGAGAGAGAGAGACAGAGAGAGAGAGAGAGAGAGAGAGAGAGAGAGAGAGAGAGAGAGAGAGAGTGAGAGAGAAAGACAGAGAGAGAGAGAGAGAGAGAGAGAGAGAGAGAGAGAGAAAGACAGAGAGAGAGAGAGAGAGAGTTAGAGAGAGAGAGAGAGAGAGAGACAGAGAGAGAAAGACAGAGAGAGAGAGAGAGAGAGAGAGAGAGAGAGAGAGAGAGAGAGAGAGAGAGAGAGAGAGACAGAGAGAGAAAAG
>CM065683.1:19451732-19454232 GCA_017654935.2 Phymorhynchus buccinoides | reverse complement strand
AGAGAGAGAGAGAGAGAGAGGGAGAGAGAGAGAGAGAGAGAGAGAGAGAGAGAAGGGAGAGAGAGAGAGAGAGAGAGAGAGAGAGAGAGAGAGAGAGAGAGAGAGAGAGAGAAGCTTGAAAACTTAAACTTTATTTATTTTTAAAAATATGGATTTTAGGCAACGCCTATTCTTCCAGTCTGTCCTTGATACATATATTGACATATATGAGAGAGGAGAGAGAGAGATGAGAGAGAGAGAGAGAGAGAGAGAGAGAGAGACCGAGAGAGAGAGAGGGAGAGAGAGAGATTGAGGAGGAGAGAGAGAGAGAGAGAGAGAGAGAGAGAGAGAGAGAGAGAGAGAGAGAGAGAGAGAGAGAGAGAGAGAGAGAGAGAGAGAGAGAGAGAGAGAGAGAGAGAGAGAGAGAGAGAGAGAGAGAGAGAGAGGCGATGTATTACTAAGACACGTAAGTAGTTTCAATGAGTGGAAAAGTTTAGGCGAAGAAGAAGAAGAAGAAGAAGAAGAAGAAGAAGAAGACGGAAGGCGAATGGTTGTTAAAAAGAAAATTAAAGTGCGAAAATGTTGTGAAAAGTGACACGGGTTTAAACACGTAGAAAGATTGCTTCCCGTTTATCTTGGAGGGCGTAGAAGATGAGGCTTGTTCCAGAAACGAAAAACAACAACAAAAAAACCGACTTGGCAGAATGACTCTGGTTTGTTTATTAGGCAGGCGAGATGAATTTGTTGAAGGTGCGAGTCAGGCTGATCGTGTGCTGTTATCTTAAGGTGATGAGAGACCTGTCCACACGACACCCACACATTAAAGGGCCACCCTGACGGATGAGGTTTTTTGGGGGTAAGAAACACGTCCAGATCACCAGGAAAACACCCTGTACAGAGATAGCAACAGACACTTTGCTCTGGTTTCCTAGAAATCAGACCGTCAAATCGGCGATTCCTCCTTGGCGGAGGTGCTGGAAGTCACATTCTTTCACCCAAAGAGAAGGCGCGTGTCGTCTCTTTTTTAATGGCCGCCTGGGTTTAGTCCGACTCGTTTGCACGAAATGTTCGCAATACAAGCGGTTTTTTTCTTTTCTTTTTTAAAATTTTATACAGAATTATCTAAAGGAGTTTCGCTCACAACAAAGGAAACAGCTCCATTTTTTATATATTTTACTGCACTACAAAAAAACAAAAAACCCGCTTCAACCACAATGAGTGACCGTCACCCACCCCGTCCAAAATGGCTACTCTCTCCGGCATCTCCGCCAAGGAGGAATCGCCGTTTTGACGGTTTAATTTCTAGGAAACCAGAGCGAAGGGAGTGTTCCGATCCTTGAAAAGGCTGGGTTTTTTTGTGGTGATCTCGACGTGTTTCTCGCAAAAACTCATCCATCAGGGTCCACCTTTTTACATCGCCTGCAGCTGACGGAAAGACCGAAGGGGAACCGGTTGAATGAGAGATTGAATTTGAAACATTGCCGCAAAAAACGAGAACGAAATTGTAGATACACGCAGCTGAGTAAATATAGGGAGAATATAAGACCAAAACTTCGTGAAATGCCTGTTTGTGTGATTGTGGATAATCTTTCAAGTTGATCATCAAATAGCGAGAGAACACCTCCCTCCGCCATCCCCCCCCCCCCCCCCCCCCCACCCCTTCCTTCCTTCCTTCCCATCCGATTCCCCCCCCCCTCCCTCTTTAATTTAAAGACCCACCAGATCACGTGTCAAAATCACGGGTTTCACGTGTTTTCCCTCTTATAGCTGGAAAGAAATCTTGTTTTGACCAGGTCTCACTACCATACAAATGCCCCCAAATTCAAAGCCATACATCATTTTTTAAAGATCAGCCTCAATTTGAACGTGGGGGTATTTCTTATTATGGGTCACAGCTACCCAGAAAAAAACCAAGGGACTTAACCGTGGCGCGTGTGTGTGTCTTTAAAGACCCACTGACCCGGCAAGATTAAGTCCCTTGGGATTTGTTCTTTTATATACAAATCAAATGCCCCCAACCTCGAATGAGAGACTTAGTGCGATTTGTCTCACGCCAGAGGGCATGACGCTCGTGTGGGGCTAATCCTCTCTATATTATTAGTTGGGGATAAAGAAAGAGAGAGAGACAGTGAGTGGTCCTACCATCACTCTCTCTCTCACTACGCCCAAGTAAGAAAATCGCGTGATAAGCCCCTAGTGCATTGACTGCCCTCTGGCGTGAAAAATATCGCCATAGGTTGACCATTGAGGCTGCTCTTTAAAGTCTCTGTCTCGTTTTCAATTTGGGGGGCGTTTGCATGGGAGTCAAACCTGGTCGAAATAAGATTTCTTTCCAGCGAGAGGTGGAACGTGGTGGGTCTTTAAGCTGACACCCACATCTTTTTTTGTTCATGCTTCCTGAGCGAGGAAGGCTTTATTTTTTACTTAATTAAAAAAAAATTAAGCCAAAGGAAAAAAAAAGTTCAATGGTAAACTTCTTCTCCATACGAACATCGCAGAATGTGTTCAGAATGTGTGTGCA
>CM065683.1:19434232-19444232 GCA_017654935.2 Phymorhynchus buccinoides | reverse complement strand
TTGGGTCTTGGGGGAAGGGAGACCAAAAGAAGCAGACCTGCTTGTGTGCATAACCCGTCAGCGAGTCAAAAGCAACAAGGCGTGGTGGGGCCATTTGTCCAACGATTGTCAAACATGTGTAGTATCTACTACACTGATGGACACCGAGCTTAAAATTGCCGTGTGTGCGGCCATATTAACCTTACAATATCTTCCTGTGCTCAATATTATTATCTGTGCAGGAATCTTTCAAATAATAATTTTGGGATTGCTTGATACACGTGATTCGTGTTTCGCCGGCAGCCATTTTTCAGCAACAAAACCCAACAAAAATGTATCTGCTATATTGGGAATTCCTCTGTGACATGTATAGCTATCCTTACCTCCCAAAGTCAAGAGAACAGGGTCTTTGGATAACAGGCCCTGATTTGATGCCTTTTAGTGACATGGATGTTAAACCATTGTGGTGCATAAATGCGACATTGGCGGTGAAAGGGTTAACGCTTTTGATTCAGAGTAAAATGGCAGATGTGGTCCAGTGGTTTAGATCGCAACGTGTGCGGCCTCTGGAAACTTAACACCTGACAGCATTTGGTTTTTTGACATTTCGCTGTGAAATACAGTCTGCAACAATATCAGCAACATAATTGTTAAATAACACAGTCATGTACTGACTCCCTGTAAATATACGTATCAAATATGGATTTATCTTAATATGTAGACAGCAATACTGCAAAATACATAATATAGCAGACATGGAAATTGGAAAAGTAAAAAAAAACCAAAAAACCTGAAAAGCGGGGTTCTAGTAGGGTTCCAGGGGGGGTAATGCTGAATATTTTTTTGTGGTGTTGGTAATTTGAAGCCCTAACTAAAACAGCATTAGAATGGCTAAATTTAGTTCACTTGTTTTGTTTTCATCGGCGGAGGGACTTTCTTTTTGGCGGAGAACCCATGTCATTTCGGCGGACATTGGCTGTTTGGCGGACAATTCCCATCCCTGTATATATAGATAGGCCTAACAAAAGTGTAGTAGGCTCATTAGGCCGGGTTCACATTAGATGCGTAAGTTCCGTGCGGAAAACCCTAAATAAGTGGAAGAAAGAAGGATAAAAGTGTACGCACATAGGGGAAATTCGGACACGTGCGCAAATGTTTTTCCCCTTCTTTGTGTTTCGCTTATTTATGGATTGCGCACGGGTTTCCGCATGGAATGTCCGCTTATGTGTGTACACGGCCTAACGCTTGTTGTTTATTCATCAGTGTTTTCTGTCCACAAAGTGGAGCGAAGGATTTGTATGTTCAACCTTTCGTGTGTGTGTCTGTGTCTGTGGTCGGTCATGCTTTACGTCCTCCCGCTCTTAAAAGAACATATGGGACTTAATGTGTCTGTGTGTATCAATGCTTTCTTTTAAAGACTCAGCACGTCACGTGTCAAAATCAATGTTTTCACGTGTTTTCCCTCTTATAGCTGGTAAGAAATCCTAAGAAATCTTCCAATCATAAGAGAGAATGTGACACGTGACGTGGGGGGTCTTTAGATCATAGGTGTGGCTGGCTCCCCACGTGGTGGGGGTAATCAAAAACGGTGCGCCTCTGTTCGCCTACCACGCGTTTCGCCTACTCTCCGTTTCATCGACTTAACTGGGAAGCAGTCTCGTTTCGCCTAAATAATGTTTAACCCTTTCACCGCCAATGTAGCATTTCTGCTCTTGGTATTCGTGGACAGCTCTTAGACTGGTTTAGCGATTATTTAAAAGGGCGATCCCAAGCTGTTGTTCTAAAAGGAACTAAATCATCATATATTCCCATATCCGCAGGTGTTCCTCAAGGTTCTGTTCTTGGACCTTTACTTTTTCTTGTGTATATAAATGATATTGCATATGATATTGAATCAATTATCAAACTTTTTGCAGACGACACTAGCATGTATTTGGGCTTAGAAAACACTCACATCAGGACAGAAATACTAAATTCAGATCTCGAAAAGATTAACAGTTGGGCAGCAACATGGAAAGTCAAATTTAATGAATCCAAAACTGAGCTCATGACAATCTCTAACCGGGTAATGGCAGACACACAACCTTTGACATTTAATGACGTAATTCTACAAGAAAGTGACTCACATAAACATTTAGGTGTAATAATACAAAACAACTGTAAATGGGATCTTCATATAAAATCCATTGTGTCCAAATGCCGAATACTTGTTGCTTGTTTTAGGTCATATAAATATCGTCTAAGTCGCAAATCACTTCTCACTATGTACAAATCATTTATCATGCCTCACTTTGATTATTCGGACGTTATCTGGGACAATTGCACGAACAAACAAGCAGAAGATCTAGAAAGTCTCCAATTAGACGCAATTAGGACAATCATTGGTTCAGTTCGTGGGACCAGCCATCATAAATTGTATGCTGAGTCTGGACTTACTACTTTAAAAGAGAGACGACGTCGTCATAAAATTATCTTGTATTTTAAAATTGTTCATGGTATTGTGCCCTTGTACTTAATAGAGCGTCTTCCACCCCTGGTTGCCTCAGTAAACCCCTACCACAGACGTAATTACCTTGAAAGATTTGTACCAAGGAGTAGACTAGAGTTATACAGATCCTCATTCTTTCCCTCTGCAACTGTACTTTGGAACATTCTTCCTGATCATATTAAGCAATGTGATTCCATTAGCATGCTTAAGCGTTTTCTCCGAGAAACAGATAACGTTGTACCACAATATTATTATTTACCTGACAGAGCTTCTGAAGTAATAATTTGCAAACTGAGACTACAAATGAGTGACTTAAAAGATGATTTATTCCTTCGACATCTCTCCAATAGTACAGTATGTGCTTGCGGATTTGATGCTGAAGATGCTGAACATTTCCTTTTGTATTGTCCTCTCTTCCAACAAGCTCGTGCAGAAACCATTGCATTACTGCCAGATGATGTTAAAACTGACTGTGCAGTGTTATTGTTTGGCAGTAAATATAAAAATGTCTCAGAGAACTCTAGAATATTCCTTGCAGTTTGCAAGTTCATTCAAAGGTCTAACAGGTTTGTGGTCGGCTAGGCGTGCAATGATGCATATGTCAAATTATTTCCTAAACTAAATTATTGAGAATACTACTCATTATAATTTTATTCAATTGTCAAACAAATTCTCAATAACATGATTAATTCTGACTGTAACATGATTCGTCGTTTCCCTTTGATAAGGGGCGCAAACTTGCATAAACAAATATTTATTCTGCTCTTGACATGACTTTACAATCCCATTTGTTTTTGTTGTTGTTTTTGTTTTTTTAGCTTTGTGATGACTCTGATTCAATGCAAGCTGACATAATGTTTATATTGCCCCTATAATTCATGTAGTTTGGATTTACTTAATTTTGTTGTGTATTTTCTTTTTTTCTGTTCTTTTTTTTTTTTGGTTTTGAAAAAGAAAAAAAAACTTTTTGTATATAAGTGTTTACTACTGTTGTTGCTTTTATGTTATTATTTTTTCAATGTTAAATTAGTTTTGCGTGTGCAGTCCTTACTGTGCAACTTAAATATTAGAGTACGCTTTATAAGCTCTTAGCTTGTTGTACTCGAAGTTCATAAATATATTGCTGCTTTGTTATGATTTTCTATTCTTGAATAAATTCTTGTTTAAACCAATGTAGCATTGTTGCACCACAATTATTTATCATCCATGTCATTAAAACCCTTGAAATCAGGGTCTATTATTCAATGATATTGTGTTCCTAAATTTAGGCAGTAAGGATTGACCCTATTCTAAATTTGTCACAGAGAAATCCCACAATATTGCAGACAAGATATTTTCTGTAGCCAAGTAAGTTAAATGGGCATTCTTGGCTCAAAGATGGCTGGCGGTGAAAGGGTTAGAACAATTGAATGACAGCAAACTGCTGACACACCACCCATAAAAACAGGAACATATTAATACATGCTTAATAGCTGGAAGTCATGTTTAACCCTTTCACCGCCAAAGTCGCATTTTAGCACCACAGTGATTTAACACCTATGTCACTAAAAGGCATCAAATTGGGATCTTTTATCCGAAGACCCGATTGTCTTAGTTTTGGAAAGTAAGGATAGACCTAATTTTATATGTCACTGAAGAATCCCCAATATTGCAGATGGATTTTGTCCTCTACCCAGGTAAATTTAATGGGAATGTTTGGCTGAAATGTGGCTGGCGGTGAAAGGGTTAAGTCAGTACATCGTCATGGCACTAGCCTTTGCCAGTTCCATTTACCAAAACCCTTGCATCGCCACTGTCGCCTCTCGGCACCACACTGATTTATCACCCATGTCACTGAAAGGCATCAAATGAGGGTCTGGTATCCAGTGACCTTATGTTCTTGATGTTGGGAGGTAAGAATAGGCCCTGTTTGAGGCATGTCACAGAGGAATCCCCAGTATTCCAGACGAAATCTTTTCTCTACCCATGTAAGTTTAATGGTAAATTTTGGCTGAGGAATGGCTCGCGTTGAAAGGGTTTTAAGCCATTGACTAAGAACACGAGCAGTACTGTTAACCCCTTCACTGCCAGTGGAAAACATAGAAATTATCGAATTTTTTTAATTATAAAGTTTAAAACAAATCTGTTAGACTCAATCTGAGAAAATGGTCTAGAGATATATCCTTTCTGGCTTATCTGCAAGCCAAAAACCATCATCCCAGGCCTATGACATCATAAGTTATGACATCATCAATGACATCATTAAGTACGAAACCATCTCGCAGCCAGGCAGGGAAGGGGGTTTTAATGCTAAAAAAAATAGCAGGGCTCCCAGGGACCCCCATTTGGGGGTCTATGAAGCACTTAAATTCTAAAGGACCCTCTAAAAGAATGTGCAGGGCGTCCCAGGGATGCACTAGAAAAAAATATTTTTAGCATTTGCAATGCCACTGGGACCCTCTATCCCGCCTCTAGGACCCTCTATGCTGTAAGTGAAGGAGTCCCTGGGACCCCTTGTTTTGCGGGACGATTGGGAGCCATGATATAGTAAAACAAAATGCAGTACAAATTAGCTACAAAGAAGGGAGAAGATTTGCGCACGTGTCCGAATTTCCCCTATATAGGCCTATGCGTAAACCTTTATCCTTCTTTCTTCACTTATTTAGGGTTTTCCGTACGGAACTTACGCGTCTAATGTGAACCCGGCCTAATTAGCCTACTACACTTTTGTTCGGTCTATCTATATATACAGGGATGGGAATTGTCCGCCAAACAGCAAATGTCCGCCGAAATGACATGGGTTCTCCGCCAAAAAGAAAGTCCCTCCGCCGATGAAAACAAAACAAAGGAACTAAATTTAGCCATTCTAATGCTGTTTTAGTTAGGGCTTCAAATTACACACACAAAAAAGGATTCAGCATTACCCCCCTGGACCGCTACCCGGTAACCCCCACACACACACACACACACCCCACCCCTGGGTGAAGACAGTAGTAGGTGTGGCCAGCTGTTGAATGAAATACTCAATTGATATTTCACTGCTCCTAAAACTGAATCGTTCATGGTCGTCGAGAAAGGGGCAGCGGGTGGTGAAGGGAACATTGATATTTCATCACAGTCTATTAGTATTATCATAATTATAACGCGCCCTTGGTGTCAACAGCTGCCGACAATCAATCATGTCCATTTCAGATTCCATTTAAGTGTGTGTGTGTGTGTGTGTGTGTGCGTGTGCGTGTGCGTGTGCGTGTGCGTGCGTGCGTGCGTGCGTGTGTGTGTGTGTGCGTGTGCGTGTGTGTGTGTGTGTTCAGTGTGTGTGTGTGTGCGTGTGTGTGTGCGTGTGCGTGCGTGTGCGTGTGCGTGCGTGTGTGCGTGCGTGCGCGTGTTTTTTTTTTTTTTTTTTTATTTTTTTTTTTGTGTGTGCGTGTGTGCGTATGTGTGTGTTAGAAGGAGAGAGTTGTGCGAGTAGAGGTGGTTCAGGAGGGAAGGGGGGGAGGGGGGGGGGGGGGGGGGGGGGGGGGGTTGGGGGGGAGCGGCCCGATGAGATGAGATGAAAAGTAGACAAACTTCAAACTTCAAATACGCTATTTTACAAGGATAAGCATTTAGGCTGGACCTAGTCTTCCATTCTGTCCTCGGTTCTAAGCATATGCAACATGTAATGTAACTGATACTATAAACGAACATGGAGACACAGGAAGATCGTCAACAGAAACGTTTCAACAACGCTAGCAGAATTTGTTTTTTTAAAAAGAAGACGAAAGAAAGTGGCACAGTCACTTACAAAGAAACAAGAAGAAGAAGAGAAAGACAGAAAAACAAGTTTAAAACCCTTTCATCGCCACTGTCGCCTCTTGGCACCACAATGATTTAACACCCATCTCACTAAAAGGCATCAAATGAGGGTCTGTTATCCAGTGACCTTATATATAATTATGTTCTTAATTCTGGGAGGTAAGGACAGGCCCCATTTTATGCATGTCACAGAGGAATCCCCAATATTGCAGACAGAATCTTTTCTCTACCCGGGTAAGTTTAACCCTTTCACCGCCAAAGTCGCATTTTATCACCACAGTGATTTAACACCCGTGTCACTAAAAGGCATCAAATTGGGGTCTATTATCCAAAGTTCCTGTTGTCTTAGTTTTGGGAAGTAAGGATAGACCTTATTTCATATATGTCACAGAAGAATCCCCAATACTGCAGATAGATTTTGTTCTTTATCCAGGGTAAATTTAATGGATTTATTTGGCTGAAATATGGCTGGCGGTGAAAGGGTTAATAGTATATTTTGGCTGTGGAATGGCTACTAGCGTTGAAGTGGTTTTAAGGGACACGCCAACGCCCAGAAAGCAAGTAAGGGGCATCAAACCACACAGAAACAAAAACAGATAGTAAGATGAAATCCGTTTAGCAAAATACCGGTGCCCTTGACAAAAACAAAAGCATTTCTTTGGAACATCATTTTCCGCGATCAAACTCAAGTTGCACGAGATATGCCATCTTGCACAATAAGGCCGTGTACACACATAAGCGGATATTCCATGCGGAAACCCGTGCGCAATCCATAAATAAGTGAAACAAAGAAGGGACAAGATTTGCGCCCGTGTCCGAATGTCCCCTATACGTAAACTTTTATCCTTATTTCTTCCACCTATTTAGGGCTTTAAGTACGGAACTCTCTCTCTCTCTGCCTCTGTCTGTCTGTCTCTCTCTGTCTGTGCCTCTGTCTGTCTCTCTCTCTCTCTCTCTCTCTCTCTCTCTCTCTCTCTCTCTCTCTCTCTCTCTCTCTCTCTCTCTCCTTCTTCCCCCTCCTCTCTCCCCTCTCCCTCTCTCTCTCTCTCTCTCTCTCTCTCTCTCTCTCTCTCTCTCTCTCTCTCTCTCTCTCTCTCTCTCTCTCTCTCTCGATGTCTGCTAATGTCATTAGGACGCCATGGGTTTCACAATAGTTCCCCCTTTGTCAGGAATCCCCAAACACTGGCATTCCCATCTGCATAGTTCAGATTGTGGCGAGCTTCCTTAGATGCCATTAGTACCGCTATGCGTACAATAGCCCCTATTTAGTAAAGAGTAAAACTCTTACCAATACCCGTTGATGCTATCGCTAGGGCACACTGAGCACGATGTAGGCCTACTTACTGCTACAGAAGGTTGCCCTCGGGGATCGTCTAACAGTAGCAGACCAAGGGATCAAACCCCGTATCTGTCCCCTTCTTTTCTGTTTCCTTTATATACCTTGGTTTGTTTATACAACGTGGCTGAAACAGAGAGAGAGAAATAAAGAGAGAGAGAGAGAGAGAGAGAGAGAGAGAGAGAGAGAGAGAGAGAGAGAGAGAGAGAGAGAGAGAGAGAGAGAGAGAGAGAGAGAGAGAGAGAGAGAGAGAGAGAGAGAGAGAGAGAGAGAGAGAGAGAGAGAGAGAGAGAGAGAGAGAGAGAGAGAGAACGAACGAACGAACGATCGAATCTTTTTTAATGTTGGAAAAGAATAAGCACAATACACGCTTGTTTACATCTCGCCAACAACAAAAGAAGAGAGAGAGAGAGAGAGAAGAGAGAGAAGAGAGCGTGAGAGAGAGAGGAGAGGAGAGCGAAGAAGAGAAGAAGAGAGAGAGCGAGAGAGAGCAAGAGGAGAGTAACGAGAGAGCTAAGATAGAGAGAGAGCCCGAGACGAGAGAGAGAGGAGAGAGAGAGAGAAAGAGAGGAAGAGAATGAAATTGAGGAAAACAGAGAGAGAGAGTGTGAGAGAAGAGAAAGAGAGAGAGAGAGAGAAATACAGAGAGAGAAGAGAGAGAGACGAGCGAGAGAGAGACAAAGATGGGAAGACAGACAGACAGACAGAGTAGCTTTGAGAGAGTTAGAACGAGAGAGAGAGAGAGAGAGAGAGAGAGAGAGAGAGAGAGACAGACAGACAGACAGACACACAGACAGACACACAGATCAGATAGACAAGACAGACAGATAAACAGACAGACAGACAGGTTCAAGATAACGTCTTCTAAAAACTTTGTGGTTGTTTCGTATTCTTATATACAAAAAGTTGTCAATGAAAATGAGTCCCTCACATTAAACAGACTAACGGCAAAGCATCTGGAAAGCAAATCAACATAATATACAGAAACCCCCCACTTATTTTATGCTTAGGTTCTTATACAATAAAACACTGGACATTGTTGTTGGAGGTCGTTTAGTTGCTTTCGAACAGGTGTTTTTTCTTTCATTAAAGACAAAAACAAAAACAAAGAAGCAATAAGTTATCAACGTGCTGTGTAATTCCTTAAAGGCACGACCGGAGTATAAAAGAGGGGAAGCGCTGAGCTTACGTTCATACATCTGTATCGTTACAAATTCGGGACTTTCCTGGAGTTGCACTGCCTCCGGGCATTGCCTCCAGGATCGTCCCCACCATCTTTATATCTGCTAATGTCCCATATGTGTCTGTTTCAGACCGGAGGACGTTAAACGGATTTTCATCGCGCGCCCCGCTTTTGACTCACAGCTGGCGAGAGAGACGGTTCGCCCTTCTTTGTTCCCTGTCGTGCGAGCCACCGCGAGGCAGAGCTTTTCTGGTGAAAAAGACCCGATCCCTAGGATCGGTTGTTTTTCCTTGAAGGCCCATGAAGAATCATATCTTTAAAATAATGAATGCTTATTGGTGTTTTTCTTTTTCTTTTTGATCGAAGTGGATTGGTAGCAAGCTAAACTGGTGTCACTTTAAACAAACTTTGTTTTTTTGTTTATTTACCTTTCTCAACACTTACCATCACACTCTCTCGCATCAAAAACACAGCAACAAATACATCAAAGACCCACCAGATCACGTGTCAAAATCACGGGTTTCACGTTGTTTTCCCTCTCATAGCTGGACAGAAATCTTGTTTTGTCTCACTCCCATACAAATGCCGTCAAATTCAAACCGAAACATCGTTTTAAAGAGCAGCCTCAATTTGAAGTTGGGGACATTTGTATGTGGGTCACAGCTACCCAGAAAAAACAACCAAGGGACTTAATCGTGGTGCGTCAGAGTATCTTTTAAAGCAAACTTGAATTGGATCAGTCACAGTCCACACACGGAATCAAACAAAGTGGACAAGTAATCAACCGTGTAACAGTGTTTGAAGAATCGTATCAACCATAACTAAACTGGGGTCCCAAACGAACCGTAAATTATCCTCAATTAATGAGTATTAATTGCCCCCACCCCCACCCCCACATAATGAGTATTAATTACCCCCACCCCTCTTATTATAGGTAGGTCTACCCACTGTATTTCACGCAATGGAAAGTAAAGAACCAGACATAAGGGCATACCACAAGGAGAGTCACTGAGCCCATATACATTAAGATATAATACAGCCCTGATGTCCACTTGCTCCTCGCTCTAATCCGCCCCCTCCGCTAATTGAAAGGGGAAACCGGCCTTTCTGAAAAGAGGCCGGCCATGTTCCCACACTTACTTTGGACATTGTACAGCTCTAGACGGGGTGGGTCAACCACGCACAGTAGTGAAAAGCGGTGATCGGTTTAACTCCATCAATATTGATATAGGCCCGGTAC
>CM065683.1:19424232-19429232 GCA_017654935.2 Phymorhynchus buccinoides | reverse complement strand
TCTCTCTCTCTCTCTCTCTCTCTCTCTCTCTAGGAGTAAGTGGGATACGGGAATTGTATGTCTGTATAATGATGATAGTTTGTGTGAACAGAATTTTTAAGATACTAAAAACTGATTTAATTTCAAGAAATAGAAACCGGTTTTACGAAACAGAAAAAGTTAATGTAATCTGTTTTTAGGAACTTGAAAGTGCTTTTAAGAAATTACAACCTGTATGAAGAATTTGAAACAGATTTAAAGAAATTTAAACTGATTTTTTAGGAAATTAGAGACAATGCAAGGAATTTGAAATAATCTTAAGAAACTGAAACCGGTTTTACGAATTTAAAAGCGATTTTAAGTAATTGACATTAATTCAGGTGTTTGAAGGTTTTGTTAAAAAATGAAACTGATTTTAAGAAATTGAACTTGATTTTAAGAAACTGATAGCGAATTTAAAAAAACTGAACTGGTTTTAAAGTCACGTCACGTCACGTGTCAAAATCACGGTTTTCACGTGTTTTCCCTCTTATAGCTAGTAAGGAATCTTAAGAAATCTTCCTAGCATAAGAGGGAATGAGACACGTGACGTGGGGGATCTGAAAGAGATATTTTTAATTTTAAAAGGATACCCATTCAATAAATTCAACACGATTTAAGATACAAAACTGCTTTAAGAAATTGAAACTGATTTTAACAAGCGCGAAATCACAATAGTTTGTGGCACGCGGTCTATTTTTACCACTCCAATCATGAGTCACCTCCCCTGGCTTTTCAATAATTTTAATCTGTAAACCAGAATGTTATCTCTGCACCATTTCGTAACTTTTTATATCTTTTGGAAAACATTTAAAACTATGTATCCTACTTATACTCATCAAAAGAAGCACCGCATACTCGTCGTGTCTGTTGTAGTGTCTGTATTACGTATGTTTATTATTTTGTACGCTTTTAAAATACATCATTTTAAAGAGCGGCCTCAATTTTCGCCTTCGCCTCGATTTGAAGTGCGACAATTTTGTCAAAATGTGCCACAATTTTGGACCGACAGACCGACCGACCGACCGACCGACCGACAAAGTGAGTTATAGGTTTGTGGCTTGAGCCACAAACAATAAATTAAATCCGATTTGTCTCCAGGTGGGGTTTTTACACTCTGTCAGCACTTGCTAGAGTCAGACTAATAAATTAATCGGTGGCTTGGAGTCAACACGGACTATCTTTAGACAGTCCATTGACGTATTATTGGATTTATTACACAAACTAATAACTTGTATCAAACAATGACTACAGAAATATAAAAAGGGGGTTTTGCTTTTTATATTTCAGCAGTCTTTTTTTTATTTTTATACAAGTTATTAGTTTTCGTAATAAGTTCAATAATATGTCAATGGACTATCTAAAGATAGGTCGTTTTGACTCCAAGCCATCGCAGTATTATTGTAACGCACTTTACTTCGGGGTTTGAAACAAAACAATACAAAAACAAAACAAAAATATCGGAACAACAATTTTCGTTTGAATCAGTCTAGTTTACTTTCAGCGCTTCAAGATTCTGCTGACGAGAAATTGTTTTTTGTATAAAACATGTCCATATATTCTGATAGATAAATGAATGTCGCATATTTTCTGACCAATCGTAGCAGAGCAAAGGGGAGTAACTCTTAGAAGAAGGGGAGATAATTCACAGATTCTTGTTGTAAACAAATGTAAAAATGAAAAATAAAGGGTACAGAGACATTGTAAATACCTATTTGCATGCTTTGTTTGCTTGCAATGAATGCTCCATGCTTCTGCAAGTCTGTTTCATAAAAACATGAGTATGAACAAAACAAAAATCATGCCAGAAATATAATGTTAGTAATAAGGTGCACTTTGAAGCAAAATAATTATTTGCAAATCAGCTTGTTTCCAGCTGAATAAATAATGACTCAAAGATCAACAAATCATACATATTAGTGAAAACAGACAGCAAATCAGCTTGTTTCCAGCTGAATAAACAATGACTCAAAGATCAACAAATCATACATGTTAGTGAAAACAGACAGCAAATCAGCTTGTTTCCAGCTGAATAAATAATTACTCAAAGATCAACAAATCATACATAT
The DNA here is from genome assembly GCA_017654935.2 of Phymorhynchus buccinoides. Classification (NCBI taxonomy): domain Eukaryota; kingdom Metazoa; phylum Mollusca; class Gastropoda; order Neogastropoda; family Raphitomidae; genus Phymorhynchus; species Phymorhynchus buccinoides. The sequence continues at coordinate 19,427,145 of CM065683.1, read as the reverse complement.
TAGTGAAAACAGACAGAAAATAATAAAGTAACACTTACTTTACTGGAAGAATCTCTTTCTGGAGCTGCATCACGATCACAACCTCTCTACTTCGACCATGACCACGCCCCCTCTTTGCTGACTTACTTGCCGGAGGTACCAACACTTTGATTACGGTCAGGTTGACCCACTTTCACGCTTCTTGCATCGGCTGAGGTGTTTCCTCCTCGCTTACGTCTTTATCGCTAAACATATTGAATAAAATGCACTGAACGAGGTCTACAGTGTACCTGGGTTGCAACCACGACGCCATCTTGACACACAGAGAAAAAATCCGAAGAAAATCCATCCAATAGAACACACATTTGTACTCCCACACTGAAGCCGCCATTTGTATTGAACATTCTCATGCATATCTATGAGCTAAAAGTCACGTGGCTGTCATGTGATAGGAGTCTGGGTCTTTGAAGTGAAATCCGCGCCTACATGCGCGTCTGCTAGTGAAAGGCTTTTAACCAGCCGTGAGAACCAAAGCTGGCTAACGTTTTCAGAGCCTTCCCTTTGTTCCTGACTATCTGACTATCTATCCATCTGACAATGTGAACGCGATAACGTTTGAACAGAGGGACATAGGAGGCTCAAAGTTTGCCCGCGGATAGGTATTTAGGCTATCTAGACCAAGTTCGAAAATGGAGGTCATTTGTCAAAGGTCAAGGTCACTGGTGCCTGTTTTCCTCTAGCTGTCAATAGTAGTGCGCGAGCTACAGTTGAGAACCTCGCCCACGCAGGGGTACTGTAAAGTGCGGGTGTAGACTGTTTGATCGGACGTTAGTTTCAGGGGTGTTTGCCTGTGTTTGTTCCTGCAAGGTCACTGGACCCGAAATGCCACACGGCTGGTTGATCTAGCGTTTTCACGCTCTAGTTTAAAAAAAAAAGTATCTATTTATCGTATCATGTCTCCTTCTTCATTTCCACTCATTGCTTTCTTCTTTTTGTTGTTGTTGAAAGATGAATGCACGTGAAGGTACGATGCATGGACCCCGAGAAGCGAGGATGGTTTTATTTTCTCTTTTTTGTTGTTGAAAGATGAATGCACGAGAAGGTACGATGCATGGACCCCGAGAAGCGAGGATGGTTTTATTTTCTCTTTTTTGTTGTTGAAAGATGAATGCACGTGAAGGTACGATGCATGGACCCCGAGAAGCGAGGATGGTTTTATTTTCTCTTTTTTGTTGTTGAAAGATGAATGCACGAGAAGGTAAGATGCATGGACCCCGAGAAGCGAGGATGGTTTTATTTTCTCTTTTTTGTTGTTGAAAGATGAATGCACGAGAAGGTACGATGCATGGACCCCGAGAAGCGAGGATGGTTTTATTTTCTCTTTTTTGTTGTTGAAAGATGAATGCACGTGAAGGTAAGTTGCATGGACCCCGAGAAGCGAGGATGGTTTTATTTTCTCTTTTTTGTTGTTGAAAGATGAATGCACGTGAAGGTACGATGCATGGACCCCGAGAAGCGAGGATGGTTTTATTTTCTCTTTTTTGTTGTTGAAAGATGAATGCACGTGAAGGTAAGTTGCATGGACCCCGAGAAGCGAGGATGGTTTTATTTTCTCTTTTTTGTTGTTGAAAGATGAATGCACGTGAAGGTACGATGCATGGACCCCGAGAAGCGAGGATGGTTTTATTTTCTCTTTTTTGTTGTTGAAAGATGAATGCACGTGAAGGTAAGTTGCATGGACCCCGAGAAGCGAGGATGGTTTTATTTTCTCTTTTTTGTTGTTGAAAGATGAATGCACGTGAAGGTAAGTTGCATGGACCCCGAGAAGCGAGGATGGTTTTATTTTCTCTTTTTTGTTGTTGAAAGATGAATGCACGTGAAGGTAAGTTGCATGGACCCCGAGAAGCGAGGATGGTTTTATTTTCTCTTTTTTGTTGTTGAAAGATGAATGCACGTGAAGGTAAGTTGCATGGACCCCGAGAAGCGAGGATGGTTTTATTTTCTCTTTTTTGTTGTTGAAAGATGAATGCACGTGAAGGTAAGTTGCATGGACCCCGAGAAGCGAGGATGGTTTTATTTTCTCTTTTTTGTTGTTGAAAGATGAATGCACGAGAAGGTAAGATGCATTGACCCCGAGAAGCGAGGATGGTTTTATTATTGCTAATATGTTTTGATATGACAATGCTTCTTTGAACGCCATTACGCATATAGATCAGTTGGCAATTTGAGAGAGCAAGAATGTGTGTCAAGTCAAGTCAAGCCAAGAGTCAAAAAATCATCTTTATTGAGGATAAAGGAGTAAGCTACAAACTATTTGTTCTCCATCCTGTCGTCCTGTGTACGTGAGTGAGTGAGTGAGTAGTGATTCATTACCCTAGTTACTTCACCGCTGCACAAAACTTGAAGCGATTCTGTCCAACAGGGGGTAAAGGTAAAGATGTGCCACCCCCCTGCATTTCTCGGTTAATTCTATTTGTCCGTTTTTGCCTTTCTTACCATACATAAAGCTGTATTTTAGGAACATTTTTAGCTAATAACCTTTTTGGAATACTAACCCTAACCCTAACCCTAACCCTAGCCCTAAACCTAACCCTACCCCCCACTATGTACTGCAGTACACCGCGATTTGTCACAGTTGTGGTTCGTTGCGTTTTTCCGTCTTATAGGGTGGGGGGTAGGGTTAGGCTTAGGGCTAGGGTTAGGGATAGGGTTAGTATTCCAAAAAGGTTATTAGCTAAAAATGTTCCTAAAATACAGCTTTATGTATGGTAAGAAAGGCAATAACGGAAAAATAGAAATAACCGAGATAGGTAGGGGGGGGGGGGGGGGGGGGGGGGGGGGGGGGGGGGGGGCACATCTTGACCTTCTAAGCTGCTAGTATAATAACAACCATGCAAATCGATTCCATGCAGTGGCTCACAATATGCAAGTGGG
>CM065683.1:19411732-19419232 GCA_017654935.2 Phymorhynchus buccinoides | reverse complement strand
TGAGAGATGGATGTGTGTGTTGGGGGGGGGGGCGGCAGAGAGAGAGAGAGAGAGAGAGAGAGAGAGAGAGAGATAGAGAGAGAGAGAGAGAGAGAGAGAGAGGCATTATCCGCCCAGCCAATGACCGGCAGCACCGCACGCGTTAAATCCAGCCAAAGTCCCCCCCTATCATGGCGGACGGAAGCGTGGAGCATTGTGGGGGAAATGATAGGAATTGAGGCTAAAGGGAGACCAGGACCGCTGGCAGCAGCAGCAGCAGCAGCAGTACAGGGGCAAGAGAAATAATAATCGTAGGGGCCGATTTGGGAGGAAATTTGTCGCAGTGACTGCTCCCCCTAGCGGTAATTGGCGGCGTGGAAGACAAAGCGGCAGATAAACAGGGGCTGGGGCACTGGGCTAAAAGCTTTAGTCAGGGGACGTAATTGGCTCCTGCCTCGCTCCTGATTCATTTTTCTCACCTCCGGGCCGATTTTGCCCCCCCCCCCCCCCCCAGCTCCCCTAGTAAAGGAAAGCATAGGGTAGATGGGGACTCTCGTCTGTAATGTCCTCAAAGCATAGGGTAGATTCGGACGCTGATGGATCACAGGGCCCAAACTAGCCGGGCGATAGATTTGAGCTTGGGTGCTAAAGTGGCGAAAGCAATTGGACAGCTGAAGGGGAAAGTGTCTTGGGCCCTGTCCTAAACTGCTTCCATTCTCCTCTGTTAAAACGTTTCTTTCTTTCCCCCAAAAAAACTCCCTCTCTCTCTCTCTCTCTCTCTCTCTCTCTCTCTCTCTCTCTCTCTCTCTCTCTCTCTCTCTCCTTCCCCTCCGCTCTCTCTCTCTCTCTCTCTCTCTGTCCGTCCCTGCCCTACTCTCTCTCTCTCCCTTCCTCTTTCTCTCTCTCTTTCGTCCCGCCGATTCTCTTTATCGATACCCTTTTGTCTGTCAGTCTGTCTGCCTACCTGTCTGTCTCTCTTTCTCTACACCTCACAACTCTCTCTTTTCCTCTCTCTTTCTCTCTCTCTCTCTCTCTCTCTCTCTCTCTCCTCTCTCTCTCTCTCTCTCTCTCTCTCTCTCTCTCTCTCTCCCATTCCTCTTTCTCTCTCATTCTCTTTATCGATACCCTTTTGTCTGTCAGTCTGTCTGCCTAAGGGGAGACGGGGGGAAACAAAAAGAAAAAAGGTGGGGGGAAATGTGTCTGCGAAGATTGGAAAGATGAGAGACTCTCTCTCTCTCTCTTTCTAATTAACTCTCCACTCTCTCTCTCTCTCTCTCTCTCTCTCTCTCTCTCTCTCTCTCTCTCTCTCTCCTCTCTCTCCCCTTCCTCTTTCTCTCTCATTCTCTTTATCGATACCCTTTTGTCTGTCAGTCTGTCTGCCTACCTGTCTGTCTCTCTTCTCTCTTCTCCTCTCTCTCTCTCTCTCTCTTAAGTTTAATTGGCATTTTCTCCTGGTTTAAAAATTGGCTGGCGGCGAAAGGGTTAAGGCAGACTGTTTTGTGGCAAGCTCTCTCTCTCTCTCTCTCTCTCTCTCTCTCTCTCTCTCTCTCTCTCTCTCTGTTTTTCCTCCTTCCATCTCCCTCTCTCCTTCCTTACTTCTCCCTCAGCTTTCCGTTCATTTTTTTGCTGTCTCGCTCTACTATTTCTTTCTCTACCCTCACCCTCTCATTCCTTTCCTCTTTACTACTCCTTTCCGCGCGCGTCCTCTCTCTCTCTCTCTCTCTCTCTCTCTCTCTCTCTCTCTCTCTCTCTCTCTCACTCTCTCTCTCTCTTCTCTATCTCTCAATACTGCAGATGGTTTTTGTTCTCTACCCATCTAATGGACATTTTTGTCTGAAATATGGCTGGCGGTGAAAGGGTTAAATTGTTTGCAAATGTACGCCTCGAAACATTTGTGTTTTATATCATTGTCGGCTTTTTGTGTGTGTCTTTTTCTCTCAGACTTGTATTCAGATGAACAGGGCACATAAGTATACATCAATACATGGTCAACATAAATGAGCAGCAACAAGCTGGAAGCTTATAGTGTGCTCCGCTGTCTACATGTACACAATACATTATGACGACTGTTGAAAACAAACCATAAATAAACAAAACTTGTCCCCTCGTCTCCTTTATCCTTCACGTTACCCTCATTAAACATTCGTATTCGTATTCATTCGTATTCACTAATGTTTGTTTCTTCCTCTTTGTTATTTCCCCATCTATCTTCCCTTTGAGGGTTCTATTTTATACGTGGGTTGTTTTCCTTCTTTTTGTTGTTGTCATACTTTGTTTGCTTCGATAACACGTAAATGTTATATACATTTTTTGTTTTTTTCTGAGCAAGTCATTTCTGAGGGTGCCCACCGGTTCGCATAATGCGTTTCGCATAATCCTTTGATCAGAGCCGCGGGCGCAAGTCGAGTGTCACATCCCAAAAAAAACTGGCAGTTCGCATAAACGGGTTTGCCATTTCGCATATTATGCACTCTTGCAGGTTCTAATGCACTCTACGTGACTTTCTGTTACTTTCTTACTATCCCTAACCCTATCCCCAACCTATCCCTAACCCTATCCCTATCCCTAACCTATCCCTAACCCTATCCCTAACTTTCTGAGTTTTATGCGAAATGCCATGTCCACAAAGCTTTGTATGCGAAGCGGCTTTATGCGAAGCAGTATGCGAAACGGCAATATGCGAACCGGGGCGCACCGATTTCTGACAGTGCTCGCAAGGCAAGGCAAGGCAAGGCAAGGCAAGGCAAGGCAAGGCAAGGCAAATCGATGCCTCATAGTCAAAACGGACTATCTCCAGATGGTCCATTGACTTATTACGGAACTGATTTTAAAAACTAATAACTTGTATTTTTTGGAAAAGACAAGAAATATAAAGAGCATAATCCTCATAATTTTTTATATTATTTTCAGTCTTTTTCAATACAAGTTATCAGTTTTCGCAACAACAAAAACCGTCAATATTAATTAACCCTTTCACCGCCAATGTCGCATCTATGCACCACAATGGTTTAACACCCATGTTTACTATAAGGCACCAAACCAGGGCCTGTCATCCAAAGACCCTATTTCCTTTACTTTCTGAGGTACATAAGGATAGGCCTAATGTTCAATATGTCAGAGGAATTCCCAATAGTGCAGATGTTTTGTTCTCTTCTCAATTAAGTTTTTAATGGTATTTTGTTGCTGAAAAATGGCTGGCGGTGAAAGGGTTAAGTCAATGGACTATCAGTCTAGAGATAGTCCGTTTTGAGTCTAAGGCATCGACATATTTTATTTCATACCCACTTGGGGCACAGACATATAAAACACAGCACACACATAGTACATAAGCATGAGGGCAGAAGAGACCACAGCTATTCCAGAGAAATGAACTTTGTTTACAAAGGAGGCATGTTTTTATGCTAAACCTACAACCCCTCTCTCGTCCAAAGTCGCTTCGGGACCCATTGGAATGTAGGGAAAGTCCGAGAAGGTGAACTAATCCCAAAGGCTGCGGCACAGTTAGGATGTGCAATATGCCCCCTACTTGGATGCCTCGTTCTTCACTGCAGTCCCATACACGCTCGGGATGAAGTCCCTTTTTTTTCGGTTTCAAACTTGTTTTTAACCCTTTCGCCGCCAGCCATTTTTCAGCCACAAAATGCCATTAAACTTACCTGGGAAGAGAAAACAAAATCTGCAATTATGCAATTTCTTCTAAGACATGTATAACATTACGCCTATCTTTACCTCCCAAAATTAGGAAAATACGATCTTCAGATAACAGGCCCTGATTTGATACTTTTTAGTGTCATGGGTGTCAAACCTTTGTGGTGCAAAAATGCGACATTGGCGGTGAAAGGGTTAATGAATGGATGAATCAAACATAAGCAAACATGTACATGCATTTTACAATTTAGCATACATCCATTCCTCTTTTTTTTTTAACTTGCTAAAGACAGACAGATGAATTAAGCAGTAAATAAACCATTCAATACAGACACACACAGAAAAAAGAAGAGAAGAGGGGGGGGGTGGGGGGGGGGGGGGGGGGGGGGGGGGTGGGGGGGGGGGGGGGGGGGGGGGGGGGGGGGGGGGGGGGGGGGGGGGGGGGGGGGGGGGGGGGGGTGGGAGGGGGGGGGGGGTGGGGGGGGGGGGGGGGGGGGGGGGGGGGGGGGGGGGGGGGGGGGGGGGGGGGTGGGGGGGGGGGGGGGGGGGGGGGGGGGGGGGGGGGGGGGGGGGGGGGGGGGGAAAGGGGGGGGGGGGGGGGGGGGGGGGGGGGGGGGGGGGGGGGGGAGGGGGGGGGGGGGGGGGGGGGGGGGGGGGGGGGGGGGGGGGGTGGGGGGGGGGGGGGGGGGGTGGGGGGGGGGGGGGGGGGGGAGGGGGGGGGGGGGGGGGGGGGGGGGGTGGAGGGCCGGGGGGGGGGGGGTGGGGGGGGGGGGGGGGGGGGGGGGGGGGGGGGGGTGGGGAAAGCGGGGGGGGGGGGGGGGGGGGGGGGGGGGGGGGGGGGGGGGGGGGCGTGGGGGGGGGGGGGGGGGGGGGAGGGGGGGGGGGGGGGGGGGGGGGGGGGTGTGGGGGGGGGGGGGGGGGGGGGGGGAGGGGGGGGGGGGGGGGGGGGGGGGGGGGGGGGGGGGGGGGGGGGGGGGGGGGGGGGTGGGGGGGGGGGGGGGGGGGGGGGGGGGGGGGGGGGGGGGGGGGGGGGGGGGGGGGGGGGGGGGGGGGGGGGTGGGGGGGGGGGGGGGGGGGGGGGGGGGGGGGGGGGGGGGGGGGGGGGGGGGGGGGGGGGGGGGGGGGGGGGGGGGGGGGTCAGAAAACAACAAACAAAAAACACCCACAACAAACAAAAACTGCGTTTTTTAAAAAAAGAAGAAGAAGAAGCATTGGAGGTCAATTGAGGAGCGTTATAAAGACGTGAATATGTTACGTATATTATATTTGAATGACTGATCGCTTCTCGGCCTTTTGGCTAAGACAGTGATTCAGGAACATAATTTTTTGTTTATGCCCTGGTTGGTTTGTTCCGCCCGTCGTACATGGCGAAAACCGATACGCGACGTTAAACTGAACTTCCATCCGTTTTATAACTCGAATTACTGATCGCTTCTCGGCCTTTTGGCTAAGACAGCGATTCAGGAACATAAATTTGTGTTTATACTCTGGTTGGTTTGTTCAGCCCGTCGTACATGGCGAAAGCCGATACGCGACGTTAAACTGAACGTCCATCCGTATATTATGCCAAAGGATCACTGATAAATGGCAAACATTTTTTTAAATATAAATACATAAAAACGAGAGAATTAGCGCTCATATATTTACCGAAGCATTAGCTCAAAGACTAAGATGGTTTGCTAAGCACAACGGGGTGAAGTCCCTTGTCATCGCAGAAGAAACCGGCGACCGATGAAGGTGATGCTGAAGCATTTGAGGAGGCGCAGACAGAACCCCCAGACTTCCACAGTTTCTGGTTCATCGGCAACACTGAAAAACAAACACATGCTGGGATGAGGCCAAACCAACACTTTCGAAGGATGCAAAAAAAGAAAGTCACATAAAGAGGCGATGAACACGGCCAGTAACAGAAGGATTAGGGTGTAAATGTGCAAAGGAAAAAGAGGCCGGATTCAAAGAATAAAGAATGGAAAGACAGAAGGGAGAAGGATCAGAAGAAGAAGAAACTGCAGCCCTGGGCAGGAAGAAGCCGATCTCAAAGTGGGCCATGGGAGTCATTTGGTTTCAAAACAGTCGTGGGAAAAATTACTAGGGGAAGACGGGGTAAAAAGCGCATGGGCGGGTAAGAAGCCCACCCCAATTATCTCATGAAATGAAGCACATTTCAGTCTCATTTTGCCCATGAGACGAGCGTTAATGTCTAGCATTCGTCTCATGGGCAAATGTGACTGAAATTTTCTTTATTTTATGAGATAATTGGGGTGGGCTTCTTACCCGCCCATGCGCTTTTTACCCCGTCTTCCCCTACATACACTGATCCAGGAACAAGTGTGTGTACGCGTGTGTTGTGTGTTGTGTGTGTGTGCGTGTGCGTGCGTGTGCGTGTGCGTGCGTGCGTGCGCGCGTTGTGTGCGTGCGTGCGCGCGCGCGCATACCTTCCCTTATTCACCCGTGCGTGCAGAACAAGCACAAACACACATACCCTCCCCCCTTTCCCACGATCATCTTTCCCCTTCCCTCTGCCCTCCACCCCCTCTCCTCTTCTGTGCATTCTGGCCTCTTTTTGTTCGCAGTCTCTCAAAGTACAATCATAGGAATCGCAACAAGGAGGGGGGGGGGGGGGGGGGGGGGGGGGGGGGGGGGGGGGGGGGGGGGGGGGGGGGGGGCTTGGGGGGGGGGGCTCTCTCTCTCTCTCTCTCTCTCTCTCTCTCTCTCTCTCTCTCTCTCTCTCTCTCTCTCTCTCTCTCTCTCTCGGTGACTCCATTTCACTAATAGCCATCTCTGTATCTCCATAATATCTGTGTGACAAGCCACTAATGACGCTCTCATTTCTTCTCCCCAACAAACCCAATTATGTCCCGGGATTATCTGCCCATAGAGCCCATCGATCTGATCAAGGGAACTAATGCAGCGAGTAATGGCAGAGTTGTAGGTCTTGGCCGCTTCGTTTGCTGACTAGAAGCTCATTGGCCTAAGTAATTGGTGCCCATGGCCATAGACAGGGGAGACGGAAAGGGTCGGGGATAGAGGTGAGATAGGAGCAACATCAGGACGCAGTGCAGTTTGGATGTGTGTGTTTGTTCGTGTCCCTAAATCTCCAGACTTGTACTCAAATTCAAAATCAAATTTCTGTATTGTCTTCAAATGAAGAAAATCTTTATTCAGCGTGCACTTAAATCTAAAACTGACGAGACATTACATTATAAACTAAGACATACAATGCATGCATAAAAAGCACATGTTACTCACATAGACCAATTAAGTTTGTCACACACATCCCACCTACCCCCCCCCCCCCCAATAAGTAAACATTAATAATAAAGAACATCATAATAATAACAACACAGCAAACAGTAAAATATAATAAAGTAATGCTATTCACACACAACCACGCACACGCACGCATGCACACACACACACACACACACACACACACACACACACACACACGCACGCACGCACACACACACGCACGCACACGCACACACACCACACACACACACACACACACACACACACACACACACACACACACACACACATGCGCGCACGCACACACATACAACATACAGAAATAAATAAATGTGTTCATAAATTATAAATTCATACATTATACTCTTGTCTCCTTTATCCTTCACTAATGTTTGTTTCTTTCTCTCTGTTATTTTTCCACCTAAAGAACTTCAACATCAATGTCTCCTCATGGGAAGCCCTGGCACAAAACAGCAGACCAGCATGGCGTGGTGCAGTCACAAAGGGAGCCACCAACTTCGAGGCGCACCGTATCGAGACATCGCAGGCAAAGCGTGAGGCACGCAAGATCCGCCTAAACAATCGCAGCTCTGCAACCCCGACAGATCCCCCCAACTCTTT
>CM065683.1:19389232-19401732 GCA_017654935.2 Phymorhynchus buccinoides | reverse complement strand
GTGAAGGAAGGAAATGTCGGTTTTGTGGGTCTTCTTTGGCGGAGGTTTGCACTGGGGGTTCAAAATTCAGGATCTGAATAGGTTGTAGCCTGCTGATCAAGAATATAATATATGGCTATGGGAGACCCTAGGCTTATTGTAGATTATAGTATCCGCGAGAGGACAAATATCCGCGAAAGGACTTAACTGACGTACTTTGGAAACCCCGATGTATTACCGAAGATAATTCACAGGTGCACAGCCCGTGTGTAACATTTGCTTAAAGGTGGACCCTGACGGATGAGTTTGTGCAACAAACACATCGAGATCACCATGAAAACACCATTTACAGAGATCGCAACACTCACTGTGCTCTGGTTTCCTATACATCAAACCGTCAAATCGGCGATTCATCCTTGGCGGAGGTGCTGGAAGTCAAATTCTTTCACTGAAAGAGAAGGCGTGTGCCGTCTCTTTTGTAATGGTGACCAAATTGTTTGCACGATTTTTTTTCGCAATGCAAGCCTTCTTATTTAGCTTTAAAAAATTTTTTTATTTAGTTTATCTACAACAGTTTCGCTCACAACAAAGGAAATAGCTTCAATTTTTTTTTTACTGCACTACAAAAAAGAAAACAGCTTCAACCACAATGAGTGTCCTCCACCCACCCCATCCAAAATGGCTTCTCTCTCTAGCATCTCCGCCAAGGAGGGATCGCCGTTTTAACGGTTTGATTTCTAGGAAACCAGAGCGAAGCGAGTGTTCCGATCCTTGAAAAGGCTGTCTTTCTGGTGATCTCGATGTGTTTCTTGCAAAAACTCATCCGTCAGGGTCCACCTTTAAAAACAATATGACGATAGACAATTTGAAGCAAAATGAATATATTATGTGATAGTGGATGGGAAAAACCAACATAATGGAATTTGGGCATATCAATTGATACATTTGTTTTTCATGATGGAGCAAATAGTTCTTGTGATAGTGGATGGGAAACACAGTAAACCCAATTGAGTTATCTTGTCTAGTTAGTAAATGAATATTATGTGATAGTGGATGGGAAAAACCAACATAATGGAATTTTGACATATCAATTGATATATTAATTTTTCATGATGGAGCAAATAGTTCTTGTTAATACTACACAGTAAACCCAATTGAGTTATCTTGTCTAGTTTTTATTTTATAATTATTTGAAGTTTGTAATTTTCGAGATAGATCGTTTTCAGAAATCGGACATTGAAGACAGAAATTTGCCTCTTTCTTTCTATTGACTTGATTAAAAAAAATCAAATTAACAAACAAATCATTCACAATAAAAATTTTTTTATTGTCTTTCATGTTGTGGATACTGGTAGAATACAAAACAATAGACATAAATATGCCCTAAATTTAAAAACAATGAAATTGTTTGGGTGTTGTTGACTATTTGGGGTTTTTTCTCAAAAAACATTCTGAGCGACAAATGGTGGTTTTTTTATGCACCATCGCACATTATGTACTGTATTTTATGGACTATAAGACTATAAGGCGAGACTTTTTTTTCCCCAGACTGAAGCCCCTGTGTCTTATAATGTGACTATTAAAATAGTAAGAAAATACAATAACAAAATCTGAATTTTAATTTTTTTTGGGGGGTGCGCCTTATAATCAGGTGCGCCTTAAAATACGGTACTTTTACAATCTGTCATTTCACCAAACAAATTTAATTAAATGTGATAAGAGCACACTATAAGCTCTAGCTCGTTGATTCTCTTTGCTTTGTAATGTAAATTATGTATTGTTCGGAAATGATCAAATATTTATTTAAACCAAAAACAGCTTACTATCAATATGTATGCTTGTGTGTGTGTTTGGTTATTTTCGTGAAAAAACAACACAAATTGCGGATTTGGAGAGTAAACTAATTTGACGGGCACGAGTTTAAATAAATACAACGATCCTTGAATGGCACGGCTCACCCGAAGACGGAGTGTGGCTGCCCACGTGGCGAGGTAATAAAAACCGGTCACACGCGTAATGTTCTCATCCCTAGCTGATGCATTCGTACCTTAGTGTTCAAGTGCTTTGGGATAAACGAATTGTATTGAAAATCAACACAGCAGCAACATAAACACATGCAAATGAGCACAACAAGCTTAAAGCTTATACAAGGCGCTCAAACACAGATATGTTACACAATATTGACTGCCAAGAGTAATAAGACACTGGAACAGAACACAATAATGAAATAACAAGCAAAAGGGGAACATTAAAAACAATAACAAGGGTCACGTGCTTTGGCTGTTGGGATGATCCCTGGAGTCGTTTAGCCAGTGTAATCCAACAACAACAACATGGCACCGCGTTTCAGTGGGAAATACTGTCTTGAAAATATACTGATCAAAGAGAATTTCAAATGGGTGACTGTGAAAGTTACAGCAGCAATGTAGCAATAAACCAAAGAACGAATGAAAGAAAGAAAAAACCACAGAGAATCGGAAGGAAGAAAAAAGAGAAGAGAGAATGTAACAACGAAGTTAGAAAGGAAGCAGTGAAAAACAAAACAAAACAAACAACAACAAAAACAAAAAGATGGGAGTGTGTACAGGTGGCTCCGAAACAGTCTTAGAATCGAGGACAAAATTTACCCCCCTCCCCCCCCCTCCCCCCCCCCACCCCCTTTCCTTCCTCATCAGTCGCACAAAAATCGCATGCAAAAAAAAAAAAAAAATGGCGCGCCTCTGGCTGCGACGCTCTCTCCAGGTGGGAGCAACCCGAATTTCACAGAGACGCCTCTGTGACAATAAAGTACCAATGACCTAATATTAGCTAGCTCCTTGTCTCCGAGAGACAAAGGGGAAAGGCGCCACATTACCACATTTACTAGTCAAAGCCAGGAGCAGAGAGCAATGAGGCAGAAAGCTATGATGTTTTTGTGTGTAACGATGATGAACCCGTGTTATACGCTTGTTATTTGACGTGTAATTCCGTGCTGCTTTTGTTGTTGTTTTTGTTTGTGGCTCAAGCCACAAACCTATAACTCACTTTGTCGGTCGGTCGGTCTGTCTGTCTGTCGGTCGGTCGGTCGGTCCAAAATTGTCGCACATTTTGACAAAATTGTCGCACTTCAAATCGAGGCTACACTTCAAATTGAGGCCGCTCTTTAAAATGATGTATTTTAAAAGCGTACAAAATAATAAACATACGTAATACAGACACTACAACAGACACGACGAGTATGCGGCGCTTCTTTCGATGAGCATAAGTAGGATACATAGTTTTAAATGTTTTCCAAAAGATATAAAAAGTTACGAAATGGTGCAGAGATAACATTCTGGTTTACAGATTAAAATTATTGAAAAGCCAGGGGAGGTGACTCATGATTGGAGTGGTAAAAATAGACCGCGTGCCACAAACTATTGCGATTTCGCGCTTGTTATTTTACTGTCACCACCGTCAAGGAAATTACGTTCCTGGCTTCGTTGTTTTGCGCTTTGTAAATGTACGAACATTGGATCTGTCAAAACTGTGCAGACAGAGCATCGATTTAATTGAATGAAAACCTGTTTAACGTCCTCCGGTCTGGAACAGACACATGTGGGACATTAGTAGAAAATAAAGATGGTGGGAACGATCCTGGAGGCAATGCTCGGAGGCAGTGCAACACCAGGAAAGTCCCGATTTTAAAAAAAACAATAACAAATTTGTAAACCGTAACCGATATCATCGATTTGGAAGATTTTATTTTATTTTTTTAAAGGCAGGAGAATGGGCCAATTGAAGTCAGAAAGATAGTAGAAGACAGAAAGCAAAGGGAAAAGGCAGAGTCAAAGAGAGTGGCAGATTAGAGGAAGTTACAAGCACAGAACTTCCAGAAGGTGGGGGAACTATTTTTTATGAAAGACCCCCCGGTATCCCCACGGGGAGTGGCGACAGATAATGACGAGTATCTATGTCTGTTGTGTAATAGCATATTGTTCATTATTTTGTATTATATTGCATCGTATTGTATTGTGATGTAATGTATTGTGGTGTGCTGTATTGTATTGTATTGTACTTTATTGTACTGTACTGTATTGTATTGTATTGTATTGCATTATACTGTACTGTGCTGTAGGCCTACATATTGTGCTGTGTGCCATTCATTCTCTAATGTATTCATTTTCATAGAGATGTATGGTGAGGATACGTGAACCAGTCTGTTAGAACTGTTTGTACGAATGGTGAGTGAAAAGCGCATTGAGTTGCTTAGAAGATTATGCGCTAGATAAGCATTATTCATTATTATTAATTTACTGTACATGTATACTGTACTGTGCGGTATTGTATTGTATTGTATTGTATTGCGCTGTATTGCGCTATATTGTATTGTGCTTTATTTGTTACTGTAGCGTAATGCACTGTATTGTATTGTGCTGTATTGCGCTATATTGTATTGTGCTTTATATGTTACTGTAGCGTAATGCACTGTATTGCATTGTGCTGTATTGCGCTATATTGTATTGTGCTTTATATGTTACTGTAGCGTAATGCATTGTATTGCATTGTACTGTATTGCGCTATATTGTATTGTGCTTTATTTGTTACTGTAGCGTAATGCACTGTATTGTATTGTGCTGTATTGCGCTATATTGTATTGTGCTTTATTTGTTACTGTAGCGTAATGCACTGTATTGTATTGTGCTGTATTGCGCTATATTGTATTGTGCTTTATTTGTTACTGTAGCGTAATGCACTGTATTGTATTGTGCTGTATTGCGCTATATTGTATTGTGCTTTATTTGTTACTGTAGTGTAATGCATTGCATTGTATTGTACTGTATTGCGCTATATTGTATTGTGCTTTATATGTTACTGTAGCGTAATACACCGTGTTGCACTGTACTGTATTGTGCTATATTGCATTGCTCTGAATTGCATTGTTCTGTAAGGTTGTTGTTTTTTTACGAGCAAACTATCTGTGTGTTAACGTAAACACGTGTGTTAAGTCCTCTCGCGGCCGTTTTGTCCTTACGTGCGCATTAGTCTAAAATGACCATGTTTCTGCTTTTATTTTTTTTTTATTGCAAGTATTTATTTCATTACTCGCCATGTTACATTACCACACAAAATTTGAAGCCATAATAATATATAAAATCCGTTTAACGTCCTCCGGTCTGAAACAGACACATATGGGACATTAGTAGATTATAGATATAAATATGGTGGGAACGATCCTGGAGGCAATGCCCGGAGGCAGTGCAACTCCAGGAAAGTCCCGAATTTTTAACGATACAGATGTATGATGCTATAAGCCATTCTACCCACTGGTTCATGAGATACAGCTCGGACATGAAGGAAATAAATTTCGGTTTTATTAGTCTTCCTTGGCGAAGGTTTGCACTGGCGGTTCACAATTCAGGATCTGAATAGGTTGTGACATGATGATCAAGAATATATATGGCTATGGGAGACCCTAGGCTTATTGTAGATCATTGTATCCGCGAGAGGACAAATGTTCGTGAAAGGACTAAACACACGTGCTTCAATTGCCTCTATCAACACTGCGGAACGTGTCCTACTAAACAACAACACACACATGAACAAACCCAGCAACCACTGTTTGATTAACAAGCAGACAGATAGGCTGACAGACAGTCACTGACAGACAGACAGACAGATAGGAGGATGGACAGACATAGAGAGACAGGCAGGTAGACAGACTCGGGGATAAAAGGTGGCAGAGTGGTTAAGACGTTCGCCTGCCAAATGTAATGCGTAACTGCAGCGTGTGTGACCCGGGTTCGAATCCCGGCCTCCTCGCCCTTTCTTTCTAGTTTTAACAAGAAAATCGAACTGAACGTCCAGTCCTTCGGATGGGGACTTAAAGCTAGTCTGACCCGCGCGCTTTACGCACGTAAAATCCCACGGTAGTTGAAAGTCGGTAAGAGCAGGGAGAAATCCCGCTGCCTGGTATGGCCAAATTGATAGCTAGGTTTTCTAAGTGTGCCCACACCCTCTTCCCCCCCTGTGCCCCCCCCCCTCCCCCCCAAAAAAGGGTAGGCGCTGCACTTGCGGCGACGCGCTCTCCGGGGGAGAGCAGCCCGAATTCCACAGAGATAAGTCCCTGTGACTAGAATATGCCAAGTGCCTAATAATACCAAATAAATACCAGAGACAGAAACACATAGGCAAAGATACAGCTTGAAAAAGAAGCCGGAGAGATGGTGTAGATAAACAAACAAACAAACAAACAAACAGCCAAAGACATAACAACGTAACCGCCTTGTCGGAGGTTTCAATGAAATGAGCGAAGAAAGCAATGTAGAAACGTGTTGAGTGTGAGCCAAACTGAGCTCTCGAACGTGGCAGTAAAATTGGTTGCCTGATTGGTCACGGCTATTTGGCGCTCTGTGTTAAACTATTACGGAGAGAATGCTCACTCACTTTTTTACAACGCTACTTCAAAGACCACCAACCTTGCGAGCGAAACGTTCTCTTTCTTTTCTTGTCATTCAATCTCTTTTGTTTCTTTCTGTCTTTTGTTAGTAATCTTTTCTGTTTCTTTGTTCTTATTTATGTTTGTCTTGTTTTTCTTATTTTTATTATTTTTACTTTTAAAGACCCACCACGTGTCAAAATAATGGTTTTCACGTGTTTTCCCACTGATAGCTGGTAAGAAATCTTAAAGATCCCCCGCGTCACGTGTCACATTCCCTCTTATGCTTGGAAGATTTCTTAAGATTTCTTACCAGCTATAAGAGGGAAAACACGTGAAAAAACATTGATTTTCACATGTGACGTGCTGGGTCTTTAAGAAATCTTCCAAGCATAAGAGAGAATGTGACACGTGACGTGGGGGGTCTTTAAAAGAGTAATTTAGGGAAAGGAATGTGTGTGTGTGTGCGTGTGTGCGTGCGTGCGTGTGCGTGCGTGCGTGCGCGCGTGAGTGGAGAGAGAGAGAGAGAGAGAGAGAGAGAGAGAGAGAGAGAGAGAGAGAGAGAGAGAGAGAGAGAGAGAGAGAGAGAGAAAGAGAGAGAGATGTCATGCTGAAAAAATACATTTGGACCTGCACTTCTGATGAGCCCATGTTAAAGACTATGCCACACTGTCTGAGTCAGTGTCACATCAAGTCACTCGTTTGCGTCAGAGAGTTAGACAGACATCAGGGATTACGAGCTATTACCTTCTGGACGTCGCTACAAAAATTTTAAAGTCAACTCCAGGGCACAGAAATCCTTCATCCCCAGATCCATCCACCTCCTAAACTCATGATCCTTTGAGGTTTAAATGTGTGTTCATCGTGTTAAAAGAAACTATGCATGCTTATCCTTAGACGTGTATGTATCCACATATAATGTGTATCTTTAAGCGTGTGTTATGTGTAACTTTTGCTCATATTCATGCACGCTGAATGTCGATGTCTTTGTTATTCTGGCACCTGAACAAAATTTCTCCTTGGGAGATAATAAAGTGAATTTTGATTTTGATTTGATTTTTTTTTGGATAGTCTTAACTATCCCCTGCAGACAGACAGATAGACAGACAGACAGACAGACAGACTGACTGACTTTCACAAAACAAAACAAAACATGTGCCGCAAGACAGACACGAAGATAGAATGCTAAAATAAACATACACAGAAAAAGAAAATAAATACCATCAACATTCGCGTTAGCTAAGCTAGACATATACAGAAACACAAATACCATCAACATTCGCGTTAATACACGACTTCATAACAACAAAATAGGCAATTAAACAAACAAATATTTCACACCCACACAAACTAACAAACCAATCAAACCAACAAACAATCAACAGAGTCAAATAGAACAAAAGTAAGGCCATCAATGACTTGAGAAAACATGATTTATTATTTCTGTACACAATTCAGACCGTGTTTCCAGCATGCAGGCAAACAAATGATAATAGTAATGATTATTACTTTTTTTTTAGTCTCTCGAAGAGACCCCAAAAGGGCCGGCCACACGCCCACTAAAATCGCACGACTGTACGATACGATTCGATCACGTGGTCTCGATGCGCCTTGAAGAGACACACCAAAGGGCCGGCCACACGTCCACTAAAATCGCACGACTGTACGATACGATTCGATCTCGTGGTCTCGATGCGCCAATCACATTTCGTTCTTGGGAGAGCACGTGACCGAATCGTATCGTACAGTCGTATGATTTGAGTGGACGTGTGGCTGGCCTTTAAGGGTTCCTCGATAGCATCGAGGATCACAATCAAATTGACCAACGAAATAAATTAAATACGCGTGCAGTTCTCGCTATTTCAACTGTGAGGATTCGTCAAACACACGCGCACGCGCGCGAACACGAACACTGACACGCGGACACAAATACACGGATACAGGACGTGCACATTCTACTCCATGGGACGGGCTATAAGACAGAGTGAGGGAGAGAGACAGACAAACAGATACACAGACAGGCAGACAGACAGACAGATACACAAACCTACGAGAAACAGAGAGAGAGGGAGGGGAGAGAGAGAGGGGGAGAGAGAGTGTGAGAGAGAGAGAGAGAGAGAGACAGAGACAGAGATAGACAGAGAGAGAGAGAGAGAGGGAGGGGAGAGAGTGAGGGGGAGAGAGAGAGAGAGAGAGAGAGAGAGACAGAGACAGAGAGAGAGAGAGAGAGAGAGAGAGAGAGAGAGGGAGAGAGAGAGGGAGAGAGAGAGAGAGAGAGAGAGAGAGAGAGAGAGAGAGAGAGAGAGAGAGAGAGAGAGAGGGAGAGGAGAGAGAGAGGGAGAGAGAGAGAGAGAGAGAGAGAGAGAGAGAGAGAGAGAGAGAGCGAGAGAGAGAGAGAGAGAGAGAGAGAGAGAGAGAGAGAGAGAGAGAGAGAGAGAGAGAGAGAGAGAGAGAGAGAGAGAGAAAGAAAGAGAGAGAGAGAGCGACAGAAACAGAGAGAGAGAGAGAGAGAGAGAGAGAGAGAGAGAGAGAGAGAGAGAGAGAGAGAGAGAGAGAGAGCAAGAGCGACAGAGAGATAAGAGATAGACGAGATAGATACCGACAGACAGACAGTCAGGCGGGCGGACACAGTCAGAGAGACAAACAGAGACAGACATATAGGTAGAAAAAAAGACAAACAAAATACCAACACTTCGAATAAAACATAACATGAAATCAATTTCTACACCCAAAAAATAAAACATCACAGAAATAATTCAAGCAGACCTTTGGCTTTGTTGACAAAAAGAAAAAAAGGGAGGGGGTGGTATGAAGCACAGGAAAGAAAGAAGATTGAAAAAAGAAGGAGGAAACGAAAGAAAGAACAAAAAGCAACACCAAAAAAAAAGCAGCAACGTTCCAGCTGAGATGAAATTCTCTTGACAACGGTCTGCGCATTCTCAGACAATGGTGCCATTCCTGCAAAATGCGTTCGCATTTCCCGATAAAAATGGAGGGTGGCATTCTTAGTTACCTTTATCTGTTCCAACGTCAGAAACTATGAAAACGGGTTGCTTTCCGCTACAGTCTGAGCATTCTACACTCATATTGCCACTTATTGTCCTTTGCCGATCTACGATCGCAAAGGAGTCTATTTTCTGTTTGTGTTTTTTTTCTCTCTCTAAAAGATTGTGTGAATCGTAGCTAATTTAAATCATCGCAATTTCTTAGGGTATACTTTTGTTTTCAATTCCGAGTGTCTACATCCATTCACAGACACACAATAGACACACAGACAGACACAGACACACACACATGCGCGCGCATACACAACATATACACACATAGACAGACAAACACACACACGCACATGCAGGTTCTCACAAACATGCACATGCATACACACATCCAAAAAAAAAGGAGAATTACTGCCTTTTATATTTGCAATGATAGGACTGGCACTACACGAGTGAAAACCAATGTAACTGGATTTCTTTAATAGATCCCTTTCTGCTAAACAAACACAGCAGTTTAATGAACATAACAAATATCTTGAGCTTTGTTTTAAAATCAATCAAACAAACATCATGCAAGTTCACTCAGCTTGTCTCAGAAAACCATCACACTCAGACATAACAGTCGACTTGCTGATTTAACCTTTTCAACACCAGCCATTGTTCAGCTAAAAGCTTCCATTAAACTTACCAGGCTAGAGAAAAGATTCTGTCTGCAATATTGAGGATTCCCCCACGACATGTGTACAATAGGGTCTACCCTTACCTGTCAAAATTAAGAACATAAGGTCACTTGCACTGGATGCCAGACCCTCATTTGATGCCTTTCAGTGACATGGGTGTTAAATCATTGGGGTGCCAAGAGGCGACAGTGGCGATGAAAGGGTTTTAAGTAAAGAAAGGGAGCAAAACTATGGTACATACAATATTGCATTTTCTTCAAACGCACCAGCATAATTGTACAAGGCATGCAGTCATAAATAAATCAACATATAATCAGTTCACAAATCAACAATCACCAGTGCCGGATGTCTCTCACTCCTGACTGCACAAATGATTATAAAATAAAGTGTTTCACACTCGCAGCGTTTGTTGTTTGTTCGACGGCAAAAAACACAGCAACATTAGAAGTAGTTTTGCAGGTGACAACTCAGACGTTGAGCAGTCTTTTCAGCACCTACGTATTTCTAGGTGTTTTTTTAGAAGTAGTTTTGCAGGTGACAACTCAGACGTTGAGCAGTCTTTTCAGCAACTACGTATTTCTAGGGTTTTTTTTAGAAGTAGTTTTGCAGGTGACAACTCAGACGTTGAGCAGTCTTTTCAGCACCTACGTATTTCTAGGTTTTTTTTAGAAGTAGTTTTGCAGGTGACAACTCAGACGTTGAGCAGTATTTTCAGCACCTACGTATTTCTAGTCCACAATTTTGCATTGAAGTTTATTATTGCCCAATATGTAAACCCAGTTATATTTGACGTGTCGTACCAGCATCCTTCTTTCCGTCATTAATCACCATCAACATCATCATAATTACCCATATTATTTATTTAATAATCGTATTTTCAGTATTGTTAAGGACGAGCAATGGTACTAGGGGAATTAATAATAACATTGGTTGCTTTGGTTTTGAAGGTTCAAGTTTGCTAAGATTTATAACCAAAATAAGTCAAGGAAGCCATTGGGAAAATATAATATTATTATAATAATTTAAAAAAAGCACATGCAAAAAATTGTGAAATCATACATAAAATGACCATCGCACAATGTCATGAATATTGACAATAGTATGAAAAACAAACCGAGAAATAACACACACGAATCAGATTTGACTTTGTAGATTGTTGCCAAGCACAGTTCGGTTTTCTCATTGTTGCCTGCTGTCGTCCTATGACCTTTTAAAGATACACTGACGCACCACGATTAAGTCCTTTGCTTTTTTTCTGGGTTGCTGTGACCCACATACAGACGTCCCAAACTTCAAATTGAGGCTGCTCTTTAAAGTGATGTTTCGGTTTGAATTTTGGGGCATTTGTATGGGAGTGAGACCTGGTCAAAACAAGATTTATTTCCAGCTATAAGAGAGAAAACACGTGAAACCCGTGGTTTTGACACGTGATCTGGAGCAACAAAAACACCACTCAGAAGTTTGTCACATTTTCAAAACAACCAAACAATGTATATGAACAGGGTTTGTTTAATAATTCCAAAATCAAACTATGTCTTCCCAAAGTCTGAAGCTTCACTTCTCATTTACACTGTCTGTTTCATATCCAACACTTACACACAATTGTGGTGTATAACTTTTGTAGCGTTCAGTCTCAGACTGACAAGAGTCCGACTCTTCGAACTTGATTAAAAAAAACAAAAAAACATCAGACACCAACGCATTGACTCACTTTAGTCATGTAGCATATAAAACAGGATGAGAACATCAGAACCCGGTCCAGAATTGTTTTTACACCGCATCTTCAAACATTACTCTCTCTCTCTCTCTCTCTCTCTCTCTCTCTCTCTCTCTCTCTCTCTCTCTCTCTCTCTCTCTCTCTCTCTCCCTCTCTCTCTCTCTCTCCCCGTCTCTCTCTCTCGGCCAGTCACGTGGCCTGCCCAGCGAAGTACGGGTAGTACACGGAATGTCCAGCAGCAGCGGCAGCAGCAGCAGCAGCGGCCCCGTTTCCATGATAAGCCCCGTGGTGGGCCCTCAGCAGACTGAGAGGCCCCAGCAACCCGGGCCCGTGGAGGTACGGATGGAGACTCTGCCCGTACAGCATCCCCGCAGCCGCGTAGGGTGAGGAGAACGTGCTGAGCGATCCCGGGGAGGGCGGGATCGTGGGGCTGTTCACGTCCAACCCCGGGTTCTGCTTCTTCCACTTGGTGCGGCGATTCTGGAACCAGATCTTCACCTGGGTCTCCGTCAGATTCAAAGACAAGGCTAAATTCAGCCTCTCGCATACGGACAGGTACCGCGTGGTCTTGAACTTGTTCTCCAAAGCCACTAGCTGTTCGTAGGTGAACGCGGTTCGGGCTCGTCGAGGCTTGCCCTGTTTGTCCAGCCCTCCTTGGTGGAGGTTGGAGCCGCTGTTGCTGCCTCCGCCGTCGTCGTCGTCGTTGTTGTTGTTGCCTTTCTTGTCTTTCT
>CM065683.1:19374232-19384232 GCA_017654935.2 Phymorhynchus buccinoides | reverse complement strand
ATTGCATGTTGGGGGCATTGGGATGTGGGTCACAGCTACCGAGAAACCCCCCCCACACACAAGGGACTTAATCGTGGTGGGTCAGTGGGTCTTGAAGCTTGTTGTGCTCGTTTCCATTTGTTTATGTTGCTGCCATTATTTTTCAATAAAATTCGTTTAAAACCCAAACCATTCCATCTACCCCCCCCCCCCCCCCAAACCTTTACATTCCCCACCTTCTCACCCTAAGGTTGGTAGGGGAAGACGGGGTAAAAAGCCCATGGGCGGGCAAGAAGCCCATGCCAATTATCTCATGAAATAAAGAAACTTTTAGTCAAATTTGCCCATAAGACGAATGCTAAACATTAACACTCGTCTCATGGGCAAAATGTGACTGAAATGTTCTTTATTTCATGAGATAATTGGCATGGGCTTTAATGTTTAGCATTCGTCTCATGGGCAGATTTGACTAAAAGTTTCTTTATTTCATGAGATAATTGGCATGGGCTTCTTACCCGCCCATGGGCTTTTTACCCCATCTTCCCCTATGCATTGTAAAACGGTTTTCCGCTTCCAGACACAGAATGGTTCCACGTTAAACTCTAAACCATGGAAGATTCTTCTTTCTTTCTTTCAACCACCACCATCATTTTTGTTTGAATGGTTCTGTTGTTGTGCGTGGTTAAAACAACATAAAGACAAGTGACACGAACTGTGTAATGAATGATAACGCACACGTACGTCACGTCACACGACTTTGTGATGCTCATCTCTCCACAATCCGTAAATAATATTAATGGGGCTGCATTCATTCCTGGGGAGCGAAACCAAACGTGTCTCCTATTACCCTAAGGCCCGTCGCACACTAGCGTCAATGCGTCAAAGCGTCAAGCGTCGTTGGCGGGCAGCTTGACGCGCAGCTTCTACGCTGGCCGCATGCATCAATTTTCGCGCGTCACAAGACGGATAGGAGTTCGTCTATTCCCAAGCGTCAAGCTGCGTGAACTGACCAATCGAAAGGCAAGGAACCAAAAAACAAGGGACACCACTCCACGTTATACGATCTAGGCAGACAGTCATGGCGGACGACAGCGACATTGCCATTTTGATTGAATCGTACCAATCATATTCGTAAAAAGCGCTTCGTTTCATTGGGGTCTTCTCGCGCAATTTCTTGTAACAAAAGATTGTATGCGCCATGCATTGGCCTACGCAAAAGCCAATCTCTTGTCCAGATAGATCTTTTCTTTCGTCGCTGAACTTCCTCCTCCTCCTCCTCCTCTAACACTACACATGCTGCACAAACAGCAACCATCATATTGTTATCGAATTCTTCGTCTGTATCCGCCATGCTTGCAGTTTACAAACGGAAGTGATATTACAGCTAACTTTCCTTGGTTCCGTGAATGCAGTGACGCTACAACCGACGCTAGTGTGCGACTTGCAACGCGTGCGTAGTACGCCAAAGATGCTTGCATCACTGACGCGCGTCATGACGTTGACGCTAGTGTGCGACGGCTATAACGCCATTGTCATCCGGGGCATTTGGTAAGCTGCGTTAAGAAATTACTCCCACTTGACATTGTTGTCGTATTGCCCAAGGTCCCCTGCAATAGAGGGGCGCTTGCTAGTCACGGGGAAAAATGGGAAAGACGTCCGACGCCACGCCTGGGCTTGCAGCGACAACGGTTCTGATTGGACTTATGATGGGGGTGGGGGGGGGGGGGGGGGGGGGGGGGGTAGTCACAAACATACACGCGCGGGAGGGGTGGGGTGGGGGTGGGGGTGCAAACACAGATCATGTTACACAATATTGGCTGCCCAAAGTAATAAGACACTGGAACAGAACATCATAATGAAATAACAAGCCCAAAAGGGAACACTAAGAGAAAATAACAAGGGAATGAATATACACAAACACGAACAAGCAACAACAACAAAATAATAGATAAATATCACAAAACTGCAACGTATAATTTGAATGTGAATGGGGGGGGGGGGGGGGGGGGGGCAAAAAAAAAAACCCAATTAATTCAAAACAGTACAAAACCGCTCAGCATCAAGACATCTAATAATTTAAAGCATATATTTTCAAAATATTTTCAGACAGGGTCACAAATCCACGTAAACACAGATGAGTCAACAGAACTGGGAAGCAATTAATCAATATCAAACACAGATGAGTAAAAAAACCAGGGAAGCAATTAATCAATATCAAACCTCTTTGATAGCTGAATGAATTTACAAACTGTAGAGAGTATTTGCGTATTTTTCTATTTGTTTTTTACTTTGACGGCCAAACAATAACACTGTAACATCTGTTTTTACATTTTCAGGTAACAACTGTATTGTCTGGATACGAGCTTGGTGATAATTTTTTAATATAATAATTTGCATATGTTTGAACAGTTTAGCAATACAACAACAAAAAACAAAAAAATCGGAGTTGCCTTTTATAGCAGTAAGAATCTAATGTCATATCTAAAATAAAAAATATTTAAACAAAAAATCGGAGTTGCCTCCAATGTCTCAATGCTTTGTTATCTAAAGCTTTTCAAAATGAAAATGTTTAAACGATTTTCGGGCTATTATATTCACACTTTAGAATCTCACAAATTATGTTTTTTAAAAATCAAGCGAAAACGAAAACGAAATTTCATTTAACCAGGGAAACATGAGATAAGCAATACAATGCTTTTGGGGGAAACAATAGAACATTCAGGTATGCAGAGCTTTTGAAAAGTGATTTTGAAAGCTCTTCCAAAAGCAACCCCCCCCAAAAAAAAAGGAGGAAACTTGATGAATGAATTTGAACAATTTGATAGCCTAAATACTTCGCACATAATATTACTTTATCGTTAATTAAAAAATTTTTTGGGCCTAATGTCTAAAAACAATCTTGTGTGAACATCAATGTGTAAGTAAAATGACTTTTTTGTTTAACCTTCAAAGCATTACACTTAACTTCAAGATCTTTTTTTCTTTTTTCTTCCATAAATTATCAAATTGAATTAATAACGTAATAACTATCAAATGTTCGTGTATTTATTTATTTATTTATTTACTTGCATGTTAGTTTGCATATTGATTTTTTTCTCTTCTATTTCATCCACACAACTCTCCCGAAATTTTGCTCCCTGACTTTTTATCAGTACGCCTATCTTTTTTCACTTTTTCTTCCTAATTTACTTGTTTATCCTCAGACTTCTTTGTTTCGAGAAAACAAATATTTCTTTATTGATAAAAAAAATAATAAAAAAATTCTTCATTAATTTTATTTATTTATTTATTTTCACTCTTGTATGTTCTTTAACTTTGCATGCTATGATATGTGCCTGTGACAGGCCGGAGGACGTTAATTGAATTTTCATTCATGTATGCTACAGAGCTTCAGATTGTTGGCGGGCCCGGGCCATTGACCCGCATTGACGGTGATTCGACCCCTCATTTTGTGCAGCCAGGGGTCATCTGACCCATGAAGTTTGCAAAAAAAAAGTTTTTAAATGTAATACTACATCGACACATTACAGGTACATTATGTAAGAAATTGACCCCTCATTTTTTTTTTTTTTTTTTTTTTTTTTTTCCCCCTTGCAAAGAAGGTTCTCTTTTCTCCAATGATTTGCACATGCAAACAAAAATTAATGCAAACATCATCAATAAGTATGAATAGCTTATTAACAATCCAACTATGCCATAACATCGAAAATTGAGCAAATAGGCATAGAGTTTACATATGCATACAACTTCATCTTTTTCATGTACAAACATAATACCTACAAATCAAAGTCTACAAGGATGACCCCTCATTTTCTGTAAGCAGGGGTCATAATATGACCCGTGAAGTTTGAAAACAATCTGAAGCTCTGACGCTATGATTGTATCTTACTTGCTCACACCCTAATAATATCGATTCAAAAGGCAAGGCAAGGCAAATGTTTTATTTAATACCCACTTGGGGCACAGAAATATCAAACAAAGTACACACATCGTTAAACAATCGAACATCAAAACAGAGTGATGTCTATACCATGAAAAACGACAAGTAGATAACTAGGACAAATATACCTATACCATATTACAGAAAACAAAACATGTGACATTTTGTCCATACACATCATCGAAAAGAACTGTTTATAAGTGTAACAAAGTGCTTAAGTTTAATCAAGGAGAGAGGGTTATTAGACAGACGCATATAGACAGACCTACAAACAAAGGAACAAGAAATACGACACCCCCCACACACAAATAAAACGAAAAACGACAAACACAAATCAACCAAGAATCCGGGATGAGAAAGCGGAGGGTGTGTATGTGTGTGTGTGTGTGTGTGTGTGTGTGTGTGGTGGGGGGGGGGGGTGGTCAGGTAAGGAGGGGGCTTGTTTGAAGGGGACGGCAGTGATAGATAGTTGAAAGAGGAGTTGGGGGGGTGTTAAGCAGGACTGACGGGTTTCTGGAGGGAACATGGAGGCAGGATTGCTAAAGCAGATGCCATGACCTTCGTTCGGCTCATCGAGTTAGATGAAGGGACTCGCGTTACCTATCACACACTTGTCTGTCAGTGCATAATCGCATCTAGAGAGCACGTGCTCGCACGCGCGCGCGCGCGCACACACACACACACACACACACACACACACACTTACGCACGCACTTACGCACGCACGGACACGCACACACGAGGCTCATTGAGTCAGATGAAGATACTCATATTTCCTGTCACACTCGTCTGTCAATGCATAATCGCATCTAGAGAGCACGCGCTCGCACGCGCGCGTGTACACACACACACATACACACACATTTAAGCACTTACGCACAAGCACACACGCGCACGCGCACATACAAACACATGCGCGCGCGCGCGCACACGCACACACACACACACGTACACACACACACGGCTCATTGAGTCAGATGAAGATGCTCATATTTCCTTTCACACCACACAATCGTCCGTCAGTGCATAAAGCAGACACAATACGCACGCACACAAACGTACGCACAAACGTAGGCGCAAGGGGGCAAACACACACACGCACGTGCAGGCATGCACACGTATACACACACGCACGCACACACACGCACGCACGCGCGCACACACATACACACACGCACACAGACATACACGGACTCACACACACACACACACACACACACACATATATACACACACACACATACACACACACACACACACACACATACACACACACACACACACACACACACACACACACACACACACACACACATACGCGGACATACGCACGAACTCACACACTCACACACGGGTCATTAAGTCAGATGATGAGCCACATTAACTATCAAACCCTTCCTTATCAGTGCACTAAACCAGATGCTACACGTACGCACGCACACACACACACGACCAACCGGCACGCACACAGACACACACAGGCGCAAACACACACACACGCGCGCGCGCACGCGCACGCACGCACACACACACACACACACACACACACACACACACACACACACACACACACACACGGCGCGCGCGTGTAGGGCCTACGCGCATGCACGTGTACTAATTTATACATACATTTCTTTCTCTTTTTTGTTTCTTTTTTCATTGTGTGTTTTCGTTTTTATTGCATTCTTCCTTTACGTTTCCGTCTTAATAGACGATTTTCGAGGGGGTAAAAAACCTAGGGGAGAGCACTTCGCGAAAATTTGAGTTCATTACCTCGACTTACTCGGTCCAAACCATGGCGGCATGGCGTCGAATCTTGAAACCGCAGGATGCGAGTCAGCGACTTGCAAACATTTTGTTTGGGGGGGGGGGGGGGGGGGGAGAAAAACTGAGTGGCGGCCAGCATCCGCAAACCGATCGAACTTGCAAAATGTGAGATAAAAATATAAATTACATCGAATTCAGAATGTCGCACGGTGTTCTAAGAGATGTAAGTCTACTCAAACACACGAGGCGAGAGCTGGGGATCTACCTGATGGTAGAGTAGCTCCCCCTGTTTGACCGATTGAATTAGGCGAGATCCCTCCCACGCACCATGAAATTACTCCCCTTAATTATTTCCGAACAATTCCTATTTGATCTCTCTTCTTTTCTTTTTAAAAAAAATTCCACACTCACATGGTGAAAAACAATATTATTCGCTAATGTATCATCAACCGTGCTTACATTCGCATTGTCACCATTAGGATTCTCCTCTCCCTCCATCCACCCTAAAGCTTCCTCCCACGCCCGCTTGTTTCCCTCCCCCTCCCCCCACCCCCCCACCCTCCTCCTACTCCTCCTGCCTCATGTTCTCCTTCCCCGTACCCCCACCCCCCTCTCCCATCTCCTTCCATAGCTGTATACTATATACTATTCAACAATAATTATTGAAACACCAAAGTTTAACCCTTTCGCCGCCAAAGTCGCATTTTAGCACCGCAGTGATTTAACACCTATGTCACTAAAAGGCATCCAATTGGGGTCCGTTATCCAAAGACCCTATTGTCTTAGTTTTGGGAAGGAAGGATAGACCTTATTTTATATCTGTCACAGAAGAATCCCCCAATACTGCAGATGGATGTTACTGCAGATGGATTACTGCAGATTTACCCAGGTAAATTTAATGGAACATTTTGGCTGAAATATGGCTGACGGTGAAAGGGCTAACAAGGGCGTAAAGCAAAGACGTAATTATTATTGCCTGTATCATTTTAATTATGATTATATATAATATACATTATGCCTAAAGTCAGTCATTTCTCTAAGCAAGTATCGAATTTCATTGTATCAATTTCATTGGTTTTGTTCTTGTTCTTGTTCTTTTTTTGTTTTCTTTTGTTTTTATCAATAATTCAACGAACATTAGCCCCACATGGCCGAAAGGCCGAAGAGGGCGTAAAGCCTTATTTCGCGAATTCAACGAACATCCACACCCGTCAACAAGCGATTCCCAACTTTCGCTGAGTAGCATAGGCTTATCCCCCACCCCCACCCCCCGCAGATGTTCATGACATGAATCATCTAAGATATAAAAAAAATAAAAAAAATAAAAGAACACATATAATAGATCTACTCCTCGTCTTCTTTGTATAAGGTAGCGAACAGTTAATTGAAGAAGAAAACCCACTTTGTATGCTGAAAGAACAGTATTTCTGAAAGGGGGGAGAAAAAAACCACACAAAAACACGATCAAGTGCGAAGGGATGTGTGTAATGCAGTAAGTGATATCAAATTCGCGACACGTATTCCTACTACTACTACTACTACTACTACTACTACTACTACTACTACTACCCCAGCGCCCCGCCCGGTAACTGACTCACTGCACCGGGAATATTCATCTCTCTTCGTTTTTATCTTCCTTCCTTCCTTCCTTTCTTCCTTCATTTATTTATTCGTGTATTTTTTTAAAAAATAATTTGTTCCCCCATGCAACACCCCCCCCCCCCCCCCCCCCCCCCCCCTCCATTAAAGCCAATTCTCTCACGAAGACATGTAAAGCCTCTTTCGCCATTCTGTATTCCAGTTCAATCCCCCCCCCCCCCATCTCTCTTTTTCTCCATCTCTCTCTCCTCTCTCTCTCTCTCTCTCTCTCTCTCTCTCTCTCTCTCTCTCACACACAATCTCTCTCTCTCTCCCTCCTCTCTCTGTGTCTCTCCCCCTCTCTCTCCCTCTCTCTTTCTTTGTCTATCTCTCTCTCTCTCTCTCTCTCTCTCTCTCTCTCTCTCTCTCTCTCTCTCTCTCCTCTCTCTCTCTCCCTCTCTCTCTCTCTCCCCATCTCTCTCTCTCTCTCTCTCTCTCTCTCTCCCTCCTCTCTCTCTCTGTCTCTCTCCTCTCCTCTCTCTCTCTCTCTCTCTCTCTCTCTCTCTCTCTCTCTCTCTCTCTCTCTCTCTCTCTCTCTCTCTCTCTCTCTCTCTCTCTCTCTCTCTCTCTCTCTCTCTCTCTCTCTCTCTCTCTCTCTCATTATTCAATCATAACCAGAGCCAGTTATAATGGGCGATGCATGAAGATTAAAAAGTGATATATCAACGATAACTCCTTTTTTATTTTTAAAGTATTTTATTATTTCTAACATATTGTCCTTTCTTGAGTAGGCCTAAATATGATAATATAAAAAAAAAGTTCAAGTGCAAAACTTCTTCTTCTTCTGCGTCCCCAGGCCATATGGCCATAACGGGCAAGGTACGTATGTGTCCGGTTTTCAGTTTTCACTGGTCTCCCTGCTGCGTACAGCCAACACATTCCGATTTCGGAGGAGCTCAAAGGAGAAAAATATTTTGAAAGATTTTTTTTTAAAAGACAGGAGAATGGGCCAACAAGTCAGAAAGATAGTAGATGATAGAAAGCAAAGGGGAAAGGCAGAGTCAAAGAGAGTGGCAGATTAGAGGAAGCTACAAGCACAGAACTTCCAGAAGGTGGGGGGACTATTTATGCAAAAGACCCCCCCGGGGGGGAAATGCAAAACAAAACAAAGAACTCTCTCTCTCTCTCTCTCTCTCTCTCTCTCTCTCTCTCTCTCTCTCTCTCTCTCTCTCTCTCTCTCTCTCTCTCTCTCTCTCCAAATGACAACACCAGTGCTGCACACACACGACAGGGGTCTCTCTCTATCCTCTCCTCGCTAAGCTTTACACAGAGAGCAAAAGCGTGTCGAAACTAAAGTGGAGGGGTTGGGGGTGGGTGGGGGGGGGTGGGGGTGGGTGAGAGAGAGAATAGGGAGAACATGGGTGGGTGGGGTGGGGGGGGAGGTAGAAGGAAAGTGGGGAGAAACAGACAAATGATCAGTGTCGTGTTTCACATCAGGATTATATATATTATTTTTTTTGGGGGTGGGGTGGTAGGGAAAGTGGGGGGCAGACAAATGGGGGGATTATATATATGGGGGTGGGGGGGGGGGGGGGGGGGGGGGTTAGAGAGAGGAGATGGAAGCTATTATCAAATAAATCGAGTTTTGGTATTTCAATATTAACAAATAAATAAATAATGTAATATGTATTATAAATATGTTTGTAAACTTATTGTTTATTGTCAATTTTTTTTTTTTTTAAAAGCTAGCCCTCCAATAATACGAAATGGAGTTTAGGCCCTATACATGATGGCACTCTTCAAATAAATCAATTATATTTGTACGCAGCTTCTAGGTCGAGCCATGGCACTTAATTCATTTATGCTTAACTAAAATCTATTAATCTACAGTATTTTCATCAATCATTCCCCCTAATTTTTCCAACTTTATTGACTATCCGCCAATGAAGAAACAGAAATGCGTTAATACGGGTTTGCACAGTCATTTAGGTGAAATATTAAAGGTGAATGCAACTGGATTGAATGATAAAACTGAAACGCAGCTTTTTCGAGATTCCGGAGTGACACATTTTTAAAGACCCACCGACCCAACAGATTTAAGTCCCTTGGTTTTTTTCTGAGTAGGTATGACCCACATATAAATTCCCCAAGTTCAAAATGATGCTGCTCTTCAAAGTCTTTGTCTCATTTTGTATGGGAGTCAAACCTGGTCAAAATAAGATATTCTACCAGCGAGAGAGAGAAACACGTGAAACACGTGATTTCTATTCATGGATGTGGTGGGTCTTTAACACCACCATTCTATGATTATTCTAAATCGGACAGAATGATGTAAGTTATCCAGCTCAGCACATAATTATACAATGTAACAAATTTATACAATTGTTGGGTGTATTTTTTAGTTCAATGAAGAGACAAACATGACAGAATTACGCATCAAACCGAATGCCCGAATCGATTACTTAGTGTTTGTAATCGAATGAAAGGGTATGGGTATAATCAAAATGAAGTCATTTACTGTTTACATAATTTTATTCAATTTCATGCATTTGAATGATAGGCATAAGGCCGGGTTCACATTAGACGCGTAAGTTCCGTACGGAAAACCCTAAATACGTGGAAGAAAGAAGGATAAAAGTTTACGCATATAGGGGAAATTCGGACACGTGCGCAAATCTTTTCCCTTCTTTGTTTCACTTATTTATGGATTGCGCACGGGTTTCCGCATGGAATATC
>CM065683.1:19354232-19364232 GCA_017654935.2 Phymorhynchus buccinoides | reverse complement strand
GAGCTCGGGCAAGTTAGTAGTCTAGTATAGTGAACGAACACTCGTGGCAAACGCCCTAATGGATTTCCCATTCTTTATGCTATATGTTAAATATATGTGGTGTTATATGTGTATATTATATTTTGTATATTGTAAACGCCCAGGGCATTGAATTGATTAGGCGTGCTAAATGTTCAAATAATAATAATAATAATAATAATAATAATAATAATAATTACAAAAAGATAATAAGTAATATCATACTCCCCCACCGCAGCCCCTCCACACCCTGTCTTAATTCTTTTTTTCTTTTCTTTTTTAAACTGTATTTCTCACAAACTTCATATCTTGATCGATTACTACAGACAAACAAAAACCCACAGTAATTTATGTGGAATTCAGGTAAACAAACCGTTGAGAGAAAGAAAAAAAGGAAAAAGAAACGAATTGTGAAAAGCAAAGAAAAACAGTAATTTATGTGGAATTACAGCAAACCATTGAGAATTTAACAAAAAGGAAAAAGAAGAATTGTGAAAAGCCAAGAAAAAACAGTAATTTATGTGGAATTACAGCAAACCATTGAGAATTTAACAAAAAGGAAAAAGAAGAATTGTGAAAAGCCAAGAAAAAACAGTAATTTATGTGGAATTACAGCAAACCATTGAGAATTTAACAAAAAGGAAAAAGAAGAATTGTGAAAAGCCAAGAAAAAACAGTAATTTATGTGGAATTACAGCAAACCATTGAGAATTTAACAAAAAGGAAAAAGAAGAATTGTGAAAAGCCAAGAAAAAACAGTAATTTATGTGGAATTCAGACAGCATACCATTGAGAAAACAAAATAAAAAGAAAAGAATAATTGTGATAAGTAAAAACAACAACCAGTAACTTATGTGGAATTCAGACAGCAAACCATTGAGGGGAAAAAGGGGGAAATAAAAGAAGAATTGTGAAAAGCAAAGAAAAAACAGTTATTTATGTGGAATTCAGACAGTAAACCATTGAGAAAAGAAAGTAAAAAGATAAGAATAATTGTGATAAGTAAAAACAACAACCAGTAACTTATGTGGAATTCAGACAGCAAACCATTGAGGGGAAAAAGGGGGAAATAAAAGAAGAATTGTGAAAAGCAAAGAAAAAACAGTTATTTATGTGGAATTCAGACAGTAAACCATTGAGAAAAGAAAGTAAAAAGATAAGAATAATTGTGATAAGTAAAAATAAAACAACCAGTAACTTATGTGGAATTACAGCAAACCATCGAGAAAAAAAGAAAAGAATTGTGAAAAGTAAAGAAAAAACTCACAGTACTTTATGTGGAATTCAGATAGCAAACCATTGAGAAAACAAAGGGAAAAGAAAAGAAGAATTGTGAAAAGTAAAGAAAAAACAGTAATTTGAGTCTTGAGTCGTGTTTACAGCACCAGGTTGAAGACGGTGGACCACACTTAGCCAAAGCTCACATTCGCCAAAGCTCACTTCGCCAAACCACACTTCGCGAAACCACACTTCGCCAAATCATTAGCCAACCATACTTCGCCACAAACCTAGGGATAGGGTTAGGGATAGGTTAGGGATAGGGTTAGGGATAGGGTTAGGGATAGGGTTAGGGATAGGGTTAGGGATAGGGTTAGGGATAGGGTTAGGGATAGGGTTAGGGTTAGGGTTAGGGTTAGGGATAGGGATAGGGTTAGGGTTAG
Source organism: Phymorhynchus buccinoides (assembly GCA_017654935.2). Taxonomy (NCBI): domain Eukaryota; kingdom Metazoa; phylum Mollusca; class Gastropoda; order Neogastropoda; family Raphitomidae; genus Phymorhynchus; species Phymorhynchus buccinoides. Next base: position 19,362,553 of record CM065683.1, on the reverse strand, counting down.
GGCTAGGTTAGGGATAGGGTTAGGGCTAAATGATGAACTTCCTCCTAAATCGTGATTTTCGTTCGTTTTTTTCACGTCCTAAAGAAATCCGCGACCTTTCCCGTCAAACAAAAATTCAAGACAGTGATTACTTGTGAACACTTTGTCACCAAAACCAGTCATTTCTTGGCGAACTGAGCAGAGTGGTTTTTGGCGAGATGTTACTTTTCGTGCACTGGCGGCCTTGGGGAGGGGTTGTCGGTGCCGAGAGTGAACATCAAAGGTTTGGCGAAGTGTGCTTTGGCGAAGTGTGGCGCACCCGTTGAAGACGTTATAATTCGAAAATTCGTGGTCTCTAAGGGGGTGCTTGGTGAATCATTGACCAAGAAAAACAGTAATTTAAGTGGAATTCAGATAGCAAACCAGTGGAAAAAAACAAAGAAAGAAGAAAAGAAGAATTGTGAAAAGCAAAGAACAACAGTAATTTATGTGGAATAACAGCAAACCATTGAGAATTATTAAAAAAAAAGGAAATTGGAAATTTAAAAAACGTGAAAAGTATGGTCACAAAGAGAAAGAGAAACACTGAGACTGGCGAGAAAGAGGGAAATAAAATGAATACGCAAAGAGAGAGAGAGAGAGAGAGAGAGAGAGAGAGAGAGAGAGAGAGAGAGAGAGAGAGAGAGAGAGAGAGAGAGAGAGAGTATGAACGGTTTAATTGATTAGGCCGCAGGCCTATTTCACTGGACCAGTACAAACATACAAAATAATTGTATAATGAGCGAGATAGAGAGACAGACAGAGAGAGAGAGAGAGAGAGAGAGAGAGAGAGAGGGGGGGGGGACAGACAAACAGACATAATATTGTCAATGAGAGAGAGAGAGAGAGAGAGAGAGAGAGAGAGAGAGAGAGAGAGAGAGAGAGAGAGAGAGAGAGAGAGAGAGAGAGAAGACAGACAGACAGAGAGACATAGAGAGACAGAGCTTGACAGACAGACCGACCGACAGACAAAAACACACACTACCCTCCCTTCCCCCTTCCAACACACACACACACACACACACACACACACACACACACACACACACACACACACACACACACGCACGCGCACACGCACGCACACACACACACACACACACACACACACACACACACACACACGCACGCACACGCACACGCACACACACACTCAAACGGCATCTCAGCAGACTACCCTCACCTGAATCAGAGGAGTCTCCACAGCGGATGGCTCCCGGAGAGGGTCGGTCCCCCCAGGGGTGCCACACTCGGGGCCTGGCCCCCAGAACCCCTCCCCCGCCGCCCACGAACTTGGAAGGGCTGAGGATGTCCACGACACTGAAGGACGTCAGCTGGGGTTTGGGAGGCAACAGCTCTGGCGAAGGTCTTCCGTGGACACCGTTCCGCGCGCCTGGACCACCACCACCCTGAGACGACGGAAGCTTAGGCGAGAGGCGGCTTCCGTGTGCACCGAACGTTCTGCTCTCATCCTCCCCACTCTCCATCTCCCTTCCTCCGTCGCTCCCCACTCTGGGACTGTGCTCGCAATGAGCTCGAGAATCGTCGTCGTCTTCGTCGAGGATATGGTCGTCGTTGTCTTCATTTTCGTCGACGCACATCATCGTCCTCCTCTCTTCTTCTTCTTCTTTGTGTGATGGGGATTTTGCCTGTCTGTGTCCTGTCCTCGAGGAGACTGAGGAGGAGGAGGAGGAGGTGGGGGTATTCTTAAGGAAGGAGGGAGAGAGAGAGGTACTGTCCTTGAAACGGTCGACAACATCAGAGGAGACGGCGACAACGATGATGACGACGACGACAAAGAAGAAGAAGATAAGATCGATGACGATGGTGGTGATGACATCGTTACTGATGACGACGATGTTGCAGATGATGATGATGATGATGATGATGATGATGACGGCGATGAGACAACGGAGGACGCCGCCAAGGATGACGTCACAGTGAGGTTCACAGCCTCGGAGTTGTCGTCCATGACGACTGGGGAAGCGGAGGACTTCAAAGCCCCCCCGCCTCCCCCCACCATCATCAGCATCCTGCCCATGCTGCACGCCATGCCAGGGGTCAAGGTCTTCAGGGTCAAGGCCGAGGGACCGAGGTCACCCTTTTTCAAGGTCAAGGCCGAAGGGCAAGAGTCGTGACCTTTCACCAGGTTCACGGCCTGAGAGGTGGTCTTCATGGTCCAAACTTTGAGGACTAGCAGACACACAGTTTGGGAGAGCCTAGAGGTTTCAGTCTAGGGCTGTCACTCTGACACTTCAAAGTCCACCATGGATGCAAACCGCAGCTCGAAATTCCACCACACACAACAAAATCAATAATCACAGGCACTACTGATAAAAAGAAAACAACTGTTTATAAACTGCGGTCGCTTAGGAAGCAAATCCTTCTTTTAAAAAACCCAAAAACATTCAGAATTGAAAACGAGAAGTTCAAAGCGTCTACTGGTTGAAAAAAACTACGGTAAACAGTTTTCATGGAAAATCCAGATGCTGGGAAGTAGAAACAAATCCTGTTTGAACACAAAAGCTGGAGCTGATGATGATGATGATGCTGATGATGCGAAGCATTTGAAAAAAACCGTGAACACAAACCCGTTGATTTTGTTGTTGTTTTCTTTTGTAAAAAAAGATTTCAAAAGAATCCCACAGAATCACGCTCAGAGAGGAAGAAATCAGTACTACTACTTGTAATATGGTATAGGTATATTTGTCCTAGTTATCTACTTGTCGTTTTTCATAATATAGACATCACTGTTTTAATGTTCGATGTGTGTACTTTGTTTTATATTTCTGTGCCCCAAGTGGGTATGAAATAAAACATTCGCCTTGCCTTGCCTAGTACTGTGATCTTTACTATTAGCTTTCCAACTGCTGTGCTCCTTCCTTACGCTTCAATGCTCATCCACAAAAGACGGAGAGTGTTCCGGGAGGTGAAAGCCCTCAACAGCACCACCATACAGTCCTCCGTCAACACCTCTCTAATCAGCCAACAACAGCGACGCTCTCTCAGTTGCTCGGCTCCCGCGCGTGCCTCTCCTTATCCTCGCCCTTTCTCTCCTTCCCGTGTTTGTGTTCTTTCTTTTCTCGTCTGTATTCTTCCTCCCCCCCCTATAGTAGTCGTCGCCGTCGGCTTTTGTGTGGTGGTGTGGGTTGTTAGAGTCGCTGGGTTAAAGGTTTAGGCACCGCCCACAGTTTGGAGAGGTAGGGGGGAGGGCTGGTCCACTGTTGGTGTTCGCTGTTTCTTCCTCCCTCTCCGCGACGTTTTTAGGGGCGTTCCTAACTTGGCTGAACTGACTCTCTCTCTCTCTCTCTCTCTCTCTCTCTCTCTCTCTCTCTCTCTCCCCCCCCCTCTCTCTCTCTCTCTCTCTGGGCCGCCCTTGCGCGCGCTAAGTGGTATCTCTGTTATAGAATGGGAGGAGCTGACTGGTTGCCGCTTAACTGTCTCTCTCGGCTCGATCAAGACGAGCCTCTCTCACTCCCGTCTCATTCATCCTTTGCTTCTATTTTCCTGAAATCGCTGCGAAAGCCCATGATCTCCACCCCCCTCTCCCTCGTCACCCACCACCTCTCTCTCTCTCTCTCCCTCTCTCTCTCTCTCTCTCTCTCTCTCTCTCTGCCCTTTCTACTATACACAGATTTCCAGTGCAGAGCCAAAATGGTGCCAAGAGGGGTCAAGCAGCTTCCTTTATTGATTCCAGGGCTGCTCGTTTTGCCAGCTACTAGAGTCTAAGTAGAGGAGGTCTCATTGAAGACAACGCCTGCAGATCGGAGTAGGGGAAATCCCCTTTAATTGCCCCCCACGCCACTTCATTAACGGCACAGGGCGCTACTGAACTGCGGACGTTAATGTTTCCCAGGAAAGGCGGATACATTCTAGATCAGGCTCCTGACTCTCAGGCCGTGTACACACACATAAGCGGAGATTCCGTGCGGAAACCCCGTGCGCAATCCATGAATAAGTGAAACAAAAAAGGGAAAAGATTTGCCTACGTGTCCGAATTTCCCTCCCCCTATATGCGTAAACTTTTATCCTTCTTTCTTCCACTTATTTAGGGTTTTCCGTACGGAACTTACGCGTCTAATGTGAACCCGGTCCTATTATGGTTGGTTTGATTTCCCGCCTCCCAATTTTCCTCGCTTCCGATTTCAGTTTTCCTCTGCTTTCAATTTGTATTTGAGTTTTGCATGAAATAAATAATTAGGAAGCATCATCCCAAATCACTATGTTAGCCCACCATGTTCGATTTGTTTTTAAATTCAATCGACGTGGTTTTCTTGGGGACTGGCGCCTGGAACATCGCCCTATCTGACGTAAATGGAACAGAGGTAATGGTGAGCTGAATCCTACACGATCGTGTTTAAAAATCGTTTCTACGCATTTAGGATTTTTCGTGTAATGAACGGTCAACCTAGCTCGCCGATTTTGACCGCCAGGTGGAAACCAACTCAATAGGGGCTTATCTCGTGATATCCTTAGTCGGGGGTAGAGAGAGAGGAGGGGAGAGGAGTCCCTCCCAACTAAGGATAGATATCAGCCCCTATGGAGTTGGTTGCCATCTGGCGGTGAAATCGGCTAGCTAAGTTGCTCAATAATACAAAATCCGAATCGTGGTTTTGTTTGGTTCAAAATAGGCGCTTGATGATTACAGTTGATTATTGTTTTATGGATTCACAAACAAACACACACACAATACAACAACAACAAAAACACAACATCCCTGGTAAATTGATGAGGATGGTTCTTTTTAAGGTGGGCCCTGACGGATGAGTTTTTTTGCAAGAAACACCTCGAGATCACCAGAAACGTTCAAGCCCTTTCAAGGATCGGAACACTCACTTTGCTCTGGTTTCCTAGACATCAAACCGTCAAAACGGCGATTCCTCCTTGGCGGAAATGCTGGAGAGAGAAGCCATTTTGGATAGGGTGGGTGGAGGCCATTCATTGTGGTTGAAGCTTTTTCTTCTTTGTAGTGCAGTAAAAAAAAAGCTTCAGCTATTTTATTTGTTGTGAGCGAAACTCCTTTAGGTAAATTGTATATAAAAAAAACAAATCAAGACTTTTTTTTCTCTTTTTTTCTCTCTCTCCTCCTAGCATAATTCAACAAAGAAAGGGTTTGAAACATGGTAATAAGACAGCAACATATCAATAAACAATAATATACACATTGTATATCTTTATATATTCCTCGACATATGAATTTATGAAGTTCTACTAAAGCTTAAACGACGACTTTGTTGTTTATTTATTTACACGCATGTTGGTCGACAAAAATGCTTGATGTTTGGCATGCACGTTCTCGAATATTGCATTGACAAACTCATAAAATGGCATCTAGATTCAATGAACGGTTTGGAAAATATGAAGCAAAAAGTAAACGTATAGGCGCAAACACACCCGCGGGTTAAATGGGAAACTAAACGTTGTTACCGTCTAAATTAAGTAAATCGGTTTACTTCATTTAGAAAGTAACAACGTTTAGTTTCCCTCTTAAGCTTTATTAGTAGAGAACTTCATAAAAGTAAGGGCTGTTCATTATCGCTGAGTGCATTTAGCTTTTGTTTGTTTGTTTGTTTGTTTTCACACAGATTAATTCATGACCCTTTTGCATCGTCTTTACCCTCCAAATCACTAACTTGGAGCTAATTCAATCACCTCGTCGCATGGCTATTGTTAGTTTTGTTGTTGCTGTTGTTGTTTTTAACTAATCTCTTTTTCACGACTTAGGAGAGAGCTTCAAACATTTTTTTCCTTGAACAGGTGAAGACTTGTTGTTTTGTTTTCTATCCATGGGTTATTTTTGGTTGTGGATTTGTTTTGTTGTTTTTGTTGTTGTTGAAGTGTACGGTTGATTTTAGTTCGGGCGTCAGCGTCATCTCGTCTCTCTGTGCTTGGTATTCGTGTCCTCCTCCTCCTCCTCTTTCTTGTTGATGTTGTTGTTGTTGTTGTTGTTCCTCTTCTTCTACTTCTCCTCCTCCTTCTTCTTCTTCCTCGTCTTCTTCTTCTTCTCGTCCTTCTTCTTCCCTTCTTCTTCTCCTCTTCTTCTTCTTCTTCCTCTCCTCTTCTTCTTCTTCTTCCTTCTCTTCTCTTCTTCATACGCCTTTCTTCTTCTACTTCTTCCGCTTCTCTTTTTTTAAGCCCCCTCCTCCTCCTACTCCACATTGTTCTGCTTATATAAATATAGAATATTCCATCGTCTTTCTCATCCTTTCTTTAACGTCTTGTTCTTCTGAGTCCAATTGTTTAACCTGACGCCCACCCCTCCCCCTCCCCACCCCCACCCCCACCCCCACCACTCCCTGGCCCTTACTGTTCGTGTTCCTTCCGTGCCCACGTTTGAACCCATAATTTTACATTTTTCCTCATGTTATCTTTCCAAAACCAGCCAAACAATGTCGTTGACATTTTATTCCTTTGTCTATGAACTTTAAAGGATTCGAGAACGGACCACCACAAAATCGTGCAATTTTGTTGTTGTTGTTGTTGGAAAACAAACGAGTGAATGAATACTTCGACAGAATTAACCCTTTCACCGCCAGCCATATTTCAGCCAAAAATGTCCAGTATTGGGGATTCTTCTGTGACATACATAAAATAAGGTTTATCCTTACTTCCCAAAACAAAAACAATAGGGTCTTTGGATAATAGACCCCAATTTGATGCCTTTTAGTGACATAGGTGGTACATCACTGTGGTGCTAAAATGCGACTTTGGCGGTGAAAGGGTTAACATGCATTGTACGGTTTAAGATTTAGAACACTGTTGGCGTAATTCCAATGTGATTTTCTCATAGCTATTCAAGTACATTCATGATGCAGCCTTATGTTTTGTACCTGGAACGTTTTTGATTGCGCTTATAAGCTTATAGCTTGTTGTGCTCATGAAATGATTTGTGTACACTGCAATGTATTATGTCAATAAACTTTGTTTCAACCAGTGATGAGAATGATTAACATAATTATTATCTGATCAAGTTCCACCAGACAAATCTTTGCTCCAAGAATGAGAAGGAAAGAAAATCATACAAAACAACATAGAACAAAGTATTGATCTTACAAGGCAAAGTGAAGGACCCCCCCCCCCCCCTCTTTCTGTCTCTCTCTCTCTCTCTGTCTCTGTCTCTCTCTCTCTCTCTGTCTCTCTCTCTCTCTCTCTCTCTCTCTCTCTCTCTCTCTCTCTCTCTCCGCGCGTGCGCACGTGCGTGTGCGCGTGCATGAAGAGAAGGCAGAATAAAACAGGGGGGAAAACAAAGAAAGAAAGAACACGAATAAAAAAAACAACAACCAAAATCCCCACTACCAACTTTGCTATACATAAACTCCCCCCCCCCCTTCCACACACACACACACACACACACACACACACACACACACACACACACACACACACACACACACACACAGCAAACATAGATTACAAGAAAGTAAACTAGATGAAACACCAAACATCCAACAGAAGGGGTGGGTGGGGTATAGGTCTGAATGGGTCGTTAAACCCTGGAAACCAAACATGCAACACCTACACGCACAACAACACCACTAGGGAAGTCATCGGTTTGCATGCACCCGCAAAGCTTTTACAAGCGTGCGTGCGTGTGCGTGCCTGCCACGCGGAACGCAAACACGCATTGGTTGTCTAGGGAACGAGAGCGTGAGGCTATTATGTGGCGTGAAATCGCTTCTCAGTTCTCTGCTTTACTAGCAAGATGACAGGCGTCAAGCTCCATTGGGTAAATCAGCGTCTGGCATTCTGACCCGCCAGTTATGGGTTATGGTATAATTGTAACTGGTATATATTTTTTTTTAGCGTATTAGGTACTTTATAGTCACAGAGGCGTCTCTGTGAAATTCGGGTAGCTCCCACCTCCCGGAGAGCGCGTCGCAGCCAGAGGCGCGCCACACAAATGTTTTTAAATTATTTTTTTGCATGCGATTTTTGTGTGACTGATGAGGAAGGAAATGTGTGTGTGTGTGTGTGTGTGTGTGTGTGTGTGTGTGTGTGTGTGTGTGTGTGTGTGCTTGTGTGTGTGTGTGTGTGTGTGTGTGTAGTTTGACCAAATAACAACATTTTCGTTGCCACCGGGTATAATGTGTACTAAGTGCATGGGCACACGGGACTTCGGTTTATCGTCTCATCCGAAAGACTCCACGTTCAGACCGTAAGGCCTAGTTCAAAATGAGAGAGGAAATAAAACCCTGTACCTAGGTTCGAACTCGGGTTTACCTGACACGAGGCGAACGCGATACCACTGTGCCACTCTACACCAATAAGCGTGTCAGCGATGTAAGAAAGAGCAGGCTTGTTTG
>CM065683.1:19344232-19349232 GCA_017654935.2 Phymorhynchus buccinoides | reverse complement strand
TTCAAACAAAAATGCAATACAAAGCGAACACACACGTTTGACATAAATGGTAAACATGGCACGCACGCACACGCACACACGCGCGCACACACACACACACACACACACACACACACACACACACACACACACACACACACACACACACACACACACACACACACACACACACACACACAGAGCCCCCTCCCTACCCAAACCCACCCACACACACACACGTCTGGTTGAAGAACGGACGCACATGACGCCTCTCTGTCAGGCCGTTCCGCGTGACGTCACATCCGTGTCGTGTCACGTGTTCCCCTGTCGTCACGGGCAGTGCACTCCGCCAGACTTCCCAGGCCTCCCCTCCCCTCACGGGCCCGATGTTCCGCTACCAGGGGCACTTAATTCGCTCCCACATCGCCACTGACTCGATGAACAGTTGAGCAGTCAGGAGTTGGCGGGATTAGATGGTCTGCTTCTAATAATAGTATTTCTGAGCCCTTGGGTAAATTACACACCACATATCAAGAGTTGGGCACTGATGTAGAGAAAAATACACTTGCTTTTCTGTATCGTTACAAATTCGGGACTTTCCTGGAGTTGCACTGCCTCCGGGCATTGCCTCCAGGATCGTTCCCACCATCTTTATATGTATCTACTAATGTCCCATATGTGTCTGTTTCAGACCGGAGGACGTTGAACGGATTTTCATCATGAAGATAAATTATCTGTATTGTTAAATATTCGGGACTTTCCTGGTGTTGCACTGCCTCCGGGCATTGCCTCCAGGATAGTTCCCACCATCTTTATATTTACAAACAATGTCCCATATGTGTCTGTTCCAGACCGGAGGACGTTATTTTAAGCAGAATGTCTTCTTCTATGAAGAGAAACGGGGGAAAACAATTTAAACAAACAAACACAAATGTATTGATGATTTTACAAACAGAGATTTGGGCCGTTCTTTGGTCTGTCTTTTGTTCGTTTGTCTAGTTGTGTACTTGTTCTCCTTCTGCTGTGTATTCTTACTGTCATAATCAAAGAAGAACAAAACAAATGAATGGGAAAACGAACATAATGAATTAATAAGCGAACGAACAACTTCATCTAATCTACTTCTCCCGTTGACTCTGCCTTTTCCGTTTCTTACTAAGCACTATCATCTACTATTTTCTGACTTACTGGCCCATTTTCCTGCCTTTTTTGTTAATTTACAAAAACAATTATCTTTTGAGCTCCTCCAAAATCGGAATGTCTCTGTTGAATGCAGTGCGGAGACTAGTGAAAACTGAAAAAAGGACACATACGTATGTTAAGTCTTCCTTGGCGGAGGTCTGCACTGGCGGTTCAAAATTCAGGATCAGAATAGGTTGTGACATGATGATCAAGAATATATATGGTTATGGGAGACCCTATGCTTATGGTCGTGGTATCCGCGAGAGGACAAATGTTCGCGAGAGGACAAATGTTCGCGAAAGGACTTAACGTCCTTATGTGCACAGTAGTCTACAATGACTCTGTTTCTGCTTTTTTGTATTTATTCCAAGTATTTATTTCATTACTCGCCATGTTACATTACCACACAAAGTTAGAAGCCATTCCACCCACTGGTTCATGAGATACAGCTCGGACATGAAGGAAGGAAATTTCGGTTTTGTGAGTACTCCTTGGCGGAGGTGTGTACTGGCGGTTCAAAATTCAGGATCTGAATATGTTGTGACATGATGATCAAGAATATATATTCTTATGGGAGGCCATGGGAGGCCCTTGGCTTATTGTAAGTCATGGTAGCCGCGAGAGGACACATGTTCGCGAAAGGACTTAACATAGGTACCTCACCCATTATGGCCTGGGAACGCAAAAGAAGAAGAAGAAGAAGAAGAAGAAGAAGAAGAAAGAAGAAGAAGAAGAAGAAGAAGAAGAAGAAGAAGAAGAAGAAGAAGAAGAAGAAGAAGAAGAAGAAGAAGAAGAAGAAAGAAGAAGAAGAAAGAAGAAGAAGAAGAAGAAGAAGAAGAAGAAGAAGAAGAAGAAGAAGAAGAAGAAGAAGAAGAAGAAGAAGAAGAAGAAGAAGAAGAAGAAGAAGAAGAAGAAGAAGAAGAAGAAGAAGAAGAAGAAGAAGAAGAAAGAAGAAGAAGAAGAAGAAAGACGAAGAAAAGAAGAAGAAGAAGAAGAAGAAGAAGAAGAAGAAGAAGAAGAAGAAGAAGAAGAAGAAGAAGAAGAAGAAGAAGAAGAAGAAGAAGAAGAAGAAGAAGAAGAAGAAGAAGAAGAAGAAGAAGAAGAAGAAGAAGAAGAAGAAGAAGAAGAAGAAGAAGAAGAAGAGAAGAGAAGAAGAAGAAAGAAGAAGAAGAAGAAGAAGAAGAAGAAGAAGAAGAAGAAGAAGAAGAAGAAGAAGAAGAAGAAGAAGAAGAAGAAGAAGAAGAAGAAGAAGAAGAAGAAGAAGAAGAAGAAGAAGAAGAAGAAGAAGAAGAAGAAGAAGAAGAAGAAGAAGAAGACGAAGAAGAAGAAGATGAAGAAGAAGAAGAAGAAGAAGAAGAAGACGAAGAAGAAGAAGAAGAAGAAGAAGAAGAAGAAGAAGAAGAAGAAGAAGAAGAAGAAGAAGAAGAAGGAAAAAAGAAGAAGAAGAAGAAGAAGAAGGAGAAAAAAGAAGAAGAAGAAGAAGAAGAAGAAGAAGAAGAAGAAGAAGAAGAAGAAGAAGAAGAAGAAGAAGAAGAAGAAGAAGACGACGAAGAAGAAGAAGAAGAAGAAGAAGAAGAAGAAGAAGAAGAAGAAGAAGAAGAAGAAGAAGAAGAGGGAAGTCCTATCACTCATCCTGACTTTCCCTCCCTACCAAGCCATTGCTCACTGAAGACCCTCCTGATATCAGTGCACTGGAAGCAGCATCACCGTTATCAGCAGTGGCAGTGGTGGTGCTGTGTTCTAATGAGGGGTCATTTGGTCAGCCTCATTAACGAGGAGGACCCGGCTTACATGGGCTGTGCCTGTCTGCTGCCATGACCAACTGACATGTCAGGGGTCACCTCATCTGCCACGCACGCTTCGGGCTTAGTGGGTGGCGATGGACCGTGGCGAAGAACCAGAAAATGAACCAGATTTTTTTGTTTTACATTTGATCGAAATCCGATCAATTTAGTTCAGACAAATTGAGGCTGAGACTACGGGTGTTTTTTCTCCCTTGTTGATTTTGTCCTTCCTGTCATACATTTCTTCTTCCTTCTCCTTCCCCCCTCCCCTTCCCTCCTCCTCCTCCTCTTCTTCATTTTCTTCTTCTTCTTTAGCAACACACACACACACACTCTCTCTCTCTCTCTCTCCCTCTCTCTTTGTCTGCATCTACCTGTGTCTGTCTGTCTGTCTGCCTCTTTCTCTGTCTCTCTCTCTCTCTCTCTCTCTCTCTCTCTCTCTCTCTCTCTCTCTCTCTCTCTCTCTCTCTCTCTCCCTCAAGCTCTCTCTCTTCTTTCTTTAATTCTCACCCCCCCCTCTCTCTCTCTCTCTCTCCCTGTCTCTCCCTCTCTGTCTCTCTTTTTTTTCAGTGTCTCTCTCTCTCCCCCCTCTCTCTCTCCGTCCCTCCCTCTCTCTCCCTCAAACTCTCACTTTTCTTTCTTTCCTTCTTATCCCCCCCCCCCCTCTCTCTCTCTCTCTCTCTCTCTCTCTCTCTGTGCCTCTACTCCCTTCTCTCTCTGTCTCTGTCTGTACCGCCCACCTCCTTACTATACCCTGTGACTCTCACCACACTGTTATCAGACTGATATTACTCATGGACAACCCATCTACATGGCCATCCAGCAGTCTTCCGGTGCAAGGGGTCCCCAGAGTCCTGAATCCAGATAGATCCAACATTTATCACAATATAGACTTGTTTTTCCCCCATTAGTTTCTCTCCTTATCTGTGAGGCTCGGTGTACATCTCGTGTCCTGGCTAATACAAAGCATAATTCTGTTTGGTTTCATTCTGCGTTTTTCTCACACCTACTGCCATGTCATTCACATCGACTGGCTGTGCGTTGCGTACGCATATATGGTCTGCTGTCGCCCAGGTTGTTTGGGTCTTGGAAGAGAGAGAGAGAGAGAGAGAGAGAGAGAGAGAGAGAGAGAGAGAGAGAGAGAGAGAGAGAGAGAGAGAGAGAGAGAGAGAGAGAGAGAGAGAGAGAGAGAGAGAGAGAGAGAGAGAGAGAGAGAGAGAGAGAGAGAGAGAGAGAGAGAGACGCTTCAACGCTTCAAAATGTTTTAATTGACATTGGCATAATAATACACCCTAATGTCACGGGGCCTCTTCTTTTTTTTCCCGCAGCGTATGCATTATATCGTAACAAACAATAAGAATACAAACAAATAAATCAACTAAAGTGAAACTCATAACCATTATAGTAAACACAATCGTAATACATGACCAACTTATCCTGGTCAATAATTGTTTATCGAACTACTCAATAATAATGGTAGTAATCAAATAATGTAAAAAGGTACAAAAACTAAAAGAATAGCAACAGATCATCAAGCCAAATGATATTTATAATTATTCCTAACCATTCAGCAGGAGAAGGTTTCTTTTTCGTAATGTAAAAGCTTCTGCTACATATTTTGCAAATAACAATATTAATTCATCATCTTCCGAAGATAATAAATAGCATATGCTCTTCTGCCTCACCACATCCAAAGTAAATAGAGAGAGAGAGAGAGAGAGAGAGAGAGAGAGAGAGAGAGAGAGAGAGAGAGAGAGAGAGAGAGAGAGAGAGAGAGAGAGAGAGAGAGAGAGAGAGAGAGAGAGAGAGAGAGAGAGAGAGAGAGAGAGAGAGAGAGAGAGAGAGAGAGAGAGAGAGACCAAAAGAAGCAGACCTGCTTGTGTGCATAACCTGTCAGCAAGTCAAAAGCAGCAAGGCGTGTGCTACCTTTCACACGATTGTCAAACATGCTGGGTCCTCGGTAGAACACAGATGGACACCGAGCATGAGCCCGAGTCTTTTTTCCTCTCCATCTGTTAGTTAGTGTTTCTGCTTCTCTGACTGTTTGTGCCTGTA
>CM065683.1:19336732-19339232 GCA_017654935.2 Phymorhynchus buccinoides | reverse complement strand
TCTCTCTCTCTCTCCTCTCTCTCTCTCTCTCTCTGTGTGTGGTTTAAACGAATTGTATTGGCAATCAGCATAGCAGCAACATAAACAAAATAATGCAACTGAGCACAACAAGCTTAAAGCTACCTATCTCGGTTAATTGTATTGTTCCGTTATTGCCTTTCTTACCATACATAAAGCTGTTTTTTAGGAACATTTTTAGCTAATAACCTTTTTGGAATACTAACCCTAACCCTAGCCCTAACCCTAACCCTACCCCCCACCGTATAAGACGGAAAAACGCAACGAACCACTACTGTGACAAATCGCGGTGTATTGCAGTACATAGTGGGGGGTAGGGTTAGGTTTAGGGGTAGGGTTAGGGTTAGGGTTAGTATTCCAAAAAGGTAATTAGCTAAAAATGTTCCTAAAATACAGCTTTATGTATGGTAAGAAAGGCAAAAACGGAAAAATACAATTAACCGAGAAATGCATGGGGGGTGGCACATCTTTACCTTTACCTTGATGCCTTTTAGTGACATGGGTGTTAAATCACTGTGGTGCTAAAATGCGACTTTGGCGGTGAAAGGGTTAAGAGAAGTAATCGCTCTCTCTCTCTCTCTCTCTCTCTCTCTCTCTCTCTCTCTCTCTCTCTCTTTCTCTCTCTCTCTCTCTCTCTCTCTCTCTTCCTTTACCCTGCCGATTGTATTGTGGTCTATGGCCAAAGTACAATAAACCAATTCAGTGTTCAATGTTATCTCTCTCTCTCTTTCTCTCTCTCCCTCTCTCTCTCTCTCTCCCCTCACCATATCATTCAAGGAACTATAAACTCCACTAATAAGCACCCCCTCCATAAACACCCCACCCCCTCCCCATTGTCTAGCAAGCAGAACAGACCATCTATTTCTTGTTGAATAAACTCTGCCCATTCCCTGCCCCTCAACTATGTGTCAGTGCCGCGTCGCTGAGCGCGAGTCGCGTGACGGTCACGTGCTAATGAGGGGGCGTTAAGGGGCGCTGATTGGCCAGCGCTCATTACTCGCGCGACGCCGGCCACGCCAAATGGCGTCTGGAGACCGGGTCATTAGCATAACTCCTGAGGATGGTTAGTGTCTGCGTTGCGTGGGTCCACCTGCACCTGACATGCAGTTACATACCCCTTTCACCTGTTCCGAGGAGTCTGGACAGTCACAATCGGGTGTTGTGACCTTATCAGAGACGTTGTCGCTAGTAGAAGGAATTAATTAAAGATACATTGAGGCACGACGATTAAATCCCTTGCGGGTTTTTTTTCTGGGTAGCTGTGACCCACATAGAAATGTACCCAAGTTCAAATTGAGGCTGCTCTTTAAAATGATGTTTCGCTTTGAATTTGGGGGCATTTGTATGGTCAGGTAGTGACACCTGGTCAAAACAAGATTTATTTCTAGCTATAAGAGGGGAAACACGTGAAACCCGTGATTTCGACACGTGATTTGGTGGGTCTTTAAAGCGTTCAATAAAATAAAATGATAGGCCTGTATATATAAAATTATGTGAATGTGATGTCTTCAAGTTAATCGTAAAAAAATACACGTAGGCCCACAATGCATTGATAGGTCTCTGTGCATTCACGTTCATGTAACTGCAGCAAACATTCCGCATTATTTATTAATACACAGGAATTCAATATGTTTTAATGCAACAAATCATGTGCCGGTGACTCTATATACGTATTAATTATTTCTTCATAAGGTTTTCCAAAGAATGTTATGCACTCAAACAAGATTTGCAGGACCAAGTGTGTCTGCGTATTCGTTAGGTGTCAAACAAGATGTGATGTGATGGGAAAAGTTTAGCGAGCTTTAGGAAGAGTGACAAACATTCTGATAAAGACACATCAACGGAAGCACCGGAACTTGTAGTCAATCTGCGCACTTCCGTCATCGCCGGACGACGCTCGCCAGTCTTCGGCATGTTCCGCCACACTTCGTAATCAACGGATATAGTCGGAGGGAAGACTTTTGTAATTGCAAAAGCAATGCTGTCCTCAACTATTGGAAGACTACTGTAGAGGTTTTCTTTACTTTTTTTAATATGTCGTTCTTATGCATGTTATTTTAATGTTTGCATGTTGTCTAAAATCACGATCTATGTGAAAAGATAAAGATTCATTCATTCATTCATTCGGAGGGAAGAGAAAGTCCATGTTCTTAATATTCTCGCTAGGTGGTCGTTATGTTTAGCGCGTGCTTGCTCGTCCTCGCGCCGCTGCCAACAGAGGCTACAGGCTGGGGCGTGTCATTTAGCGACAGTCGGTGGCAAATTGGCAAGATGTACGGGGTGACACTTAACGTTCGTCAGCTGTGGAAGGCCCCCAGCCCGCTGACAGTAATGCGAGCCCTAATCTGGCCGCTTCTCAGCCAGGCGCCAGTTTGTGGGGGCGATTAGAGGGCAGTTTTAAGACAAGCGAAGACAAGAGACGGTGGACGTTTACCAGACTGTGATGATAAGATGGGAACCAGAGCTACCGCCACTCCGCTAC
>CM065683.1:19281732-19334232 GCA_017654935.2 Phymorhynchus buccinoides | reverse complement strand
AGTGGAACAGCTTTTGTGGAGGGCACAGACCTAAAAATAAAGAAACGCGCGGGCTTTTCAACATAGTAGAGGATTTCAACTTGACCGTCAAGCTTGAGATGCGTTACGTATCGTCATTTCTCGCGTGAAAAAAACCACGCAAACGGTGGAAGATACGTACGTCATGACGGTGGAGGCGTACTTCATGCGTGATCGATTCCGTATCTCAATGCATTTAAATTAAAGCAACGCAACATGCAAACACCCATTTAACAATTTAATTCAAATCTTCTTCTTTCGTTCAGATTGCATTTTGTTTCGGAAACCTTCATCATTTTACTGAAAATTGCATCTTTTGTGAGGCACCCTATTTGGCTGTCGCCTTTGGCTGACGGTCACGTATCTAAATTCCGAATTCAGAACGAGATTTTGAGCTTTCGATTTGGGTCAAAACAATCCATTAAACTGTCCCTGAAGATCTTTATGGAACTCAGCAGAAGGTGTTCAAGTAATGAACACGACAATATATTATTATGCACTTTGTGTTTTTCAGCCATCAATAATTGATCACAAAACAGTGTTCGTTTGAGCTGTCATAGATCATTTCAGTTGAACTAGACACACGACCTACATATTGAGGCCCACGGGCGCCTAAACATCGAGTAAAAAAAAAAAGCTTTATAATTTTTACTACAGATACAATGAGAACAGTTAAACTTAATTCAGTACCAAATTAACCTAAAAAATAAAACTCAAACTGACCTCACTGTATACAATTCCAACTTGAGAAGATAATTTTCAGCGTTTGGAGTAATACAATTTGGAAAGAACTTAGGACAATACATTGCAGCAGACGACATGAAATTGACAATAACTTGAGGCGAAATATGTGTCAGTGGGTGATGGGCCCTGTTAGGGTTAATTCAGCGACGCTTACAGCAAATTATGTATTTTTGGGGAAGTAAAAAAATAGCCTAACCAACCTAAGATGAAATTTCCTAGTAGTGATACAATCTATAAATACAAAATAATTTAAAGAACTAGGTAGTTACACCAAATGAGATCGAATTAACACCAAACAACTATGAAGTGAATGCGTGAATGCAAGAAGCACCCCCCCCCCCCCCCCCCCTACCCGAACCCCTTATTTCGATAGGGGGCTGGCTGGAGCCCGTGAAGTTAAAGCTACAATGTAGCAACATGCTCACGTAAACACAAATGTTTACCGCAAACGCAAAGCAGAGATGCGTTACCGTAAAGTTAAAATCCTCTAGTGGTAATACTTTTCGTTTGTAAAGAACCGAGAGTGCAAAAAAAAAGAAGCAAACGGACAATGGGTGATTCTGCGGCCAGTTTCTTTAGAGGACGGTCGCCGCGCGAATAAATGTTACGCCAAAAGGGGTCTAAGAAACACCAAAACGTTTGCTAAGGTCAGATAACTCTTTAACCTTACTCTTCACTTTTGGGAGAGAGAGAAAAGGGTTGCTATCAAAAGGGGGATAAATCATACCTCTCTGTCAGTTTGTACAAATATTTTGATTTCATCCACGTCTATTTGTGTGCAGAAAATTAAGTTTGCACTATATTATGCCATCTAACAATGATGAAATATTACGAAAGAGCACTCACAAATACTTGTGTTTGTTTAATTTGCTAAAATCATCCCATACATTTTCGCTGTAGAGTGAAGAATAATTGTCTGTATCAACTTTCTTGACTCTGTTTTCCATTTTGGTAAACAAAAAGTTATGTTCTCGCGAGAACTAAGATACTTAACCGGAAGTAAAACAAAAAGTTGTATATTTCCCATGATGCAACTAATCGTTCGCCGTTAGCTACTACCAAAGTGGCCACAAAACGTTTCGGAAACTATCGGCAAAGGCAGGGTGATTCTTAGACCGGTTTTACCGATTTGAGCGAACGCTACGTAACGTTAGCCCTTGTGAAATGCCCCCCAGATTCTAAACATTCCCCGAGTAGAATGTACTGCATGTTGTGCGAGAAACACGTGCAAATATAATCCCACCAATCCGGAGCAATCAGGCAGCGAAATTTGCATAATGCACAGGAAGTGATCTGTCAACTTTGTGAGCTCGGTCTCTTTGTCACTTTTCGCCGGTTCGACTGAAGTGTCTAGTTTTATCGTCCAAGAATGGCTTAGTGACGGACAGTTGTGTATTCTAAAACTTCTTTGAGGTAAGCAGAACACTGAGATAGTATGCATAAATTATGCCACGATAGATATTACCTAAGTCAGTGTAAGAAACTAGAACAATTATAATACTGGGAGTCAGCAAGAAAAAACAACGGTGGTGGTGGGGGGGGGGGGGGGGGGGGGGAGCGAGCTGGATTCAAATTAAAGCCGTGCTAGTATTACGATTAAAAATAATGACTTTTATTGACAAATGTGAATACTTTATTTGTATTATTAAATATTCGGGACTTTCCAGGGTGTTGCACTGCCTCCGGGCATTGCCTCCAGGATCGTTCCCACCATCTTTATATCTACTAATGTGTGTCTGTTTCAGACCGGAGGACGTTAAACAGATTTTTCTTCTTCTCTGACAAATGTGAACATTGGCATTGACAAAATGTTATTTTTGAAAGTGACTGTTGTGGACTCGCAGGCACAGCCGCAGACTACGGATTTTGCCGATGAAAACGCGTGTGCAAAATTCGGTTTGTCAGTATCTTTGTTTCTTTTTTTTTTTCTTTAAAAAAAAAACCTTTGTTCCACCCACTTTTTTTTTATGCAGAAGCGCTCTCCCACTGGAGAATTGTTTAGATTCCGACCTGGACAAAAGTCTACATGACGAGGTGATGGGATTAGCGTCCAATCGCTCAGAGAACCTTCTACATGACCCACACGATAATAAGGGACTGGAGTCGGGACGGGTACAGCATGGTCCTCGGAGTTGTGACAACAGCCAGGCACCATCTACTAGTAAGTCACTGTACACGTCTGGTTAGCCTAGCCTCGCCTCGCACTAAGCCAACTCGTACCCCACTAAACGTGCAAGCACAGACACACGTGCACGCACGCACGCAAGCGCACGCACGCACGCGCCAGGGCTCCCAGGGACCCCCGTTTGGGGGTCTATGAAGCACTAAAATCCTACAGGACCCTCTAAACGAATGTGTAGGGGGTCCCAGGGATGCGTTAGAAAAATTCGTTTTAGCATTCGCAATGCCACTGGGACCCTCTATCCCGCCTCTAGGACCCTCTATAATGTAAGTGGAGTCCCTGGGACCCCTTGTTTTACGGGACGATTGGGAGCCCTGCGGACGGATCAGACAAAAACAATAGTTCCCCGAACCTTCGGCTCGGGGACTAATTTTTGGGGGGGTATGTGTGTAAAGGATGGCCCCATTTTGATTGCCTAAAACTGGTGTGTTTGTTTAGAGGGTTACTGATTAGCTTTTGATCACTCCCCCCCCCCCCCCCCCTTTTTGTGTGTGCATGCAACATGTGCGGCCTTACGGTCATGCATGTACTTTGCATGTATCATGTGGGGCCTTAACGGTCGTGTATGACGCATTGCATGCATCATGTGGGGCCCGGTTGTCCCTGGCTAGACCGGGGGCATTGAACGGTCGTGTATGACTTTCGACTCGTCTTTCGCCGCTATCATAATACCCACTCCCCACCCCCTTTTTTGTTATAACTTCCGTCAATTTTGAATTTCATAAATATCCTTCTTCATAGTAAACAGTATCTAATTTATTTCTCCCCATAATATCATCAGTTCACTTTCTACTGTATCTTTTGCTGTTATTTTTTTTCTTTTTCGCACTACCCTCTAAAATGCAGCAGAATCTTCAACGTGATGAAGTTGGCTGCCTAATAGGGAGAAGAAGAAGAAGCGAGAACCCCACATCCTAGTCTTTCCATGGAAGTTGTCTCGTCTCTTGGGACACGACAAAGAGTTAGTTTCCATAAAAGCATTTTCGGTAGGGTTTGCAAGCAGAACCCAAACCCCTTCCCCTCAGACGTATTTAGAAGCCCCCACCCCCACCCCTCCCTTTGTCACTGCCCACAGTCCTCCCGTGGGAAGACTAAAGAAAGAAACTACTGGAAAAAAAATCAATAAAACCAACAAACTAAAACAGTGTGGCTGAGAGGATTTGGGTGGTTACAATGTTTCCGTACCACCACCCCTCCTAAGAAGAAAAAAAAGTAAAAACAAAAGAAAGAGGGAGCCGGAGAAAATCAGAAATGTAATTTCATGCTATAATACATTTTACAAAATTCAAACCATACCCATACTCATACAGAGCAAACAATCAGTGCTGTCCACGCCTTTTGGAAGCTTACTGTAGATGTTTTCCTTTGTGTGTTGTAATTTGCTTAATTTTTTTTTTAAGTGGTTAAATTTTTGCATGTTGTCTAAAATCACTATTCATGTGAAAAGACATTAAATTAAAGATTCATTAATTCAAGACGTCTGTTGAAGGGCAGTGGTCACTCGCTAATCAATGTGTACTGTACTGTGGGTGTGCGTGCAGGTGCCAACTGATGTCCATTCTGGCGCCGTGTCCACGCTGTTGCCCACAACAGGTGGAGGACCTCACTGCAGTTCTTCCCTCCATCCGCCTCTTCGCAGCTGCCAGGACCATCCTGTGCAACCCACCTGATCTGTCTGGAAAGGCAAAAGGTACAATGATGGGGGGTTTTCACCCAAAAGAGGCCGACTTTGTTTGCTTAAAACTAGCTTGATTTGAGTGGTGAACTTTTGTTTTACGGTAGTTGGTATCAGTAAAGATATTTTTCTTGACTGTGCTTTATGAATTGATGTATTTTGTGGTAGCATGCACTATCGTATACGAAAATGTGTACATAGATGAATAATTGTTATTTGTGTAGCTCATGCTTAATATATGCACATATTTCTATAGGGGAAGACAGGGTAAAAAGCCCATGCGAATTATCTCATGAAATGAAGCAAATTTCAGTCCCAATTTTGCCCATGAGACGAGTGTTAATGAGCATTCTTCTCATGGGCAAATTTGACTGAAATGTTCTTTATTTTCATGAGATAATTGGCATGGGCTTCTTACCCGCCCATGGGCTTTTTACCCCGTCTTCCCCTATGCGTTGCTTGAATCCATGACAAACTAGATCTTCAGCTTCAGTACTATAATGGATGGAGGTAGGGATGGGTAAAGTATTGGTGTTTCTGTTGAAATTTGTTTGCGCTGCACACGTTATCCTATGCATTGCATGCTCTTTTTATTTGGAGTTCAACATCACTAACCGCTATGCTGTATGAATTATGGCTTTGTCAATATGTGTCAATATGTGTCAGTGATTATTGCTATCGTGAATATGCATACAGTTGCATTGTGCGTGTCTGTATAGAAAAGAATGTTTGCTCTGTATGAGCATGGGTAAGGTTTGAAATTTGTGAATTTTAGTGAATTCCTGCCTTACGTTAATTTATTAATGGTCCATTTTAAACATTCTTTTTACGTTTGAAAGGTTTGCATACTGTTAAATGATTTGTGGTATGTCACATGTTGTAAATTGTTTTATTGAACTACATAAAGTTTTAATGTGTTCTGTCGTGCAGTATTCAAATTTGATTCTTTTTCAGAATACACCTGTATCATTTTCATGCTTTTAGAGGGGTTTGGTTCTCATTGATTTTAATCGAAATGCATTACGAGACTGAATGCCAGCTTGTTGCCATTTTTGGGTTCGTTTCATATTGAAAGCCTGAATGCCAACTTGTTGCCATTTTTGTTTTTGTTTCATATTTAAAGCACCAATATTGTAATTTTCCACGTTTTATTAGTTGAAGGCCTATATCAACAACGTTATAGCCTTGAACTGATAGATACGTACAGACATTTACCGTGATTGAGTGTTGGAAAAAGCACTGACCTGCCTCTGTTAGTGTTTTTGCAGACTACAGGAATTGGACACACGGTACTCTAATGGGTGTCCCCAACGCTATCAGCCTCTCGTGTCTCCACAAGGACGATTGGTCCAAGCCTGTTACAAGAGGGAACCCTTCCACGGAAGACACCATCGCAGGCAGAACAGCCTCTGTGGCACAGGGAAGAGCCGAGTCCAACAGCCCTAACCATGTCGCTGTGCAAGGCATGTGGTACATTTAAAGGTATGATTAAAATTTACTACAATGGAACCTCCTCTTAATATAAGACCTCCAAACATAATCTAAAATGAGGTCTTATAAGGGAGGGGTCGTAAAGGGAGGTAATTTTAATACTTACAAAGAAGGGTAATGTCTCAGAGAAGCACGTCTTATGTGGGAGTGAGTCTTATAATGGGAGGTTCCACTGTATTATGGTTAGAGTAACTTTAAATGCAACAGTGTAGCAGTTGATAAAAAGTTTGTAATAGATCATAAATGTTTTTCCTTTATAATAACAATGATTTTAAAAAAGACAACTAAACATGTTTTTTTCTCTATGGTGTAGGGCCACTGCTAGGCTGTTGAAACGTTCTTATGAATATGTATGTTATCTTCTGTAATTGTCGCAGTGATGTTCCAAGGCCCACATCATAGAACATGGTCCTATTAGTCATAATGTACTATTACAGGAGTTCTAGAGACCCTAGAGCAAAATGAGGTGAGGCTCCTGACGTCATATCCGGTCACGTGGGGTCGTGTGACATAATATCCGGTCACGTGGGGCGTCATATCCGGTCACATGGGGTCGTGTGACATAATATCCGGTCACGTGGGGCGTCATGTCCGGTCACATGTTTTGTCATGTCCGGTCACATGGTTGGTCATGTTGGTGGTGTCATGTCTGTCACATGTTTTGGTCATGTCAGTGATGTCATATCAGGTCACGTGTTTGGTCATATTGGATGTCGTGTTTGGTCACGTTGATTGTGTCATGTCCGGTCATGTGCTTGGTCATGTTGATGTCATGTCCAGTCGCATGTTTGGTCATGTCGGAGATGTCATGTGTTTGGTCATGTCCGGTCACATGTTTGGTTATGTCATGTCCGGTCATGTTAGTGATGTCATGCCCAGTCACATGTTTGGTCATGTCAGTTATGTCATGTTTGGACACGTGTTTGGTCATGTTAGTGATGTCATGCCCAGTCACATGTTTGGTCATGTTGTCAGACATGTTTTTGTTCTGGTGAGGCTTTTTTGTTTTTGTTAGTTGGTGAAGGCTTTTGTTAGTTGGTGAAGGCTTTTGTTAGATGGTGAAGGCTTTTGTTAGTTGGTGAAGGCTTTTGTTAGATGGTGAAGGCTTTTGTTAGATGGTGAAGGCTTTTGTTAGATGGTGAAGGCTTTTATTAGATGGTGAAGGCTTTTGTTAGATGGTGAAGGCTTTTATTAGATGGTGAAGGCTTTTATTAGATGGTGAAGGCTTTTGTTAGATGGTGAAGGCTTTTGTTAGATGGTGAAGGCTTTTGTTAGATGGCAACAGGGGGGGAGTACTTACGCTGTCTGCTTGGATTTCTCGCTTGCCAAGTTTGTTCCCCCAGCAAATGTAGTCTGAGAATCCCCCCTTTCTGCATAATTGCAAAGGCTACCAGGGGCACAGGAGGGTTTGGTATTTGGTATTTCGGTGTTTAGTATATTCTAGTCACAGAGACTTATCTCTGTGAAATTCGGGTTGCTCTCCCCCACAGAGCGCATTGCCGCAAGTGCAGCGCCTACTCAATTTAAAATTTAAAACATTTGTTTGTTTGTTTTTTGGGGGGGGCACAGGATGAGGGTGTGTGAGCACACTTGGAAAACCTAGCTATCAATTTGACCATACCAGGCAGCGGGATTTCTCCCTGCTCTTATCGACTTTACGTGCGTAAAGCGCATGGGTCAGACTAACTTTAAGTCCCCCATCCAAAGGACTGGATCTTCAGTTCGATTTGCCAGTCAGCCAGTCAGTCATCAATTTAGCCAATTAGTCAATTGATTATTTATTTATTGTTATCTATTTATGCATTTACTTTCTATATTTCTAACTAGGGGCTAGCACTTCGTGAAAATTATAGTTGTTTACCTTACTTACTCTGTCAAATACCATAGCAATAATGGCTTTGAAGAGTGAAGCGAAGCGAATGAACAATTTGCAAACATTTTTAAATAAAAAGAGGGGTTGCAAACTGATCTAACTAGCAAAACGTCGAGAACTTGCAAAGAAATACACATTGAAATTGACCCAGATTAGAGCTTGATGGTGAGAAACATAAACCGAGTGTTGTCTAAATCTAGATCTACTCAAACGCAGCATGTTCGGAGGGTGATTGTTGCCATCTGAGGGGGCAATTGCTATCATACAGTCTTGACATCTGTAGGGTCCCCCTTACCAAAAATGCTTCAGAATAACTAGAGGGGGTACCATTATAAATCACATGTTAACGGACAGAAAGTTACCACTTTCAGATTGCTATCATGCATTTGTGGAAAGGGGTGATTCTACAGATGTAAAAAAATATACATGATGGCAACCTCCCCCCCCCCCCAACTCCCAGGTGGTAATCATCCCTATTTTGGGGATCTACCTGATGGTAGAGTAACTTGGTTTAAACAAGATTTATTCAAATAAAGCACATACAGCAGCACATAATTTAAATAAGTAGAGTACAACAAGCTTAGAGCTTATACAAGGCACTCCAACATTTTTCAATTACATAGTATTGGCTGCCACAAGCATGGGGTAGAGTAACTTCACCTGTTTGACCGATTGAATTAGGCAAGATCATTCCAATATACCATAAGATTACTGTCCTTTTATCTAATGGTTGCATTCTTCCTCCTTCTCCTTTTTCTTCTTCTTCTTCTTGTTTAGGGTAGTATCTTGTTCGGTGATTATTTTAAGGTATAGTTTTTGTGTCTTCTTATTTTTATGCTACCTTGCATACATGGGAAATGTGTTTGTATGTGCGCGTGTGCATATGCATGTGTGTGTACGTGTGTGCTCACATGTGTGGGCGTGAGTCTCTCTCTCTCTCTCTCTCTCTCTCTCTCTCTCTCTCTCTCTCTCTCTCTCTCTCTCTCTCTCTCTCTCTCTCATCTCTCTCTCTCTCTCTCTCTCTCTCTCTCTCTCTCTCTCTCTCTCTCTCTCTCTCTCTCCATATGCGGTATTGTGTGCGTGCGTGCGTGTGTGTTCAAAGGGGCATTCATGCTCAAAACCCCTTTACTATCTTTTCTCCGTTTTATTATCCTTAATTTGATTATTATTGTTAATTGATGATGATGTTGATTATTATAATTATAATTTCATTATTATCATTATCCTGCATGTCGAGTGCGTGAGCGTGTTTTGCATGAATGCTGCGTTATTAGACCTGTGATATGTTGGGTTTTGTTTTATGTTTTACTTTTACGTGCCACCGCAAGCTGTATATCCTTTTAAGCACAGTAAAATGTTGTGACTTGTTGTGACTTGTGACTTAATTATTTTCGAACAATTCTTATTTCAAAATGTAAACTCGAGAATCTATTCATTACATTCTGAATAGCAACAAAACCTTCAGAAATTGTAAATTTAGCTTGTGTTTTCAGTGATCTGCTGCATAGCCTGTTGACGGGACTATAATAGACTAATTAACTAACTAACCTGCGGTGTAATCTTACTATAGCGTTCTTACTCCCTCTCTAACTCACTCTGTCTCTGTCTCTGTCTCTCTCTCTCTCTCTCTCTCTCTCTCTCTCTCTCTCTCTCTCTCTCTCTCTCTCTCTCTCTCTCTCTCTCTCTCTCTCTCTCTCTCTCTCTCCTCCTTCCTTCCTCTTTCTCTTTTCTCATCTTCTCTCCCTCCCTCTTTTTCTACCTCCCTCACTTCTTATCCCTCGTCCCCACCTTTTTAATTCCTGGTCCAAAAAATGCAATCCTCGATACTAGTCTCTCCACAAAGCTATATCGTTTGTTATTCTGTATTTTTCAAAACGTGTTTTGAATTCTACTTTTATTAAATTTATGGCCTTTAATTTGACATCCATCCGTAGCATTTCTTATATCATCTCATCCACCTTCCAATCCATGCCTCTCATTCCTCCTTTAGATCCAAACACACGCGTAGGGTGTGTTATTGACATGTTTGATGTTTACTGTGGTGACAGTCCAGAGAAGACCATTGCTGTTGACTGGACTATAAACGATGCAATCATAAAATGGATAGTTCCACACACCTTCTGAATCCTTAACACGCAAGTCTCTGTCATAGTTCCCATGACCAGGCACTCTCTATTCGTTCCCTATGTGTACTACCACACTATTTTGGTCTTGGTGAAAGAGCCGCACTGTGGCATTATATCAACGGAAGCTAAGGGAGAGCACACCCTAATCTATGTTTATGACCTGGCCAGCCTGTGCCGGTTCAACGTGCAACCAGCATGATGCCCCTTAACAGCAACCTAAACTGAAATTTGGTTGGGATGAAGTGGGGGGGGGGGGGGGGGATATGGGGGGCAAGGAGAAAGGAAACGGAGTGTGGGGATGGGGAGGGGGGAGGGGGACTGGAAGGGTATTGTTTACTTCCTTTCAGGGGCCTGCTGGAGGAGGGTCTTAAAGTCCTCCACAGACCCCGCAGAAACAACCTTGGTGGTCAGGCTGTTCCACTCCCGGATGGTTCTGGGAAAGAAGCTGTTTTTTAATATAGAGGTATTTGCAGGCTGGATATTGAAAGAGTGCTCATTATTTCTAGCCAGATGTTCCACTGGATGTTTTGCTCTCCTGGTGTTCCTGCTTTGTTGGTTTGATGAGACGCTTAGTTCTGACTGGTATTTTTCAGCCTAGATGCCAGGAAGATATCCTTCAACGACCTTGAACAGGAATGTGAGCCGCTGTTGTTGTCTTCTCTCCTGTAGGGGTGGAAGGTTAAGGTCGTTCAGCATGGCTGTGGCGCAGCCTGAGTTACGGGATCGGTAGTCTCCTTTGATGAATCTTGCTGCCCTGCGTTGGACGCCTTCTAGCTTGTCGATTTAACATTGAGTGTGAGGATCCCACTCTCAGCCTCTCTGTGTCTCTCTCTCTATCTGTCTCTCTCTCTCCGTGTGTGTCTCACTCTCTCTGTGCTGTATTCAAGGAGGGACCTTACAAGCGAGGTGTATAATGCTTTTCTGCAGGATTCAGAGCAGAAGCGGAGGTTCCTGCGGAGCATACCCATGCTAGTTTTCACCACCTTGATGATCTTGCTGATGTGTGCAGACACCGTTAGATGGCAGCTGAGGTAGGGGTAGATGTCCACCTGCTGCAGAATGTGACCCTCTATCCACGTCATAGTTTCTCCTTTAAAATCGTAACATTTCTTTTTACACCACTTCCGTATTGGTTTTGAATAATTAAATCTTCCTTCATTATTTCGTTTCATTCAGTACCATAATTTCTTCTACCAAAACGAATATTACTGTATCTATTTCTCCTGTCAGCGTAGTAGGCCTTACTATAATTTTCTTCCAAACAATTCCTTACAGTATCATAATTTCCTTACAGTATTTCCTTGTGCGACCACCGCCTATATTGTGTACCACAGTCTCTCTCTCTCTCTCTCTCTCTCTCTCTCTCTCTCTCTCTCTCTCTCTCTCTCTCTCTCTCTCTCTCTCTCTCTCTCTCTCTCTCTCTCTCTCTCTCTCTCTCTCTCTCTCTCTCTCTCTCTCTATCTGTCTCTCAGCCTCTCTCTCTCTCTCTCTCTCTCTCTCTCTCTCTCTCTCTCTCTCTCTCTCTCTCTCCTCTCTCTCTCTCTCTCTCAGACTCTGTCTCTCTCTCTCTCTCTCTCTCTCTCTCTCTCTCTCTCTCTCTCTCTCTCTCTCTCTCTCTCTCTCTCTCTCTCTCTCTCTCTCTCTCTCTCTCTCTCTCTCTGTCTGTCTGTCTGTCTGTAATGTTTGAGTCTCTTTTCATCTCAATATATTTAGTACCAGTGTCGTATGCTTGGTACCACAGTTCCCCCCTTACCAATCCTTGTTTCAATGTAATGCCCAACACTCCTTCATGCGTGATGAAGGATGCGTATGGAGGCAATGTGGCACTAAACCACACTGGAAGGCGGCAGCCATGCACTCTTGATGCTGTGTGTTGCCCCCAGGTCTCGCCCAACACGCCTCTAAACAACATGATGACATTGATCAAAGCGCATGCATCATCTTTTAGCATGACTTGTCGTAGCCCTGGTGGCATTGTCGGTGCTTGCTAACTTCCGGTTGTGCAAGTTGATGCTTTGTAGAAAATTACAAAATTAAACTTTCCTGTTGGTAATGAAGCAATGATTTGTAAGGCAAAGATTTGAAGATTTGTGATTTAACGTGATGACAGCCCTGGAATGGCCTTGGTACTAGTGGGCAGGATAAGGAACATGATCAGACCTTAAAGCTTTACAAGAATTAACATGTTAGGACCAAACTCTCCCAACCGAGCTGGGCCTATAACTATTTCTTAGTTAGGGGCATAGCGACACTATGACGCATTTATGCCAGGAAACAGCGATAGGTCTATCTCTTCCTCTGTCCCTCTCCTTTATGAAGCTCGTCAGGTAGCGCACCAGTGCACTCAGGCTGAAGATGATCAGCAGCAGCAGAAGGAACGTGGTCCACAATGCCCACCCAGAACCGTACAGAGAGAAAGTCCCAATCGTTGTCTTTGAACATGTCGTAGATGATCTTCTCCAGGACTAGCATGGGTCTGGTGCTGCCCGTGATGTTGAGGGGCTGGCCCGAGAACAGGGCGAAGAGGATGCTGGTCACTACTCCGGTGAACACACACTCCATCACTCCCATATAGTGCCCTGTCCCTGGATCGCCCCGAAGGTGACGTTATTGGTGAGGGTGGCCATGAAGAGGATGGCGGGCAGCACCTGCATGTGAATGGTATCCTTAAAGTCGTTGGCGTAGAACGGCACCTTGCGCTTGATGTTCTGGTAAATCCCGTACAGAGGCCGACAGCTGAGCTGCAGGCCCGGGTCATCATGACTCTTGTGGTGGTCCCCATCTCCTAGCTTATTGGCCATCAGGTCTACCAGGTCGTTCGTCCTCATCTCCTGGGAAGACACTTTGGTGGAGGACTCAAGCCGGATCTTGGGGTCCCACTCGCCAGGGGGCAGAACCGTCACCTTCTCCAGAAACTCGTCACCTCCTGCCAGTAGGTTGTCCACATTGCGGCACTTGTAGGCCACCTCCCTGAAGATGTCGTCGACCATCATGGTGGTGATGCAGCGGGCCCATCTCCCTGAGGTTCACATCTGATCCATGGGGGCCAAGGATGTAGGTGACGAAGCGGGTGGGGAGGGGCACCTCCGAAATGTTCAAGTCCCGGGGGTCGTTCAGCCGCATGAAGCCCACCAGACCCACCTGCAGGTCCTCCACTTCTCCTACCATGATGTTGCAGGTTTCTGAATTCTTGGGAAGTTTTCTCATAAAGCGCTCTTTCATCAGCTTTGCATCGGCACTGTCAGCATCCATGGTTTCCCAAAAGACTTTGCTGCCGAAAGTCGACGAGAGGCCCAGGTCACTACATCCCAGCATGATGCTTTCTGTGGTGTTGGTTCATCTCAAGCCCCCATTCTTGGCATTGGACCGATCCTTCTCATGCCGGTAACGGTGGGTCTGCACCATAATGCTCTTGACGTACTGGCGCAACAGGGGGTCCAGTTGGCCTAGCTTGGTCCATTCCATGAACTGGTCAACGATCTGTGACAAGGAGTTTCTCTCCACGTCCCTGAGGAAGTCCCCCTCGTTGTTGCTGCTGTTGTCCATGATGATGGAGAGTCACATGGCTTGGGGAGGTCTCCTACGGAAAAGCCCTTTGTTCTCCTTCAGATAATAATAATAATAATAATTAGCATTTATAGCGCCTAATCTTAAAACAGCCCTTAGCGCTTACAATATAATAAATGAATAAACCAGCAAGCAATATAAATAAACGACACAAATATATTATACATACTCTTCCAGATAAGTTTGGGTTTGTCCTTTGCTTGGGCAGCAGCCTTGTTGTTCGAGGGCTCGTTGCTGTTGTTGTCCATGATGATGGAGAGTCACACTGCTGGGTGTTGAGCCTATCAACAATTGGAGTGTTTTGTGTTAAGCACCGTGTTTTAGCATAGCTTCTGTATTGACATGCAATCCAGCTCATCATAAATAGGCCTACCTCCCTCATTTATCCCCGCCGGCGCGCACGTGTGTGTGTGTGTGTGTGTGTGTGTGTGTGTGTGTGTGTGTGTGTGTGTGTGTGTGTGTGTGTGTGTGTGTGTGTGTGTGTGTGTGCTTGCAGAAATGTGATCAATTAAAGTGGATGTGTTCTCTGTTGGTTTATCGATTAGTTCTAAGCCATGTATGGTGTAATTCTGATGCCATTTTTGTTTTGTGAAGTCTCCCAAAAGAATAGTTTATAGGCGTAATAAAGACACATCATCCATCAATGCATTAAATCTATCTTGCCAATCTGCTGTTTCAGAAGGATTTCTATATATGAAGCCTGTGATGATTGGTTTACTGTTTTTCCTTAATACTTCTATCCAAATTGATTCTACATCATAACTTAACTAAACTTAAGTAGTCTATTGCATTTCAAAACAGATGCAAAGTACATAAGAAGACCTGTAGAGTTTGGCTTGGATGGATCTAGATGCATTGTTTGATAATTTGGAACATTCATATAGCAGTCAGATATTTTAGACGGCGAGATTCTGCAAAGCAGAATAAATGAAAACCATGACCATTATTATAAAGAATAGATGCTGTGTGTGTGTGTGTGTGTGTGTGTGTGTGTGTGTGTGTGTGTGTGTGTGTGTGTGTGTGTGTGTGTGTGTGTGTGTGTGTGTGTGTGTGTGTGTGTGTGTGTGTGTGTGCGTGTGTGTGTGCGTGCGTGCGTGCGCGTGTGTGTGTGTGTGTGTGTCAAGTCAAGTCAAGTCAAGTCAAGTCAAAATGATCTTTATTGAGGGTTAAAGAATAAGCTAACAAGGCTTTTTTTCATCCTGCCCTCCAGTGTGTGTGTGTGTGTGTGTGTGTGTGTGTGTGTTTGCACACGCACACTTGCATCTCTGACAATTATCTAGCCTTTGAAGACCATAATCATATCACTCTATGGATTATGGTACCTGTTTTTTGGGTGTTAAACTCCACACTGAACGTTTGTATCCCAACCATGCACTCTTCATGCTGTTTCTTATCCCCGGATCTGAACCGACATGTGTATAAACATGACATTGATCACCGTGCTTCAAAGGCAACATTTGGTATTTAACGTGGGGACAGCCCTTGTATGACCCTAGTAGTTGGCAGGGCTGTAAACATGACAAAGCTAGCAAAGTTTGGGAGAATGATTACCTGCATAAACCTGACTTTTACATTCTCCAAAGACGAGTTTCAACCAAACACTTTACCCCCTATAGCCCTTTCGCCCTCGTCGCAAGAAGGGGACAACAGCTTCAGCTGGCTAATGGTCAGTGGTGCTCCTTACTGTGGGAATATTAAAGGAGGTGGTGTGTGGGATGTCTTTCAGTAAAATAGTTTTCTATGCAGCCATGATAGACGCGTCACTAATAACATAGAGGGTAAACCGCAAGCCAACATTGTTTCTCACAGACAGCAAAAGCTGAATGTTGGTCAAACTGGTCAAGCATTGAAGTATTATGGGCGATCATAACATTGCCTTCACACAAGCTGGTCTCCTCTCTTCAGGTCGTGCTAGGGAAGATGCGGGAGTCTTCGGTTTGGCAATCTGTGATATGGCGTAGCTCCCCACGTCCCTGAGGAAGTCCCCCTCCAGCAGGCATTTACTCAGCCCCATCACGTAATGCATAGACAGAGAGGCCACGTGCGGATTGGACTACCGCTTCCACCGTCTCATATTTCACCCACCTGCACGTTTCCCTCCACTCATACTCTTCTCCTTGCTGCTTTAGCAGATCCGTCTGACATAAGAGATGCATGGTCTTGTACTTGGATGATTGAAGAGCTCAGCAGCAGTTGAGCGTTCTTGGTGGGGTCGTAGCTGGCATCTCCGTACATGTAGAAATTGCCATCCTCATTCGCTTTCTGCTCGCCATCCATGGTGGGTCGGTCAGGTTTGGCGGGTATCCGAACGTTCAGATACATGGATGAACTCTTCCTGATGAGTTTGGGTTTGTTCTTTGCTGGGGCGGCAGCCTTGTTGTCTGGGGGCTCGTTGTTGCTGCTGTTGTCCATGATGATGGAGAGTTACAGTGCGTGGCAAATTACAAACTTCAGATTCAATTTCTTGTTTTTGCGTGTAAAGTTCAGGTGGTTTCAAAATTCAGAATGAGACTCAACAATTGGAGTGTTGTGTGTTCAGCACCGTGTTTTAACATAGCTTCTGTATTGACATGCAATCCAGCTCTTGATAAATAGGCCTACCTCCCTCAATTATCACCGCCGGCGCGCACGCATGTGTGTGTCATGTCAAGTCAAAATTATCTTTATTGACGATAAAGGAGTAAGCTACAAGCTTTTTTTCATCTTGTCATGAAAAGAAGAAACATACTGAATCAAATAAAATGTAAATATCAACAATGAAAATTGGCGTAAGGAACCAAGGCACAATAAACAAACATGAAAAACAAATCAAACATAGATCATGACTAGCAAATACAATGTGTACAAAATATAAATAGAAATGCAAGCATAGTTTGAAAGGGAGAGAGCAAGAGGTGTGACAAGAAAAAAAGTTTGAGACATAGAGGCTGATAGAGACCTAAAGAAGAGAAAAATAAAAAGGAGTCTGTCTGTGTGCGTGTGTGTGTGTGTGTGTGTGTGTGTGTGTGTGTGTGTGTGTGTGAGAGAGAGAGAGAGAGAGAGAGAGAGAGAGAGAGAGAGAGAGAGAGAGAGAGAGATCGCGGACGTGAAAATAATCTAACTTACAAATGCAGAGAAAACCCCGTAAAACCACTCAGGGTGTGCGTGTGCGTGTGCGTGTGTGTGTGTGTGTGTGTGTGTTTGCACGTGCACACGTGCAGCTCTGGTAAATCTCTAGCATTTGAAGACGGTAATCATATTATCACTCTATGGATTCTGGTACCAGTGCTTAATTTTATGAAGTTCTACTATGGCTTAAGTGGGAAACTAAACGTTGTTGCTTTCTGAATTAAGTAAATCGGTTTACTTAATTTAGAAAGTAACAACGTTTAGTTTCCCACTTAAGCCATAGTAGAACTTCATAAAATTAAGGGCTGGTGCTGCTTGTGCTGAAGGATGTGTAGGGAGATAAAATAACATTTACTAGACCACACTGAAAGTTTGTATCCCAACCATGCACTCTTGATGCGGTTTCGTTTCCCCGGATCTGAACCAACATGTGCATAAACATGATGACATTGATCACTGTGCCTTGAAAGCAGGCAACACCACACTGAAAGTTTGTATCCCAACCATGCACTCTTGATGCTGTTTCGTTTCCCCGGATCTGAACCAACATGTGCATAAACATGATGACATTGATCACTGTGCCTTGAAAGCAAGCAACATTTGATCTTTAACGTGGGGACAACCCTTATATGACCCTAGTAGTCAGCAGGGCTGTAAACATGACGAAGCTAGCAAAGCTTGGGATAATGATTACCTGTATATACATGAATTTTGCCTTCTCCAAAGACGAGCTTCAACCAAATACTTTACTTACTATAGCCGTTTCTCCCTCGTCGCAAGAAGGGGACAGCAGCTTCAGCTGGCTAATGGTCAGTGGTGCTCCTTACTGTGGGGATATTAAAGGAGGTTGTGTGTGGGATGTCTTTCCGTAAAATAGTTTTGTATGCAGCCATGATAGACGCGTCACTAATAACGTATAGGGTAAACCGCAGGCCAACATTGTTTCTCACAGACAGCAAAAGCTGAATGTTGGTAAAACTGGTCAAGCGTTAAAGTATTTTGGGCCATCATAAAATTGCCTTCACACAAGCTGGTCTCCTCTCTTCAGGTCGTGCTAGGGAAGATGCGGGAGTCTTCGGTTTGGCAATCTGTGATATGGTGTAGCTCCCCACTTCCCTGAGGAAGTCCCCCTCCAGCAGGCATTTACTCAGCCCCATCACGTAATGCATAGACAGAGAGGCCACGTGCGGATTGGACTACCGCTTCCACCGTCTCATATCTCACCCACCTGCACGTTTCCCTCCACTCATACTCTTCTCCTCGCTGCTTCAGCAGATCCGTCTGGCAGAAGAGATGCATGGTCTTTTACTTGGATGATTGAAGAGCTCAGCAGCAGTTGAGCGTTCTTGGTGGGGTCGTAGCTGGCATCTCCGTACATGTAGAAATTGCCATCCTCATTCGCTTTCTGCTCGCCATCCATGGTGGGTCTGTCAGGTTTGGCGGGTATCCGAACGTTCAGATACATGGATGAACTCTTCCTGATGAGTTTGGGTTTGTTCTTTGCTGGGGCGGCAGCCTTGTTGTCCGGGGGCTCGTTGTTGCTGCTGTTGTCCATGATGATGGAGAGTTACAGTGCGTGGCAAATTACAAACTTCAGATTCAATTTCTTGTTTTTGCGTGTAAAGTTCAGCAGGTTTCAAAATTCAGAATGAGACTCAACAATTGGAGTGTTGTGTGTTCAGCACCGTGTTTTAACATAGCTTCTGTATTGACATGCAATCCAGCTCTTGATAAATAGGCCTACCTCCCTCATTTATCACCGCCGGCGCGCACGCTTGTGTGTGTCAAGTCAAGTCAAAATTATCTTTATTGACGATAAAGGAGTAAGCTACAAGCTTTCTTTCATCCTGTCGTCATGAAAAGAAGAAACATACTGAATCAAATAAAATGTAAAGATCAACAATGAAAATTGGCGTAAGGAACCAAGGCACAATAAACAAATATCAAAAACAAATCATACATAGATCATGACTAGCAAATACAATGTGTACAAAATATAAATAGAAATGCAATCATAGTTTGAAAGGGAGAGAGCAAGAGGTTTGGCAAGAAAAAAAGTTTGAGACATAGAGGTTGATAGACACCTAAAGAGAAAAATAAAAAGGAGCCTGTGTGAGTGTGAGTGAGAGAGAGAGAGAGAGAGAGAGAGAGAGAGAGAGAGAGAGAGAGAGAGAGAGATCGCGGACGTGCAAAAAATCTAACTTACAAATGCAGAGAAAACCCCGTAAAACCACTCAGGGTGTGCGTGTGCGTTTGTGTGTGTGAGTGTGAGTGTGTGTGTGTGTGTGTGTGTGTGTGTGTGTGTGTGTGTGTGTGTGTGTGTGTGTGTGTGTGTGTGAGAGAGAGAGAGAGAGAGAGAGAGAGAGAGAGAGAGAGAGAGAGAGAGAGAGATCGCGGACGTGCAAAAAATCTAACTTACAAATGCAGAGAAAACCCCGTAAAACCACTCAGGGTGTGTGTGTGTGTGTGTGTGTGTGTGTGTGTGTGTGTGTGTGTGTGTGTGTGTGTGTGTGTGTGTTTGCACGTGCACACGTGCAGCTCTGGTAAATCTCTAGCATTTGAAGACGGTACTCATATTATCACTATGGATTCTGGTACCAGTGCTTAATTTTATGAAGTTCTACTATGGCTTAAGTGGGAAACTAAACGTTGTTGCTTTCTGAATTAAGTAAATCGGTTTACTTAATTTAGAAAGTAACAACGTTTAGTTTCCCACTTAAGCCATAGTAGAACTTCATAAAATTAAGGGCTGGTGCTGCTTGTGCTGAAGGATGTGTAGGGAGATAAAATAACATTTACTAGACCACACTGAAAGTTTGTATCCCAACCATGCACTCTTGATGCGGTTTCGTTTCCGCGGATCTGAACCAACATGTACATAAACATGATGACATTGATCACTGTGCCTTGAAAGCAGGCAACATTTGATATTTAACGTGGGGACTCCCCTTATATGACCCTAGTAGTCAGCAGGGCTGTAAACATGACGAAGCTAGCAAAGCTTGGGAGAATGATTACCTGTATATACATGCATTTTGCATTCTCCAAAGACGAGCTTCAACCAAATACTTTACTTACTATAGCCCTTTCGCCCTCGTCGCAAGAAGGGGACAGCAGCTTCAGCTGGCTAATGGTCAGTGGTGCTCCTTACTGTTGGGATATTAAAGGAGGTGGTGTGTGGGATGTCTTTCAGTAAAATAGTTTTCTATGCAGCCATGATAGACGCGTCACTAATAACGTATAGGGTAAACCGCAGGCCAACATTGTTTCTCACAGACAGCAAAAGCTGAATGTTGGTAAAACTGGTCAAGCGTTAAAGTATTTTGGGCCATCAGAACATTGCCTTCACACAAGCTGGTCTCCTGTCTTCAGGTCGTGCTAGGGAAGATGCGGGAGTCTTCGGTTTGGCAATTTGTGATATGGTGTAGCTCTCCACGTCCCTGAGGAAGTCCCCCTCCAGCAGGCATTTACTCAGCCCCATCACGTAATGCATAGACAGAGAGGCCACGTGCGGATTGGACTACCGCTTACCCCCCACCTCCACCGTCTCATATTTCACCCACCTGCACGTTTCCCTCCACTCATACTCTTCTCCTCGCTGCTTCAGCAGATCCATCTGGCAGAAGAGATGCATGGTCTTTTACTTGGATGTTTTAAGAGCTCAGCAGCAGTTGAGCGTTCTTGGTGGGGTCGTAGCTGGCATCTCCGTACATGTAGAAATTGCCATCCTCATTCGCTTTCTGCTCGCCATCCATGGTGGGTCGGTCAGGTTGGCGGGTATCCGAACGTTCAGATACATGGATGAACTCTTCCTGATGAGTTTGGGTTTGTTCTTTGCTGGGGTGGCAGCCTTGTTGTCTGGGGGCTCGTTGTTGCTGCTGTTGTCCATGATGATGGAGAGTTACAGTGCGTGGTAAATTACAAACTCTTCAGATTCAATTTTTTTTTGGCGTGTAAAGTTCAGCAGGTTTCAAAATTCAGAATGAGACTCAACAATTGGAGTGTTTTGTGTTCAGCACCGTGTTTTAACATAGCTTCTGTATTGACATGCAATCCAGCTCTTGATAAATAGGCCTACCTCCCTCATTTATCACCGCCAGCACGCATGCATGTATGTGTCGAGTCAAGTCAAAATTATCTTTATTGACGATAAAGGAGTAAGCTACAAGCTTTTTTTCATCCTGTTGTCATGAAAAGAAGAAACATACTGAATCAAATAAAATGTAAATATCAACAATGAAAATTGGCGTAAGGAACCAAGGCACAATAAACAAATAATTATCAAAAACAAATCATACATAGATCATGACTAGCAAATACAATATGTACAAAATACAAATAGAAATGCAATCATAGTTTGAAAGGGAGAGAGCAAGAGGTGTGACAAGAAAAAAAGTTTGAGACATAGAGGCTGATAGAGACATCGTAAAGAAGAGAAACATAAAAAGGAGCCTGATAGAGTGTGTGTGTGTGTGTGTGTGTGTGTGTGTGTGTGTGTGTGTGTGTGTGTGTGAGAGAGAGAGAGAGAGAGATCGAGAGAGAGATCGCGGACGTGCAAAAAATATAACTTACAAATACCGAGAAAACCACTCAGGGTGTGTGTGTGTGCGCGCGCGCGCGTGTCGTGTGTGTGTGTGTGTGTGTGTGTGTGTGTGTGTGTGTGTGTGTGTGTGTGTGTGTGTTTGCACGTGCACACGTGCAGCTCTGGTAAATCTCTAGCATTTGAAGACGGTACTCATATTATCACTCTATGGATTCTGGTACCAGTGTTCTACTATGGCTTAAGTGGGAAACTAAACGTTGTTGCTTTCTGAATTAAGTAAATCGGTTTGCTTAATTTAGAAAGTAACAACGTTTAGTTTCCCACTTAAGCTATAGTAGAAGTTCATAAAATTAAGGGCTGGTGCTGTTTGTGCTGAAGGACGTGTAGGGAGATAAAATAACATTTACTAGACCACACTGAAAGTTTGTATCCCAGCCATGCACTCTTGATGCTGTTTCGTTTCCACGGATCTGAACCGACATGTGCATAGACATGATGACATTGATCGCTGTGCCTCAAAGGCAACATTTGATATTTAACGTGGGCACAGCCCTTGTATGACCCTAGTAGTTGGCAGGGCTGTGAACATGACAAAGCTAGCAAAGTTTGGGAGAATGATTACCTGTATATACATAACTTTTACATTCTCCAAAGACGAGCTTCAACCAAATACTTTACCTACTATAGCCCTTTCGCCCTCGTCGCAAGAAGGGGACAACAGCTTCAGGTGGCTAATGGTCAGTGGTGCTCCTTACTGTGGGGATACTAAAGGAGGTGGTGTGTGGGATGTCTTTCAGCAAAATAGATTTCTATGCAGCCATGATAGACGCGTCACTAATAACGTATAGGGTAAACCGCAGGCCAACATTGTTTCTCACACAGCAAAAACTGAATGTTGGCAAAACTGGTCAAGCGTTAAAGGGCCATCAGAACATTGCCTTCACATAAACTGGTCTCCCCTCTTCAGGTCGTGCTATGGAAGATGCGGGAGTCTTCGTTTTTATGTGTGTGTGTTTTTAAAATAATGAAGTTTTGCCTGCTGATGGCTCATTAAAGCAACCTGGCAATTGTCAGAAAAACTGTTCATGTATGAATGGGTCCCCAAAACCATGTAGCGTGTAGCAAGCACCAAGGCTTAAAAGGTTATTAGTAAAAATGTGTTATAATAGGTAACACTCGAATGATGGAGCGAATAAAAAACCCGATCTGTTGTGTCCGTTCGCGTTGTCATACTTTTTAAAAAAATGATTGACAAAACTTGTACTTTAACAGGGTGACCCCAACGCAATCTACTTTCTAAAGCAGGCCAGCATTTTCTACACAAT
Organism: Phymorhynchus buccinoides; assembly: GCA_017654935.2. Classification (NCBI taxonomy): domain Eukaryota; kingdom Metazoa; phylum Mollusca; class Gastropoda; order Neogastropoda; family Raphitomidae; genus Phymorhynchus; species Phymorhynchus buccinoides. The sequence goes on along the minus strand of CM065683.1, from coordinate 19,311,580 downwards.
CATGTGTTAGAAATGCTGATTAATAGGCTACTGTCATACGCAACTCTGCGCTATCTTATATGCGCGTTTCCGATCTGAGGTGCCTTCTCAGTGTTTCTGTCATGTTTCGTGCATTTGCGTCGAACTACTGTCACGAATTCTGTTAGGAAAATTTCGGATTTTAGTTGTTTTAGCTGGTTTTGCACCAGATATCAGCGCCATTGTGAAAAGCCAAAATGAGGTGCTCAGGGGGTCATATTTCGGTCAGGAATGGTGAAATGCGGGGCACCGGTCTCTAGGAGAATCCTATCCAGGTGAACACTCTGCAGTGCTATCTTCTGATCCGGGTTGAAATGGTTCACCTGACGAGTGAACCCACAGTAGGTTTGGGAATAGGCCTTCGTCCACAGCTCAATCCAATCCAATCTAATCCAATCATTTCATTGTCTTCACAAAAAGCTAAGCAATTCGCTGCCTGGCATGCACATTTTATAAATAATAAGGCACGACACAGATAATGTTTTAGAAAACGAACTTAAATAAGACAACAAAATTTTAAAACACACACACATACGCGCGCACACGCACGCGCACACACACACACACACACACGCACGCGCACGCACACACACACGCGCACGCACACACGCACACACACACTTGAGCTATCAGTTAGAATAAAATTAATCAGAGCATAGAATTAGAAATGAATGAACAAGTGAGCTAAAATAATTTGTGACAAGTATAATTGAGTATTCATTCAGAAATAAATAAGTAATGAAACTAGCATCTCCAGGTTTGCTAAAATAACTAATAAATTAAGGGTTCTTAAAACTATTATTAATAGCAATAAACCAACCATGAAATATAAAATCCACCATAAAGGATGCTATCACAGATGTTAATCAACTGTGATAGCTTTGGTGTCCCCATTGAAGCAGTGGAAATAGATGTTTTAATCCTTGGGATCTTTGCCTTTTGCACCAGGTGCAAGAGGACAACATAACATTCGATTGCGTTGCTGATACTCAGCCCCCTACAGTGGAACACCAGCACATGTTCATTTCTGTCTGCAGAGAGGATCTTTAGGACATCCTTAGCCTTGTTTGGACCAGGTCAACATATCCATCGTATAGCCCAGCCCGATCTCCCCTAAGACCTTCACCCTGGGGTTGGAGAGTAGCCCACGAAGCCTGCAGATAGCTTGTTGTCGCTGACGTTCCGTGTATCTGGATGAATGTTTTGGATGGAATCCAACAGCCACCACCAAGTTCAGGGGAAACATGGCCAGATCCGCAGGCGTTGGGTAAAATTTGGATCACAGAATGAGGTGCAAGCACCCTCAATCTGGACCTCCGCACCCAAGCGCACATGGGTGTTAGCCAAGACCTTGTCCACATCAGAACCGGGGGGCAAGGACATGAAAGCCACCGTTCTGTCCAGGTGGAAATGAGCAACAAATGCTCGCGGCTTAGATGGTGTCTGCGTTGTTGGCTCTCTGGCTGGCGCCGGCTGTTTTTGGCGCCAATGTTCCCGCCAGGTAGGAATCATCAATACAATCATCACCAGGCCGATCCGCCAATGGATCAGACTGGCGATGGTGGGAGGGAATAGTGGGGCTAGAGTGGGGATCTTCTCCCGACATTTGGCCTACAGCTCTCATGGCCTGTACCTCACTCTGAGAGTGAGGCATTTTGCAAAAGAGTTTGCCAACGGATCTTGATCTTGTCTAATAGTTCCTGCCACCCTGTCACATTAGTTACTAGCCAGGCCCTAGCCTGAATCAATGCCTAATATGTCTGTCAGCACACTACCCGATTCCGGTGGAAGAAGTGATGAATCTTTAATTTAATATCTTTTCACACGAATAGTGATTTTAGACAACATGCAAAAATTGAACCAATTAAAAAAAATACATGCAAGCTTAAAAAACAATTATAATAACACAAAGCAAAACACTACAGTGAGCTTCCAATAGGCGTGAACAGCATTAATTTTGCAATTAAAGCAATGTAATTTTTTGCGTCACTTGGTATCCTTGGTATTTTTATACTTATGAAAAAAGTCCATATTGAACATTCAGTATTATTGAACATTCGGTGGTGGAAGACCATCATGGTACACTCCCGTCAGATGACACTCAAGCGCATGTTGCTTGAGGTCCGGCACTGAGGCAGCACACTACGGGACAGGACAGACAGGCTCCGGGGCAGAAGAAGCTGCAAAGGTAACGGGCAAACTAGGCCCATAAGGGGTGTAAACACCCACATCGGACTCTGACCTCCTGTCACGTTTCGAAGCAGAGGAGGATTCAGACCTAGACGCGGCACTAGACCTCGCTTCAGAATCAGCCCTCTTACGTTGATTCCGTTTCCTCCCACGGCTTCGGGGTTTTCTGCCACCTGCAGTTGACTGACCATGGCTCAAAAATTGCCCCCCCAGCCACCGGCCCAGAAGGACCCTGCTGTTCATCCATTCTCACATTACCCCATCCTCCCTCGCTGACCTCATGTATGTCCATCGGCAAGATCCTCAAAATCGATGAGGTTAGCCAAATTTTCGTAGGATTTGCCTGGAAGCACTGCACTCATCATTTCATAGGTAAGTTTGCCATCTTTCTCCCTCAGCCTGACAAGCTGAGCTGCACGCTTTGGCCCTACGCCGGAGAAATAGTTTTCTTGGCGTTCACTTGCAGATTCCCCCCCACCCCACCCTTGTCCATGTGTTGTCATATCGTTCACGAGTGCGTGCACGCCGTGTCTCACACACACACACTCTCACATACACAGACACACACACACACACACACACACACACACACACACACACACACACACACACACACACACACACACACACACACACACACACACACACACACACACACACACACACACACACACACACACACACACACACACAGATGACCTACAACGTTTTACACCCTACACCCCACGCCATCTTGGCTGTTTTTGCTTGATGAGAAAAGTGATATCGCTCTGCACAAATGAAATGGTAGAGGCAGACGACACTATTCCCCCCCCCCCCCCCCCCCCCCCCCCCCATGGCTCTGTATAAAATATAATGAAATGGTAGAAGCAGACGACACTCCATATGTACATTTGACGATTTAATTTTTTTCTGTTTAATATTTCTTAAAGAATATCTTCCTTCGGCTGCTTGCGGCTGGAAGGAAGAAACGCTTATATGTAGACTACACACTGGACACACATACTACACGCATTCCTTTCTATTGAAAGGAGAGGACCCGCCTTACTGTGTAGCATGCGATTCTCCAATTTATGTTCATGTCCTTTTGGACTGCTGGGATTTATACGACATTAGAAGGAAACTACGCTGCGGAGTCAATGAAAAGTTTGTTCCATGACACGATCTTTAATTACTTGAAAGAGATTAATATTTTTTACTTGATGTAGGCTACTGCGATGTTTTTAATTCTAGACGTGTGATGTTTTTACTTGCTAAGTTTTTGATTTATTAAAGGGTTTTTTAACAAAAAGTATTTTAGCAAAAAACACTGATTTTGTTTTTACCTTGTGTTTTTATACTTTTTAACATGTGGTAAGATTTAATGTGGTGACAGCCCTGACATGGCCTTAGTTGTCGACTGTGCTATAATGTGAATCTTAATCTTAACCCTTTCACCGCCAGCCATACTTCAGCCAAAATTTTCCATTAAATTTACCTGGGTACAGAACAAAATCCATCTGCAGTATTTGGGGATTCTTCTGTGACATATATAAAATAAGGTCTATTCTTACTTCCCAAAACTAAAACAATAGGGTCTTTGAATAATAGACCCCAATTTGATGCCTTTTAGTAACATGGGTGTTAAATCACTGTGGTGCTAAAATGCGACTTTGGCGGTGAAAGGGTTAATCAGCGTGATGACAGCCCTGACATGGCCTTAGTTGTCGACGGGGCTATAATTTTAATCTTAATCTTAATCTGTGGAAAAATTCCACCAGCTCACTAGCTTACAGACATGTTTTTAGAAATGTGTTCCGAGATTCCCAACCATCATGCAATTTTCACAGACGGCTCCAAATCTGATGAAGGTGTTGCTTCTGCTGCGTTTATTCCATCGTCGAGGCAAAGTTCTTCAGAGCGTATTCCTACAGAAAGTTATGTGCCGAGCTGACTGCTCTTGTCATCACTCTCAAATTGATCGAGCAATCTGAGGGTAAAAAGTTTATAATTTGCACTGACTCCCTTTCAGCTCTAGAGGCTATAGCCGTTAAAAATCTGAAACAGTCGGAATTGTTAAAATTCTTCGATTTGTTTACGCTTCTGAAATCCAAGGGGTATAACATCATTTTGGCATGGGTCCCTGGTCATATGGGTATTCGAGGGAACGAGGAGGCCAGAGATGCTGTGAAAGATCCTCCTGTTAGAGTGTATGTTCCATCGGAAACTGGACGTTTCGTACCCGAATCGATTCGTACACGACGATTCGTACCAAATTTTTTACGTCGTTTCGTACTCAGCTTGGACGATTCGTACCCCACTTTCTACTCTCACATACTTCGACGTTTAGGTGAGAATATTATCTGACGTTTAGGTGAGAATATTATCTGTACCCAATGCCTGGACGTTTCCTACCCCACTTTCTACTCTCACATACTTCGACGTTTAGATGAGAATATTATTTTTTCACTTTTTTTTTAATCGCCAGTGTCGCCAGCAACACCATCAGAGCAAAAATGTTCATGTTGCCGGTCTTTGCTCTCTGGTGTAAACGGTTGTGGTAGCCTTCAAGGTCATTGTTGGTTCGACCACCTTGCCAAACGCACACCAGCCGTGCACAAGGAATTGCTTCTGGAACCTGATTGAATAAAAGAGCAAAACTCAAGACTATTTTAAATTTCTTTTCAGTAATGACTGTTTCAGGAAGAATCTGTAATCTGAAAAAAAAAGTAATCGTGTAAAGGAGTGCAACTGCAAATCAACAGGCAAATTAATCTCCTTATGAAGAATAAAGGATTAGACTTACCACTGCTTGTTCATGTACTCCATCAGTTCTTGTAGTTTGACATTGTTCGTGCATTTTTCCCTCAATTTCAAAAATGCAGGTTCGATTGCATGCCGTGGAAGCAGTGGAAGAGCCAAGAGTCGTCTCAGCAGAGAATGGATCTCTCCATGTTGTGCGTATGAAGATTGTAGGCCGCATTCAGTCACTTTCCTGTAGACTGCCTAAAAACAATTACAATAAAATGATATAAATGAAATTATTATTAGATGTCCTGCAGACTACAATTGAAGACCACAGGCAATCCTTTCAATTCTAAAGACTTTTTGATATTCTTATATGAAAAAGGCACTAAAGTAGTGATTTGATATAGCAATAACGCAATTTAAAAAAACACAAAAGTCTAACCTGTGCCCAGTGAAATGTGTACCCATGCAATCTCCCTTCAAAGAATGTACATCTTGCAGCGCCCCGCAATGCAGACTCGAATTCTGTGGTCACCGTTTCAGGCAGGAAATTCGGCGCTTTTCGTAGAATGGCTTGAAAGACCTAAAAGAAAAAAAACATTGTCACCTGTTTCTCCATGCACATGCACTATGATAGATATTACGTCCAATTTATGTAATAATATGTTGTTCATAGCAAAAAAGTGCAATTACCTGCTCATAATCATCTTGAGTTCGGCTGCTCATGATTGCAAAGGCCAGCGGCATCTGCTTGTAGTTCCCTTCATGTTTTATGAATGCATGAATGGAAAAAAGCTGCGCCCATGGTTTCTTCACAACCTTAAATGTTCCATCCACGTAGATATTGCGGGCTTTTGACAAAATGTCCAGCTGCATGGGAGTAGCAAAAACAAGATGTCTGTAGCCTTCCCCCTGTAGGTCAGCAATAAGGAAATCGTCATCAATGAGCTCTGTCAACTGCAACTGTAACATACAATTCGGAGAAAAAAATTGTGGTCATTTTATAGCTTCACGGCACATGATAGCCCAACTAAAGGATGGTTCAATATCTAAAACATTGGTTCATTGCAGTATAACATTTTTATTGCAATAAAAATTGTAATATACTAAAGTTAATGATAAAAATAATTACCTCAAAATCCAAACTAGTTGGATGCTGTGGTCTCATTTTTGCCCGCAGACGATGAGCAGCTCTGATTTCAGTTTTGATTTTTGGAAGAGCCTCACTTCCCTCAAGATTGAGTGCACTCAGTGCATCTTCAACAATTTCGGCTGCAGAAAATTGCACTTTGTCTTTAGCTTGTGCTTGTTCTCTGACCTGTACACGAAGCTGCTTTCGTATTTTGACATTTACAGCACCTGTTGAATATAAAGCATATTTTAGTGTTAATGCAAACATATGCTACTATGTACCCATCTCGCGCTGGCCCCCCCTAAATCCCCCCCCCTGCCCCCCCCCTCCGCCTTTTTCTTTATTACGTACACACTGTAGACACTCATGGACACACATAATTTCATCTGGGAAATATAAATATAAAGTCGTGAACCAACAGAAAACAAACTTCCCCAGCCCTAGCTCACCCCAACTTTTCCACATTAGAATCACATTACTTCAAGGATAAATTTGAAAATCCCTTGTGAGGAAAGAAACACACAATGTGCATGGAATGCGCATGGCAGATTGTTGAACAATATATAGAGTAGGAGCAAAAGTTTCAACAGAAAGCAACAAGATATGTTAAACTTCATTCTATTCACATCAGGCAAAATGCACTTGCATAATGCGAAAGTTTTGCCTAATGTGGACATTAGGCAGGCGATTTGCCTAATGTTTACAAATCGCCTGCCTAATGTTCACATTAGGCAAATCGCCTGCCTAATGTTCACATTAGACAATTTGCTTGCCTAATGTTGACATTGTTCACATTATGCGTAACATATATACAGCAAACATGTGGATTAAAAAGGATTAGTATATACAGCAAAAGTGATTGTACAATAAGCTGCATTAAAAATAGCATTAATTACCTGCATGATTGTGAGGAAATTTTCCAGCATGAAATTTCCCATCCTTTTGTTGCACTGTCGACGGACATGTGGCCTCACCACGTACACTACACCACCAGTTTACTGTGGTTTTGTTGACTCTTTTTATGGTGTGGGTGTATCCCCCTGGGCCCACAAGAAGAGGGTGGCCTCTTTTGGATCCAGTAGGTAAAACCTGAGGAATAATTACAGATATGCCTTAGAATTTTGGTTGGAAAAATGAACAAGATAATAAGAATTAAATCAAAATGACAGTCTATTGCTAATTAAATGTTCTCTTACCTCCCACTCCTCTTCTTTATCAAAATCATCTGGGATATCACGGTGAACTGGTACCCCTGGGTGTATTTTTTCCAAACCAGGATCTGGTGAACGTCCCAGTAATCCGTGATCCACAACGGCATGATCCGCTTCTGAAAACCCCCATATATAATCATGTACATAACATGTTTTTATCGGTTCTTTTTTATATATTTTTTGCAGATGTTTCTTACATTTTTCATGTATTGTCCTTTTTAAAAAATAAAAGTTTGTTTACAGCTAGGGATATTGCCTTCCAACAAATTTTGAGTTAGGCGATTTACACGCGCGCGCGCGTGAGACGTTTCGTACCCCATCGGGCCACATGTCTGCGAGTGATTTGTTTGGATTTCACCTCAGAGCAAGGAATGAATGTCTGTGGTTTTCACTCGGAATTTATTAACATTAGACGTTTCGTACCCAGGCCGGTACGAAACGTCATGGATTGGTACGAATCGTCAAAGCATTTGGTACGAAACGTGTAAACGTCGAGGGTACGAAAAGTAAGAATCCATGAAAGTCCTTTTTCGTGATGTTCCACCTGACGCAAGTTTTAATTATTTGAGAGAGATTAATATTTTTCACTTTGTGTAGGCTACTCTGATGTTTTTAACTCTAAACGTGTTATGTTTTTACTTGCTAAGTTTTTGATTTATGGATGAATTTTTAGCTCAAGTATTTGAATGTAAAACCTTGATTTTGTTTTTACATCATTTTATCTTTTTTCAAAATGTATGTGTAATATTTAACGTGGTGAAAGACCTGACATGGCCTTAGTTTTGAACAGGGCTAATAGTTTTTTTAATTTTTTTATTAATCTTGCTCTTATACCACATTGGAAGGAAAACGCCAGACTGATGTGGAAATTAGAAACTGACGGTCTTCTAGCGAAAGAGCAATATGGCTTCCGCAAGTATCATTCCACTGTTGATCATCATCTAGCCCGTTTGGAGTCAACCAGCCATAATGCTTTTTCTGAATAAACAGCATGTCGTCGCCATCTTTTTTTTTTATCTGGAAAAGGCGTACGATACTACATGAAAATATGGGATCCTTTCCGACCTTCATCAGCTTGGTTTTCGTGGTCATCTGCCAGTTTTCATTCTAAACTTCCTGGCAGAAAGAACGTTCCACGTCCGCGTTGGTACCACACTATCAGGCATTCAGGAGCAGGCGATGGGTGTTCCTCAAGGCAGCATCTTGTCTCCTGCTTTATTTAGCATAAAAATAAATGACATCGTAAAATCTGTTCGCCAAGGATCTGACAGCTCGCTGTTTGTTGATGACTTTTGTCTTTACGCCACTGGGAAAACATGCAGGCGTTCAACGCCAGCTCCAGCTGGGTGTAAATAAAATCCAGCAGTGGACAGATGACAACGGCTTCAAGTTCTCTTCAACCAAAACACAGTATATTCATTTTCACAATTTTCGTTGTTTTTATCCTCAACCCGAAATTTACATCGAAAAGACAAAAATTCCAGCCGTTACTGAAGCAAAGTTTCTTGGAGTCACTTTTGATCAAAAATTAAATTTTAGAGCACATATTTTTTTTATTCAGAATCTGAAAACTTCCTGTCTCAAAAAGCTATGAACATCCTCCGTGCGGTAGCAAGATCTTCATATCTGAAAGTGTTGGACCCAATTCATCATCAAGGTCTCCGTCTTTGTCTCGGTGCCTTCCGCACCACACCTGTATATAGTCTGTACGCCGAAGCGGGCGAACCATCTCTTACTCACCGCAGACTCGAGCTTTCTCTAAGCTATTTACAACTGTACTCCGAACCAGAAAACCCAGCTTACGATTGTGTGATGAATCCAGCTTTTCAGAAGAAATATGAAGATAATCCTCCCAGTATTCCACCTCTGGGCATTCGCATCCTTCCTCATCTGGAAGAGGCGGATATTGACGCAGGTGTCATATGTGACGAATCTAAATTTTCTGATCAACCACCCTGGACTCTGTGTACTCCAGACATCAGATTTGACTTCACTACTCTAAGGAAAAATTCTACCAGCTCATTAGCTTATAAACAGATGTTCTTGGAGACGCGTTCCAAGAATTCCAATCATCAAACAATGTTCACAGACGGTTCCAAATATGACGAAGGTGTTGCTTCTGCTGCGTTTATTCCATCTTCGTGCCAAAGTTCTTCAAAGTTTGTTTAATACGTGGTGAGATGTAACGTGGTGACAGCCCTGACATGGCCTTTGCTGTCGACGGGGCTATGATTTTAATCTTAATCTTAATCTTGTTTTACCTTATCCCTTTTTAATACGTGGTAAGATGTAACGTGGTTACAGCCCTGACATGGCCTTTGTTGTCGACGGGGATATAATTTTAATCTTAATCTTAATCCAAACATTAGAAGGAAACTCTACACGGCGGAGTCGTTTTGTTCCATGATGTTCCACCTGACTCGATTTTTAACTATATAAAGATGCGCCCCCCCCCCCCTCCCTCCATTTCTCGGTTGTTTGCACTTTTTCAGTCTTGCCTTTCTTACTGCAGATTGAGTACTTTATCCTCTATCGTGTGCTACATTTAACACTAATTTTCATCCATTTTCATAATTAAACACATGCATTCAATAATAGTAGAAGATAAAGGTGAGACGGAAAAACGCAATGAACCAGGACTGTGGCAAACGCTCTGCAGCTGTTGTGTGTACTGCATACTACATAGGGGGGGGGGGGGGGGGGGGGGGGGTGTCTTATTTGATAATGGACTTTATGATGACTGTGTTTAATTATTCAACAAAGATAATTTGCTGAAAAGGTTAATAAAATACAGCTTAATGTTTGGTAAGAAAGGCAAGTGTGAAAATGCGGGGAGAGCTGAGAAATGTAGGGGTGGATGGGGTGTGAACATCTTGACCTTTACCGAATTTTTAAGAATAGTATTTGTACATAAAACTGATTTTTTTATAACCTTTTTACCTTGTGTTTTTATCCTGTTTTTAATACTGATAAGATTTAACGTGGTGACAGCCCTGACATGGCCTTAGTTGTCGACGGGGCTATCATTTTTATCTTAATCTTAATCTTAATCCTTTGTATATGCAATCAAATAGTGGCTTGATACTGTCGCCCCTATAAGAGAATTGGTTTATCTACAGTTGCCATGAAGTAGCGGAACTGCTTTTAAGTAAAAGTAAATTCCAAATGACGACTTCTACATTATTTTATTTACGCATGTGTGTGTGTTAGAGGCAGAGAAGATGTGTACGGCAATTATTGTGTTTTTAAACTGTATACATCATGTGGATATTTGTGCGTGCTTCATAAAAGGTGAATTGTCAAGTGTTGTGAAAATATAACAGCAGCAGGAAGACGTCTTCATCTTTAGCAACTGTACTTTTTAGAAGATTAAAAACTAAATGCATTGCGAATTGGGATTGTACGAAAAAACCCTGAATGACGATAATGCTTTTTTACTTCAATTTTCTGCAACATTCTTAGTTGGTACAACAGATTGTTTTCCAATTTCCAAACGCTAAACTATTCCCTCCAGAAAACGTTTATCATAGACATATGGGGGCTAGTGGATAAGAGTTGAGATATGGAGGAAAATGTGGAAGGGGGGGGGGGGGTAAACGTGTATGGGGCAGACAAACATTGCATGTTATGGAAACATCATTATCGGAGCACTTGTCTGACAAAACTTTTGGTCGTTTTACACTCTGTTCCCGTCATGTTTGAAACCCCACAAGAATTCGTTTTTAAATGTTTTGAAAAAACTTCACACACCCTCGCTAAAAACAGGGATGAGAAAGCTGGGGGGGGAAAGAGGGAATTAAGAAAAGAGGAAGCTACATTACTGGAGGGAAAAAAAGTTCTTCGTATTCCCCAAAGGGAAATAACTCCGATGCAGCCAGCCTGCAGAAAGAGTTACCGTTCGTTCCTCTCTCTGAAACTGATGGCGTCAGGTGCCAAGGGCCTGTACTCTGCTGGCTTCAGTGCCGATGTCGGGCACGCTCCAGCGAGTTTTACAAGGGAGGCAACAAGACGCAATGCCAGCAGAGGTCGCTGATTAACGGGGCAAAATGGCAGCACGGCTCGTCGTGTTCCACAAACGTTTACTTTAGCAAGCCGGGGCCCATGTCGACGCCATTAATTTCTCCACCCCAGCTTGTCTCGGGGCTTCCGGGGCCCATCTTGAGTAAACTAGTGATGGTGTCTTTAGCTCTGCCTGGAAAGGGTGGCAGCAATTCTATAGGGTGGAAATTATCTAAGAACAACAATAAAATCAGCCCCAAAAGAATATTTTTTCGCAGGATATTTAGACTGGGCAAATTGGGTATTTACTAAACCCGTGTAGTCGTTTGATTTCTAAAGACAGATTTTTAAAGGCCAATTTCACTTCGCCTCCAATTTCGCTTCGCCTCCAATTTCGCTTCCCAGGCAGACGGCCAAGTACATTTTGCGACTTTTTAGAGACAAAATAGAAGAAAAGAAAGGGTTAAAAAAAGAAGACAGAATCCATAGATAATCAAAGGGGAAGACAATGATTATGAAGAAACTATGGAAAAGGGGTGAGAGAGATGAGAGAGATGAAAGATCAAGTTTCGGGAGAGGAAGAAAAAGAAAAAAAATAAGCAGAAGAAAAAAGGAAGTGTTTTTGTTTTATCTTCACCTTATTTATTGTTTGCTATTTTATCCTTAAATATTTTATGCACGCTTAAATTTGTAGTATGTGTGTGTGTGGGTGGGGGGGTGTCTGCCCTTATGCAAATGTATTGTACAGTGTGTGTGTGTGGTAGCTGGGTGCGTAGACGTGGTGCTTTTGTTTTGTGTGTGCGGGCCCCTGTGTGTGTGTGTTTTAATTATCATAACATCATTATATTAACTTTCATGTTTTATAAATTTGTCATGTTTGTTTTTTCATAACTGAAAAAAGGTTTATTGATAAGATAGAGAAAATGGGTGTGTGGTGTGTGTGTGTGTGTGTGAAAGATGTTCAATATGTTGGGGTCTCCGTGCGCATGGGCAACTCTTTCACCCTGGCGGCACAGTGACGGGCAAGTTATGTTGACAGGCTTGTCGCTGTGTTGCCGGGGTGTACACGCGCGCAGACACCTTAAGTATTGCATTGTGTGTTTCTTGTATTGAATTGATCGACTGCAAGACTGACAAATTTCCTTGTTTTAAAATGGAAGACAATGAAATAATTATGATTGATCGATTGATTGATTGATTAAAGGGGCTTAAAGGGGAGAAAAGAAACGATGATCATGGTGATGATAAACAATAACAATTACTACTATCAATGGTAATACCATAGAAACACACACAAAAATAGAAAAGAAAATATAGCTAGAATCTTTTACCTTGTTTTTATCCCTTTTTAATACGTGGTGAGATGTAACGTGGTGACAGCCCTGACATGGCCTTTGCTGTCGACGGGGCTATAATTTTAATCTTAATCTTAATCTTAAACAAACACAAACAACTCGACATTGTTTTCATTAGGAGTCGAATGATGTGTTTTGTAAGGAAAATATATAAATGTGTTGCATAATTTTACGGCGAAAATGTTATATGAAACAAATATTTTGAAAGTAATCCAAGAAAGAGTTATTGACTAAATGGCGATTGAATTATGTTCATATATTAGAGTAAAATAACATTAATGTGCTAAAACATGAATTATAAATGGGGAACACGATGGATTTTGTTGTTGTTTTTTCTTAAATTCCTGATGGAGATGAAAGGATTGCATAATAAAAATAAACATGAACGAGAATGTTGTAGAAAATGAACACCATACATAACAACAAAAGTATTTTAACAAAAAACCTTTGATTTTGTTTTTAACCTTGTGTTTTTATCTCTTTTTGATACGTGGTAAGATTTAACGTGGCGACAGCCCTGACATGGCCTTTGTTGTCGACGGGGCTATAATTTTAATCTTAATCTTAATACATAGCAGAATATTAGGAAAATAATTTTAGGATCAAAATTTAAACACACACACGCACGCACGCACGCACGCACACGCGCACGCGCGCGCGCACGCACACGCACATTCACATTCACATTATGACAACAATAAAAATCCGAAAAACTGTAACAAATTTAAATAATTTATAAAACTCTCACGAGAAATGTTGAGCCTTTTTGCAATTGTCTGCCTCCCGCGCCCCCCCCCCCCCCCCCCCCGCGGCTGCTTTCCCTCCCTCATTTTTCACGTTACATTACTGCTTACTCTGTCTCTTTCCTCTACCACCCCCACTCCCTTATAAACTAAACCTACCTCCCAGGAGAGAGAGGGAGAGGGGGGTGATTCCACCTGCCCACATAAATATGACGGAGTGGCGAGGCAAAGCGTTTACTTCTAGTGATGGTCTCCCTTTCCCATGAGACAGGACATGGGAATTAGTTTCTGGTGAACAAAAAAAATAGATCACACACACACACATATACAGAGAGAGAGAGAGAGAGAGAGAGAGAGAGAGAGAGAGAGAGAAGCACCAGTGCGCGCGCACACATATAAGCACCACCGCGCACACGCACGCACACACACACACACACACACACACACACGCACACACACACACACACATGGGCGGTACATTCGTTGAGCATGAAGAAGGTTGTTGTTTATTGGTAAGATTAACTTTTCTTTTATTATTTTGTTGTGTACCTTGGTTTTTGTTCTCTGTTCCTTTCGTTGCGTTCAAATGCAGAGATATTTTGTTTTCTGTTGCCCTTGTTGAATCGTGAGACCGCAATGTAATTTATCTTGTTGAGATAATTGTAATTTTGACTGACGTTGACACACACACACACACACACACACACACACACACACACACACACACACACACACACACACACACATATATATATATATATATATATATATATATATATATATATATAAGCGCGCACGCGCGCACGCACGCACGCACACGCACGCACACACGCACACACACACACACACACACACACACACACACACACACACACACACACACACATTCTATATTATTGCCCTTATTTTGAATCGACCCTTTCAGAATTCAGAAAAGATTAATCCAAATGTATATTACATGATGCCGTATCTCTTTTGAATTTTGTACAAACTTTAATGTTAAGTCCATTTGGCTCGTTTCTATGATTGCTGTTGGGTTTTTGTTGATAGAATGTTTGCATTTTTATTTTATAATAGTTCAATTCTGGAGTTTTTATTTTATTTTATTATTATTATTATTAGTTTTTTTGGTTTTTAAAAAAACCCTGTTTTAACTAAGCATACATCCCCTAATGTTACTTATAAATATGCACTTTAAGCACACACAGATACACATGCACATTCCCACGCGCACACACTCACACACACTTTCATGTCTAATATCACTTCTAAGTGAAAAGACGTTAAATTAAAGAACAACAACAACAACACACACACACTGACACACACACAGGCGCGCGCGCGCGCTAAATTGTGCAATATTACAACGGCACCTGTTACTCCAAACTCGAATACATAGGACTTAACCCGATTTCAGCTCAGCTCCTCCATAAAGCGGTTATTAAAAGGCAAAGCAAGAAAATGAAAGACATGATATATTCACATGGACATGCACACACACACACACACATTCATATTGCACCAGCTTCGTAAACAAAACGCAGGCAGATTGCAAATCTCTGCTAAAAAGGCTACACACATTTATGTTTCTAAACAACAAAAAATTGAATCCGACGTAGGGGATATCGTGATTACCTAGACCCTCTGTGACCGTGACATAAAAAGCGTACCGCCTCGGGCCTAAGTTAGGATGGTTACATTCTAATCCCTGCATTACGCGAATGATAGGATTCCAAGAACATTCGCGGCATCGGAATGGTAAATCGGTTAACTCGTATTTTTAGATCATTATCAGGACACTCAAATACTGCTCTCCAAAGCATAGCACCGAGTCTGCTAACTTTCACAGAATCGTTTGATAAATGATGAAGAAAACAATAAAAAGAACTCTTGTCAAACCGAATATATCTAAACGACAGTCACGGCTGTCTATTAAACTCTATAGATTTTCTTTTGTTTGGAGTGGCGTGTGTGTGTGTGTGTGTGTGTGTGTGTGTGTGTGTGTGTGTGTGTAATCTAACTTTGGTTTAATGTTCGTAGAAAGTCGTCCACATTTAAAAAAATTTTTTAATATATTTTTTCCGACATACTGTATGATAATCGAACCAAGACATACCCGGGCAGCCCTGACATGGCCTTAGTTTGTCGACGGGGCTATAATTTTAATCTTAATCTTAAGACAGCCGAATTGTGTGGGCATAATCTAACTTTGGATTAAAGTTCGTAGAAAGTCGTCCACATTTTAATTTTTTATTTATTTTATCCGACATACTGTATGATAATCGAACCAGGATATAGCCGGACAGCCCTGACATGGCCTTAGTTGTCGACGGGGCTATAATTTTAATCTTAATCTTAAGACAGCAGAATTACTTCTTTGGCAGAGCCCCCCTCCCCTCCACCCCCCACCCCCACTGAAAATTGAAATCGTCAAACCGTGAAACCACGTAACTCCCCAAGTCGTCAACATGAAATAAGAGGTGTGCAGCATAAAAGTCCGATAAACAGCTCCCTTGTCCGTCTACATCACGCTTAAAGGGAAAACAACCGATCCCAGGGATCGGGTCTTTTTCGCCAGAAGAACTTTGCCTCGCGGTGGCTCGCACAACAGGGAAGAAAGAAGATGCCAGCTGTGATTCAAATGCGGCGCACGCTCGAATGAAAATCAGTTTAACGTCCTCCGGTCTGAAACAGACACATATGGGACATTAGTAGATATAAAGATGCTGGGAACGATCCTGGAGGCAATGCCCGGAGGCAGTGCAACTCGAATTTTTAACGATATAGATGTATCAAAAAGCTTACTATAGATTGTAATACAATACAATCTTTGGATGTATGTTATGGCGCGCGCTCGGCGCCTCCCCTCTTTTATACTCCAGCCGTGCCTTTAAAGTAATACACTCTGCTTCTTCTTCTTTTTTAAATCTCAATTGTTACCATCTCTACCTTCCTCCACGCTCATTCTTATCTAGAGAATAGAACAGAAAAAAGTGATAAATTATCATGTATGCTACTAAGCTCTCTCTCTCTCTCTCTCTCTCTCTCTCTCTCTCTCTCTCTCTCTCTCTCTCTCTCTCTCTCTCTCTCTCTCTCTCTCTCTCTCTCTCTCCTCCCCCCCCCCCTCTTTCTCCCCATCGCAAAGATCAGCACTGAATATTAACCCTTTCGCCGCCAGCCATATTTCAGCCAAAAAATGCCATTAAATGTACCTGGGTAGAGCACAAAATCCATCTGCAGTATTGGGGATTCCTCTGTGACATATATAAAATAAGGTCTATCCTTACTTCCCAAAACTGAGACAACAGGGTCTTTGGATAATAGACCCCAACTTGATGCCTTTTAGTGACATAGGTGTTAAATCACTGTGGTGCTAAAATGCGACTTTGGCGGTGAAAGGGTTAATTTAGTTGACAAGTCAGCACTGTGACAACTAAAAATTATAAACGTTTAGCATTTTTCTCTCTTTTTTCCCCCTTCGTGCCTGACGACTTCAGTGACTCCTCGTATTTTGTTCCACCCGGCTATGTTTTAACATGGATGCTATATTTAATGTAGAGTTGAAAACCGGTTCAAAAATCCGAACCGGTTTAAAATCGGCTTTCCCTCTTCGAACCGGTTTTATAGAACCGTTTTTTTTTTTTATCGAACCGGTTTTTAAAACCAGTACTCGCATCACTAGGTTCACCTATGCAAACACATTATTTATTTGTCAGAATATTCACACACACACACACACACACGCGCGCACGCGCACACATACACACGTATACGCACAATAAAGACTTATGACACACACACACACACACTCAACTCAACACTCAGTCAAAGTCAAAGCCATACACCCCCCCCCCCCCCCCCCACCCCCCACCCCCCACAAAACTAGAAAACAGCGCGGAGAATCAGTGTTGTTTTTCGAAAAGAATGCGTTATTCTAAGAAAAACTTACTTTCATTTTGCAGTTAAAAAAACGGTTCACAGCAACTCGAACCGGTTTTTCGAACCGCGAACATTTAGCACCGGTTTTTCGGTTCAAACCGGTTCCTCCCCCCCCCCCCCCCCCCCTCTCTAGTTTTAACCAGTCGGAGCATTGATATTAGTATGTATGTATGTATGTATGTCTGTGTTTGTGTGTGTCTATGACAGTGTAAGCTTACCCGTGTGTGTGTGTGTGTGTGTGTGTGTGTGTGTGTGTGTGTGTGTGTGTGTGTGTGTGTGTGTGTGTAGATGCGGAGGTGCGGTGTCGACGACAATAATATCTGCTTGTAGGCTAAAGAACTGGTGGAGTTTTTCCGGAAAGAGGCAAGGTCGAATTTGATTTCAGGGGACGATGGCGTCCATGGCGGATTTTCTGGAAATTTGGAAGAGTCTGATGCCGCTCCAATGTCAATGTCTGCCTCTTCCAGGTGAGGGAGGACACGAATGCCCAGAGGTGGAATACAGGCAGGGTTATCCTCGTACTTTTTCTGAAAGGGGGGATTCATGACACATTCGTAAGCAGGATTGTTTGGTTCAGAATAGAGCTGTAGATAATAGTTCATGGATAGCTTGAGTCTCCCAGAAAAGCACCCAGACAAAGGCGCAGGCCCTGATGATGGATTGGATCCAAAACTTTCAGGTACGAGGGTCTTGCCGCTCCATAGATAATGCAGCCATAATCCAACTTGGACCGGATCAGTGCTCTATACAGATGGAGGAGTTTTCTTGTCAGCGCTCCAGTCCGTGTGGGCTACCACACGAAGGATGTTCATGGCCTTGAGGCAGGAAGTGTTCAGGTTTTGGATGTGGGCACGAAAATTCAGTTTTTGATCAAAGGTCACTCCCAGAAACTTAGCCTCGGTGACAGCAGGAATTTTCGATTTTCCGATGTAAATTTCCGGTTCCGGGAAAAAGGTTCTGAAATTATGGATGTGAATGCTTTCGGTTTTGGTAGAAGAAAATTTGAGGCCATTGTCATCCGCCCACTGCTGGATACGGTTCACGCACAGCTGGATCTGGCGCAGGACGCCGGCGTACATTTTGCCAGTGGCGTAGAGACCAAAGTCATCGACAAACAGTGAGCTGTCTGATCCTTGTCGAACAGAGTTTACTATTTCGTTAATTTTGATGCTGAATAAGGCAGGAGATAAGATGCTGCCCTGAGGAACACCCATCTCCTGTTCATGGATGTCCGACAGAGTGGTGCCAACACGGACTTGAAAGGATCTTTGTGCCAGAAAATGTTCAATGAAGATTGGCAATCGACCACGAAAACCAAGTTTATGAAGATCAGAGAGTATGCCAAATTTCCATGTAGTGTCGTACGCCTTTTCTAAGTCGAAGAAGACGGCGACGACGTGTTGTTTGTTTAGGAAAGAGTTTCGGATGGTTGATTCCAGACGGACAAGATAGTCAACAGTGGAGTGGTATTTCCGGAACCCGCATTGTTCTTTTGCAATAAGGCAATAGGGCACAGTCTCCAGTTTCCACATTAATCGGGCGTTGACCAACTTTTCCAGAACTTTGCAGACACAGCTGGTGAGGGCTATAGGGCGATAGTTAGAAGGGTTGGATAAATCTTTTCCTGGTTTGGGGATGGGGACGATCAAGGCTTTCCTCCAGGATGGCGGAAAAACCCCAGTCATCCAGATGCGGTTATATACTTTCAATAGGATTTCTAAACAGCTTTCCGGGAGGTGTTTTAACAGTTGATAATGGATTTGATCAAGACCGGGAGAAGAATCATGACAGGTTTGTAAAGCTGATTTGAGTTCGGAGAAGTTGAAGGGCTCATTATAATTTTCTTCTGCATTGGTGGTGAAGTTGCAGTTCTTTTTTTCTTTTTCAGTTTTTGTTTTGAGAAATGAAGCAGATTTTTGGGCAGAGGATGAATTTTGTTCTATGGTTGAGGCCAATAAATTAGCCACCGCTTGTTTATCCGTTATGAGGGTGTCTGATAGTTTTAAATGATGGATGGTAGGGCAGGTGTTCTTGCCATTGATTTTTTTTAATCACTTGCCAGACTTACACACGGGACACTCACACTTTACGCATGCGTTTCTGTTGAAGGGAGAAGACCCTCCCTACTGTGTACCGTGCGACGCTCGTGTCTCAATCGAACACATTCTCCTTGATTGTTGGGACCTCTCTGACACCAGAAGAAAATACTACACGGCAGAATCAATGAAGGTGTTTTTCCGTGATGTGCCGCCAGACATGATTTTTATTTTTTTTAAAGAAGTTAATATTTTTGATAAGGTATAAAAAGTCGTGTTAAGTTTTAAAACATCAATTGTAAGCTTTTAGCTGTGTAAGGTTTTTATGCACGACTACATTTTAATCCTTTTTAAACTTTTGTTTCAAATCTACGTTTTTAATTGGGGGGGGGGGGGGGGGGGGGGTGGGGGGGGGGGGGGGGGCGGGGGGGAGCAGACACTGAGGCAGAGACACAAAACAGATACACAGACATACGAAAAGTAAAGGAAAACAGCTTTATCATGGCAGCCAGTTAAACGTGACAACAAACAAGTTGGTACAGTTTAGCGAGTTTCCCCGTCAGCTGTTGAGGGGGGGGGGGGGGGGGGGGGGGAAGCTACACTACTACACTTCAGCCCCTACTCACACGATGCCGCTGGTGACTCTGATCCAGGACCAACCACTTCCCATGACGATGACGACTGCCTTTGCCCTCTCTCTTCCCCTCCTTCCCTCCCTCCCTCTGTCTTCTTGATTTCTATCCAATCTCTCCATCACCTCGTCCTTATTTTACTCCGGCTTCTTAAAAGACATAAAAGTTGAACTTTTTTCCCCCTTCCCCCTCTCTTAATTTTCCCACCTTCACGCTCACTTGAAGACTTTATCTGTGTAAGCCACACACACAACTGTTGATTCTCTCTCTCTCTCTCTCTCTCTCTCTCTCTCTCTCTCTCTCTCTCTCTCTCTCTCTCTCTCTCTCTCTCTCTCTCTCTCTCTCTCTCTCTCTCTCTCTCTCTCTCTCTCTCTCTCTCTCTCTCTCTCTCTCTCTCTCTCTCTCTCTCTCAATACGTTTCATTTAATGTTTTCTCAATTCCCAGCCAAAACTATTTTCCCACCGCTTTTCTGCCGCTCATCTGTGCCCTTCTTTGACTGCTTGTTTGTTTGTTGTTTGGTATTTTTGCTACTTACTGGGCGATGTTTACAGCTGTGTAGGCCTCTCTATCTATCCTTGCCCCCCACTCCATAACCACCCCCCCCCCCCCCCCCCCCACCTCACCGTCCACCCATTTGGTTTAAATAATTTTTTATTACGTTCAACAGGACATATACATAAATACATTAACGAACGAATGAGCAACAACAAGCTTCGAGCTTATAGCGTGCTCACTATCAACATGAATATTACATATTATGACGACTGTTGAAAAAATATAAGATATATTAGTAGTCATTTTAAGAAAAAAGAAAACCAACAACTAATTATAAATTAATAAAAAGTAAACAAATCTAAGAAATGAACTGATTTGACCAAATTATTTAGCAATACATTTCCAGAACAATTTCCCAGCTCAAGTCAAAGGATTGAAAATCAAACCACAAATTATTTTAAGCATTAGCAAATTTGATAATCAATGGAGAAGAAAACAACAAAACTATCAACAACAATGCCTATGAACAAACAAACAAACAAAGAACAAATTAGTAAAATCTAAAAAAAGAAGAGAGAAAAAAGAGAAAGTATGGGGGAGCACAATTCAAAAACGTCGACCCATTTGCCAATGAATGCAGGTATGCATTGTGAAGGTATATGAATTGAGCACACGCCCCATATTATCGAGATGACAATGATAACAACGACATGGATAGATTAATATATTTCACTTGATGTACAAGCTACTGTGATATGTTTAATTCTACACGTGTCATGTTTTTACTTGTTTAGTTTGTGATTGATTGTTTTTTTAACCAAAGTATTTTAACAAAACAAACTTTGATTTTGTTTTTACCTTGTGTTTTTATCCCTTTTTAAATACGTGGTCAGATTTAACGTGGTGACAGCCCTGACATGGCCTTCGTTGTCGACGGGGCTATAATTTTAGCTCTTATGACGACATGGATGAGGATAACGACGATGGCGTGCTGGTCAAAGATGGTGACGGATGACGATTATAACACAATGTTAATGTTGATGATGTTGTTGCTACTGATGATGATGATAGCTACTGCAGCGACGATGGTGATGCCGATTATGATGACTGAAGCTATGAAAAAGACACAGACGACATATCGATGATGATGATTATGACGATAATATCTTGCAAGCTCAATTTTTATCAGAAATATTGACGTGTACATTTTATAACATAATGCCATCGAATAGCATATAAAGAATAAAATTAAACCAAGTGTTTGCATTCTTTTTTCAGTCTTCTTTTCTATTTTTGTTGATAACGATGACGATAGTGATGATACTGCGAGTGCCAGACTCTTGTTGACGCTACACGCAAAATGATCCCTACACAAACATAGAACTAGAAGAAGGGAGCTTTTTAGGTGTCTTTAAAAATAAAAAAAGCAATTCCCCAAATGTCATTCCAACGTATGTTCTGGAAAGCTAGTGTAAACGACACGTTGTCCAAGCAGTATGGGATCCATCTTATGGCAACATCTCAATGCAAGACTAGATGCAGCTATGCACAGGGATAAGGGGGGTCTGTTGGTTTAGATACATTGATCCACGGGCTGCATTGTAGCCTTCTGATATTGGTGTAGGGTCAAGAGGTGTATTAGGAGCCGGGGAAAGGGGTATGTGCGCGTGGGGGGGGGGGGGGGGGGGTGTATACGAGAAGCTACGAATGGCTTGCTATGCTGAGAGCATCGTTTGCAAGGCTTTCTGAGAGCTTTGCTGACATTGTTGTTTGTAACCAACCTGTTTCTCTTTTGTTGTTGTACATCTGACAAACCGCATGACTTGTGGTCAAGTATCTATTCTTCTGTTTCGTTTATCTTTTGCTTTATTTGTATGCCCCTGTCTCTTGTCTCCCAGTATGTCTCTCTCTCTCTCTCTCTCTTTCTCTTATATGGCCTTAGCTGTCGACGGGGCTATGATTGTGATCTTAATCTGTCTCTCGAGATGGAGAGAGAGAGACGGAGAGGGAGGGAGAGAGAGAGATGCAGCCATACATACAGAATGTCAGACAGACAGACAAAGAGATAGAGACCTAGAGATTATGATGACAATAGCAACAACAACAAAAAGCAGATTGACAAACTATTTCAAACCAGCGCGCGCGCGCACACAACCCTGTCTATCATTTTGGAAACTAAAAAAGGGAGAAGTATCTCAGGTTTTATAATGATGTTACTAAAGAATATCGAATAGAACCGTACCTTTTTAGTATTATTTTGGATAGACAACAAAAACAGGCTCTATGTAAATTGAGAATTAGTGCTCATAATTTAAAAATCGAACTTGGTAGACACGAGAATATTGTAAGAGAAGACAGACTTTGCCAAAAATGTCATGAAATAGAAGATGAGTTACACCTTTTGAATACCTGCGTTATGTATAAGGAAGATCGTTACAAATTGATGGAAAATGTAGACAAACAAAGTTTAGAATCAAATGTTCAGTCTCCATCAGATATGATGATGTTAGATGAACTACAGCCATTTGTGGCAAAATATGTTAGTATTTGTTTTAACAAAAAGCATGAATAGTATTTTGCGTTGTTTGTAATATTAACCTGTGCCTTGTAAGCCTTTGCTTAGGTTTCATGGCAATAAACCAATGTTCAAATGTTCAAATGTTCACACACGTTTAGTGGAAGGACGCTAAATGAGTAACAACACACACACACACACACACACCACACACACCACACCACACCACACCACACCACCACACCACACCACACCACACCACACCACACCACACCACACCACACCACACACACACACACACACACACACACACACACACACACACACACACACCGGGACTTGTGCATGTAATTCTTTTTCCGTGCTGCTCATAAACTGAACACTTCTCTATTTCATTTTAATAACTGCACTGACAGTGAGAGCAGATGTGAAGAGGGTAACAGGTGGCTAGTTCCACACCACCACCACCAAGTCAGTAGTACAGAATGAGAGATGTTCCCACGCCTAGACGTGGTCACACGCACGCACGCACACACGCACACGCGCGCGCACGCACACGCACGCACGCACACACACACACACACACACACAAACACACACAGTACGCGCACGCGCCGTAGCTATTTTCAGTAACACGGTGCAAACAAAGGGAAGCAACTGTATTGAATCAGAAACCCCTGTAACTACGGGCAAGCATGCGGGCATTGGTGTAGTCAGACCCTAGTCAATAGTCTACTGTACGACCACCCATGGCAAATGCCCTTACCAACGTTTATGGAGTAAAAACAAGAATGGCAGATTCCTATTCTGAATCTGAACATCTTGTTTTACCTTGTGTTTTTATCCCTTTTAAATGCGTGGTGAGATGCAACGCGGTGAGATGTACCGTGGTGACAGCCCTGACATGGCCTTTGTTGTCGACGGGGCTATGATTCTAATATTAATCTTAATCTGAATCTGAACTCTCCAAAATCCAATTCAAGGATTTTTTATGCTAATGCCCAACATCATCAGCAGTAAAATATAAAGAAGAAGAAATTGCATGCCTTTCAGTTTATTTACTGCGGATTTGTTGATTTGTATAATGGTTTCCGGTATCTTTTCCAATTTCAAGTTAATACCCTGTCACCCCTTCTCCCCCCCCCCCCCCCCCCCCCTCCCTTCACTCCCCCACCCCCGCACACACACACCTCCAGACTCGTCAATGAAAAAGGAATGGCAGGTTTAATGAGCGGAACGGTCAAGTCGTCCTCTCAGAGACTGGTTGTAAACTACCCACCCAGTCCTTGTGTATTGGTCCACTCATCATCTATATGGTCTGGAACCTCGCCAGTGTCTAGTGCAGCAGACCATCGGTCAGTGCGTGGAATTGAGGGCAGTGAGCACAGGACAGGGCAGTGCACTATACACAGCGGTCACTTCGCACGTCCATCATATATATTTCAAAGGTCTACAGTGACCATGCTGTAAATCTCCCCAATGCTCCTCCTCGGACATGAAACGACTTTCTCTCAACCGCGACCCGAGTATAAATTGTTTGCTTTTCAAACGACTTCTTTGATGCTGTCCTTTTCTGTTTTCTTCATACGATTCTCTGTATCTCTGTTTCTGTTCCTCCCCCCCCCCCCCTCTCTCCCTCTCCCTCTCTCTCTCTCTCTCTCTCTCTCTCTCTCTCTCTCTCTCTCTCTCTCTCTCTCTCTCTCTCTCTCTCTCTCTCTCTCGATAACAGCTCTTTTTCATTTCTCTTCATTTCGCTCTCTTCAAAACCATTCCTTTGGTCAGACCGGTTTTGTCTGAATAATGTATGATGACAGTAGGAAGTGACTGTGAACACTGAACGGTTATCACTGGAGGGTATAAACAACGCGAACAGGGCAGATGTCTTTTCCATTATTCTGCTTGTTTTGTTGGCGACAGGTACTGTTCTTTTTTTTATGATGATTATAATGATAATGCTGATGACATCGAGGACAAAGACCAAAATGAAAACTGGGAGTGGGTTGGAGGGAAGAAAGGACTCTCTCTCTCTCTCTCTCTCTCTCTCTCTCTCTCTCTCTCTCTCTCTCTCTCTCTCTCTCTCTCTCTCTCTCTCTCTCTCTCTCTCTCTCTCTCTGGTTTAAACATTTTTATTGTCCAATAACAAAAGATCACACCATACAAAATAACCGAAGCAGCAACATGCAGAGCTTATGGTGTGCTCAGTTCGAAGGAATATTACAACAGGCAAAGTTGGCAGACAATAATATGCAATTGAATGAATGGAAACGAATTTAAAATAATATAATCTCTCTCTCTCTCTCTCTCTCT
Source organism: Phymorhynchus buccinoides (assembly GCA_017654935.2). Lineage (NCBI taxonomy): Eukaryota > Metazoa > Mollusca > Gastropoda > Neogastropoda > Raphitomidae > Phymorhynchus > Phymorhynchus buccinoides. Next base: position 19,286,280 of record CM065683.1, on the reverse strand, counting down.
CTCTCTCTCTCTCTCTCTCTCTCTCTCTCTCTCTCTCTCTCTCTCTCTCTCTAAAACAAAGAAAAGAAAAGATTATTGAGTGCATAATGTTATTTCTAGATAGTTGTCTTTACTGCAGTACATTTCAGAACGGCCATAATTTCAATATAATTTTTAGGAAATCAATGTAAATTATTGTATGAAAAAGTAAGCCTTTGAATCCCCCCCCCCCCCCCACCACCCCCTCTCTCTCTCTCTCTCTCTCTCTCTCTCTCTCTCTCTCTCTCTCTCTCTCTCTCTCTCTCTCTCTCTCTCTCTCTCTCTCTCTCTCTCTCTCTCTTATTTCAAATCTAAAAAATACTAAATCGATGGGACCTGATAAAATAAGTAGTTATCTCTTAAAACTTTCACTTCCCTACATAATAGAACCTCACGTTCATATACAACCCATGTCTAGCCCAGAACATTGTTCCACCTGATCTTAAATCAGCAAAAGTTATACCATTGCCTAAAAGTAAAGATATTTCTGACTTGAATAATTTTAGGCCAATCTCTCTTCTTTCAGTTCTGTCTAAACCCCTAGAAAAACATTCATAAACATCTAATGCAATATTTAGAAGATAATAATTTGTTTCACCCCTTACAATCTGGCTTTCGACATCACCATTCCTGTCAAACTGCCCTAGTCCACCTGTGTGACACATGGCTTTCAGCAATCAACCAAGGCAAAATGACAGGCTCTGTATTCCTAGACTTTAAGAAAGCGTTTGATTTTGTGAATCGTGAAATACTACTTTAAAAAACTGGCGCTATATTTACGAGACGAAAACACGATCACTTTCTTTGCATCTTATCTTACTAATAGAACACAGGTTTTTTTGGGTTTTTTTTTAATTAAACTTTTTTTTTTACATTTTCCATATATCCAAAAAAAAATAAAAAGGAATAAGGAAAATAAAATTTAAAAAAATTGAGAAAAATAGAAATGTGAAGATCAATTTTGCATATAGACTACACATATTTAAGAATCGACTTCATAGCAGCATAGTCCAACCAAGACATACATCTACATAGAAATACATGCATAATCACATGTGCATAAACGTCTCCAATTACACCTTTTGTTTCTGCTGTTTATAAAAATTGATACTATCTGCTTACAAATTCTTTTATACCATTGTTCACATATATACGCTTGTTTCTATTTTTAACAATAATATAATATATTCATATATACTAGATCTTACATCTCAAACTTCATAAATCAGAAGCAGAAGAAAAACATGTATAAATAAGCGTAAGCTACAATTCTATGTAATTTTAGCATATGCCTCGGTTTCTATTATGGTTTAGCATTTCATATAATAGTGTTATGTTTAAAAACTTGATTTGGGCATATCTGAATCAATGATTGAATGACCAAGTAAATAATAAAAAATAAAAAAAAAAAAAAGGGAAGAAAGAAAGAAAATAAAGAGATTAAGAAAGAAAGAAAACAAAAATTGGTGCTACCCTCAATCAACTCATGCTAATATTGTTTTTAACTATAGTATCAAGTGATCCACAAGGGGAATAAATGACTAAACTTCTTAACTTAACATGCATCAACATATGTCAGCTTATGCACTTGTGTAAACTTACATATGTATTCACAGATGTGTCAAAAAATGATACAATACAATTTGACATGCATAAAGGGCAAAATAGCTGTAATAATATCTGAAATACAGATACACTTAATGCTTCAGAGCGCTCTTTTAATCAAAGAGTCTTTTAAAATTAAACCAATTTGCCTGAAAAGTATTGTAATTCATATGTTTCATAGAAATATACTGTTCAGTTTCGAATTTCATTTTGAGATATGATTTGAAATGTTGGTATATCGGTAATACTTCATTCATCTTACATTTAAAGATAAAAAAACTTTGCAAGCAGTATAATGAAATCGAGGACATTATTTGACATTATATTTTTTTCATACCCAAACAGGACAAAGGTTTCGCAAAGAGAAAAGCTGGAGCTATTATCTGTGTTATTGTTAATGTCCAATTCTAAAGCTTCCCAAAAAGGCTTTACATGCACACATTCCCATAACATATGATTAATACTGTCCCGTATATTTTTGCAAAAAGAACAATTAGAAGAATTAACAACATTCATACTTGCAAGAATGACATTTGTTGCCAATATTCTATGCATAATTCTTATTTGGAACCATTTCAATTTAACTTCTTGTATTTTCTGGGTTTTAACAAATACACATTTCCAATCTATCTCTTTGTTCATTTTTTCATTCCATTTTTTACAATTATTAAGCTCAGATTTGTTTTTCAACAAGTCATAATAAAGTTTTGTTCCCTTGGGAATGGAATATATTACCTGCAGTGTTGTATGGGCTATCGCATTAGAATTATTGCTGTTTACAATTATACCGAGCTTGGTAATAAATTTTCTTATGGCACTGATACACCCATTGTAAGTGACAAAATCTCCATTTACATTATATACTTGTCTAAATTGTTCGAACGTTAAAAATGTACCATCTTCATTCAATAAATCCCTAATGAGGAAAATACCCTTATCAGCCCATCTTCTATAATAAATAGTATTGTGACCTATCTTTACATTTACATTATAGAAAATGGGTTCTACTAGCACATCACTCATTGATTTGACTTGCAGTTTCATACTAAAATTTCTATATGCTTCAAAAACCGAAATCCAAAATTTGCTTACAGAATGCGTCTCTATAGGTAAGCATGTACCCAGTAGCTCCAACTTTTCTACATTTGGGTATATTGTTGTCATTAGTCTTTTCCATTTATGATTGCTATTTCTTAATCTTCTTATCCAGCTCAGTTTTAATGCTGTTATTAAATCTTTTATGTCAGGTATGCCAAGTCCTCCTTCATTAATACTTTTAACTGCAGCTTTTCTATTTATTTTATCCTTTTTCTTATTCCAAACGAATTGGAATACCGATGATTGTATCGTTTCTATTAATTGATTGGGTGGATTAGGCAACATCATCCAAAGATGAATAATTTTAGACAAAATTAGCGACTTGAGAACAGCTACTCTGCCCAAAGGTGTTATGTTTCGCTTTAACCATATTTTGTAAAGTGTTCTGACTTCTAAAAACTTTTCCTGTAAATTAAAGACAGTACAGTCAGTCAAGTCAGTAGATAACCAGACACCAAGAACTTTGAACCGTGGAGGATTCCACTCAAAATGTAAATGTGGCATAAAAGTTTCTTGAGAATTACGTTTGCTTCCTAGCCAAATAGCTGTAGACTTTCCTCTGTTTAGCTGTAACCCAGACTTTTTACCAAACAATTCTATAGTAGTTAGTGCTTCTTCAAATGATTTCTTTGAGCCATCTAACAATAACTCGGTATCATCTGCAAATTGCAAAATTTTATATTCTGTATCTAATATTTTAATCCCAACTATCTTCTCGTTTTGGCGTACCATGCAACCCAAAATTTCCACACAAAGAAGGAACAAGTATGGAGAGATAGGATCACCTTGTCTGCACCCCCTCCTGATTTGGAACCACTGGGATATAACCCCATTTACACAGACTGATGATTTTATGTTTTTATAAAACGTGCTAACCCACTGGCAAATATCTGGCCCAAAACCAAAAGCAGTCATCACTTTTAATATGAATTTCCAGTCTACAGAATCAAACGCCTTTTCAAAGTCCAGGCACAAAAGTAAGCCGGGCATTTGTTTCTTATTTACGTAATCAATCATATCATATATATCAATCTAATATTATCACCTATAAAACGATTACATACAAATCCTGACTGGTCTTCGTTTATGATTGAAGAGAGAATAGGCTTGATCCTGTTGGCAACACAAGCAGACCCAATTTTGTACACCACATTTAATAAGGATATGGGTCTCCAATTCTTTAACCTGTCTCTTTCTTTATCAGGCTTGGGTATACAAATGATTAAACCTTCTTTTTGGGTGGAAGAGAGTTCTTGTTTTCTAAATCCTTCATTAAGTGATCTTACAATAAATATTCCTAACTGACCCCAAAATACCTTAAAAAACTCTACTGTAAACCCGTCTGTGCCAGGACTTTTATTATTCTTCATGTGTTTTAAAGCTACATTGGCTTCATCTAAAGTGATAAGTCCTTCTAGCGAATCCCTTTCATCCTGTGTTAGCTTTGGTAAGTTTTCAACTAACTCTGTTATTACACTCTCTTCTACTTTCCTCTCCCCATACAACTTTTCGTAAAAAGTTTGCACTTCGCTTACAATATCATCAGTGTCTGTAAGTTCGGTTCCATTATCACGTGTAATTTTGTTCATACGTTTGTTAATGAAGTTTCTTTTTTCCAACCCACAGAAATATTTACTTTTTCCCCTTCTGCCACCCATCGAGCCCTTGACCGTAATTAAAACACCTTCCATTCTATGTGCTCTGATAGAAACCAGCCTATCTTTATCGCCCTGTAAACACAGTTTGTTTTTAGTAATGGCACAAACTCGTGCACTGAGATCATAAAGGCTGGTGTACCCCAATGATCAGTCTTAGGGCCTCTTCTAT
>CM065683.1:19271732-19276732 GCA_017654935.2 Phymorhynchus buccinoides | reverse complement strand
TTGATGGAGACATTCTTTGTCATCTATCACACCTTAGCCGATACCATTTTCCTTCTCAGCATCCAAGACTTGTTTACCCCGCTTCTTTGACCCATGGGTTCATCGCCTTGTTATTGAGCAGACCCAGATGACGACAATGGCGACGGCGATGACGACGTCTTGATCAGCAGTGACGAACACTGACAGTAATGGACATAGCTGGAGGTCCACACACGGTACCGTGAACCTCCACTCTTTGTTCTCTTGTTTCGTCCACTTTACACGCCGTTCATTCCCCGGTGCTGACAGGAAGAAAACAAAGATGGGGAGGATAGGGAGCTCTGACACTTTACAGCCTTTTCCGCTCGGAACCGAGCACCGGGACGATAAAACAGAACCGTCCAAGAAGATGCCACGTTCGTCATGTTATTGCAGTGGTAACCGTGGTCCCTGGAACAGTCGACACTATCAGATTAGCTCTGTGGTCTTTGCGCGAAGACTTAGCGAACATTCGTTAGCGGTTATAGGAATTTACGAGGCGTAGGCTGCGCCAGAATGTGTAGGCTACAATAATCATACCTCAGTATGAGCGTGGTGTGTGTGTGTGTGTGTGCGTTCGTGCGTGTGTGTGTGTGTGTGTGCGTTCGTGCGTTCGTGCGTGCGTGCGTGTATATATATATATATGTGTGTGTGTGTGTGTGTGTGTGTGTGAGAGAGAGAGAGAGAGAGAGAGAGAGAGAGAGAGAGAGAGAGAGAGAGAGAGAGAGAGAGAAACAGAGAGAAGAAAAAGTGTATACACGAGTGTGTGTGTGTGTGTGTGTTGCGTGCATGTGCACGCGCGCGCACGAGTATATGTGTGTGTGTGTGTGCACGCACTCGCACTCGGAAACAAAAATAGTACTTCGCCAAAACTAAGCACCTTTTTCCTTGACAAATGGCGCTGCTGGCCAGGTTCTAGAGATACAAAGAAAGGGAGCTACAAATCATCTATCGCCTAAGGTGAACGGAGCTTTTGCGGTCAGAAACCTGCAGTGTCCGGTGTCTGTGATGGGACAGTCATTGCACCGGACATGCGCAGGAATGGGATTTCACTTAGTGCAAAGTGATGCTTTAGGGTCATCCCAAAACGTCAAACTCAGTACGAAAACCCCAAAAAAACACAGTATGTTCATGCAACACCAGAAATATGATAATAATTTGCCAAAAGACTAGAGATACACAGGCACATAGGGCTAAAAGGTTATGCGCCACATAGATTTCCTGAATAAATAAGTAGTCTTAAGGTAACGCCACACGCGTGCATATTATCCGTCAAAACAAAAACGGCAGCGTGCACGCGGCTAAAAAAGGTTATGCGCTGTAGGCCTAGGCCCTATACATTTCTTGTGCAAATAGAGAGCTCTAAGCATGTTAAAGGTAACGCCACATGTGTCATATTATCCGTCAAAACAGGAGCTACAAGGTGATAATGTTTTAAGGTAACGCCACAAGTGTGCTGTTGTTCGTCAAAACAGGAGATGTATTTTTACAAGGTGTGCATGCGTTTACGTGACATTTTCTTCAGGCCTGCTTGTACGAGGGACTCTCGATAAGTTTCTGGATGCGGAGAACTGAGAGGGCGTACACTTCTTCTGGACAGTATACATTTTTAGGTATCCTTCCTAAGGGAGAAAGGTGGCAGAGTGGTCAAGACGTTCGCCTGCCGAATGTAATGCGTGACTGCAGCATGAGTGACCCGGGTTCGAATCCCAGCCTCGCCCTTTCTTTCTAGTTTGACAGGAAAATCGAACTGAACGTCGAGTCCTTCGGATGGGGACTTAAAGCCAGCCTGACCCGTGCGCTTTACGCACGTAAATATCCCACGGCAGTTGAAAGTCGGTAAGAGCTGGGAGAAATCCCGCTGCTTGGTATGGCCAAATTGATAGCTAGGTTTTCCAAGTGTGCCCTCATCCCCTCCTCACCCTGTGTCCCCCCCCCCTCCTGTGAAAAACCCCCCCACCCCAAAATGGGTAGGCGCTGCACTTGCGGCGACGCGCTCCGGGGGAGAGCAGCCCGAATTTCACAGAGATAGGTCTCTATGACTAGAATAATTATACCAAATAAGCACACATACACTTGGTCATCCTTTGAAAGCAAACGGTTATGGCGCCAGGCCAGGTCGACTGAGGTATGTCAAAAGGGAGCCCTTGGCGAACCCTCCAGCATTTTCAACCTTCTGGAATTGTGTTCCCTTTATCTGGCGCTTTGTATAAGATAATAGGTTACCATCACAAGGGGTTGAATTGAGGAGTAAGTTGGAGGGAGACCAGCTGATCTGTTTTCTTGCAGAATGTCAAGGTAGTTGCAGCAATGTGGTGGACATTGTTTTGAAGAAGTAGGTGACCTCGGATACCAATGCACGGACGACATGTCCAAAGTGCCTTGTTTTATTTTAATCTGCAGTAATGGCTCTTCTCCATAGAGAGGAACTGAGGCCATGTGACAATCGTTAGAGAAGAAACATGGCGACTATTTGTTTGGGGTTTTCACAATTCAGTCATTCGTTTCCTGTGGAATTTTACTGAAGGGGTCTCATCTTCAAACATGATAAACGATAATTGGTTACGTGGTTTCTGGAGCAAACTTATATGCAGATATTTCATTATAAATTAGTCACGGTATCCCAGATGCCAGCTGACGTCCATCCACTAAAATTGTCATAGTGTCTGGGTGTATCATTCAACCCTACCCTTCATCCGACCATCAGTAAGCTGATGGGGCACCCAACGGTCATAACAGTTCTGAAGATCCAGGTGTTCATGTAAGATTTTACTAAGGCTAACCGATGAAATGCCCATTATGTTCTAACAGTGGTCACTGCTACTGACCAGTGGTCACCTTAACGTAAATTCCACAGTTTCGCTTTTTAACAGTTTATTGATGTGTCATGATTACTACTGCACCTTGTACAATGTAGATGACAAGTGGTCAGAGACAACGACCAGTGGTCACTTTGACTTAAAAAATCAAATATTGGAACTTAACAGCTTATTTCCTGTCACCAGATATTTTATGACACTCGCGACACACTAATAAGCCGTTAAACAGCGAACATGTGGACTTTACGTCAAAGTGACCACTGGTCATCTGGATTTTACATGTACGTAAGTTATCTGGGGACAGAAAATAAGCTGTTAAGAATCACAATTCGACCTTTTATTAAGTCAAAGTGACCACTGGTCATTGTCACCGACCACTGGTCATCTACACTGTACAAGGTACAACAATCTTGTACAGAACATGGTCACATGAACATATAGACACACGGACATGTAGGTACACAGATATATAGGCATGCGGACATATATCCACTGACCAACGCTCCGCCGCTGTTGTGTGTATTGCGTTACATATGAAATAATGACCTTTATTATGACTGCAATTAATTATTCGACAAAGATAAATAGCTCCAAAAGTTGACAATCTCTTTAACTAGATCTACCCAAGACTTGTACAATCTTGAACAATCTCTTCACTAGATCTAACCAAGACTTGCACAATCTTGAACAATCTTAACTAGATCTGTATTCAACACTATTTTAATTGGCCAGCGGCCAGTTGCATGAATTTCCATAGGCCTAATGGTCATTCGTTCACAAGCACTGTGAACAATATAAATGACCAGTGGTTACTATGACTGACCTAAGTCAGCATTTTAGAACTCCATTATATTGTCTGTTTTCTGGCTTGTCCGTCAGTGTAAAACGTGTGCGACAATATGCGTACCCAGCTCAACGGATATTGTCGCCGGAATGTTTAGGGGCGACATGTGTGGGCGTAAATATGCGTACTAACATAGCGCCATCTTAAAGACCCAGTACGTCACGTGTCAAAATCACGGTTTTTTTCGTGTTTTTCCTCTTATAGCTGGTAAGAAATCTTATTTTGACCAAGTGTTGCTCCCACGCAAATTGCCTCTTGCACGAAAACGAGACATCACTTTAAAGAGCAGCCTCGATCGTAAACGAGACAAGTCTGAATGTGGGCCACACCGACCCAGACTTAATCCAGCCGGCTCTGTGGGTCTTTAATCTAAACCTCTGTAGTTCATCTCTTGGAGGCATGATGAAATAAGCCCCAGAAACGCAGTCACGAATACTCACGGATTTGTTTAGCTGACTGAAATGTGATCGCCATGAACATATTCTTGACTGTGCAGTGCGTTTTTTACCGTGCACATTTCGGATTTTTCAGCTAAGGGCATTCAAAAATAAGGCCAATAGTGGTGGATTTTGCGTTTCTTTTTGGAGTTAATGTAGCGTGTTTAGACGAGAATCGTCTGAATAGTTGACCAAAAAAACCATGTTGTGTGGAAGATTATTTTACAGGTTCATAATTATTGAATCTGTTAAGAAATGATTATATTTGTGGCACATATTTGAATTTAAAAAAGCATGTCAAATTTCCGAGTGACCATTGAATACCTCTAGGCATTCGTGTCCGCCCTCACCTGGAAGAGGCAGACATTGACATTGGAGTGATATCAGACTCTTCCAAATTTCCAGAAAAGCCGCCATGGACACTATCGTCCCCTGAAATCAAATTTGACCTTGCCTCTTTCCGGAAAAACTCCACCAGTTCTTTAGCCTACAAACAGATGTTTTCTGAAATGTGTTCCAAACTTCCCAACTATGAAAAGGTTTTCACTGACGGTTCCAAATCTGAAGAAGGCGTCGCCTCTGCTGCGTGCATTCCTTCATCCGGACTAAGTTCTTCTAAACATATCCCGAATGAAAGCTCTGTATACACGGCTGAACACACTGCCCTTGTCCTTGCTCTGAAAATGATCAGAGAGTCTGATGAGGAAAAGTTTCTGATTTGCACAGACTCTCTTTCTGCATTGGAAGCCATTTCGGCTCGAAACCTTAACCATCCTGATCTTTTTTCTTTTTTGTATCTTCACCAGCTTGAAATCTAGAGGCATTCGTCTGGCATAGGTCCCTGGTCACGTTGGTATCCGGGGGAATGAGGAGGTAGACCGC
>CM065683.1:19259232-19266732 GCA_017654935.2 Phymorhynchus buccinoides | reverse complement strand
CCTTGACCTTGGCGTACGACCTTGAAAACCGAAAATCTTTCAGGGGCCATAACTCCCACACCGTTAGTGTTAGAGTCTTCAAATTTGGCATGAAGGTACTTTGGCTTATGCCCGTTCTGATGGTGGCATACCGATCAAGGTCAATGTCACGGTCCGGGCGATCCGTAGGCCTTGAAAGTGGTAGGGGTCTACACATTGGGTTTTAAGCCATATTTTCCACATTGGTACTTGACAGAAGCGCTTCAGATTGTGTGTGGTACTGTATACCCTAGAGAAGAAAACATCCGAGCATAAATGATCACCATGCTGACCTTGACCTTGAAGTGTGACCTTGAAAACCGAAATTTCCTTCTTTGCGCTATATGTTTCTTCTTCAAGCTGTATCTCGTGAACTAGAAGACAGAATCCCTTCCAATTTTGTGTCAGGATGTGACACTCTACGGGGTGTCGCAAGTGCGTGGCATTGCTGGTGACGGACATGTCTGCCGCTCGGCGACGCCCTTGTTGTATTTCTTTCTTGTGCTGGATTAATCATTAATTCAAGGAATTCAGGAAAGGAAGAGAGAGAGAGAGAAAGAGAGAGAGAGAACTAGAGAGAGAGAGAGAGGGGGGGCAGCCAAAGATGAGGAGTGTGTGTGGGTGAGTGAGTAAGTTGAGACGAGCTGATGTGAGAAGGATGGACAGAGAGAGGAACTGAAAGGGGAGCATGCATGTAGACTAGCAGACAGACTGATACCAGGGAGAGACAGAGAGAGGAACTGAAAGGGGAGCATGCATGTAGACTAGCAGACAGACTGATACCAGGGATGGACAGAGAGAGGAACTGAAAGGGGAGCATGCATGTAGACTAGCAGACAGACTGATACCAGGGATGGACAGAGAGAGGAACAGAAAGGGGAGCATGCATGTATACTAGCAGACAGACTGATACCAGGGATGGACAGAGAGAGGAACTGAAAGGGGAGCATGCATGTAGACTAGCAGACAGACTGATACCAGGGAGAGACAGACAGAGCAAGAGAGTAGAAGAAAGATAGACAATCATCATTGGCATAACATAGAGAAGAAAGGGCTGAGTTAAGATGGATAATGGGATAGACAGAAGGCGGGTTAGAACATATTTACAGAGAGAATGTTAGATTGAAATAGGTGAACCACATAAAAAGGGTACACTTTACATCCTTACACGACAGACGATATATCCCTTTTTCATATTGTATTTGTCTACAAACTAATAGTTAACCATCTGTACTTGAAACGTAAATAATGCACAAGAAGAAGATTACCACTCACCAAAATGCATATCATTATATGTTAGCAAACTTAATATACGAAAGCATATTATCACTCACCACAGTATTAGCATACACAACAAATACTCACACATATAAACCTACAACAACACAAAACCAAATTATACTGTTCAACCCATTCTTCCTATCTCTTCTCTTGTCCAGCTCCCAATGTCCAGTTCTTTCCCTATTTTCAACTTTTAGTCTTCTTGCCCTGTCTTGCCACGCATGTCGCATCGCGTACCCAAGCAGAACATTAAACTCGAATTCAAAAGGTGACACCGATCCCTGCTAAGGTAAACGTTGGACATTAATTTGAGTTCTAAAGATTTCCATCCGAGGCGTGAAGAAGGGCTACTGCTTAACTGCCCATTGGATGCGCTACCCCAACTATTACACGATACGATAAACCCTGACAGTTGAAGGATGGCTTAATATTGCCTGTGTGCATTGGGATATGCATGTATAAGTGTGTGTGGGTGCGTGTGAGCGTCTGAATACCAAAATACTGCCCTGTGATAGTAGGATGAGTGGGAGAGGGGGGGGGGGGGGCCCCCCAAGTAAGAGAACTGAGAGCCTGATGGTGGCAGAAACTGACTGGTTGATCCATATTATATGACAGTATGGATGGCTTGTCTGTGTTTCATCGTCTTTCTCTCTTCTTTTACTTCTATTTTTTGTCTCTTCTTTGTCTTCATCCTAATAGGTCTTTTTAGTCCCCGAGCCGAAGGTTCGGGAACTATTGTTTCTGTCTGATCCGTCCGGCGTGCCTCCGTCCGTCCGTTCGTCCGTCCGTCCGTCCGTCCGTCCGTCCGTCCGTCCGTCCGTCCGTCCGTCCGTCCGTTCGTCCGGCTATTCGTCCGTCCGTCCGGCTATTCGTCCGTTTTTTTAAAAAACCCTATTCATTCTATCATCATCAAATTTGGTATACTAGTTTGCCAAGATGCAAGCTATCCACTGATGTATTTAGTTTTACATTAAGGTCAAGGTCGTGCCAGTTACGGGGTTCAAACCCCAAAACACATAATCGCTAATATCTCGCGAAGTTTTGCATGTATTTCAATGCAGTTTTTTTCACAACATTTCTTGATGAATGGTCTATAACACAGTTGTCATGAATTTTTCTGTGCGCTCGTGTGCGCATGATCGCGCGCGCTCAAATCACGGGTCCGAACACACATGATCCATGAAACAGCTTTGTAGCTCTGTGGTTGACGCTCTCTCTCTCTCTCTCTCTCTCTCTCTCTCTCTCTCTCTCTCTCTCGCTCTCGCTCTCGCTCTCGCTCTCTTTCTCGATTTCAGCATTTTGGAAAGAGCTAAAAACCATTAGTTGTGGGAGTAAGAGGGTTTCTAATAACAATAATATTAATATCAATGAATGGTGTGACCATTTTAAAGAAGTATTCAAAAGCAACGAGGTAGACAACTACCCAGGATATCCTAACGAGATAATAATTACAGAGGATTCAGATCACATTTTAAACGAGGATATTAAATACGAAGAAGTAAAGAAAGCCATATCTAAGCTTAAGTCAGGCAAAGCAGGTGGGATTGATGGCATCTCTGCTGAGATGCTGAAGGCAGGAGGCGACAATGTTGTGAAGTTCCTTGTTAAGTTGTTTAATGTCTTGTTTAGTAAGGCTATGTATCCTAAAGATTGGGCTAAAGCAATAATTATTCCCATTCATAAAAAAGGTGATCGAAACGAGTCAAATAATTACAGAGGTGTTTCACTTCTTAGTATAATCAGTAAATGTTATTAATCTATTTTGAACACGAGGCTATACAAATGGTTAGAAGACAACAAGATGATATCTGAGAATCAAGCAGGTTTCCGTAAAAATTATTCTACTGTAGATCAAATCTTTAATCTCCATTCAATTGTCCAGAAGTGCTTAAACAAAAAGGGTCAAAAGTTATATGTTGCTTTTGTTGATTTTTCAAAAGCTTTTGATTCTATTCGTCATGACAAACTACTTGAATGTTTGAGAAATCAAGGAATTAAAGGTAAATTTTTGGGTACATTAAATGCTATGTATTCCTCATTGATATCTTGTGTTAGAGCAAATTTTGAGTTTTCTGACTTCTTTGAGTGTCCCATTGGCGTTCGACAAGGGTGTGTTTTAAGCCCTACTCTATTCTCCGTCTTCATCAATCAGCTATCAGATCACATGTCCTTAAGAGGTAGACATGGTATTCATTTAATGCCTGATTTAATGGAGCTCTTCCTACTTCTTTTTGCAGACGATGTGGTTTTGATGTCTACTACACCTATCGGTTTGCAAAACCAACTTAACTGTTTAAAAGAATGTTGTGATAATTTGGCACTTAACGTTAATAAAGAAAAAACAAGAGTGATGGTTTTCAGGAAGGGGGGTTTCTTGGGGAAAAACGAACAGTGGTTTTATGATGGTAGTAAGCTAGAAGTTGTAAACAGTTATTGTTATCTGGGTTACATTTTTACTACGAAATTGAGTCATAAGAAAGGAACAGACCATTTAGCAGTTAAGGGTAGGAAAGCTGTTCTGTTTTTGAAAAGAGTCCTCCAGAATTACAAAGAAATGTCTTCTAAAACATACTTTGTGATTTTTGATGCTAAGATCAAATCAATTCTTCTTTATTCGTCGGAAATTTGGGGATACCAAAGACTTGACAGTTTGGAAAAGGTCCATTTATTAGCATGTAAACGTTATCTTGGGGTCCCTATTCGAACACCTAACAAAATGGTTTATGGAGACCTTGGGAGGTATCCTATATTTATAGCTTCATGTGTTAACTGTGTGAGATACTGGATACGTTTGCTGGATATGGATCAAAATAGAATTCCCAAACAATCCTATAAAATGCTAGTCACTCTAGATTCACAAGGTAAAGATTGTTGGGCAAGTAAAATCAGGGAAATTTTATGTGAAACAGGATTTGCTTTTGTATGGCTCTACCAATCTGTTGGTAATCCCACTATCTTTCTTAAGCAATTTAAGCAAAGGCTAATTGACATGTTTGTTCAAGAGTGGTCCGGTGCCATCAGAGATAGAGATAGATATGTGTCTTATAGGAGTTTCAAAACTATTTTTGAAAAAGAGCAATATTTTTCTTTTGTCGACACATACTGCTTTCGTGTTGCTTTGTCACATTTACGTTTTGGTGTTCTCCCATTGAACAATAATATGCACAGATACAGTCAGAATGTTTCAGACCGTACATGTCCTGTCTGTGTGTCAAAAATAGAAAACGAAGACCACTTTATTTTCAAATGTCCTTTATATACTGACCTACGGCAGAAGCTTTTACACAAGTTCTCTCCACTGTCACTACATTCACTCCTTCAGGCAAACTCAATGACGAAATCCCAGCTATTATCTAAGTTTATTTTCCATGCCTTGAATGTGAGGAAAAGGTTCCTCTCTGGTGAACAATTAAGTGATGATGAATGAAAGGTTACGACGCGTTTAACATTAGACATGAAATTATGTTTATCTGTTTATTTGTATTGACCCAAATGCAAATATTTATGTGATTACATACTATATTTTATCTTTATTCCATCATTTTGCAATGTCCTATATGTAAACCACTAGTTTGCTTAAGAAGGATAACATTCCTCGTGTTACATGCACCTGAGAGTGTTGTTATGATTGTTTCACTGCTTCAATCTTTGTTATCTTCGAATTTTGTGGCTTTACACAAGCCATTCTTCCATGTTTAGGCTTTGGGGTTATGAAAGTACCACTTGATGTCATCTATTGCTTAACTTTGGAAATGACGATAAGGTAAAATGGTAAGTTTATGGTATGTCTTCCAGTATTATTTTGCTTGATGCTAAGGTTGTCCGCGGATTATTCATATACTGAAGTTACTAACGTCAGGTTGACTGTGTTCTCGTTCTCTCTGTTTGAACAAGCTTAGTCTTAACATTTATTGTCGCAAACTTGTATCAAATATTCTAATGTAAATGTATTATGATGGGTTGTGGTGTTTTTTTTTTGTTTTTTTTTTCCTTTGCCTTTTTCATTCATCTCCCATGTCTGCCCCCACCCCACCCTCTTTCCCACCCTTCCCCATGTTCCACTTCATTTTCGTGTTTGTATAATGGCCTATGGCTGATGTACATTAAACACTCAGACTCAGACTCAGACTCTCTCACTCTCGCTCTCGCTCTCTCTCTCTTTCTCGATTTCGGAGTAGCTCGGCGATACTGCGAGGGGACTTTGCAGCCGCTCTGCGTTGCACTTGTTTGTATTCAGTTGGTTGAATCTGTGTTCATAAGATATGGAATATTTTCTTGAAATTCTGGGCTTATAGACCATCATCATCAATGTACTTGTTCTCCTTAACTTATTATTATTATTATTATTATTATTATTATTATTACATTTTCTCTTACTCATTGCTATTGAATTTATTTTTCACTTATATCTTGTATCAATTGGAAAATGTGGAAAAAAGTGTCAATAAAAAAATAATAATCGACAGACTACTCTAATCATCACCGTATTTCCGAAGGTTATGTTGGTCTTGTAAGTTTGACCTTGGATAGGCCTACATAAGCTTTAAATTGTGTTCCATATCTTACATTGCCACAGTAGGTTAACAGTCTCAAACTTTAGTCAGTGGGTACATTGGCTAAAGGTGTGATTTGATGATGGATAGCTTAGTCCTTCTCCACATTGACTATAACCTTTGATCCTGAACATAATATCAGTTTGTTGTCCTGGCCAACTCTTTCACATTGTCACGTTCAACTCGAGCGCTGTGGTAGATTTGGTCATGAACATACACAATGCAAAATAGTCAATATTTTGATTATCTTGACCTTTGAACTTTTCTTTTTGATCTGACGCAGTCTTACGAAACACTGCCTATATTGATTCGAACAAAACGGTTGAGTGCTATACTATTACTTGAAACTGCAATGACCATTGTCTTTGTTATTATCTCTTAAACATGTACCTTGATTTTGGGCCAAGGTAATGTGTGCTGCTCAGTAACACCATCTGTGGAAACCAACATGTTTGCGTTAAATCTGTCCTGACGTTTCGCAAAACAGGCTTACTTTAACTAGAGATCCCGCATGAAGGCTATAGTGTTCACTTGTTCTTAGTTGCTGTAAACCTCAAGTTACTAGATTTATGTATGTAAAGAATTAGTCTTCTTGACTGATCCACTCCTGTACGTGGTTGTATTTTTATGTTCTTCTGTTGTCTCTTTTTAATTCACGCCATGTTTTCTTTCATTGATATATTTCTTTTATTGTTGATTGTGGATAAACAAGATACCAATTATATAGTGTGTTTGTAGCATTTACTAAGACGTGTAACTTAGCCTATCCATCCACCATGACCCCACACACACACACACACACACACACACACACACACACACACACAGACACGATTTGCTGGAAGTGATGCAAAGCACAACGCGCTGGTTTCGCTACATAAGCCTATTGTAGTGGTTAACTGTCTCCTATTCTTTGGAAACGCATATCCGCATTCACAGGTTCAAAGACGATTGGTAGAATCGGCGATTCTGCTAGGTCTAGTAGGAACTCCGATCGTAGGCTATATGCCATAACATCGGTGGTTGAAACGGCGATCGGGGATTCTTCTGCTCAGAGACTCCTATCCGTAGTTTGTGCTAGAACAATGGCTGATTCTACCAAATCGCGATTTCTACCGTGACAGATACATGGTACTGTGGTTCGTTAGACGGGTGCAGTCTGGACCAGTACCGCTGTCTTCAACATTGTGGGTTTCTGTCAGTGTTAGCCCACCCTTAGCTCACGGCCCAAATGTCTTCCGTACAAATAGTTCCCCCACCTTCGGGAAGTTCTGTGCTTGTAATTTCCTCTAATCTGTCTCTCTCTTTGACTCTGGCTTTTTCCTTGCTTTGTGTCATCTACTATCTTTCTGACTTTTTGGCCCGTTCTCCTGCCTTCAAGGTTTTTCCACAAAAACAATATTACATATAGTTTTCTCCTTTGAGTTCGTCCGAAATCGGAATGTGTCGGCTGAATGCAGCGAGGAGACCAGTGAAAACTGGAAAACGGACACATGAGTAGTCATTGTGGCCTTATGGCCTGGGAACGAAGAAGAAGAAAAGAAGTGCGCTCTCTCTCTCTCTCTCTCTCTCTCTCTCTCTCTCTCTCTCTCTCTCTCTCTCTCTCTCTCTCTCTCTCTCTCTCTCTCTCTCTCTCTCTCTCTCTCTC
>CM065683.1:19216732-19254232 GCA_017654935.2 Phymorhynchus buccinoides | reverse complement strand
TGCTGCCTGGTTGATCGCCCGGTCAACCTTTTCTTCGTTCCGGCTGCGAGGGGCCGCCTTTCCGTCTGGCCCCGTGTTAGGCCCGGTCCGTGGGCCTGGATCTGTGGGTTTGGGCCAGGCTTCGACCGTTCCTGTTGAGGAGTCTGGAGGCGACCTCTGCCGCTTCTCCTCTTCTGATTCAGCTGCTCCAGTCTGCCCTAGGAGGGGCATCAGCTGTCCTTCTACAGACTTTAATTTTCTCCTGTCTTCTTCTTCCTCTTCTTCGTTGAATCGGGACGCTTTGCTGTTTGTTTTGTTGGACATTTCTTCTTCGTCTGCCCTTTTGTCGTCTTCTCTTCAACTTGTGTTTGTACATACAAACTTTCTTTTAGTTAATTAGCTTAAGTTGCCGGCTTTAGTTTACTCTATGGACAAACCAATGAATGCTTTGCAATTTATGTAATTAATTTGTTGTAATTTTTTAATTGTACGAGTGTGTGTATGCTTGTGTATAATAAATAGTCTTGTTTTGTATTGTATTCTTGGTGTGCGAGTGTGATTTCTCCTGTGAGTTTGTCTGTTTGGGTGTGCAAGACAGTCCTCGGGGTTCACGATTTCCTTTGCCCGATCTCTGATCAGGGTCTTGTACAATAGCACTATCAAAAATAATAAAGTTAGAATTATTTGCACTGTCCCAAGGACTTAGCTTAAGTAAGTTTCCTCTGTCAGGATCGGTGAGTGCTGGGGTGACTAGGCTGGCTCTTCAGGTGAGAGGTCGCCCAGTAGTTCTGGATGAGGCGTCACAGGATGGCACGGCACAGGCGTGGTCTCCTTGCAGTTTCTGGGTGCGTTGGCGACTTGAATGCGGCACCATCTTGTTGGTTGTGAGTCAGGGGTTATCAGGTATTAGGCTTCCTGACCACAATGCCCTGCTGAGAATCACAGGAGAATTTGGGTGTAGATCTCTATGGATCAGAGATATGGGCTTCAGCCGGCAGGAGATTAGTGAATCCCAACCGGCTAGAAGGCTGCACTTGTACAATAGCACTATCAAAAATAATATGAATTTCAAAACACGAAAGGTGTACTGGAATCAATTGTTATGATTCAGTACCAAGCTAGATCAAAATCTATGATCAAGCAAACAAGCAAATATTCTCAGTCCAACACTTGGAAAGGAATGCAATGTGAACAAACTTAGATTATGCAAACATAGCTAAAAGCTGCAAGTTTGCAACCAAGTAGTTTCACACATACACAAGTATGTATAAAAAAATAATTAGAAATTGAATCGGGTATGTGCACAGTGTTAGACCAGCATTCTTCTGAAATCTTTTCACTTAACATCTCTACTACTTACTCAACATGGAACATACCATTTTAATTAAAAAACACAGAATCAAACAAAACTAAATCTCAAGCAATTATTTTGTACCCAAACACATTCAATATTACTTACAAGTTGGGCTAATAGTATTACTGCCAGGTAGCAAGCAGAGGGTCTGTTCCTACAGTGTTTTCTCGGCCAGGTTTAAATTGCTTGTGCCTAGACTAAGAGAAAGCTACAGATTACGCGCTTTCAGTATAAACAGTGGTCATGCGCTTTTAGCTTACACGGCAGTCACAGCGTACTGCGGCGTCGGTGTCAGAATCACATGATGGAGGGGAGGGAGGAGAGCAAAGCATGCCGCTTTCGGTTGGTGAATCATGTGATGTCACAAGAGTGTCACAAGAGTGTAGCCAGGCCGATAAGAATGAAGAGTGGATGGATGAAATAGAGGAGAAAGGGGGAGGAGAAAGGGGGGCGTGCGTGACACATTCTATCACAACCCTGCAACGTGGGCGGGCAGCCACACACCATCTTCGGGGGAATTTTGGAGACTGATGATGTTATGCTAGGAGCTTGTCATGGCTAAAGACAATCCCTGTATAACTATAGTAGTAGTAGTAGTAGTAGTAGTAGAGGGACTGGCTTCTGCCTAAGCCTCACGGCTTATAATACGTCCCATCCAGAATGTTTTCTCTAATTAGGTTGCATTTGCATGCGAAAAACAATCAAACTATGATTGCAATATCAATCATCATAATCATAAAACAATTCACTAAAATTTTCATTTTTGTCAAGTAGATTTTTGAAGGCGTTAGTAGATGGTGCATTTTTTAGTTCAGGTGGCAGTGAGTTCCAGGAATGAGCAACTCTGTTACTAAAACAATGCTTACGTTTGTTAGTGTTATTCAGTTGAACTTGTACTTTCCCCTCTTGGTTTCTAGTTGTGTTAGACAAGGATGGTGAGAAGAGAGACTCAAAGCTGATATCAACTAAGTTGTGAACAATTTTGTACATTTGAATTAGGTCACCTCTTATCCGCCTACCCTTTAGTGAATGTAAATTTAACAATTTTAATCTATCATGGTTAGATCTTTACAACTTTTTACTAATTTTGTTGCTCTCCTTTGAACTTTCTCAATTGATAATGACTGTCTCTTAAGATATGGGTACCAGATAACGTTACCATATTCTAAGTGAGGGCAAACCATAGACTTATATAATAACAAAAATGTTTCCTTATCTATTTTCATAAATGTTCTTTTAATTATACCCAACATCTGGTTTGCTTTGCTAACTGCTTTTTGAATATGAATATCAAATAATAATAAAATATCAAATGTGACTCCAAGATCTTTTTCTTCTTTACATGGCTCTATCTTTTGTACATCAATTTCAAGTTTCATAAAATAATCATACTCGGGGTTGTTTTTGCCAATATGCATTACCTTGCATTTAGACACGTTAAAAGTACAGATTCCAATCCTCTGACCATTTCTGTAATTTATCTAGATCACTTTCCATGACACTATGTTCGGTTATAACGTTATCAATGTTCGTGTCGTCAGCAAATATTTTACATGTACTTTGGACAAAATCAGGTAAGTCATTTATAAAAATGGTAAATAAAACAGGGCCTTGTGGGATTCCTCTTAAAACATCAGTATTTATGGAGCATGGTGAGTCCACACGAACCCTTTGCTTCCTACCACATACAAATGTTCTTATCCATTTTAGTAGGTCATCACAAATACCATATGCCTTTAATTTCAATAATAACCTTTCGTGTGGCACAGAATCAAAAACCTTTTTAAAATCTAAGTAAATAACATCAAGAGCACAACTATCATCCAAAATACTTGTAAAATCTTCCATTACTTCAAGAAGTTGTGTCACACAAGACCTTTTAGTTCTGAAACCATGTTGACATTTAGAGTACAAACTATTATCTATCATATGAGAAACTATTGCATCTCTAATAAGTGATTCTAAAACTTTACTTACTATGCATGTTAGACTTACTGGTCTATAGTTGCCGGGATCTGATTTAGTCCCCCTTTTAAAAACAGCAGTTACAATAGCAGTTTTCCAGTCATCTGGGATAACACAAGTTTCTAAAGAAGTATTAAAAAGTGTACATAGTGGTATCGAGAGTTTCTCACTTAATTCTTTTAAAACCTTTGATGGGATACAGTCTGGTTCTTGCGCTTTAGAAGGGTCTAAATTATCTTTTGTTTTCTTCACAGCCTCTGGGGTTATCCTTACATCTGAAATACTAATACTATCTGAATAAGAACAACTGGTTAGTTTAGGTAAATCCTCCTTGTTTTCCCTGGTAAAAACACTTGAAAATTGTTTTGGATTAGCTTTACAGTCATGTGCTACCTTTTTTTTCATAATTCTTCTTTGCTCTTTTTATTGCTTTGGTACATTTATTTCTAATTTTAATGTAATACCTATACCTATACCCTCTTTGTCTTCTGAGAAACCTCCAATAAGCCTTTCGTTTTTTATTTATTAATCTCATAGATTTTCTAGTCATCCACAGAGGTTTCCTTTTTTTAGTATTACATTTCACCTTTGGTATAAACTTGTCCATTAAAACAGTAATTATCTCTTTTATATTGTTCCAGGACATATTTACATCTTCGTCAAGTACTTCAGACCAAGAAACATTATTAAGGATTTTTTTCATTTCAGAATAGTTTCCTTTCTTTAAATTTTTACAGTTTTACTTTAGTCACTGTCTTCCCCACTTGTCCACTGTCCCTGCCATTTAATATTTGGATAGTTAAAATCTCCAAACACACACACGTTATTATACTGTGATAATTTATTTGATTTCAAGAGTTTGCATAGGTTATCTACATTTTCCTTGGTCGAATTTGGACTCCTGTACACGCAACCAATAAGAACATTTTCATTATTAGTGGTTTTAAATTCACACCAAACACTCCTGGAATTTAAAATCATTTAGTTTACATTGTGTAGCATTCAGAGAATCTTCTATCCAGATTGCCACTCCTCTATGGGGTTATCATTTCTGAAAAGAGTATAACCTTTAATACCTAACTCTACATCAGTAATATTCTTATTAATGTTGTTTTGTACTTTATGTTTCGGAAGAATTTCTGTGAGGCCAATAATGGCTGGCTTCAATTCATCAATACGACATACTAGCTCATCTTTTTTATTAAACAAACTATCCACATTGCTATATACAACAGTAATTGAATCATCAGTTTGTATAATACAGTGTTTCCATTCAAACTTTCTTTTATAATTATCACCAAACAAATCAGAACTTTTATTTACACTATTTACATCATCCGAGTTTGTCAGTCAATGGACTGAAGCACTGCCAGACGGTTTGGCACTCTTGCCACCGTCTTCCTTGGGGTTAGCTTTCTCTATCTCTGACTTCACTACCACTTTCCCATGCCTTATCACTAGGTTCTTTTCACCTTCCATTTCTCTCTCCTTCTTCTCCAATCGCAGTGCTTTGTACATTTCCCTTTCCTTTGGTGTGTAGTCTGCATTAATGTAAACCCTCTTGGATTGCTCAGTCTGTTGCTCATTCAGTTTAGGGGCATTTGTCAATATTTCTCTCTTTTTCTTTTCACTGTTTACTGTCAGTTTAAGCATCCTAGGCCTATTTCCTCCTTCTCTCCCCAATCGCACTGGCTCACTCAAATCAATGTCACTCACATCAACAATTTTTTCCATCAGTTTGTTTGCCTGTGTCAAGTCATCCTGTTTTTTCTCATCAAAAGAACTCTTGGGACTTTCTTTCAAGTTTACTATTATGATATTCTTTTCCTTTTCTCTTTCCTCTTCCAGGGCCTCAAACACCTTCTCCACAATTTCGTCAGTCTTCTCTTCCACAATATCAACTTTCAGTTTCGAGTTCATGGTATCTACTCTAGCAGTCAGCCTAATGATTATTTCCACCATCCAATCAATTTTTGCGTCCATAGCGGTTTGGGGTTCTTTTTGTTCCTCTAGGCACTGGTCACAGACCCACTGAAAGCTAGACTTACCCAACTTAGTGAAAACATCGTCAGAGAGGTCCTCACAACTTGGGACACAAGACTTGTGGGACCAAAGTTTACAACAAAAACATTGGATGCTGTCACTATCGTCGCAGGGATTGTCACATTTTGGCCACAACAACGACAACGATGACACAGACGCTTTTGATACGGACCCTTATGCTGCCCTTCCAGTTCCACCCTGCCCCCTTGTCTTTTTCCCTTGCTCTTTGTTCTTAGAAGTTTGACTCATCTTGAAAAGTCACTCGCAATCATAAGATGTACAAAATATAATCTTACCTTCTATCCTGGTTAAAGTTAGTAAAAACAACGATGTGTAAAGGTGCAAAGTCAATTTAGAAAATCGATGCAGAAGAATCGGTGTTAACAAAAATGGCGGTGAACGAGTTCAGCCAGTTGACAAAGTTGTCAAAGCTCTAAAAATCTTCCTGTCCTCTAAATGACAGACACAAACTATTGCCGAGCACACACTACACTTCAAAGTTGAACTAATGGCCAAAACATCTGAAAGAAAAGTGTTGGACATGTATAATTTGCCTAATTTTCATCGCTAGCTTTTCCAACATGTCCAGCCATATCGCGCATGCGCAACCCCAACTATATATCATAACATTTTTATGTAGCCTTGGTGTTCTAGCATATGTCAGTTGGTCTGATACAGCATTAAGCCAAGGCGAGCTGCTCATTCTTAATTCATAGCCGCACCCAGTTGGTCTTGTCACAGCCCTAACACTTGTCTGTAGGGAACAAGCTAAAAATAATATTTTCTTTGGTACACAATCATATTCGTCCTTGTTGAAACTTTCACTAAATGAAATATTAATTGCCTTCCTCTTTTGGAAGTTCAGTTTAACGTCGCGTATCGGCTTTCGCCATGTACGACGGGCTGAACAAACCAACCAGGGTATAAACAAAAATTTATGTTCCTGAATCACTGTCTTAGCCAAAAGGCCGAGAAGCGATCAGATTTTGTTGTTGATTTTTTTCTTTAAACCCTTTTGTAAGTGATCCAAAAACAAGGGCCAAGGACGAATCACATGCCTTGCATTGTCACAGTAGGCTAACGCAGAGAGAGAGAGAGAGAGAGAGAGAGAGAGAGAGAGAGAGAGAGAGAGAGAGAGAGTAATTGAGAGAGAATGTTGGTAGGATGAGTGGGGGGGGGGGGGGGGGGGGGGGAGACAGAAATGAGAGCCTGATGGTGGCAGACACTAACGCGTTGATCCATATTATATGACAGTATGGATGACCTGTCTGTGTATCACCGCCTAGCCCCTGGGTTCACCATGGTAAATTATGAACAAATAGTGGATATTTGCCTCATTGATTTTACATATACTGGGCCTTCATTGAACGTGTTGGTCCACAAAAATAGAACAAGGGGCATGTTTTAGATTGTGTGTGTGCGCGCACACGCGCGTGTGTGTGTGTGTTGCATGTTTGCTTAAATGTTGTTGTTTTTGTTTTCGCTTTATTTTGTTTTAAAATAATCGACAGATTCTACTCAAATTAGCACCCTATTTGCGAAGGTTATTTTTCCTTGTTATAACCTTGGTGACCTTGGTCTTGAAGTTTGACCTTGAATAGGCCTACATAAGTTTTACATTGTTTTACATGTTTTACATTGTCACAGTAGGTTAACACTTTCAAAGTTTAGTTAGTGGGTACATAGACTAAAGGTGTGATTTGATGCTGGATAGCTTAGCCCTTCTCGACATGGACCATAACATTTAAACCTGAACATGTCAGTTTGTTGTTTTGGCCAATTCTTTCCCATTTTCACGGTCAACTGTAGTGCAATATTTTGGTTAGGTTAGGTACATTATAGTCACAGCGGCGTCTCTGTGAAATTCGGGTTGCTCCCACCTGGAGAGCGCGTAGCAGCCAGAGGCACGCCACCCAATTTAAACAAAACTAGCGCAACGCCTAGTATGGGCAGTGCACTGTACTGGTAACGCCACGTACTGGTAACGCTGAGTACTGGTTTCGCCGGGTCCGCGAAATATTATTATTACTTTTGTCTCTCTCCCTCCTTCCATCTTCTTCACTCATCCCGTTCTACCACCCCCCGCACCTTACTGAGTACAGCAAATTTGAAGCGATTCGGTTAAGAAAAGGCAGAGTTATAAGGCCCCGTTTCCCGTTGGCGCTGCTCTGAGAGTGATGCGCTCTCCCTAGTAATGGTAACGCCTAGTAACGGTAACGCCAAGTACTGTTAGCGCTGAGTACAGCAAATTTGAAGCGATTCGGTTAAGAAATGGCGGAGTTATAAGGCCCCGTTTCCCGTTGGCGCTGCTCTGAGAGTGACGCGCTCTCCTGATTCTCTTCAAATTTGCTGCCAGGTTTGCCCGGGCCATAGCAAGGCTGACAGCAAATTTGAAGCGATTCGGTTAAGAAACGGTGAAGCGGCGCATAGCGCACGCGTTTCTGAATTGATTCGCTTCCGGTTTGGCACACCCATAGTCACCGTCCCCGGTCATCTACCTGCCAAATTCGAAGGCAATCGGCCCAGCAACACCGGAGATACGGGCGCCGAGAGGCCGGCAGATGCGCGTTTCGCGCATTTGCCGAACCGCGCAAATGACACGGCCACCTCGGTTGCCGTTGCCATCGCCCCGTTAGGGCTCACAGCAAATTTGAAGCGATTCGGTCGAAAAACGGTGGAGTTATAAGGCCCGTTTTGTGTTTCAGACACACACACACACACACACACACACACACACACACACACACACACACACACACACACACACACACACACACACACACACACACACGTTGGCTTTTTACTATATGATGTGCGTGCGGTTTTTGTGTGACTGATGAGGAAGTAAGGGAGGGGGTAAATTTTTACCAAATGACTTTTTCGTTGCCACTGGGTTTAGCATGTGCCAAGTGCATGAGCACACGGGACCTCGGTTTATCGTCTCATCGGAAAGACTCCACGTTCAGACCGCAAGGCCTAGTGCAAAGTGAGAGGAAAAATCCCTGTACCCAGGTTCGAACTCGGGTCTACTTGACACGATGCGAACGCGATACCACTGTGTCACTCTAGTAGATTTGGTAAAGAACATACACACAGTAATGCAAAATATTCATTATTTTGATTACCTTCACCTTTTCTTTTTAATCTGATACAGTGTCTAATGAAACACTGCCTATATTGATTCGAACAAAACGGTTAGGTGCTATATTATTTCTTCAAACTGAAATGACCATTGTCTTTGTTATCTCTTAATCTTTAACCTTGATTTTTGGGCCAAAGTAATGTGTGCTGTATAGCAACACCATCTGTGGAAACCAACATTTTTGTGTTAAATATGTCCTGACATTTCACAAAACGGGCTTACTTTAACTAGACATTCTGTCTGAAGGTTATGCTGTTCACTTGTTCTTAGTTGCTGTAAAACTCAAACTAGATTTATGTATTTAAAGAATAACAATACTGTTCACTTGTTCTTAGTTGCTGTAAAACACAAACTAGATGTATGTATGTAAAGAATAACAGTCTTCTTGAAGTACTTGTTTCAGTATTATTAAAGGTTATGATTGTATGAGCTTGCAGGGAAAAAATCACATTTAGATACCTCCTTTTATGTTTATATAGATAGTGTTTGCACAAACGTGCTAGCTAAACAAGATTTGTAAATGACACAATTACCTGAATACGTTCATGTTATCGAACGAATGTATATCATAGTTCATGATTTCCTTTTATTAACAAAACAGATTCAAATTTCAAAACATCAGCTCCAACTTACAACTTAAGTGAATGCGCACAAAAACACTCGAAATTATCTAACATTAGCATCAAGGGAACACAGGGTTACCTGTTTTATGAACATCCTCATGGAAGACAAAACAGAGTCTGCAATGTCACTCTTCACGTTCCCAACAGCAGCATTGTGCAGCTGGAAATCACAGAGTGTCAATCCCTGACGATCAAGTTGACTGAAACTCGCAACTTCATTACTACTAGAATAATAGATTGTGATAAGTGTAGATCTTTTCCTCCAGTGCAAAGTTTAAGGGATACAATCCTACTGGTACTTGAAAACCGGGACATTCGTGGTGTTGGAAGCCCAAAGGTGTCTTTGTACTTCTCTGCTGTTAAAGATTTTGAAAGGACAAGCCTGGAGCTGATACGACTGTCTTCCTCAAGTGGTGAGGGTTTTTTTTTCTCTTTGTAGTGTTCTTGAATCTGGGACAGAAAATGCTATACGAATGCACATAAAACATTGTATTTTACATATAAAATTATATATACATTGTACACTCCCTGGAAGTGTATGCTGCATATATAATTTTAAGATACAACTATCTATATTAAAGAACATTTTTTAAAAATCACAAACATAACAAGTTTTAATGCCTATTGTATGTGTGTATTGTATTGTATCAGCATTGTAGGATACACATTTCTAATTCTTACAATGCACAATTGTTTCATCCTGTACTAGCTAATCAGTTCGTGAAAGAAAGTTTGTAACATTGGGTTCATTTAAATTAATTCTGTGTTGTGTTCCCCTTCCATTTCAACCCAGGATAATTGACTACCACAATACTGTTGATAATGATGTATTGAGTTTTGCTCTGCCTCACAAACAGATAATTTAAAACAAAGTAGGCCCCTATTGTTGTTCAGGTACCATGCATAACAAAATTTTAAAAACAATTATAGTTATTATAGTTTCTTTTGCCCAAGATTTGTTTTATCCCAGCTTGTAATGCAGGTTATAATATTTATAGGATTCTGGGCTAAATGCTAGATACACACAACTTAAGGACTACACATAATAAAAGTTGATCAAAATCCTGGAAATGTTCCAAACGTGGTGATCCAGGATGTTCAATTACAACAGGGCTTGTAAATCTAAATGGATTGCTATATTGACACGACAATGAAAGCTGCAGACGTCCAATTCAAATTGTAGGCAAATGGAAGTTTGAAGAGGGAAATTTGATGTAGCTATAAAACAGAACGAGGGTACTAGGTATTTCATGCAAATAAACTCTAAATAGTAAGCCTACACACCACTACATAACTACAGTCTTCATAGTAAATGCTACTTTGAAGATTTCATCTATTGCACATACGGTATCATTAAAAAAGCCATTGGCCATTGCAATATGAAGTCTTACATGTAATTCTGCTGCAATGAAGAAAGGCGTGATAGCAAAATTCAAGGAGATTATATTTACCTTAGCTTGACACGAAGATTTATGTACAAGTGATTGTGCCTTCTGTTTAACGATGCTGCGTCTCCACTGCACAGGTTACATACAGACGCCCTCCTGGGATGGACTCACTTCTCATCCACCATTCCTGATCAGCTGTGTCACGTTGACTCCCCCTGACAGCCATGTCATCTTTTTCAGTTTCTTCGCCTTTGAAATCAATTTTCGGGACACTTTGTATATCTTTCCTGAACATTGCAAGTCGCAACTAAAGTATTACAGTATTCCTCGATTTAAAATAAAATCCCAAGCCCAATTGTACACAAAACGCAACAAGCCAGAAGCTCAAGTTTTCCCTGACAAGTTTTTTGACAAAACGCCAGAGAAGGCAGTCCCTCTGTCATTTTCCTTCTTTGGCAATAACAGAGACCCATTGTCTGGGTTCAGACTTCGGTACTCCTTTTACAGTGTGAACGTTACACCGCAACGTGTGGAACAAGTGTGGAAACCATGGAACTGCTCCAAAGCAGTGTGGCCTGACCTCTGGGAGCACTTCCCCTGTGACTTGGTGCCCCAGTGTGTGCATTCTGAGGACGAGGCTCTGTGTCCCTACACCTCAGAGAAATGCGGACCGAACAAGGTTTGTCCAACCATGTTCTTTCGTCAGCACTGGTTGAATTAGTTAACACCTTTTAAACTTTGCTAGAACGAAGAACAAATAGACAGATAGACAGTAGAACAAACTTGACGTATACTTAACAAATACAACACGTAACTTTTCCTAACGTCATTTGTGTGACCCACTTTCTGTGTGTATGATTAAATTGTGTTGCAGTGTGGTGGTGAGTGTGTGTGTGTGTGTGTGTGAGTGCGCATACATGCGCGTGGTGTGTGTGTGTGTGTGTGTGTGCTTGTGCGCATGTGTGTTTGTGTGTGTGTGTGTGTGTGTGTGTGTGTGTGTGTGTGTTTGTTTGTCTGATAATTCATTTGGACTATTCACTCCACATAATAAATATTAAATCTCCCAGTACAGTCCCCTCTCTCTCTCTCTCTCTCTCTCTCTCTCTCTCTCTCTCTCTCTCTCTCTCTCTCTCTCTCTCTCTCTCTCTCTCTCTCTCTCTCTCTCTCTCTCTCTCCCCCCTGCCCCCCCCTCTCTCTCTCTCTCTCTCTGCCCTCTACTTTCTTCTCCTATCTTTTCTCTCACTCTTTCCAAAACTATTCCCCCTTCTCTTTCTGTTTCGATCTGTCTCTCTCTCTGGGAGATGGCCCTGTTCTGTAAAACATTGTCAATGTTCCTTGCTCTTTCTCCCTCTCTCTCTCTTTCTCTCTCTCTCTCTCTCTCTCTCTCTCTCTCTCTCTCTCTCTCTCTCTCTCTCTCTCTCTCTCTCTCTCTCTCTCTCTCTCTCTCTCTCTCTCTCTCTCTCTCTCTCTCTCTCTCTCTCTCTCTCTCTCTCTCATTTCTATCTCCGCTCAGTCCATCTTTGTAGTTGTCATTTTCAAAATATATTCTATAAATGTAGACCCAATGCCAGAAGTCTTAATGTTCATTTGGTCAAGAGAGTGGGCATGTATCATGGGCAAAGCATCTCCACTATAAACAAATAAAACTTCTCCACTATGATCAGGCCAAGAGAGTGGGTATGTACCCTGGGCCAAGCATCTCCACTATAAACAAAGCATCTCCCTTAAGAACAGGCCAATAGAGTGGGCATGTATCATGGGTAAAGCATCTCCACTTTAAACAAATAAAGCATCTCCACTATATAAAAAATAAATGTCTGCACAGCTCGATGGAGAAGTAACTGCTCTCTCTTCTATCTGGCAGTCATAGTCGGAAATGACTGGCATACAATTAATTAGATAGAGTTCAGACCCAGCGGAGCCAGGGTCTTCAGCTTGTCCATCCAGAACTTTTCACGACGGAGTCTGGCCTCCTTGCTCTGGATGAACACCTGTTCATTCTCGCAGGAATATCCAGCCAAGTTGAAGTGTTCTGCCACCAGAGTCCCAGTGTTGTGCCTGATATGGGACCAGTGTAGAGTGAACCTCACGGTGACTGAGATCTTTGTCTCTCCAACATACTGGCCGTTTCTACATAGTTCACAGAACAGCAGGTTGATCACGTTGGTTGATGTACAGCCTAGGTTCTGCCTGATCGTGAACCTCTCCCCCGTCCTGTCACTGGAAAACCCTGTGGTTTCCATCAGATGAAGACGGCAGGTGGCCCACGTCTTGGAACATCTGAGGAGAGCCAGGATTCACCTCACAGGCAGGGCAGGGCAGGGGGGGGGGGGAGCTGAATGCATCAGCAGATCTCTCAGAGATCTGCTGTTCCGTGCTCCCATTATGGGGGTTTCAGGAGCCACTTTCGTCATCCTGGCGCTCTGGTGGAGGGTAGGCAGACTATTCCTGAGATATTTGCTGAGTGGAGGGTTGCGGGGATTGTGGGTCACCACCATGGGAACTCGCCCAGCTTTCATTTTTGGCTGGTATTCAAGTGTTCTCTCTCGTGGTGTTTCTGTGGCCTTCTCACTTCCCTTTTTGAAAGCTCACCCTGGATAAGACCTCCTTTTTAAGTTCTTCGCCATGATGTTACACTGGCGTTCAAAGTCATTGTTGTTGCAGAGGCCTTGAAGTCGCAAAAACTGGCTTGCTGGTATGCCATTGACGCAGTGCCTTGGATGACTGGAATGGTATGGGAGGTAGGCTTTGGTGTCTGTGGATTTGATGAAGAGGCTTGCTGTTAAATAACCGTCTTCGATCTTAATGAGAATGTCAAGGAAGGGAATCCTGGCCTGGGAGTTGTTGATTGTGAATTTGATCGTTGAATGGATGGGATTGATGTAGGTGGTGAATTGGTCTTGGTCTTGTTGGGACCAAATCCACAAGATGAGGATGTTGTCGATGAATCGCTTCCATACATCCTCCTCAATCCGCACAGGGCTGTTCTCCAACCGTTTGGCTTCCAACCAGCCCATGAATATGTTGGCCACAGTAGGTGCCATCGGTGTTCCCATGGCTGTCCCTCACTTCTGCCTGTATGTCTGGCCCTCCAAATTGAAGAAATTGTTCATGAGAACATGGTTCACCACCTTGATAACTTTGTCGACTGGTGGGCAGTCAGGGAGAGGGTGGCATCCCATCAGATCTTTGATGGCCCCCGCCATGTCCTGTTGAGGGATATTGGTGTAGAGGCTGACGACATCGATGATGACCAACTGCGCGTCATCAGGAAGGGGTCCGTATTTGGTGTTCCACTCGTTGATCACTTTCAGCATGCGGGTGGAGTCTTTGATGTACGAGGGCAAGCTGACAACCAGGGGGCTGAGCCAGTGGTCAGCTAGTTTCGACAATGTCTCTGTAGGGCCTTCATTTCCTGAAACAATTGGGCATCCAGGTGGATTTTGTAGGCTTTTGTGGATCTTAGGGAGGTGTTGGAAGAGGTGAGGCCTTACATTGTTGGGTTCCAGCCTGGCCCATTTTGTAGGTGTTGTCGTCAATTATTTTTTTAATATTGAGGTCATCAAGAATTTTGTTGGACTCTTTCGATGCACTGCAGGTAGGATCTGTTCGAACAGGTTCGTAGTAGGTGTTGTTGTTGAGCTCTCTCTGTGCCTCCCTCACATAGTTCAAGTTCTGCACAACCACTGCTCCACCCTTGTCAGCAGAACTAATAAGGAGAGTCCTGTTCTTAACATACTGCTGTAGCTCTCTCTGTGCCTCCCTCACATAGTTCAAATTCTGCACAACCACTGCTCCACCCTTGTCAGCAGAACTAATAAGGAGAGTCCTGTTCTTAACATACTGCTGTAGCTCTCTCTGTGCCTCCCTCACATAGTTCAAATTCTGCACAACCACTGCTCCACCCTTGTCAGCAGAACTAATAAGGAGAGTCCTGTTCTTAACATACTGCTGTAGCTCTCTCAAGGCCATCCGTTCGTCACTGGATAGTATATATAAACGTACAAGAATTGAAGAAGAAAAAGCAAACACACCATTAAACTTTCCTCTTATATTATATAGTTTGCTTTAATAAAACTTGTGTTGTGTCCAATGTATGTGTTTGTGAACCTAAGAAAGAAACTCAATTACTTTAATTTTAACTTTACGATTTGTTCTGTGTTCTGAAAAGAATAAAAGAAAATAATGTGCTGATTTACTTTTTCTCCCAATGGGGGAGATAGACAATGCCTATGCAAAGACAGCTGTTTCGTCTTTGAGAAAGACTCTTCAGTCTGCATATTGGCCTGCAAAGAATGTCCACAGTGAACATTCAAACTGAGCTACAAGACTTTCTCCAAGAGAAAGGTTGTCCTCTTTGCACCAGATTGAAAGTCCACAATAAAAGCAAACCAGCACATAATTAGAAAGAAATGATAAAAATCTTGTGTAAAATTTCAAACATAATAATGTTCTAAAATTAAAATCCCTAGAAGAGATGGGATGCCATGTTGGTGGATCCAGTGAAGGATTCAATAGGGGAGATCATAGAAATCGTAGTAAACACCAGCATACTCCCAGTGAGGAGGAATATAGAGAGGTGTGCCTGGATCAGGTAGATTGATGCGCTTTCCTTCTTCGAAGTATGATATAAACGTACAAGAATTGAAGAAGAAAACACAACCACACCATTAAACTTTCCTCATATAATATATAGTTTGCTTTCATAAAACTTTGTTTGTGTCCAATGTATAAGTTTGTGAACCTAAGAAAGAAACTCAATAAATTTAATTTTAACTTTACGATATATATATATATATATATAACGTATTTGAACTAAAAATGCAAAGTCGGAAAAACAACTCCAAACTAGATTAGTCTTGTTTATTTATAAATATTGTCCAAATTTTCGTCTACTATATATATATATATAGTTAAGAAATAAATCCTATAGACCAACGATCACCATCAGATGGTGAGCTGTGCAGGACAGATGAATCAAATAATACAGAAAAAGATAACAGCCGCACAAGCCAAACTTCCCACTCCACACAACTCTGTAGGACTAAAACGTTGTTGCATTTGAAATGCCGAATTGATGAAACTTTTCTGTATTTAATGTATGAATAATATTCATGTGAACTTCAGAAACAAGTTAATGTCATAAAATATTCTGTGTTCCTTTAAAAAAAAATATATATATTATTATAAAATTATATTATAAAATTATTATTTATAAAATGTGCTGATTTACTTTCTGGTTTAACTTTGTGCTGGTTTGCTTTTATTGTGGATTTTCGATTTGGTGCAAGGAAGACACCATTCTCTTGTAGAATGTCTTTTTTGCTCAGGTTGGCATCCACTGGACAGTCAATTTGCAGGCCGATTATGCAAACTGATGAGACCTTCTCTTAGGTCGAAACAGCTGTCTTTGCATTGGGCACTGTCCCTCCCCCATTGGGAGAAAAAGTAAATCAGCACATTTTATAAAAAAAAATTAAAAACTTTTTTTTTTAAGGAACACAGAATATTTTATAACGTTAACTTGTTTCTGAAGTTCACATATTCATACATTAAATACAGAAAAGTTTCATCAATTCGGCATTTCAAATGCAACGTTTTAGTCCTACAGAGTTGTGTGGAGTGGGAAGTTTGGCTTGTGCGGCTGTTATCTTTTTCTGTATATATATATATATATATATATATATATATATATATATATGTAGTTTGTATATATATATAAAGCAGGCGAGAACTTCTTCAAAAGAAGCGATCAAAGCCGAAGAGAAAGATAGCATGGATTACAACTTACGATCCAAGAGTTCCCAGCAAATCAAAGATCATAAAGAGTAACTTGGACATCCTACACTCTGATCCAAAAAATCAAGTAATCTTCCCAAGGGATATGTTAGTGGGAGCGGATAGAAGAAGAAAAAACTTGGGTGAGATCTACAAGCCGTCAGTGCCTAAAATATTTGTGCAGCACGGGCCTCACCTAAGACAAGGATTCTTTCCTTGTGGAAAATGTGACACGTGTAGGCACTCAGAACAAGCCTCTGTCTTCACGTGCCCATGGGATAACAGGCGTTGGACCATCAACCAGCACATCACGTGTACGACGCCGAACCTCATCTACGTGATGAAGTGCAAGCTCCACCCGCATGCCTGGTACGTGGGGTCCACTGAACACCTGTGCAAGAGGTTCGCAAATCACAAGAGCCACGCAAAGAATGGGCGTGTCACCCTTTGCCAGGTTGCCCGTCACGTTGCTGCCAGTCCCCACCCAGCGGACCTGTCCTGCCTGCACATCATCCCCATTGAGCGGTCAACAAACCTCAACAGCTGCCCAGAAGGGAACTGTTCTGGCAGGCCAACCTGGGTACCGTCTTCATGGGACTTAATCAACGTTTAGAGATCAACAAGGCCCTCCATAACAGAATATGTTGACAGTGATGTAGAGAACCTTGTTTTTCCAAATGAAATAGACATGAACTAATGTAAATTCGTGCATAGAACAATTGGTGTGTGTACGTGCATATATGTACGTGTATGCCTCTGTGTGTGTGTATGTGTCTGTGTGCGTGTGTGTATATGTGTGTACATGTGTGTATGTGTGTGTATGCTATTCCATGCACATGTGTACGTATGTATGTGTTTATGGTCGGATATGTTTGTGTATGGGAATGCATGCATGAGTTTATCTGTGCATACATGTACTGGAAACTAATTTTAGGCATAAGCTTTAAATGACTATGACAAGTCATTTGATATTATGTGTGTGTATGAAGATGCGTGTGTCTGTGATGCGCATATGTGTAATAATGGGCGAATATGTTGGTGTGTGCATTTGCGTGCATGTACATGAGAATGAATGAGCATAGACTATGTGGTTGTATGTTAAACACAAAGGAGCCTATATTGTAACTTTTAATGTTGGCACTGAAGATAGACGTAAAATTACAGAGGGGAGAGAGAGGGGGGGAGAGAGAGAGAGAGAGAGAGAGAGAGAGAGAGAGAGAGAGAGATTTGTAGAGGAATTGATTGCCCAAATGGATTAGGTCATTTGTTACCCTAAATACTACACACTCATTACGTAAAGATTGCTGACGTAATTTTTGTACGTAATTTAGAATATGACGATTCACCTTTGGTCATGTGTTCCTAGGAATAAGGCAGACGCCGAAACGTTATGACATTAAATAAACTAAAAGAACCAAAATTGCTTGTTGTCTTGGAATTAAATGTTTTATATATATATATGTTACAGTAAATTCATCAAATCAGTAAATTTATAAATTTCCTAGAATTTTCAGTACATTTATGAAGTTACTGTTTCACTCGGGGAATTTACAAATTTCCTAAACAGTTTAGGAAATTTATAAATTTCCTGAATTTTGCATGCTTATTTTTGATGAATTTACTAAGAAGTTAAAGTACTTTCAGTAAATTTGTCAAAGTGAATATTCAGCCCATAGCATAAGGGATTCAGTGACTGTGTGATCTTGGGATGTGAACTCACTTCACCAAAAATCATTCAATAGGGGTTGATAAGGGAATCAGTCACTGTGTGATCTTGGGATGTGAACACACTTCACCAAGGCATTCAACAGGACACTGGCATGAGTTGGGGGTTTTCCTAGTCAAGGAAGTTTGCTCTGACATGCAAGGAGGTGTTTGCTGAGCAACGAGATGGCCACTGAAATTGAAAAGTGTTGTAAGTGTTTGTGTGTTGTGGATTTACACACATGACCTTTGACCAACTTTTCAAAGAAGCTGCCTTTTGGGGGCATCAGTGTTTCACAAACACATCTTGTTTTTTTTAGAAATCTGCACTACAAGTTGTTAGTTAAATTGTCGCCTTGTTTTCTGTTGTCACAGGTATGAAGTTCTCCAAAGTGCCAAACAATCAAGCGCAAGTGTTTCAAAGCAAAACTTCTTTGTAATTCTAGGTGCCATGTGAAGCCTCTCTTGCCACAATAAATAAACTATCATGTAGTAGTAGTAGTAGTAGTAGGGGTAGGGACTAAATAAGCTGTCAAGCTTTTTGGCAGTCCCATCGAATCATCAATTTTTATTTTGTATCTTTGATCAAGGTGTAATCGGTTGAATTGTCCTATCATGCAATTTTAATCAATGCTTCTAAATATATTTATAAATTTTGGATGATTATCTAGACGATTTTTGAATGTATTAGTATTGGGTGCACATTTTAGGTCCACTGGTAAATCATTCCATAGGTTAGCAATTCTGTTAGTAAAACAATATTTTTTAATGTTAGTGTTATATCGCTTAATGAAAACCTTACCATATGAATTCCTTGTTATATCATACTGTACAGATTTAAAGAAATCATCCCATGACAAATCAACATGACCATTAAATATTTTATATGCTTCAATCAGGTCTCCCCTGACTCTTCTACCTTTAAGGGAATAGAGATTAAGATAAAGAAGTCTGTTTTCATAAGTCATATTTCTGCATTTTTTAACAAGCTTTGAAGCCCTTCGTTGAACTTTTTCAATAGCTACTGATTGATATTTATATTTAGGATATTGTTGCCATGCTCTAAATGTGGCCTTACTAGTGCTTTATATAGTTTGGTAAATATGTCATAATCAATATTAATAAATATTCTTTTAATTAACCCTATCATTTTGTTCGCTTTATTTACGCAGCTTTGGATATGTGCATCAAAAGATAAATCTTTATCAAATATAACTCCCAAATCCTTCTCCTTCTCACATGTTATTAATGAAACGGGGACATCGTTCTTAGTCATAGTATAATCTTTGTTTGGATTTTTCCTACCAGCATGCATAACCTTGCATTTATCTGTATTAAAATATGAATTCCATTTAGTAGTCCAGTCCTGTAGTTTGTTTAAATCTTGCTGAAGTAATTGACAGTTACATGATTTGTTAAACATTTTTGTATCATCAGCAAATATTTTACATGGAGATTCTACACACTCAGGAAGATCATTAATAAAAAAAATAGTAAAGAGAATGGGTCCAAGGATGCTACCCTGAGGGATTCCACTGACTACATTGGCTACAAATGAATAATTGTCTCCAACCCTAACCTTTTGAGCGCTATTGGTTAAAAAGTCCTTAATCCAATTATGAACATTTCCAACTATGCCATAAGACTTAACTTTGTGTGTTTGTGTGTGTGTGTGTGTGTGTGTGTGTGTGTGTGTGTGTGTGTGTGTGTGTGTGTGAGAGAGAGAGAGAGAGAGAGACAGAGACAGAGAGAGAGAGAGAAGATAGTGTGATATAATCTTGCATGTTTTTATGTTCTTAAGGTCGGTATGTGTGCACAGGTAAAGTGTGATATAATCTTACATGTTTTTATTATATGTTCTTAAGGTCGGTATGTGTGCACAGGTAATTCACACACACTTTAATGTTCATTTTATTTTATCATATGTTGTTTCGTTAATAAAACATTATGTGGTCTTACTTAAAGTGTGCTGTCTCTGGCTTGCAAGGCTTTAGTAAATTTATAAATTTCCTGCCCGCAAAATTCAGGAAATTTATAAATTTCCTAAAATGTTTAGGAAATTTGTAAATTCCCCGAGTGAAACAGTAACTTCATAAATGTACTGAAAATTCTAGGAAATTTATAAATTTACTGATTTGATGAATTTACTGTAACATATATAAATTTTCTTCTTGTACGTTTATATATATATAAATATAATATATATATATATAGTTTGCTTTGATAAAACTTTTCTGTGTCCAATGTCTTTATTTGTGAACCTCAGAAACAAAACCAGTTAACGTTAACTTTGAGCAATGTTCCGTGTTAAAAAACTAAAAAACTAAAACAAAAACAATTATATGAAAAATTATATAAATTGTGCTGATTTACTTCTTTTTAAAAAAATTATATTTTATATATGGATGTGCGCATATATTACGTAATGGGTAGTGAAAAGAAAAATCCATTAAAATAATATGCATTACTTCTTTCGCTGGTGATAGTCATATGTCTAGCGCTGTGCACATACATGGCATGGAGGAACAAACCCAGAAACTTATACTATAAGGAATCGCTTTGGTCGTTAAAGTTTATGTTCGAATTTCTTTCAGATACAGCAATGAAGGATAATGTAGAAATCAATCATGTATTTTTGCTGTACTTTTTCAGGTAGCACTTGGTGACACCCAATGCTTTGTGTATCTAAAAGCAAGGGTGAGAACATGGTTTGACTCTGACAGACATTGTCGTGAACTAGGCGGTGTCCTAGCTAGTTTGGAGACCCATCAGAAGTGGACTGACATCACCAAACTCCTGGCACACAGCAGAGATTTAAGTGTCTTGATTGGCCTGCTGTCAGCGAGACAAACCAATGGGAATGCTGTCTACGATTCCAAGTAAAAATCATATATGTTTCTTCTGTTCCATTAATTTTGCCAGTTGGATGTGTGAAGAATAGGTATTGATTCTGTATGACTTGCAAAGTTTGATAAAGACAATTTGCCAGGAAATAATCATTATTCTGCCAATGATGTCCACCTGCTACAACCGACAATAACTGACATATATTGGGGTTAGAAGAAACATCACTGCTCAGGAGTGGGGGGGGGGGGGACAACTAGAGAGCATGTGTGGCCGTTGGGCACATTCGGCCCCTGCTAGTCTGAGAATACACAGCTCCATACAGGAAAAAGAAAGAAAGGGGAGGGGGGATAGTGTGTGTTTATGC
The DNA here is from genome assembly GCA_017654935.2 of Phymorhynchus buccinoides. NCBI lineage: Eukaryota > Metazoa > Mollusca > Gastropoda > Neogastropoda > Raphitomidae > Phymorhynchus > Phymorhynchus buccinoides. The sequence goes on along the minus strand of CM065683.1, from coordinate 19,233,045 downwards.
AGGTAGCTTCAGCTCCTTCAAGGTGGAGGACTGGGTGATTTCTGGGGACAGGGGGTTCCAGTCTTGAATGGTTTGGGGGAAGAAGGAATTGATTATGAAGTCAATTCTTGAGGGGATTCTTTGGAATTGTAGGTTGTGGTTGTCGTTTCTGCTGCTGGAGGGTAGAGGTTGGAGGTTGGAGGGAGCTGCACCTCGCACAGGCCAATACCTTCAAATTTTACAGAATATGGCAAGCCTGGTTGCGTTCCGCCAGAGTAGACCACTGCAGTTGGTAGAGCATCGCGTTGATGCTTAATAATTCACAAAGTTTGCACTGTTCGGTAGATCAGCATTACTGTACATAGAAATAGTCTAATAACCAGGGCCTGTATTCACGTTGAGATAGCATGAGACTTAGCATGATGCTAACTTAGAAGCTCATCCTATAGGACATTGGAAGAGCTTCTAAGTTAGCATCATGCTAAGTCTCATGCTATCTCAACGTGAATACAGGCCCAGGTTGCTCATATTTTGCTTGACATTGTCATTTATAGAGGGAATCGTGGCTGTTAGTAAGTTTGTTGTGTTTTTATTTCCTTTTCTTTTCTCCTTGTATGTAATGTTTTTGTAACTGTCTGTTTCCTTTGCTTCTGTCATGAAAGTACTGTATTAATTTGTTTTGTGTTTGTCTGTTTTTCTCTCTGTTTCTTGGAGTCAGACTGGGTTTTCATTCAACCACAACGTTTTTTCTTTCCATCAACAGCCCATGTAATCAGCTGATAAAAATGAACTGCGATAAAAATAAATTAAAACAGAGATGCTTCTTAGTGAAAGTTTGCTCTTTGTCAGAGCTAACTGGTTGATTTGTTTCTGTTTGCCTATGCTGCACAACTGTCACAAACGTGAATACCCTTAACTTTTGCGTGCACACACTAACTTTCACGGGCGCAGTTTCAGCCTGTATGTAGGTTATTTTTACCTAGTTGTTTTTGTGAGCGTTGCACATGAAAGTTGAATTTCAATTTAACTCTTGTTTTCTGATTCGTAGTATGAATAGATTTTTCTTCAGTTCTGTTTCTGGTTGTCAATACGGAAGGTTGTTGAGGAAAGAACTCCGTCCTCTAGTTTGTGAGGATGTCTTTATAACCCAGTAACCAGTGGACTGGGGTAAGTGTTTGTAATTAGAATTCATAGTGATGAATGTATTTTATAGTGGTAATGATTATGAATTGAATGTGTACTATTTTGCGCAGAACATAATTTGAGAAAGACGTTCATCATTTGTGTTCTGTATTTTATTATAACCATTAAGTACTCAAGGGAGACAATAATTATTTGACAGTCGTTTTTGCTACTCTTATTACTTGAATAATATTCGACTGTTTCATGTAAACGAGCAAACGCCAGCCTTGGGCTCCTGAGGAGGAACCTACAATTTTGTCCAGAGGAATGCAGAAAGGTGGCGTATACCTCCCTTGTGCGATCCGTCCTGGAGTATAGCTCCATTATATGGGACCCTCACCTTCAAAAGGATATCGACAAGCTGGAGGGAATACAGCGCCGCGCTGCCCGATTCGTCAAACAGGACTACTACTCACGGAGTCCAGGCTGCGTTACCCAAATGCTACAAGATCTGCATCTGCCAACACTCTAGGAGAGACGGAAACACCAGCGTCTGTCCTTCCTATATAAGATCACAAATGGCCATTTTCCAGCAGTCAAAGCAGAAGACTATATAACACCAGTCAGAAACAAGAGACTAATTAGGCCGAGAACATCAAAGGAGAGCCAATCTCAGAACACCATCACACAATTCTCAAGAAACAACTCTAGCTGTTACAACATCCTGTTCAGCAACACGGAGGTCTATAGGCAAAGCTTCTTTCCAAGAACTGTAAGGGAGTGGAATTGCCTTAACGAAGAAACTGTGAAGGCTGAGACGGTCAAGGCATTTAAACAGCGCCTCCCGTCCAATGACCCAAGCTTCTAAATTTTTTTTTTTTATAAAAAATTTTTTTTTTTATGCTCTCCCCTGGAGAGCTTGGTTCAAATGCCAGAAGTGGTTACTGCCAACGTACCGACTACAGATACAGATACAGATACAGATTGCGTTTGTATTTCTATTAGCAAAATAATTCCTTGTTTGGTATTTTGTTACGAAGATATACAGTTTCCCACATGACTGAGTAGAGGGGTTAATTGTGGGGAGTTAACTTCAGGCATATAGACTGAAGATATTATTGTAGTTTTCAGTTCTGGGTATGGGAGTCAAGACACGTCACGGAGGGTTGGCTGAGGGTTCTCAACTCTACACCATGAGGCCTGCCTCGCCGACTGAGCGTGGTGCTTGATACCTACCTGCACTGCTGAATGGTCGTCACTGAGGGCTGGCTGTGAGTTCTCAACTCTACACCATGAGGCCTGCCTCGCCGACTGAGCGTGGTGCTTGATACCTACCTGCACTGCTGAATGGTCGTCGTTGTTGTCGACGTACCTGCGTTACTGGTGACCTTGGTGTGGTCGCTGGTGTGTGGCCGTCGTGTGGCTACATTTCCTGGTGTGTGGCCATCGTGTGGCTACATTTCCTGGTGTGTGGCCTTGGTGTGGCTACACTCTAATCTGCGAGATCACCGTCGCCGTGGGCATCGTCAATGTGGTGATCCCCCCTGGGTGCTGGCAGTGGGTGCCAGGATTGTGTTTTGCACCAGCAATGTGAGACAACTGTGATTGTCTTCAGTGAGGTACCAGAGTGGTGCCTATTTCCCCCTTCATCGTCTCCTTCCCAAATCGTCGTCCCTCTCGTTCGTCGTTCCCTCATCTTTCCCCATCGTTCGTCGCCTTCAATGTGTAACAGTCTTCGTCATCATCGTCTGAAGTGTCTTCATCCTCCAGCGTTGTTTATCTTCCTTGTTTGAACATTATAAGTGTGTATATTGCTCGTTATTCCTAGTCTGTGTCTATTATTTGTATTTGAATATTACGCTCCATCCTTTAGTTTAATAGTTAACTTGTTGAACTTACTATTGCCTTTTGTTTGGATTATTTGGTGCGTTGCGTGAATGAGGTGTGAACGGGAAATCTTTATATATATATATATATATACAACATACAAGCATTCTATATAAACCAGTCTGTAACAACAACTGTTCAGTTTTCACGATAAATCAGGACGAATTTCTTTATCATCCATGACTGACTGTTCTTGTCACATTATCTACAGGTACAAAAACACCTGGCAATGGACAAGTGGATCAGTGGCATACTATTTAGACCTACATGTGGTAAGTTTGAACTATCATTGTGGAATGCTACACCGCTTATCATCAACAGCATTACTATCTCACAAGGCTGGGACTTTCTCCTGTCAGCAGAAAGTTGGTGCAGCTTCTTTATGTGATCTCTCATTACCTTCCAAACACAAGCATTACAATCAACGTCCTGCGTTTCCAGTGGTCACCTCTAGAGCCAAATCACATATCTCACTTGTTGAGTGTTCGTTACAACATTTAGTGCATGCAATGTCAGCATGTGATAGCCAGAGTCTCTGCTGGGGGGTGGACAGTACTACAGGATGGTACAACAACGATTGCAGAGTTACATCCAAACTGAGTCAGCCCTACTTTTACTGTGATGCATCAGAACAGTACCTGCCTTACAGTTTAGTGTGCGATATTCGCAAAGATTGTCAAGAAGGAGATGATGAAGAGTTCTGTGTTCATCCTTTGTGCACAGATTCTTCTTTTAATTGTGGAAAAGAACAGGTCAGTGCTATTCATTATTATATTTTTAGATTTTAAAGGCTATTGGATTAAAAAGTATTGAGCATTAGAATTATTGTTATGTTTTTACTTATTAGATGCTATTTCATTTTTAAATTAAGTGAACAGTCTGAAATAAAGACCGTTTCTCAGAAAGTAAGAAAAAGGTCTACTCTTGGACCAATTTAGTTTTAAAAATCATTATTAGATATTTTGGTAAAGGTCAAGATGTGCCACCCCCCTGCATTTCTCGGTTAATTCCATTTTCCCGTTTTTACCTTTAACCAAACATAAAGCTGTATTTTATTAACCTTTTTAGCTAATAACCTTTTTGGAATACTAACCCTATCCCTAACCCTAGGCCATTATCTAATAGGACCCCCCCCCCCCCCCCCTATGTATTGCAGTACACGGCGCCATATGTACAGTCGTGCAGTACACGGCGCCATTTGTCACAGTCGTGGTTCATTGCGTTTTCCCAAAAAGTCTTATAAGGGGGGAAATTCATCCTCAAGTGGGAAAAAACTCCAAGCCCGATACGCTGTAGGGAATATATCGCCAAGACTAGGGTTAGGGATTAGGGTTATGAAAAACAACATTTTTTTCTTCCAAAAATTTTATTAGCTAAAAAGGTTAATAAAATACAGCTTTATGTTTGATAAGAAAGGCAAAAAGGAAAAATTGCAATTAACCGTTTTTCTTGTTTTTGTTTTGTTTGAAAATGCAGAAATGCAGGGGGAGGGGGGGAGCACATCGTAACCTTTACCGATAGTTTTGTTGATTTCCAATTGTTTCTCTTTGAAGCAATTGTTTCAATTGTTTTGTTTACCTTTATAGTGTATAGATGTCAAGAAACGTTGTGATGGTTTTGAAGATTGCCTGACGAAGTTAGACGAAACCTCGTGTTCAGAACAACCAGTGCCTCAATCCCACACCCTGAAACCTCCAGCTCTGGTGAACTTTGACCGACCTGGAGGGTTCTCTGTCACTGCTCTTCCTGCCAACACCTCCCAGTGTCCAGACACCCACTTCCAGTGTTCTGGTGGTGGCTACTGTATGCCTGTGTACCTCAGGTGTAACGGTATCAACGACTGTCCAGGTCATGAAGATGAAATGCGGTGTGGCCATTTTAGGTGTCCCGGGTTTTATCGATGTCGTGGAAAAGACAGAACACAATGTGTTCATGTGACTCACATGTGTGATGGCTGGCCCCAATGTCCTCAGCATGATGATGAACTGCTGTGTGACATGACCTGTCCTGAGCCGTGTGTTTGTAATGGCCTGGCCTTCACCTGTTCTCACCCCTTTCAGGTCCGTTCTTTCCCCAAGCTACGTTACCTGGAGGCTAGATGGAGTCACCTGATGCAGACAGACCTACTGCACAACACCATGTTGATTCATCTCGGTGTGCAGGCTTGCGGGTGGTCTAATTTAACAGACTTTAAATTCGCCAATCTTCACAGTTTAGATTTAAGTGATAATTCGATAAAACATACCAATTTCAGTTATTTTGTAGAAATGTATGAGCTTCGACGACTCAGCTTTGCAGGGAATCCTCTATCAACACGTCTTTCTGGTGACCAAGTGAAATTTGTGCTACCAGCGTTGAAAGTAGCTAACTTTTCCCGAGTGGTGTTAGATGTTCTGAACTTGACTATTTTGTCAAAAGTTTTGCCACAAGTAGAAGTTCTGGATCTGTCAAGCAGTGGAATTGAATCTCTGCAGGGTAAAATATTGTTTAAAAATCTTCGAGTATTAAACGTGCAAGGAAGTTCTGTGTCTTACTTCACTTCAGACTTCATGAAAAGTATGACTTCCCTTGAACGTGTTTTTGCAAACAGTTTCAAACTGTGTTGCCCAACTGTTTTACCGGATGCTTTTTTAGGTCAATGTTTATCCCAGTCTGATCAAATCTCATCTTGTGATGATTTGTTAAAATCTAGCATTTACCGTTTCTTTCTGGTAATGCTTTCCCTGCCTGCAATCCTGGGAAACTTGAGCTCTTTTGTTTACCGTCTGTGGTTTTCATCAGGGAGGATCAACACTGGTTTCTCAATGTTTGTCATCAATCTGTGCGTTTCTGATTTTCTAATGGGATTATATCTAAGTGTCATTGGACTGGCGGACAAAGTATACGCAGGGGTTTATGTCTGGAATGACAGGGTGTGGAAAACGAGTGCAGCATGTACCGTGGCAGGGTTTTTATCGTTGTTGTCGTCTGAGGTGTCAGCATTCATCATCTGCCTCATCACTTTGGATCGGTTCATTGTTCTACGCTTTCCATTCAGTCAGATTCGCTTTGGACGCACATCAGCTCTCATTGCTTGTGTCACTGTCTGGACTGTTGGGATCCTCCTGGCTTCTGTTCCTTTGTATCCCTTACTGTCACACTGGAGGTTTTACCAACAGACAGGTATCTGCATCCCGCTGCCTATCACCACAGCCGATTTTGCTGGCCACTACTATTCCTTCAGTGTCATGATTGTTTGTAACTTCGTCCTCTTCCTCCTCATTGCTGTCGGTCAGTCTCTCATTTACTGGTCCATTCGGACCAACGCAATGTCGACAAAAACCAAGAAGGATGAACAACATAGCGTCAAGTCCAAGGACACAGTTATTGCCAGACGTCTGCTGACCATCGCCATGACGGATTTTCTGTGCTGGTTTCCTATTGGTCTGTGCGGTTTCTTATCTGCAGTGGGATTGGTTATTTCAGACAAGGTTAACGTGGCCATGGCTATTTTTGTCTTGCCGTTGAACTCAGCGTTCAACCCGTTCATCTACACGCTGAATGTGGTCATGGAGAAACGACAGAAGGCCCAGGAAAAACGTTTCCTGACGTTTCTACAAGCTTATCAGAAGAAGCCATGAAATGAAGTTGATAATTAAAGGGTTTTACTAGCAAGACCTTGGCTTAGTATCAAAATTTGTTTTAAAAAGAACATGTTCCAGTATCATCCTTTGATCCTCAATAAAATATTTAAAAAAATGAAGGTAGAGTTACGTTAGTCCTACACATTTTGTAGAAAACCCTCTGCTGTCTGTCTTCCCCTTTTTATTCCAGATTCAACATCTCTTGCTTCCATACCACAAGATTCTCTCATACTATCCCAGGCCAATTCTTCTTTAATGTATTATTATCTGCCCCCCCCCCCCCCCCCCCCCTTCTACTGGGGGGTCTTTTGTAAAATAGTTCCCCCACCTGTGCTCTGTAACTTGTAACTTCCTCTAATCTGTCACTCTCTTTGACTCTGCCTTTTCCCTTGGCTTGCTGTCATCTACTTTCTTTCTGCCTTACCGGTCCATTCTCCTGCCTTTTTTCATGAAACGCTTTCAAAAACATTTCCTCCAGCCGAAGTCGGACTTGCTGGGCCTAACTATTTCTTAGTTAGGCGCATAACGGCAGCATGACGCACCTGCGCTCATAATTGACAGGAAACTCTGAGCGATCGAAGAAGAAGAAGAAGAAGAAGAAGAAGAACTATCAGTCCTGTACACTCATCGATATTTCCTCATTCTTCACGCACGTACACATGTACACTCGCATGCACACATGCATGCTGACTCTAGGACTTAGAGCATGGGTGAAACTTCTTCTTCTTCTTCTTCTTCGTTCGCTCAGACAGTTTCCTGTCATATGAGCGTAGATGCGTCATGCTGCCGTTATGCGCCTAACCAAGAAATAGTTAGGCCCAGCACGTCCGATTTCGGCTGAAGAAATCTTAGTAAGAATGTATAGAAAAAAAGGCAGGAGAATGGACCAGTGAGATAGAAAGATATCAGATGACAGTAACCAAAGGGAAAAGGCAGAGTCAAAGAGAATGACAGATTAGAGGAAGCTACAAGCACAGAACTTCCAGAAGGTGGGGGAACTATTTGTACAAAAGACCCCCGGTGTCTCCACGACCCACGGTGAAACAATATGGCAGGAAAAGCAGGAATCCTGATTTGGGCTGCAATACTTAATTGAACAATTACGCTGGAATGAAGCTAGCTCTAAATGCTCTCATTTTATGCCGGTAAAAATGTACCCCAAAAATCCTTCAGCTGCCCGGGCTTTGCCCCCCCCCCCCCCCCCCCCCACCCCCCTGACCCCCTTGACCCCTACAAAGTACTCCGCCCCATTACCCCACAAGACGGCCCGCCCGAACCTAGGCCTTCCTGCTTTTCATTTTATCCAGGTTTTACCCTCGTTAGAGGGGAAAAAAACCAAGCAGAGAGACAGACTGAATGTGGACGAAAGAAGTGATGTTGGCTTCTTGGAAGATGGGGGAAGAAGTCCAGCTCTTCCTAGACTTTCTTTACATTTGCACTAAAGAGACATTTGCACTAAAGAGACCTTAGAGAATTGTTCTTTCCCAGAATCTTTGTTTGCACAGAGAAAGGTCCTCCCGGTCTCTCTCTCTCTCTCTCTCTCTCTCTCTCTCTCTCTCTCTCTCTCTCTCTCTCTCTCTCTCTCTCTCTCTCTCTCTCTCTCTCTCTCTCTCTCTCTCTCTCTCTCTCTCTCTCTCTCTCTCTCTCTCCTGTTGGCTAACCTTTTGTCTTTGGGTGTATCATATGTGTCCTGTACTGAACGACCCTGCGCTCAGAACTAAGTCAACAGCTTTTAAAAGCCACTTTCTGCTGCCGACGGTGATGCATTTCGTGTGTTTTATTGTTGTAACACCTCCACCCTCCTCTCTCTCCCTCTCTCTCTCTCCATCCCCCCTCTCTCTCTCTCCTCTACGACACCCACCATCTCATCCATTCCTTTTCCCTGCTGCACAGTCACTCTTATCTGTTTTCCTACTAGATTCTCCCATTCTCTCACTAAGAGGTATTGTGCAGTGTGTGAAAAAAAGTGTTGAGATCACGAGATGTTTTGGAGAGAGAGAGAGAGAGAGAGAGAGAGAGAGAGAGAGAGAGAGACAGACAGATAGAGAGAGAGAGAGAGAGATAGATAGAGAGAGAGAGAGAGAGAGACACATAGAGCTAAGCACAGTGATCATTCGATTGGATGACAGTAAGCGGCCATTTTGGTCACTTGAAGAGGTATTTACTATAGAAAATAAATAAACAACTAACCCTAACTTAACCCATACCTAGTCCTAACCCTATCCCTTACCCACGAAAGGCGAAAGGTTGTATTTAGTTAATATAATGATGATCATAATAATGCTGTGAGAACACCCTAAGTGGAGGGCAAGCAAGTGACGAAAATATAGCAGCTTTCAGCCAGCCAATCAATCAAATTGACGTATAATCACTGCGGTTAGGTTTCTGTGGTACAGACAGACAGATATACGTAAACAGAAAGGACAAGGCTAAGCCGGAGCGTGTGTAAAGTTCCCTCGCGTGATTACTGTGCTTGGTGTCCGGGCGGGCAGACTGGCCAAGCAAAACCGATTAAGTTCCCGAGCGAATTCCGAGGCTTCGCTCGGGAACTGAAAAACAAAAGTAGCGGATGGATCTTGTAGTGTTCAAACTGTAGTATTCTAAACGCAAGCCGCTCCTTTCCAAACTTGATGTAGGACATGAAAAGAATATTATCAGGCATGGGAATTGTCAGTCTTTTGGCTGATTTCAGCTTTTTTGATGGTCCTCTTCAGTCTTTTTTGTGTGCAAGTTTCAGCTTTTTGGATGGTCCTCTTCAGTCTTTTTTGTGTGCAAGTTTCAGCTTTTTTGATGGTCCAAGAGGACATTTATGAGATTAAAAAAAAAGAAGCCCAATGAGTAAAACTTTAAGTTATTGGTTATAAATGAATGCAAAATGAACTAAATATATCAGTCTTATCTCTAATACTGTTTTTAAGGCTTAGATAACAGAAGAACTTCATTTTCTGGGGGCTGTATCCCAACACACACGGTTTTCAGTTGTTGTTTTTTATTCCTTGTTCCTATGCCTGCTTCCAGACCCCAATTTTCAGTCTTTTTTGTCTTCTCTAATTACCATGCCTGAGATATACTGAAGAAAACAAAATGTCCGATTGAAAATCCAGAAACATCACCCACTGTCACGGTAGTGGAACGCTCGTTTATTTGTATACCAACGTTCGGGATCTTGTGTGTGAGGCCAACGGACAGGAAAACCAAAACATTCAACGCAACAAAGAGAAAATGTTCCATTGTAGAACAGTAGCAGCTGTAGCAGCAGCAGTTCTGTAGTAGTAGTAGTAGTATCAGTAGTAGTAGTAGTAGTAGTAGTAGTACCAGCAGCAGTAACAGTAGTAGTAGTAGCAGTAGTAGTGACATGGCATTTGTTGTCGACGGGGCTATAATTTTAATCTTAATCTTAGTAGTAGTAGTAGTAGTAGTAGTAGTAGTAATAATAATAATAAAAAAAGACATTTATATAGCGCACAATCTAGGCGAACTACTCATGGCGCTTTACTAAACTAAAATCACTCCATAATATGCAAGATGACATTAGACATATCGAACATACTCAGACGCGCTGGCTCCCCCCCCCCCCCCCCCCCCCCCCCGCAAACACATAGTCCTAGATACATGCGCACGCACATGTACACAAACGCCCCCCCCCACCGCCCACGCCCCCCCCCCCCCCCCCACACACACACACACACACGCGCACTCACATCAACGCACACAAAACCCACGCACACCTACATAATACATAGTAGTAGTAGTAGTAGTAGTTGTTGTTGTAGACAAGACACATTAGCCAATAGTAGGGGCCAACAGTAAGTAAAATGAGAGCTCCGTAGGGCCCTAAATTAATAAATGATTTCCCAGGGTAACGAAAAGTAATGGTGAAAGCTAGCTAGTTCTCGGTGACAGTCAACGTCTCTCGCACCATACTAGGAGGCATTTCCTTAGTACTAAAATAAACTGGGACTATTCTATCAAACAAATCCATATCAACTGTTCTCAAGTCCTATTGGCCAAGAGAGTGAAGGTGTACCCTGGGCATGGCATCTCCACTATACCTGGGGAAGAAATCCAGTTCCCATTTTGTTTTGTTTTTGCTTCCTGCAAATCATAGTCGGGCACGACCACGGATTTTGGCTGGCAGTTGCAGCGAAGAAAGCGGTAAGTTAGTATGTACTGTCTGTTGGCAGTGTTTTAGTGGGCGTCTATGCTGATAGTCGGTGATAGGGCCTAGCCTTGGTGAGCTCTGACTGCTGGCATTACGTCCGACAGCTAGGCCGGAAAACACGTGTCACAAAGCATGCGTCTCTCTCTCTCTCTCTCTCTCTCTCTCTCTCTCTCTCTCTCTCTCTCTCTCTCTCTCTCTCTCTCTCTCTCTCTCTCTCTCTCTCATCTCCTCTCCTCTCTCTCTCTCTCTCTCTCTCTCTCTCTCTCTCTCTCTCTCTCTCTCTCTCTCTCATTCTCTCTCTCTCTCTCTCTCCTCTCCTCTCTCTCTCTCTAACTCTCTTCCTGCCTCCTTCTTCCTTTGCTCCCCTCTTGCACCCCCCACCCACCCCAACTCCTATGCACGTGCTTATGTGTGTGTGCGTGCGTGCTTGCGCGCGCGTGCGTGTGTGTGTGTGCGCGCGCACGCGCCAGCTCAATGTGCTTTTCTGCGCAGAGAGCGAGAAGGGCTACGGGACAAGGAAAGTAAGGGTAAAGAAAACCCCAAAGCCAACAAACTGACAGACATATGTAGATAACATTCTGAGGTTTCAACACATCCTTAAATCCTCCTGTTGCTGATAGCAGAAACATCTCTCTCTCTCTCTCTCTCTCTCTCTCTCTCTCTCTCTCTCTCTCTCTCTCTCTCTCTCTCTCTCTCTCTCTCTCTCTCTCACCCCAGTTCCTCCTGTTGCGGTTGACAATTGTACAAATCGGTTGACAATGCCAATGGATTTCAAACGTAATGATGCTCTCTCTCTCTCTCTCTCTCTCTCTCTCTCGCTCTCTCTCTCTCTCTCTCTCTCTCTCTCTCTCTCTCTCTCTCTCTCTCTCTCTCTCCCCAGTTCTTTCTGTTGCGGTTGACAATTGTACAAATCGGTTGACAATGCCAATGGATTTCAAACTTACTTGTTACCTCAAACGGCTTATCATTGGTTCGGTTGACAATTGTACAAATCGGTTAACAATGCCGACGAATTTGAAACTTTGTTGTTGCCTCAAACGGCTTATCATTGGTTGATGTTAGCCTCGAGCTAGGAGCAACAGTAAAATGAGAGCATATGTTAATTGGTTGTGGGTTTTTTTACAGATCGGTGAATTACACACTATATTCAAACATGGAGCCATTTGAACGAACTCTTAGTACTGCAGCCTTGGAATTCGGTTGGCCTAAGAAGCAAGTCTGGTTGTTGTTTTTGTGTGTTAGTGAGTTTCATTCTCTCTCTCTCTCTCTCTCTCTCTCTCTCTCTCTCTCTCTCTCTCTCTCTCTCTCTCTCTCTCTCTCTCTCTCTCTCTCTCTCTCTCTCTCTCTCTCTCACACACACACACACACACACACAAAGACAGATTGGAAGACTAGGCAGTTGCCTAAAATCTTTGTCCTTGAAAAATAAAGTTAAAGTTTTCAACAACAAAAACGTTTTCTCCCTCTCTCTGTTTCTTTGTGGGATTGTTGTTGTTTTTGCCATCATACATTTTTCTTTAAAGCTTAGGATGTCATGAAAAACCGTTAGTTCTCAATTCGGATTATTTTGTTCACTGATGTCCGCCAACTTTGTCCGCTGTAATATTTCTTCGAACTGAGCACACCATTAAGCTCTTGTTGCTGCTTCAGCTATTTTGTATTGTGTGATCTTTTGTTTGGGGACGATAAAAATGCTTAAACCACAGAGAGAGAGAGATATTTCTTTTTAACGTTTTTGTGTGTTTGCTTCCCCCCCCCCCCCCCTTTTTCTTTACTGGGGGGGGGGGGGGGGGGGGGGGTTCTGGGGATATACCTGATTCTGTTTGTTTGTCCATTTAGGTGCCAAGAGCAGTGCATCAGCCGGATACCACATGTCCACGCAAAAGAATAACACTGCGCATCTCTACTCAAACAAAAAAGGTTATGTGTCGTACTTTCTTACACCTTCACATGCCTACACAAAACAACGGCACATTACATCTCCTGTTACGTACCAGGTCTGGGTCATCATTCTCACAGACACCAACAACGTCTGACTGGAGACTGAATAATAATCACGGCGGCGACCATTATTTCTGGGTGCCCGGATGTCAGAAAAGAACATGGCGGAACGTCGTTGTGTCAATGTTTGTTTGAAGTAGGCTACCAGTCCACTGTGTCGTGTTAAATTACATCAAAATGGAAAAGAAAGAAAGAGAGAAATGGAAAACGGCGGAAGCAAAATGACTGAGGAAAATAGTGACGTCAGGCCATATGACCATAATGAGTAAGGTACCCATGTGTCCGGTTTTCAGTTTCCACTGGTATCGCCGCTGTATTCAGCCGACTCATTCCGATTTCGGAGGAAAAGAGAACATTATTTGGAAGACTTGTTTTGTTAAAGGTATGAGAACGGGACTATAAGGCATAACAAATAGTAGATGACAGAAAGCAAAGGGGAAATGCCGAGTCAAAGAGAGTGACGTTAGAGGAAGTTGCTAGCACAGAACTTCCAGAAGGTGGGGGAACTATTTGTACAGAAAACCCCCCGAGGAAACTGGTGGAGGGGGCGGGGTCATCCAGCTCCCCGTATGGAGGCTCGAGGCATCCACCCACTGCCCCAAAATGGCGTGAAACCAGACACTAAAGGGCCAGCCACACGTCCACTAAAATCGTACGACTGTACGATGCGATTCGATCACGTGATCTCGATGCGCCAATCACCTCTGTTCTTGGAGACTACGTGATCGAATCGTATCGTACAGTCGTGTGATTTTAGTGGACATGTGACTGGCCCTTAAAGACCCACCAGATCACGTGTCAAAATCACGGGTTTCACGGGTTTTCCCTCTTACAGCTGAGAGAAAAAGAAAAACGAAAATGATCAAAACTGAAATAGTAATAATAATAATGACCATTTTTATAGCGCTTATTCTCCTTACGGGGTTCTAAGCGCTTCACAAAGAAGTTAAAATTCTGAGCAAAAAAACAACAATGCAATAATCATAAGGAACAACACGAAACGAAATCACGATAACTACATTTACGTCACCCCCCCCCCCCCATTCACACTCCACTAGAATCCAAACCATTACAAATAGTTTTCCACGCAAAAGGCTTTTCCTCACATTACCCTCCGCCCGCCCCCGCATTCACCAAATAAAGGAAAACAAAACGAAACGAAAACAAAATAGAACAAAGCAAAATTATATTATATATTAAGTGGAATGATTTCGTTGCCATCGCCTTAATGCCTTTAATGAGAATATGTCTATGCAACCTCTGCGCACAGCCTTTTAGTGTTCCTTTTTTCCAATTAAAGTAAAAACAATACTATATCCAAATGAAAAAGGAAAAGAAAAAAGGATTGACTGAAAGAGGACAAGAAATGACAGAAAAGCATAAAACACAGAAAAGGAAAAAAAATATGCAATCTGTCTTTATGTCTCTATGGCTCTCTCTGTATCTCTTTCTCTCTCCCCCTCCCCATCTATCTCTCCCCCCCTCCCCCATCTCTCTCTCCCCACATATATTATACCCAGTGCTCAGACAACACTAATTATCAATGCCATCAGCACCTTCACTCCTAATGGCCATTGCAGCTAATCACTACCATCGTACCCGTCAACAATGACCCCTACTTCAATCTCTCTCTCTCTCTCTCTCTCTCTCTCTCTCTCTCTCTCTCTCTCTCTCTCTCTCTCTCTCTCTCTCTCTCTCTCTCTCTCTCTCTCTCTCTCTCTCTCTCTCTCTCTCTCTCTCTCTCTCTCTCTCTCTCTCTCTCTCTCTCTCTCTCTCTCTCTCTCTCCCCTCTCCTGTTTCTCTCCCTTGACGACAGATTACCAAAACATGCACACCCTTTGAACCAGGAGGTGCGAAAACTCCACACCCACTAGTAGATGAACCTGTTAGATGGAAACTATCTCCCTTGACCCCTTGCTAAGGTAATTACTGGCTTAATTAGTCCCCTCCCCTTGGAAGTCATTACTGATCAAAGGGAAGAGTAATGCCCCCTGATCTGTGACCGGCACTCTTCACACTGGGAAACAAAACATGGTGTGGCTTCCTGAGGGGTGCCCTCTTGAAAGTGAGGAAGCCAGCCATGAATGTTTGGTTTTCACTGTCATCAAACTGTGTAAGCAGATGGGAGGGGAAGGAGAAAAGGATGGACAGTTGAAGATTTGTTTGGTGAAGTGGCCTAGTCAGGGCCTTAGATTCAGCAGGTGGTTACGATTGGCAGGAAGTCTGGTTTCTTGGAAACTTGTCATCAGCTTCTTTGTAGCTGCTTGATAGGGCTGCTAGATTAAAGAGATGAGGGGGGCCAGTGACCTAATCACAACATTTAACTGACCAGCCATAGATGTATCAGACGACCACCCAGTGATAAAAACAAGTGGTGGGGTCCTTCCCACAGGCATGGGGGAAAATAAAGCATCATCATCATCATTAACTTCTTGATGGGGAAGGCAGATTAGAGGGAAGGGAAAGACTCGTTGTTGATCTCCTCACGACGATTAACATCTCCATAATAAACAAAAGGAGTAGTAGAGTTGCTCTGACGCCATAATTCATTAGTGAGGCCGTGTACACACATAAGCGGATATTCCATGCGGAAACCCGTGCGCAATCCATAAATAAGTGAAACAAAGAAGGGGAAAGATTTGCGCACGTGTCCGAATTTCCCCTATTTGCGTAAACTTTTATCCTTCTTTCTTCCACTTATTTGGGGTTTTTTCGTACGGAACTTACGCGTCCAGGTCCACACCAGCAAAAGTGCACATATTTAACACAGCTACTCCGTGAGGTTTAACCGAGGCGTGGTTACCGCTACACCTATCTGTATTGTTAAAAAAAAAATCGGGACTTTGCTGGAGTTCCACTGCCTCCGGGCATTGCCTCCAGTATTGTTCCCACCATCTTTGTATTTACAAATGTCCCATATGTGTCTATGACCGAGAGGACGTAAAACACCATATTTCGTTCGTGCTCCAGATCCTCACGTCAGGCACTATGCGTGCATCTTTACGCATGCTTTACATTGTTGTTTTTTCGTTTGTTTATGCATTCCTATATTTATATGTTAACATGCTCGTGTGATTATTTATTAGGTTTGTATTTTGTTTTTCGAGGGCAGGATGAAAAGAAAAAAGCAGCTTTGTCAGATTGCTCTTTAACCCTTTCACCGCCAGCCATATTTCAGCCAAAAATGTCCATTAAATATACCTGGGTAGAGAACAAAATCCATCTGCAATATTGTGGATTCTTCTGTGACATACATAAAATAAGGTCTGTCCTTACTTCCCAAAACTAAGACAATAGGGCCTTTGGATAATAGACCCCAATTTGATGACTTTTGGTGACATAGGTGTTAAACCATTGTGGTGCTAAAATGCGACTTTGGCGGTGAAAGGGTTAACCCCCAATAAAGATCATTTGGACTTGACTTGATTATTCGTTGACAATACTTAGAACTGAGACTCCGCGCTAAACCAGGGTTCAGTGTGTGCAGCTCATGTTTCGCGCAGGTTAACTTACTTTACGCACAGTACAGAACTCAGTAG